>CM069432.1:121212745-122412745 GCA_035610365.1 Aquatica leii
TTTGGATCTTTTCCATGGCTTTTAAACGTTGGCAAATAGCTCCTCGGGTTACATGTAGTGTTTGTGCCAATTGTTGTTGCGATTGGGTTAGGTATTCATCCAAAAACTCCTGCAATTCCTCGTCTTCGAACTTTTTCGCAGCACCAGGATGTTCATTATCTGTTAATTCGAAATCTCCACTTTTAAACTAACGAAACCATGTCTCACATGTTCTAATCACTGGAGCATGTTCACCATAAGTTTCTACCAGCAACTGATGAGCTTCAACTGCTTTTTTCTTTTGATGAAATAAGAAAAGCAACGAATGCCGCAAATGCGATTTACTTGGAACAAAACTCGACATATTCACTGAGGTAAACAACTATGATGCTATTATTTTGGAAGATTGTAACTTGTGTATTTTTCAAGATTAATGTCAATAGAAAAATATTACATAGATGCGAAATCATAGAAATGTACACATATCTCTAGCGACATTTATGAGTAAAACCGGCAAATTTCAACTAACACTCCTGGTAGTTTATTCGTTGTTATATAAACATCGTATATTTCAAAATGTGAAAAGCATAAAGTTATTTGTAGCATTTGCTATAACAATTTTTGCTATAACAGTTTTAAGAAATAAGTATAAACAATAGATTGCAAAATGTGTAACACGACACTAATAAATACAATTAAATAGGAATACCTAAGTATATAAATTACATTTTTTAATTGATTTAGTTCATTTGTACACGCCCATGTAAATGCAAGTCTGTCATTAAATTTTTTTAAGTTGCGTTTTCTTAAATTCAACTCTATTCTTTTATGGAATTCCTACAGTAATACAAGATTTCAACAGATTCTTTCGTTCACTTCATACATGGAAATTACCTATTACAATTAATGCCTAGCTTTCAAATTATTCTTATACTCAATATCAGATCGAAACATTGTCGTAGTATTACTAGACACAAAATTATGCAATGCAACGACATTATTAACACTGCTTCGTAATACATACATTAATAGAACTACTAAATTACATGCACTACCAGTGGTCGCTACGCTAACGATTAGAAAATCCAATAAACAATTCGTACAAGTATATACGGTTTTGCAAAATGTTTAAAGACACTATAACAATTACTTTGACTCGTGTTGTTGATTTATAGATTAAAATCTTGTTACGTATTTTAGAATAATATAATTTTAAAAATCTATGTATTCAGATTAACAATTTATGTTCACATAAAATATTAATCCAACTATTTAGCATATTTCCCAATTACATAAAGTAGGTCATGAAGACCTTCAAAAGTAGTCAAAAATCATATAGGAAATGTTACAAAAATGTTTATGGATGGCTGCAATTAAATTTAGTTTTTATAATTTCTTGATGTACCTATGTATATGTACTGTAATAAAAATGTTAATGTACTGTGCTTAAGCTTACAACAAAGAAAGTTTAATTTAATTTGACACTAGTCTTTTTGTGTGTTGGTGTTTGATTAAGGTACAATTGCATTCAGTTTTCCTTTAGGAATCTGTAACGTGTGGTTAATAATGCAATAAGTTATAGTTTATTAGGTCACTACAGAATATTAATAGTATATCAATTCTCACATAAACCACATATTATAGTTCGGTAGGGAAATATTTCTTTATTACGTGGATTTCAAATTTTTTATTATCAATATCTTTGAGTAAATCGATCAAATCCTTTCAAAAGAATTAAGTAGTTTTACCTTCCCATAAAGTATGCAATTTCTTGTTCATTCACTTGTGGTAACGATCGTAAATTAATTAAGTAACGACAAAAATGACATTAAATAGAACTTACAAAATGTAACAGTTGTAAATTAAATTACTGTATAAATTAAAAATACAAGAAATTTTCTCCAATTACAACTATTTTAAAATAAATTTTATGCCGAATGCCAAAAAAAATGTATAATTATTAAAATGACTTAAATAGTTTTAACAGTAATATTTTGTCGGCGTAGGCATCGTTTATTTAATTTTTTTTATAAATCAGTTATAGAAGTAATATTTTGTTAGCGATGAATAAATAACGAAAAATATAGACACGTGCAGTTTGAGTAATTTTAAATTTTATTCGCTAAATGATTATAAAATAATGCTACGTTGATTTAGTAGCGATTTAATAAATTAAAAGTATGAGCGTGGTGTACCGATCCGGTGAAAGGTTTTTAACTGGACCCGGGTTGAGGGCCACACCTTCTAAAGAAGTATATAAACTTTGCAGCCCCAGCAGAGATCACACAAACTTACACACAGTTAAGCCTAAGACAACATGGGATTCAAAGTGAGTAGTTTATGCAAATACAAATATTCATGTGTTAAAAATACGTGCATATATGGATTATTACAATAAACAAACATATTTAAAATTTAGAGCTGTAATAGTAAACTAAGTAATCATTCTATTTTCAGTTGGTGATTATTGCCGCTGTTGTCGCAAGCGTTCGTGCTGGAGCACCACTATCATATGCAGCTCCTGCATACGCTGCACACGCATTACCGTACGGATATGGAGCTCCAATTGCAGCTCCAGCAATAGCTAAATACGCTGCACCTGCGTTATCTTATGCCGCTCCTGCTGTATCTTACGCCGCTCCTGCTCCAGCCTACAGTTATGCTGCTCCAGCTATCGCCAAGGTTTCCGCCCCAACGTATGCTTATGCTGCACCAGCTATCGCTAAAGTTGCTGCTCCAATTGCATACGCTGCTCCAGTTGCTAAAACTATCGTAGCCGAACCAGTGGCTCCACCAAATTACGAATTTGGATATGCTGTCAACGACCCTCACACTGGCGACTCAAAAAGCCAACAAGAAACTCGTCATGGAGATGTTGTACAAGGTAGTTATTCCCTTATCGACTCCGATGGGACAAAACGTACCGTTCACTACAGCGCTGATGATCACAATGGATTCAACGCAGTCGTCTCAAAAGAACCAATTGCAGTTAAAGCAGTAGCACCTGCTGTTGCCAAAATTGCAGCTCCTGCTCTCGGATACGCTGCTCCAGCTTTCGCTGGTCATGCATACGCCGCTCCAGCGTACGCCGCACCAGCCTACAGTTATGCAGCTGCTCCAGCTTTCGCAAAAATCGCAGCCCCAGCTCTAAATTACGCTGCGCCAGCATATGCTAAAGTTGCTGCTGCACCAGCTATCTCGTACGCACATGCACCTGCTGTAGGTATTGGATATGGTGCTCCAATTGCCAAATATGCAGCTCACGGATATTATTAAGTAATTTATGATTACATTTATTTTTAGTTATTTTGTAAAAAAATGTATATTTATTAATGGCGTTTCTAAGCCAACACAATATAAAATGAAACAAACTTTGTTATTGCTTTATTGTATTCTTAAAAATAATACATAAAAGTAATTTAATTTAATAAGCCAACTACTAGAAATGTAAATTTAAATCGATTTTATTCTTTTCAATTAAATATTTGACGATGCATATCCCCAAAACCAAAAAAAAAACCATAAATTACGAAGTAAAAGAAATATATAAAATAATAAAAAAAGGTTGTGAAATTAAATTATAAATAGCTGAACAATGAAAATTCTATGTCGATTCAGTCGCTCGAAAACATAAATCTGAATCTGAATAACGAGGAAAATTTCAATAACCACTACGTGCCGGTGGCAGAAAACTTTTAAAAATGATTGCAGAAGACCAGTCGTTTTATAAATCTCGCCAGTATATAATAGTGTCCACGATGTCCAGCTGCATTTTTTAAAGCCACCAGTCAATGTCCGCACCAGATCACGATTTGTATAACTGCCAGCAACCCTTACATTCGCTGACCGCCAGAAAATTCTAACTTTTTAAATTATTAATATTTAAGGCATATATAAAGTGTAAACCTACATTTTAATTACACATTTAAGAATAAAATATGTTATATAATTTAATGTAAACGTGTAATAATAAAACAATAACTTAATTAGATTTTACTGCTAGAATGGAAGCATATGTTCAAGAAAATAATATTTTTTTACGTCTAATTAATTATATAGATAATTTATTTTGGAAAATTAAAACTGATTTTTGTACGGCACTTTTACAACAAACAACATTCTGTCAAATGCCTATTAAAAACGTTTTATTCTTACTAGTACTAATATACTGGATAACCAAGAAATCAAATTAAAGTGTTGAATTTTTGCTTTACTTCTTATATACAACTGATCCAGTGTAATATGGAAATAGCATTAGTTACAATTGCATAGCAAACTCAGTGTTACTTAATATTATCTGCTAGCTTTTTTTGTAGAATAACAAATCACACTTTAATATGTTTTGAATTGAATTTTTGTTGTAAAAATCTAAATCACACGTAACTTATACCGGTTGTCCGGATAAAGGCACGCTCCGACTGTAACTCGATAATAGTAGAGTCTAGAGGTTTTGGAATAAAATCCTTATAAACAAAGTGAGCTAGAGAAATAGCTAGAAATTACTTTTAAGTTCGTAAATTTACCGCTAAGAGGCCTAATTGCTATAAAGTTCACGGTATCTCAATACGATGAGCCGTACCTTTAAAATCATAATTTGATAGCTTGAGTAATACCGTATAATTTTGCTTTATGATATTTTTTCGGATCTGTCATAATAAGAGAGCGGGAGACCAATGCATTTTCCAATATTTACATTTTAATCTCCTGAACCATTCAGCTATAAATATTTTTGATCTCGTTTGAAAGAACGTTTTATGATCTTGTGACAAAAACCGTTTAGTTTAAAATAAATAAACTTGAGGCAACTATTACTCATGTTTTTTGTTAAAAATTAAATTATTTTTCTCCAACCGTTACAAAAGTATGACATTTTTCTACTGTCAGGAGTCTCTAAAGTTGACGTTTTCCTTACTGAGAGATAAACAGTTGTATCTTAGTAACAGAAGTATTCACTTTTAATCCTAGGAGCTAAAGTTGTCACTTTTAATCCTAGTATTAAAAGTAATTATTTAAATTAAAACTTGGTACTTTTAATTTGAGAAATTTATTTAACAATATTTACAATTACTGTTTATCCACATTGATATTAAATACACAGTTTGAACATGTATTAAAACTAAATAAATCACTGTAACTGCCAGTACCCTTATTCTTGGACCAATTCTTAAAGCTGTCTAACACATTTTCATTAATAGTTATATTATTTTCAGACGTTGTGAAATCAGAAATGACAACTGTGCTAGGTTTATTATTACCACTATCCACTTTCAGTATTCTTTTCGCAATATTTTCTTTATTATAATAAATAAAATAAGTAAAAATCATAAAGAAATGAGAGAAGAGTTTAGACTATTAAAGGAAGAGTGGGAAGAAAAGGCAAATATATGGAAAGAAGAAAAAACACACCTGGAAAACAGAATCACTAAACTAGAAGAAAATTTAGAGAGACAAGAAAAAGAAAAGAAAAAACTGAACATTGTCATTAAAGGACTGGATGATGCCAATAAAGAAAACAAGGAAACAGTTCAAAAATGGATTGAAGAAAAACTAGAAATACAAACAAAAATAGAACAAGTTTTCACAGTAGGAAAAGATAAAAACAAACAAGCAGTAATTGTAAAAATGCATAATTGGGAAGCAAAGAAAGAAATTATGCAACAAAAGAAAAGATTATATGGAACGAAAGTATACATTGAAAATGATTTAACGTTAAAAGAGAGGGCAACGCAAATAAAGTTAAAAGAAATTGCTGATAAGTTAAAAGAAGAAGGCAAAAGGGTAAAAATAGGATATAAAAAACTTATCATTAATAACGTAATACACATATGGGACGAAGGAAAAGAGATGATAAAGATCCACGATTCAAAAAACGGGTAAAAGAAAATAAACCGGACGGACAAATGATGACAACTAAGGAAAGGAGCAGGACTAGGATGATAAACAAAGAAGAAGAACACAAAGGTTTAAATTTAGTTACGTGGAACATTAGAGGACTTAATTGTAAAGAAAATGAATGAAGAAATTTTGAACAAATGAATATAGATATATTGACAATTACGGAAACTAAAAAGAAAGGAGAGGAAGTTATAGAACTAAAGAATGGACACATAATGATTTTGAGCGGAGTAGATAAACAAATAAGGGCTAAAGGAGGGGTAGGGTGTATACTCAAGAAGAAAGTGGCAAAATATTTAACTAAATGGGATTGTGTCTCGGAAAGAATCCTAAAGATTGAGCTGACATTTAATACGCATGATAAGTTAAACATAATTACACTCTATGGACCAAATGAAGATGACAATAACTTAACAAAAGAGACGTTTTGGGATACAGTCACATCAGTAATAGACCGCTATAATGGAAACACTATTATTCTAGGTTACTTAAATGGAAGAGTAGGGGTCAAAGACAGTGCATCAAGAAATGTACTAGGATTATATGGTGAAACGTTTCAGAATAACCATGGGGGCAGAATCATAGATTTATGTATACAAAACAACTTATTAGTAATGAATACTTTCTTTAAACATAAGGATATTCACAAATATACGAGAGAAGTGTGCAGTAGAAATGAAAAATCAATAATTGATTACGCGTTAGTTAGCAAGAGTCTAAGACCAAAAATAAAAGATGTTAGGGTGAAGAGAGGACAAGAAATATTCAGCGATCACTATTTACTAGTAGTCAAAACCAAACTTGGAGTGCCCGTAAGTACAAATAATATTAAACACGGAAAAAATATTAGTAATGAAGCAATCAAAACGTACAGACTGAACAATAAAGAAATTGCGAATCAATATAGATGCAAAGTTACAGAAATGATCAACAGTGTAGGCAGTCACGTAAACGTGGAAAATTTTCAAGAATATACTTCTTACTGCGGCAAAAGACGTTTGTGGTATAAAAAGAATTAACAGAAACAAAAAGCAAACTGCATGGTGGAACGAAAACATTAAAAAGGAAATTAAAATCAAAAAGGATAAATGGTTGAAGTATCTAAGTAGAAAAAATGAACTAAACTACCGAGAATACAAAAACCAAAGACTAAAAGTAAAAGAACTTGTCACCCAAGCAAAACAAAGGGCATGGGAAAATTTCGGCCAAAAAATGGTAACGGAGTATCATACAAACCAAAAACTGTTCTATAAGATACTTAAAAATTTGAGAACTGAAAACAAACAACATGCGATAAAACAAATAAAAGATAGCAACGGAAGTATCATTACAGACAAAGAAAAGATAATGGAACGATGGAGAACATACTTCCAAAACCTATACTTTCTACAAACCACAAAGAAAAGACAACCAACAAAATATAAATTGATGACAAATGAGAATAGTATAAAGTTAGAAGAGAAACAAGATAGTATTTATACTCTTAAAAGGGGGAAAGCTGCTGGGTTTGATTGTATAACTACGGAAATGTGGTGTATGGGTAATAAAGGGCAACATCTGCTTAGGATAATATGCAACAAAGCCTGGAATGAACGAACTGTGCCAAAAAACTGGAAAGTGGGTTTAATAGTACCAATATTCAAAAAAGTGTATGAAAGGGTACTAGAAAAACGATTAGTAACAAAACTAGAATCTCGGTTAGAAGAGTCACAAAGCGGATTTAGAAAGGGGCGAAGCATTCAGGACCACATCTTTACATTACATCAATTAAATGAAAAACTAAGAAATACAAAAGTAAAAATGTACTTAGCATTTCTAGATTTAGAAAAAGCATTCGACAGATTACCGAGAGCAGTGGTAGAAGAATGCTTAACAAAAACAGGAGTTGATGCAAACCTGACACAAGCAATTATGAGTCTATACAGGAACAATAGAAATTTCGTTAGAACAGACAACATGCTATCAAAAGATTTTCCGGTGAGCGAAGGTATACGGCAAGGAGGAGTCATAAGCCCAATGTTGTTTAATATAGTACTAGGTGATGTCATTAAAGAAACAAAAAGAGAAGCAAGTAAATTCTACGTAGGTCATAGAAACATGGAACCGGTATGGATTAGTGAATGTGTCTTTGCCGACGATATAGTTGTGTTTGCTAAAAGTGAAAGTGACCTTCAAAGGAATATAGACATCTGGGTTAACAAACTGGCACAAAAAGGACTAAAAGTGAGTGAACAAAAAACTAAAGTTATGGTCAGCGGAAAACCGGACATTACTATAAATATATCCATAAACGGGAAACCAATAGAACAGGTAATCACCTATAAGTATCTCGGAGTGGATGTTAACAGCAAGGGACATCAAGACACGGAAATAAAGGCAAGAATAGAAAGTGCTGCAAATGTGTACCATACAATTAAAAACAGTTTCTTGGGGAAAAAGGAGGTAACATTAAAAACCAAGATAAATGTATATAAGACAGTTTTTATCACTATATTGACGTTTGGATGCGAAAGTTGGATTCTAACAAAAAAGGTGAGAAGCAAAATTCAGAGTATGGAGATGAAATTTTTGAGAAAAATATTAAATGTAACAAGAAAGGACAAGATCAGAAATGATAACATCAGAGAAATATTGGAAGTACAAGCAATACACGAGTATATTGAAAGATGCCAACTCAGATGGTATGGACACCTTATCCGTATGAATTCAGAGAGACCTGTAAGGAAAGTATGGGAAATACAAAGAAATGAAAAGAAATCAAGAGGACGACCAATTACAACATGGAACCAGCAGATAGCAGAAATATTGGCTAAGAGAGGATGCACCATAACACAAGCAGTAACCTTGGCTACTAACAAAAGAAATTGGGCAAAATTTGTATATAGCATAAGAAAGCAAATAAGTATATATTTATTATTTTGTCACATGTATATATTTTTATAGAATTTATTATTTATTTTAATTAGGTATTGTTAAACTAAAGGTACATATATAAGTTGCTAGTTTAGTTAAGGAAAAAATATTAATGTAAATTAAGAATCTTTTTATTTTATCATTTTTTGTAACTAGATTGTAAGGCACCTTTACACTCTACAGGGTAGAAAAGGATCTGATTATATATATATATAATAAATTCAAAGCACAAATTATTAGTTAAATGAGTGATTTCGGTTAGAGAAAAAGTAGTATGTTTCGTTCGGATTAAAAGAGTTTTTTTTGTCTCGCAAATTTGCTTGACAAAAATGCCACTTTTAATCCTAATAAAACAATATACTATTTTGTAACCGTTATAAAATTAGCTAAATTTTAGTATATCTACATCCGTTCTCGATTTATAACAGAAAATGTTAAAAATTCGGATCATGTTACTTTAGCGAGAAAAACACTTGATTGTTAAATGCTAAATTAAAAAAATTACAGATTTTTTGACTATCGAAAGTTAGTTCTTATAGTTTCTGTAGTTTAGATTCCATTTTTAATCCATTTTTTTAAACTATGTCGGATACGTATGATATGTTACGCATTTATTTGCAATGTTTTGAAACGGTTATGCAATGCAATTTCCACAAAGAAGACGTTTTTCTCGGGACGTGTTTTCAGAATTGGTTAGGCAATTATAGATTGACAACACGCAGCCGATTCAAGCACCTGCAAGGATTCGTAGAACACGCTTCGAAAAATAATTATTAACGTTTTGGCTTGCGTGGCTTACGATCCCACCTTAAGCATCAGAAAAATTTCTAATAATCTGCGAATATTTGTCTACGAGATTCTTCTAGAGAATAATATGCATCCCTATCACATTGTTTTACATCAAGCATTAAAACTTACTGAGTATGATACTAGATTAGGTCATTGTCACGGATTAAGTAACTTTGTCCGGTGCTTTCTAGCCGAAACGAGCGTCAGCATTTAGACGATCAGTATTTACATTGTGTTATTAGAAGATGAAATCTATTTCTCTAACGGGCGCGCTTGCCCAACCTAAGTCCCGTTTCACATGAAACGTATGATACGCGCTACGCCTACGTAAAGCGTAAAGCGCTTAAATCATGTCACATGAGCAATGATAAAATGGATATAAAAGAATAGTAACAAATGCTGTTGCCATTGGCGCACATTCCATCGTCGTGGAGAGCAAAAACAGAAGTGAAAAAGACTACACAATGCAAGCCTGCATTTGTTATCAGGTGAACGCGCGACGTAGCATGTCGAAAAAAAATGTATAGATGCTATGCCATCACGCGCTGCGTAGATACGCGAAGGGCAACGGCTGAGCGTTTGCTCCCGACGTAAAACTAAATGCGCACGTGTCGCGCTTGAAAAACGCGTCTATGTGAAACCTTGTATCTCCTACAATGTAAACCTAAGTTTAAGCGTAGGGCGTAGCGCGTATCGTATGCTTCATGTGAAACGGGACTAACTTGTTTAAACTTTTACCTATAAAGTAGACTAAAAGATCTGGTTTTTCAAGAGAAACTAACAACTAGGGAAAATATGATAGAAAGAATAGGAAATGCAATTAGAAACTTTTCTAGGACTGAAATTGAAGCAAAGGTTGTTTCTACCAAAATTGAACTAAATAAATGGATTGAGAATGACAGAAAACATTTTGAACGCTTGTGAGCTATTTGTGGCTAAACTTTGAGTGTTTTGTGAATCCTTGATTTCATTGTTATCACTGATGTTTTGTTGTTCCGTTAGTTTGTAAACACGTTTCAAAACTAGTTTTGAACTATTGCTGTGATTTGTTTTTAAGGTTAAAATAACTTGATGCGATTGATATAGTCAAGAATTTTACCTTTTTTTCTTATAGATTAGGAACGGATAGAGAATTAGTGATGCGATTTTCACTAAAATTTAGATCCTTTTATGATGGATAAAAATCTGTTACGAACATAATACCGTTTATTTACTAAACGGTTCAACAAAAGATTTTTGTCAAAAAACCATACAATGTTTTTTCAAACGAGATTAAAAATATTTGAATAAGTTCAATGGTTTAGAAGATAATCAAATTAAAATATTGAAAAATTTATTGGCCGTATTATGACATACAAAAAAATATCGTAAAGAAAAATGATACCGTTTCCAAGATACCCTAAATTTTACTTTTTTTTATAGCAGTTATGGCTTCTAGCGGTAGATTTAAAAACTTCAAAATCATTTCCAGTCCTTTTTCTTTTTTTAGAAAAATTTTGTTCTCAAACCTCGAAGCCTTACCATTGTCGAGATACAGTCGCTCCGTACCTTTATTCAGACACCCGGTATACTTTAAAGCTTTTCCATCATAAATACTAAATATGATGCTGTTTTGACGAAAAAATGAACAACAACGGGATGCTATTGTTGTTCTACTAGCTTTGACACGGTTAAGCCCAATATTTTTACTGATGTCAACATGTCTTACAAAAACGAAATGGTAGAGAGCTTTAGTAATAACTAATACAAAAATTTTAACTTTACAAAGAGATTATTATATGACTTACCAAAACGCATAACAACACAAGAGGTAGTGGAAGTAGTGCAGTTTTATGAGAATAATAAAACACAACTAGTGCTTTGCGGTAATTCTAATGTACAGTTTAGAAAAGCACTGTACTAACAAAAAAAGTGAGTTTTTTTAGAATTTATATTATTATAAAAAGTCGCAAATTAAGGAAACAAATCTATTTTTGTCATAGAGACAGCAAAAAAGTAATCAACACCAAACGTATGCAATAAAATAAGAGCAGCATATGTCGATTGCACCAATACTCTCCGATCATAAACATAAAAAGTTGCACTGTATGTTTTATTAGACATAGTAAAAGTATTTGAATTTTAACTTTATAAAAAAATCGTGGTGTTATTGTTGATATCGTAATCTAGTAGTAGAAAATCTTTTATGAGAATTATTACAGAACAAAATCTATGCGCAAATGCGCAAGAATGAACAGATAATAACTAATTTTAATATGTGAAAAAAATCGGGATAGCTGCCTTAACCCATATGCAGAAATCAATACTAAAATAATGATGCAGAGCAAAAAAGACGACAGTAAACTTTGTCAAAACAAAAATAGTTGGTTTTCACAAACAAACAACTATAATACTTGTAGGAGAATAAATTCCAACTGAGTAATAAGATGCTCGGGTAAGAAAAACGTGAATACTAAATCCAAATAATTTCAAGACTGCATACTGTATACTAAAACAGAAATCAAAGAACATAAACTTCTGTTTTTAGCTATTGTATTTAAATCAAAACTTACTACTATCTCAACGTGCGTTCAAGAAATGATAATAAAGTTGTTACTGATAGCTAAGGACTATTAAAACATCTAACATTCGTAGGAATGTTTACCACAGCTAGAAACTTTACAAACTTGTTAGTTTGTCTAGCTGAGCACAACAGTTATCTTACAATAGAAAAAATAAAAAAAAAAACATTAAAAGAACGAGAACGCAGAAAGAAGAGAGCAGAAAAAAAAGATGAAATTTCTATAATAGAGCCTGAACCAAATAAAAAGAAAATAAAAAACATATTAACTCTAAAACACACCTTACACTTTTTGTTAGCTCCTAGATTGAAATTGTCAAAAAATTTAGAAAGAAATCAGAAAAAGTAATTAAAGTAGAGGAGCTGCTAAATTATTTACGGGACACTGTTTACTTATGAAATATCTTACCATCATAAAAATAAAGAGCAGCTCTAAATGTAAGATATATATATATAATAATAAAAATGACGAGATAGGATAGTGGTTGTCAGGAAAAACGATCTATACGTCATACTCGTATGCATAGCTGTATAGAGAATTGAGATGTTTTTAAGTAGTCACATAAATAATTTCCTACAGTGAACCATTTAGTCGATCTTTCTTTGTACAGCAACACGTATTACCTCACTTACCGCTGGTAAAATAAGTTCTTCACCAATAGTGTGCGTCTTTTCAAAATTCGCAATCATTAAAGTAATATTATAAGAAGCCTGCAGCTGAATTGCATATTTTCTTTTTTTTGTGTTACCATTTGGATTTAAAACAAAAAAGAATGTAAGCTGCATTTATCTGTTGCGTGCAAAGGCAGCATCAACAAATGGGATCGCGGTAAATAAAAAAAAATTAAAAGGGAACGGCGTTTTAACTTTTTCCTTCTATGACGTTTTCCAAAAGTAATTTATGCATAAATTATGCAAGTTTATCATATATAACTATTTAACCAAACCAAAACTTGCTCTGATTGGTTTGTATCCTCTATGCACACCATAGATAAGAGAGGTAGTATAATTAGATAAGATAATATGCACGCCATCTACAATTTAACCTATACTTTTCTAAATTGCATAATCGTATCAGCTTGTGAAAAGATTTTACAAGCTACATAGATAAATACGTTTTTAAGATAACAACACTGATGCAAACAAATCAATTATTTAAAGAAAATAAGGCAAAATTGTACTCGAATGGAGACTGAACATCTATACTCTGTAGATGACAGATTATTTCAGATAAAGCAACTAAAACAAGAAATCTTTGTAACGGTAAATTTTTATTTTAGGTTAATACAAACTAAAAAAAAATGTAACACATTTTATTAATATGAAAGAAAAAATAAATAACAATAAATAAATTATTAACGATTTTTACGTCTTAAATAAAATATAAATATAGACAAGCACATTCAATACAAGTAATAACATGCATTATGAGTTAGGCCTATCTGTACAGGTTTATACAGGAACGTAATTGAGCTGATACCTGCGCCAACTAGTCTATAATATGAACTATTAAAGAGTCGTGTATTTAATCAACAATTTAGTTCTGTGTTATGGGCGATGTGAAGTGCATACAACAACTTTTGCTATTCTTGGACAAAAAGAAGTAGAATTTTTTGTTTTGTTACGCAAATAGAGTACTTTCGTTATGTAAGTATATTTGAATAAAATCGGTATCTTTTTTTTAATTTAAATTTATTTAAGCAATGTTATACTCTTGCTTAAGTTCATTAAAAAAATTCTATACCAGTTATCGCTACAGTCATCCCTTAACATTTATTAAAAAATTAAAAACTAGATTTCGATATTATAAAAATAATTCCACTAAGTAATAATACTGTACGAAACAGGATCGACAAAATTGGTTCAGTGGGTTTAAAAGTATCTAAATTCTCTATACAGCTTGACGACTCAACGTTACCAGGAAACAAAGCTTTAAGTTATGTCAGATTTTTAAAAAAAGAAAAATTTTCTAAGAATTGTTATTTGCTAAATGTTTGGAAACTGATACGAAAGGTGAAACTTTATTTAATGAATTAAAAAGCAGAATTGAGTTTCTTTATCTTCAGCTGAGGCAAAAGTTGTTGCTATAAACAATGCTGCCGCTTCTTGCTAATAGAAATTTGCACTGGTTTTATTGGTTGTCATAGCCCACTGATATTTAGAAATGACAATCAAAGCGCAATAAAATTGGCCGATAATAATACCTTTTACTGTAAAACAAAACATACTGATATTAAATATCACTATATTAAAAATATTATGGATGGTGACATCATTTGTTTAGGGTATGACTAGCAGCCCCAAGACATAGTTTGTTAGCAAACAGTCTAGGTCTTAATGATAATAATTTTAAGAGAAAGTGTTGTAGTAATAAAATTTTTTAGATAAATTACATATTTAGTTAGCTTTACTACTGACGTTTAAAAAAATACATGTGTAAATTAATTAATAATTAAAACAAGTAATTACTGAATTATACAATTGCCATATTCAAACCATCGAAGAAAAAGTTGCTTTTCAAACTTATGTACTTGTTTTTATGATACCTAAATTTTTAGAGGGTGCATCAATATTTGATGAAACAGTCTTATAGTTTCTTATGGTTATTTGTTTTGTTTTTTATTTTTATTATTGCTTTCTCAAACAAATAGGTTTAATCTATCTTTATTTTCACTTTGTGTTAGTTACAAAATATAAATAGAGTAAAAAATCTTAATTTTATATATAATCATGTTATCAAATAAATTAAAAATTAAAATTAGTTTTGAGAAATTGTATAAGATTTTTACGCCACTAATTATAGCATATTGTTGAATTAAAAATAGAAACATAATCATTGAAGATGCTCAGTGTGATTAAAATCGCAAAGTTTATTCCTTTAGAGTAAAAGTACGCATAATTAATAAACATATTATGTGAATCTAAAGTAAATGTGTAAATATTGTACATAAATGTTTCAATAAATAAATGTACCGTTTGCATTACTACTAAAAACTAAGATTACTCCTTAGAGTGGTAAAAATATTTTGAAAAAAATCGAAATTGTTAGTTATTACCTACAAAAAAAGTAATTGAATTAAATCAACTATATTGTCTTAATTTGACATCTTATAATTTGTTTCTTTCAAAAACACAAAAAATCGCACTGTAGAAACAATTTGAACACTAGTAGGATATAAACGTAGTTCAGAATTTTATTTTGATGTAGAAAAATTGTATAAGCAACTCGCATAACAACAATGTTATGATAGTCCACTATGCTTAGTTAACTTCTCACTCCATATATCATAGAAACTTGATACTGATTGAGTTTAACATTACTAAGTAACATACAAAAACGTTTAAATTGACGTTTCCTTTTTTTACGTTTTAAATTGTTTACTATATTTGACTATTAACTGTTTTAGTTTTAAAAATGTATGTGCTTACATTATACATATAAAAATTAAAATTGTATTTAAATGTTAATATTTAATAAAGAATAACACATTTAAAATATTAAAAAACCAAACAAATAATAGATCAGTAAAATTTGGTATTTAGCATTTATATTAAGTTATTAGATTGTTCTCTGAAACAATAAAAATGTATATTAAACTAACATAAAACTGATTTCAAACAATAACTCGGGTGCCCATAAATCTTATGTATTTGATTCTAAGGTGTTATGTAAGATAAGGAGCAGTTGCTTCTATTATCTTTACATGTAATCACTATACAGTCAGATATTATATCACTGTTGGTTTTCCAATGGTTAGAAATAATTGAAATACAACCAATTTAATTACTGTAATTCAGAATCGCTGAGACAGCAGGTACTATGCTCGATTACACCGGAATTTTTTCTTTTGCAGCTCTGTGAATAATTTTGAACAATCAGAGATGCTACTGTTTCGCTAATTGCAAATATAGAGATCTGCCACAATATTACTTTCTGCACGTTTATATTAGCATCACGCGAAAAGTAAAGTATAAAAGTATTTCTGTTAATTTATGAACATACAATCACATATTTGCGGATATATGTATGTCATTTTATACGCCACTATATAAATAAAACCTAAAAGCATTCGTTATTTGGCATATGCAAAATTTAAAACTGTGACGATGACGATTTTGATGTCGTCTGGTTCCTACCAAACAGGTTTTGGTATTCTGCTCAATGTTCATAAGATAATTGACTAATTTTAAAATAGTGGTATAATTGTTTCTTGTATCTTAATATCATAAAACCATTTTATTTTAACTATTTTTTTATATCTTGAACTAATTTAATTGTGTACTCTAGTATTAGTTTCATTTCTTTTCACATTTTTGTCTACCAAATCCTTTATTCTTTGTTTTAATACTACTACTACTTAAGACTATACCATCCGTGTATACAAGGCAATTTAGTTATATTATTGTTACTTTTTTTTTCTTTAAAAACGTGTAATGGAATAGATATCACTTATAATCTGTATTAGCTTCTTTAGAACACTTGATTGTATAAATTGTATACAAGTTTAGAATATTTTATTTTCTAAATTAATTGTTTTAGTATGTATATGTTGACAGAAATAAATTTTCTTCTCGCTACCTTTTTCAGAAAATATTAGTTGTTAATTCTTTAGGGCACATAGTTATTTTTTTAGTCAAGCATAAAATCTATTTTACTAGCAACTATCTACAACAGAAGAAGTAGCACCTATATATTTTTTTGGTTATTGAGCAATCAAAGTCTATAAAAAAAGTCGTAGCTACAAGAAGAAATGATCAACTTTTCAAGTTTTCATAAGTTGATAATTTACATATTACTATAATAATTGTTAATAAAATATGATTATCAAACTATCATGACTATTGTATATAAAATATGTTAATTTTGGGACCTCTGCCCAAATTTTGAAAGTAAATTTTAATTTTTTTTTTCTAAACATTGTTTAATGTTAATAAAATAGAATTTTTTTTTCTAATGTTTCAAAATATTTCTTAATTATATGTAAATTGAAAACAGTCAAAAGATTTTCACACAACTTTAAAATAAGCAATACACCGTGTGGTTTATTAAGACTGTTAAGTGCCCAAAAAGCTCTAAGGTGTGTATACTGTTAATAGTGTATTAACTCAGCAACATCAATGACAAACTAAGCTTATTCTTTATAAAAGTTTGATTGTACATTTGGTGTCAATAAAAATTAAAGCAATAGATTTTACTCATACTCATTATAAAACAAACACAGTAACAATGTAAACTAAACGTTTATTATTGATTAAAAATAGTCTAGTTTATTATACTTAAATGATGAAATACATATATTTTCTACTACTCGTCTTGTAAGAAAAGATACGGTACGTATTTTTTTGACACAAACTGAATTGGCTAAAGTTTAGATGCCAGGCGTTTTTATTATTACGAATCTGTCTGGTATAAATGACAGTAATAATAGAACGTGGGCCTATTCTGTAAGAACCTATATTGAATAATTTAATTATGAGTTTCATAGAGTAATCACCAATTACGTTATATTAAATAATCATAAATATTCAGCAAAATGTTATAATTACCCAATAAATATTATAAGAAAAATGCATAGTAGTTGCAGAAGCAAGTTATAAAATGACTAATTAGACAATTATAATATTATAACCGTTTTCAAGTGCATTCATAACAGCATTCTTTATGTTAGTTCATGTATCAATAAATGTACATAAACAATTGAGACAGTGTTAAAATAATAAAAATACTAAGAACGATTTAAACTGAAAAAAAAATGCATGCGGTAAAATATATAAATATAGAGAAAAACAAATATAAATCTAGCACTAACCGCGTTTGTATGATAAATTATCAATTAAATGAACAAGTTGAAAACTTACAAATAACACTTAAACTACAAGAACGATATACAGAGTATATTAACGTAAAATATTTAAGGAGGTAATAGTACGAGCTAAAATAAACAAAAAAGTTTTAATAAACTTGAGTCCGCAAGTACCGGTTTCAGAGACATGGAACGTTGTTTTTTAAAATTTTGATTGATGTTTTGTAAAATAAACAATACGTATTTATTTTCTTGTAAGCGCACACATTTTCGTTTGTTTTAGCTGTTTACGTTAATGCAGAATTATCCGACGTGCATTTTAGTTTTTTGTCGTGTTTGGTAAGGATGCTGCAGATGTTTTATTGCTAGTATTTTTTAGGGATGAAGCCGGGTTTACATAAAATGAAGTTGTACATTTTCATAATACGCATGCTTGTGTTGACGAAACTCCTATTCTCTAATGAAATCTAGACATCAGACACGTTTTTCATTAAATATTTAAATACGTATTGTAAGCGACAAATTTCTTACCAAACCGATTAAAAATCTTTGCTTACCTAAACACTTTGCAGAATACAATGTGTGATCTTTTAAAAACGTTTTTTTAGACCAAAGACAACAAATGTGACTCCGATTAGAAAGCATTTACACCAAACTGTTCCATGTAGATGGGTAGAAAGAGTAGGACCTGTTTAATGGTTTGCTAGATTGTCTGATTAAAACCCTCTAGATTTCTTTCTTTAGGGATATTTAAAAACATTTGTTTATAGTACTCTTGAGAGTAACTCTAAAAAGTTGCACCATCAAAAATGTCAACACATCCGAGTCATTGATGGGGTCTTAGAAAGAGTTCAAACAATTTTTAGACTGAGATGTTGTCTTTCCTTAGAAATGAAAACACAGCAGTTTAAGCATCTTATGTAACTTTGCTTTTTGTTTTTGCTAAACGTTTCATTGCACATAATAAATAAGTAATGCAAATAAATGTTTCTAAAAAAAATAATTTTTCAAATCTCGAAATACTTTGCGGCCTAATGTTTATTAAGACGTTTTTGTTTCTTTTGGTTTATACACTTTTTTTAACACCCAACAAATGTTTGGATTGATTTGAATATGACATAATTTCAAACTATTTTGTAGAAAAATTAGGTAACTTTGATATGTAGCTAATCTCTATAAAAAACATAAAAATATTTTTTACAAAATTTTAAAATAGTCAATCATTCAAATAGGTAATTTGTGTTAATATAAAAAAATCAGAATAAACAGTAAATGCAAAAAATAGTTCAAAACGCTTTGCGGCATGTTTTATATTTAAAAAGACTTCTCTAAAAACAAGATATGACAGACCTATTGTCGCACATTCTACCAGTGCATCACAGTTATAACATAACCATACCCGTTAAAAAAAAGACAAGAATAATAACTCATCAAGTGATGAAATTGCTTATTCTGATTAAAACGACTGCAAGACAAGAAAGAAAACACACAAACATACACGCATACATGTTCGCAATCAAATACACCACTTAAATTTTCACCTTACATACAACATTTTTTACACAATTTCAAAAATTTTAAAATGAAGAATATAGACTTTAAATTAAATCAAACGCATCAATTTATTACATTATACAATTTATATATGATATAAAAGTTTGTCGCGAAATTTTCCTGTTTAAATAAACAAGAATGCAATATAACTTACGGTAAGTTGTACATTATTTTCCTCCTTAATTGGACTTTACACAATTTCTTTAAGCTTCTCCTATGAGAAAGGCCATCAACACACTTTACCTGTCTGTATAAGGCGATGTTTCGTGCAGCTAAGTGCGCACTTCTTTAGGCCTATTTATAGACTAGAAAAATGATGTGTCTTGACCTGCACTAGGTAACTTGTTTTTGACACAAGTTATTCTAAGAAACGATAAGACAAGTAATTAATCATATTTTAGGGGGCAGCACAAAAAATAAATTTTTTGACCACAAAATTGCTGAATGAAGGATTCTGATTTTTGGAAAAGAGCAAAATATTGAGTATGTAAAATACTGCACAAGCTTTATTTGTTGAACTATTCTGGTCTAAGTTAATAGTTGCAGTAAGAGTTAATCATTTAGCTGCAAAAGCTGAAATTCTAGAAAGTTAAATCACAATTTATGATTTAATAAAAATTTTCCGCAGCCTGCAATAGGAAGTCAATTTCACACTTACACGGCCTCTTATAAATTTTCTAATAAAAAATTCAGTAATAGTTATTTACCTTACAGAAGTCTGTTAAATAATTTTTTTTTGGATCGAGTGAGATGTTAGAGATTTTTTTTAATTTAAAAATTATTACGACGTCAAAATGTCTCAACGCTAAAATAAACACAACAAACAAATTATCTTATCCCACTCGACTAATTTTTTTTAACCAAACTATTACATACACATATTATTATCTTACAACAAAACTCTACACCTTACGAATTATGTTGTTTAGTAAATAAGCAAAATACTTACCTAATAAGTGAAAAAACTACTCATTGCAAAGGTTAATGCTCAAATGTGGCTTACGACGTTTTACAAACGAGTCCACAACCGTTGCTGATACGACTTTTTGTTTTGATGGATTAATTGAATATTTAAAGCGTCTGCGGGTTACAACATTTTGCTAGAATATGCATATACGACATGTAATTAGGTTATCGAAACACAACAATTACTTTAGAAAAACTCAATCATCATCAGTGAGCAGAATACCAGAGTACGATTAGAAAACTAACTTATACTATTGGTGTTGACGCTTCGTAACACTTGATTGATTGTAGAAGCTAATTAATTAGTTTTGAAAATCCCAATGGTTTTTGATCGTCAGTATTCATTGTTTATTTTTGAAGAGCTTTCATAACAATCAAGTTCATTCATGTTGTTTACTTGTTTAACTACACAAATGTCTTTTATACTATGTTTATTTCTAAGCATATGAGTATTTTAATATGAACTAAATGCTCTTTAAAACGAGTTTTAATAGATATTCTTGTTTGCCCAAATATACTTAGTTACACTTAAATTAATACTATAACAAGTATAAAAACAAAAACAATTATGTTTACAATAAAATTGTTAAGCAAATCTGACTTAATATTTTACAAAAACTTTGTAAACTATCTTAAGTCTCTATCAATAGATGTGTAAAATAACAGAGGTTTTCTTTACCTAATTATAAAACGTACATAAACGCTGCACATAATGAACAGTGATTAGAAAACGATAAAGTAATAGTTGATAATAGAAATTATAATAACATTTCAAGGTATCAATTTACGCGACGGATCAGTAGTCGAATAAACAACGTGCTTTTCTTTTTATATATTTAAAGTAGTATTATCTTATTGTTTGTATAGTCTGGCAACACTGTAATTAATTGTGTAACTGTTGAATTTAAAAAATAGTTAAATACCTATATTTTTTATGCTATATTAAAATAAATCGTGTTAATATAAGTAAACGTGTATCTTTATGTTAAAACTCTGACAGGTTATGTGTCCAGTTATTAAGAAAATAACATTCAAAAATCTTGAGGTTACGTGCTTGTGTTTTTTACAATTTGTGGTGTATATTTTTAACATAGATCATGTCAACGATACAAAAAACCATTTATTAACAACCGCGGGTACCAAGTATCAAAAAATTACGAAAACCAGAACAATTATGACAGTTGGAAGTTTGCATAAAGATGAGTTTAATGTTGTTCGGTTATGTTGATGGAACCTTATCACTTAGTAATGAAGTGGACAAAGTCTGAGATCAAAATGCAATACCAAAAATAACTTTGTTAGTAAAATCTACAGGTACGTAATGTTGAGACTTCAAATGATGCTTAGGAAAACTTAAAGAATTCTCTTAAAGGTAGTAATATAGCTACTACAAGTCAAGAATGAATCAACATCGGACACAGCACTTTTGTCTCAAAAGCAAGCAAAAAGCATCAACTTGATAAAATAAAAAAAAATAAAATGCTGTGAATGTATAGATGCTTCTTACAAATACTTGACAGTCGTAAACTTAAAAAGTAAGTACTGGCAACATGAGCAAGCAGAGTGAAACATTTATACAACATACTGGTTTAAGTCTACTGAGGCAAATTAAAGTGCTAGTGTAAAGAAAGGCTTCTACATCATGGGTATTGGATTCTATGATAACATCGCCCATGGCTTGTGATAAATCTCTATTGTGTAATATGGATTCAAGTGTGGGTGTGCCAATCTTTATTGTCGATAAACACGAAATCAAGTCTACAGTTGTCGGTGACAGTAAAATAACACGTACTGAAGGATAAGTAAATGCGGATACTATCTGGCATGCTATCAGTTAACAAAATTACTGAAAAGACTTACAATGTAGTTTTCAACGAAGAACCATGCTCAGTGTTTACCAGCTCTGATTACTCAATCATAAGTTATAGGTACATAATTCTCATGTTTAATAAGAGGTAACCTCTATACATTCTTGATAATTGATTACCAAAATCAGTGACAACTGCTGCTGTAGCATATGTTGTTAATCAGGAATTATGGCATAAAAAATTGAACCATTTTAATCGTAAAAAGCTGAAAGTGCTTAGAAATATAGTTAAAAAGACAGTAGAGCTAAGGAAGTTTTGGATATTGTTCATAGTGATTTCTAGGGTTTATTTGACGTGGCATCCTAAAACGAAACTAAATATTGTTTAATTTTTGTTGACGATTTTAGTAGAACAGTATTTAATTACGTAATTAAACATAAAGATAAAGTTATTGTTAGAGTGTTGCCACTTCAAAGCTATGATTGAAAATGATAGGATAGTTAATCAAACCTCAGTCAATGGAGTAGAGCTCAAAACTGTTTAGCGAAGAGGAAAAATTGCATACAAACGAAAAAACTCAGTGTATGTTAAAACGGTCCGTTTTTTTATTTGCATCCCTACTATGAGCACAAAATATATCTAAAAAATTGGTATCCAACAGCCACTTTAAGTGAGCCTCTACCTTAAGAAGCATGGTCCGGGATAAAAATTTATTTTTGGTTAGAATATATAAACGCTACGCTCTCTAGCCCGAAAATACGCTATTAAGCACGGTTTCGGGCTCATCTACGTATCTATGTGTATATCCCGAAAATACTATTATACAAGCATCAAAACGTGTAAATCCGAAAATTTGGTCGGGCTTCACATTGTACCGTTTATATCTCCACTATATACAGAATGGTTCCAAGTTGGCTGCTGCAGAGGTCGCTTTTATATACAAACTGTCTACTTATACGGACTGTACGTTGTGTGGCCCAACGTGCGACAACTTTGGACGGGCTTAATGACGAGTATTTTACTTGAGTATGAATTCTATTCACTTCTTAAGTACCTACCATTTTTTTTGTTATGAAAACTATACTAATTGATAAATCAGTAATTGTTTTTTAAGGCAATAAACATTTTGTATTATTAATGTGAAATGTGATGCTTTTAGCATAACAAAATATTAAATTAAAATTAAGTTGCTGTAATAATAAATATATATTCGATAGTTCTTTTGAAGAGATTTAAATTAAACGCTAAATGGTAATTAAAGAACTGTTGAGTTATAAGAATTATTTGTTAGTCCATTCGAGATATCATGATTGTTTAAGATATAAGCGTTACTTAAGTACAACTAACTGTGAGATGTGGATGGGTAGTTTAATTGATATGATGATTTAAATAACAAATATTTAATAACATTATTTTTTGCTATAAACATTATAAACAAAAGCTTTTGCTACAATTCAGTTTCTGTCTACCAAAAGGAGTTTGTGTCTATGTATGAAATCTTCGACTTCATTCTTCTTAGGAGATGTTTTGTTTTTAATATATGTATGGAAATGTTTTTTTTTATAAAATGTTTTTGTTCTTCTGTCCATCTCTATCTAACTATTTTGCAAAATATATTCCAAAAACAATTAAATTTTATTATTACAGGTTTCTGTCTTATTAACATGTGTTAGTAAATATTAATAAAAACAACTATTTCTTAATTACGAGAGGTGTCTTACGACTCATACTTGACCGAATAGAAAATTAAAATAATATAGTACAGTTTATTTCACTTATTTTTTGCAGTTAAAAAAAGATAGACCAACCTGGAAAAAGTTTCTAACGTTAATCTGTATAACCATTGAATAATATAATAATAAAATAAATTATTACTCAATGGTGTTAGTCAGACATAAACTGTTTTTAAGTCATAGAATCGTAATAGTATGTGTTATAATTGTTTATAACCAGTACATTTTAAATATTAAATAATTTTTTAGTTTTATTCCGTAATACAAACATTAGTATAATTATCCACATCTCAATCCTAGCTTTAGATTTAAAAAGTACACATAATACTACCGCAGTAATTTCAGATCATCCATTCAATAGCCATGGTCTTTTATTGGGCCAAATCACATACCTGTAACCTACAAAAAAACATAAAAATTGCGATATTTTGATTAAAATGATTATTGATTTAAAATAAATTTTGAGTACTACTAAACATAACTCGTACTGTGTGATTCCTATTCTACAAAGTAAAAGTAATTACTCTTTTCCGGTCATCAGCGTTGTTAAGTTTTAACTTCACATGTGCAATTACACGGAAGAAAAATACTAATCATTATGATTATTAAATAACTATTTACTACTTCTTCATGAAAGATATTTGAATTTATCTTAAAACTTTGTTTCTAGTTCACTGAACTATTTTTTGCTGCAAAACCTGACGGCTATTTTCAAAATGTCAATATTTTATTTTATCGGTATTACAGGAATCACTTATTATACGCGTGCTAGTTAATACGGACATACGTTTCAAAATCTTAAACCTTGCGTTGCCTACCGATTAGTCATAAGACCCTTCTCGCGATTTCAACTATATTGTAATTCATTAACAAATTTTAATATGTTCGATTGTAAACCAATAGGTACGCCATTGCAATCATGATAGCATTGTTAATGTATTTTACAGTAAGTACAAGACCAGATATTTCTACTATTTATTACTACATTTGCTGAATATAAGCGAATGTGGAAAAAAATGTGTTTATTTGAAAAACAATTCAAAATAATTATTCCTCTATACAGAAACTATTTTTAGTTACAATCAAGACGCCAATAAGCTGTTTGTATCAAACTTCCCACATAGATGTCAGATTTCATCAAATAAGAGAATGGGTTATAAAGTAATGAAACGATTCGTGATATATTTAGAAAGGCACTCACAAAATCTAAGCGTACTGAATGTGTTCAAGACTTGAGGATGATGTAGTAAGAGTGTTGAATATGATATATCAAGTATAATTATAAACAATGTTCTTTTTTTCTATTTTTCTATTTAAAGTAGTTTTACGTTATTATTTGTCTCGTGTGGCAACACCGTATTTTATTGTATAACGGTTCAATGAAAAAAAGTTAAATCGCCATATTTTGTATTCTGTATCAAAACAAATTGTGTGAAGTAGGTGTGCACCTTTATTTTAAAACTCTAACAAAATTTACAGTAAGAGACACCCAATAAAAACAATTTTTATTTAAAAATATAAACTTTAATATATTTGTTTTTCAATTACTAATTTGCAACTTGCAAGAAACAAATTATAATAATAATAATAATAATAATAATATATAATAATGCTTCTAAATTAAATAAAGTTACAATTTTTTTAATTAACTGTATAGGATATGTACCTCCATTATACTTTTTAAATACTACGTCACGATAATTTTGTAAAAATTAATAAGAACAAGATATTATAACGTTTATATTGCTTTAAAAAAAGGTAGATGAAAAATCTGATAAATTGAATATTTTGGATGAATACTAGTTCAATTTTACCAATAAACAAGTTATTGTCACAAATTGAATCTGAAATTAAAAGCATTTAGCACAATAGTGCATAACGTTCAGTTGAGACGCAGAAATACACATGTGTGAAAACAAATGTCATTTTTCTATGATGCTTTCACGTTATAATCTCATAATCAGACTTTTATAATTCTAAAATGTACTTATTTTTAGAACAAAGTAATTTATAAATTACATTTAATGCTCGAATTTTATTTTATTGAGTAATTAATTATATTTTTACTAACTCGTGATAAAAATATAACAATGTTTCTAGTTGAATATTTTGGTAACATAAGTAAATATGTGGATATTTGATATGCTAAGACTTAACAGTCACACAACAATAACAATACAATATTTAAACAGGCGACTGAAATATAGTGAAAAAAATTAAGTACCTAAACAGAGTTTTATCAGATAAATCATCTGTAACCTTTATCAAACAGAAAAGAAGAAAAAAACAATCTTTTGTATATCCGATACTTCATCAACAATGGCAATTATAAGAGAACAACACAAGCAACTTGTAAGGTACGATATGGAGATTGAATGTCGGGGTACTTGTATCACAATATGATACAAACATAATAAAGCTGGAGGGCGCTTATCGGGATCGTCCTGACGACCGCAGCTCCCACGCACATGATCAAATCATCCCTTAAAGTGTGCATATAAGCGTTTAGAAAGGTGAAATCTAAGCACACAAAATCTAGGTAGATTTTTATTTGTATTCGGAAGATTTAAAGAAAATTGTTTTTGTTGCTTTAATTTTATAAACAAACTTAAAATATTACGATTTCTTTTCATGACTATTATTGTTTCACAAATTTTTGTTTATTATACAATGTTGATCCGATAAATATGTATAATATTTTATTATAAACGAAGCATAATAATCAACATTGTAACTTGTTCGAATCTTTTAAATAAAAATAAAAATGTATTTAAAAACGTATTAAAAATATAAAACAAATTAAAGTTAAATAAACTATTCTATACAAAGTTGCATTTGCAGACTTGTGCACAATATACTTGATGAGTATTGCTTCTAGTAGAAAATTTTGAGCGCTTCTGACGAAGCCAGAAATTAAACAAGAAGATTGTAGTAAGAAATTAAAATTTTAGTTGATTAATTTACGTTGTAAGTTTCATATACAGAAGTTCCCATTTTCAAGCTCACTGCTGTACACAGAATTATAATTTAATCGCCAAATTCTCGTGAAGCTGAAAACCGAATTAATACAGAATAACTTCAAACTTAATGTATATGCAGACGAGAGTACAGAATATTAATTGAATTTCATGCTGCCTGTTTCGGTATTGTTATGAACGTATATCCATGCAAAGTCACAATTCTATTGTATCTCACACAATACAAGGATATGGCATTGTAACTGCCAAACTTTAAATTAATTTACTGACACATAAATATACACCTTACTATACACTGCTAAATTTCTTAATGCATTGCTGCAGAAATCTTGAATTTTGTTTCATACGTTTAATATTACAAATATGTGGGCAATATTTACTTTGTGTACGTACAACAGTGACATTTAACAACGTGTTCTAAAGTTATAAAACAATTTAATCGTGCAAAAATGAAACTGAAAACTAAAATTAAAAAAAAATCATGTATGATTGTATAAACCTATAAACAGTGTAGAAAGTTCCGAAGGGAAATGAAGGTAAAAAGGTCGCGAAAGATAAGGTTGGGTGTATCCATCGTCGATGCTAAGTCGTAATCCTCGTTTAATTAAATTCCAGAAGCTGCGATCTATGCGCACCTCAACGTCATTATCCCCTTCTTTTATTCTATACATATAACCTTTCGCATACCGTCTTTTGTTCGCGGATTCAAAGAGACAATTTCATGTAATTGTGCATAAAAGTCCAGCACTATCTAGATGTAAGAAACCACCACAATGCATTCTGCCAAGCGGAATGACTTCACAAATAGCACCGCTATTGTACAAGATAATTTAAGAAAGTTCATTTCATTTGTAATTCTCCCTGTTTCTACTCTGATATGTCTATCGCAGATAAAATTATCATTTATATGAAGTATCTTCTATTTTACTAATAAGTCTGTGCTCAGATCAAAACTATACTCTCAGTATTAAGGTGCTAAAGATACTAAAATTAAGGTAACATTATAATATCAGCAAGAATAAACTATTTCAAGTTCATTCTAATCTTTTAATGTTTGATTTTACTAAAATAAAACTTATTCACAAAAAATAATAAATATTGTAAGTATAAATTTTAATTTTTATTTAAACAAATTATAGTTTTTCGTTAACTACTACAATTGTGTCTGTGCATTATGTTGGAAGCGTGTTGTTAGAACTTGAGCGGATCTAAATGTTATGCTTATACACAACAGTTAAGCATTGCACGACAACTTATTCCATTCATCTACTTGTCAATATTTTCTCTAATATGATCCAAGTATTAACATACTGTGGTGTAATGAAAGTATGCCCTGTATAATTATTGAATGCTTCCTTTGAAATTTCGAATCACAAACGTTAAAAAAAACCCACTACGATACGAATATTGTACCTAGACTTAAGTATTTTGTAAATAACATTGTTATGATTATAATTAAATTTAAAAAATGTAGCGGAACAAACAAAACAGAAGAGGTGGCATTGTGTGATCTGCGCAGCGAGGATGGTAAAAAGGAGGGGAAAGAACAAATGTAACCGATCCCATGAACACGTGGTAAAATAACAAGAAGTAATAGTAAAAAGTAAAGAAAACAACGGATATGTTGGGCGCAAAGCGCGAAAACGAGCAATGATCGATTTTTTTGCTCAATCTTAGGTTTGAACGTTCCAAAGTAACCAAACCCCGAATTTGAATTCAGTTTCCGGCTTTGGCTATCTAAAATCAGCCAAACCTAAGATTGTGCAATTGCGAAACGATCAAAGCTGGAAATAATGTTCGATTTTTGGTTTAATATTAAAGAAGCCTAAAAACTAGTTGTTAAATCATACGCACACGCACACAAAGAATAGGAAGCTACAAAGGTAAATGGAAGCATATGAAACTGATAGTACATCTAGTTTGTTTAAATCTATACTTACAAAGGAACACAATACATAAATAAGTATGAAATGACCAAGTTAAACATTAAAAAGTTAAAGTTCACAACAATGCGAAACAAGGTGAGTATTATAATAGAAAGTACTTGAAATAAACAGGATAAAATACTTCAAAACAAGAGAAATACGGGTAAAAAACATATTTTTATAATTATTTATTTCTGCAACTTGACGATGAGTGACATTTTGAGTTGCATTTTACTAATTTTTGCAAACAGTTGCATCTCTTGTTTTCGAAATTCTTTTTACACTTACATTTAACAAAACCTTGCTTTGATTGAGAGTCTACTGCAGCGGCGGTTCTTAATGTAAGCTGTTCGTTTGGAACATTTTCTATTTCGATGAAGTTTCTTGCGTACAATTTGTCAAGGACTCCTGACGGTGTTCCTAGCTGGTAAAGATTGTCTTTCCGATCCATAACAACGGCCATTACATTTCTTGATGCAACACGCCCCCTGTCTACATCTGGAATTCTTATCAAAACGTTTTGTCCATTGCTAACAGAAGGAAACTTTTTGCTCGACCTATGCAGCATTTCATTAGCTTGCCTTTTTTGCGATGTGCACGATGCTTCACGTGCTTGTGTGATTTTTTCTTGCCGAATGCAAATCTCGCATAAATTATCAGCTGTACAGGAGCACTATAAAAAAAAAACACGTGTAAGTGTATATTCTGCCCACTTACCTACTAATGCTTACTTGTTTTTGTGGAACTTGCTTAACGCTGGAGCTTTCATGTGAAGTTGCATGATTTTCGTCATCTGTATCCGAGTCGCTGGAAGCGCCCTCATTAGTTCTTACTCAAAATTAGCCTAACAACTAGTTTCTTTCCTTTATGTTTTTTTCTTAACTGACATTGTCCACATAGGCTTAAATAATTACCAATCACATCATGCGTGATATTACAGTATATTCTTTTAAGTTCTTTGTCCATACACCGTGTTCTTTTGTGTCCTGTATCTAATGGGCTTTGTGAATAATTTCATACAACTCATCTGTATGGCAAAAATATTTTATTTCATCCTCATTTGTAGATCGCTTTTTTATAAGCTTTTCGACATTACCAATGGTTAGAACGTCGTACCTCTTAACTCGTCGATAATCCAATGACGTAAGCGGCTATTTTTCTTTTGTTTTACATAGGGAAGCTTTTACCTCGGACATTCGTTCATTGTATTTACACGGAGTTAAGAGGAATTTATTATTCGATTCACTTTTGTAGATATAAGCATCCAATTTCAACTTAAATTCATGTTCACTTACACCAGACATCTTAAACGCATAAACGCAACAACACGTGTAAACTCCGTCAAGGAAAATCTCAGACTGGCACCACACTGCTATACGCAAGCTCCAAATTACGCGCGACGAGAAATAACAATTGACCGTTATTTCACAATTGCACAATCCTAGGTTTGGCTGATTTTAGACGGCCAAAGCCGGAAACTAAATTCAAATTCGGGCTTTGGCTACTTTGAAACGTCCAAACCTAAGATTAAGCAAAAAAATCGACCATTGGCCGTTTTCGCGCTTTACACCCAACAGATGTAAATAAGGAAAAGAAAATAATAATGAGTCAGATAGAAGAAACGAATTAGCAACTATGATGTGAACAGTTTGCGAAAAGTTGAGTGAGTTAAACATTTATTTGTTTGTTCCTTAAAAAGACGTTTTATGAGTTTTAAATTAAATTATCTTTGCATGTTAACTTTAAGTGTAGTTAATCATAATAGAAAGTAAGATTTTCTTGTGTTCTACCACGAGCCAGTGGTATGATGTTTATCGTTGTAAGCGTTACATAAAAAAATTATATCAAAACTTTTCTTTGTGAAAATTGTTCATTGCAACTTTGTACCTACTAAGACCCGGAGAATGAGTCCGTTTATGAATTGTATAGTGAAAAACTTAGTGGGATCGTTGTTATACTGACTAATATGCATAAAAATCCAGATTTATAATTAAGCATTTGTCAGTTTGTACAGTATATAGTTAACTTTGGCACAAAAAAAATTTCAAGTAACCTGTGGTAGTTTATTTAAAAAAAAGAAATAATAAAAAAATAAAATATTAATTAACACTGCATAAAAAAATTAGGCAAAGTGTATGTGTTATATCAACATTCAATATCAGTTAAACAGAAAAGCAAACCCATGTATCCTCATATTTACACAATTGTTGAATATGTGGGTACAAAAGGTAGGTTTCTTCTAGTATGTAAATTCGAAATAAACACATGAAGTAAAAGAAGCATGACAAACATGGAAAATTGAAGAAAAAACATTGAACTGAAGAAACATAATCATGAATTAAAGAGATTAATAAAAAAAAGAATGACGGTCAAATAAACGCAAGTGGTATACAATGGACGAATGATAACCCAATTATCTGGAATAGTGGAGTTGAATTTGGTTATCACAGAAAAATCAACCAAAATGTTTTTATCAATAATCTAGATCAACATATAAAAAGGATTAGAGGTATAAATGTGCTTAAAACGGTGATTCAAACCACAATTAAAAAAGGAGCTATAATATGGTACCAAGGGGTTGAAGAATGATTTAACCAATTTGACTACTTTATCGCAAGACACTTTGAAAACCTGATTAAAGTGTAAGTGGCAATAGAGAAAATAGAAACCACGGATGAGTTTATACAGTTCTTGAAAAGATAAAATCCGGTACTAACATTTGAAAATCAGTATAGATATTAGAACCAAGGTATGAAAACGTACAAAAAGGCATTTACCGAACAAATAACCATCAATCGAGCAATATAGGCAACTATTATAGGGATAGATACCAAAAGGAGCGACCGAAGTTTGGACAACAAGGTTTTAATGGTAGGTATAGAACAAAACAGCGAGGGCACAAAGGATACCAGAATTATAATTATTGAAATCAAGGATACAGAAATAATGACAATACGAATTTAAACTTTTTCAAAACTGGAATAATAGAATAAATTATGAACGAGGAAACACAGATAATAATCAAAATGAGAGCAAAAACCATAATGAATGATATGAAGAAAGTAGAAATGATAAACGACAAGAAAAGCAGGAATACAGGTCAAATGCATATTATGGCAATAATAACGCAAATGTCGGTTGTGATGAAAATGAGAGAGAAAAAAGTGCTCATTCACAGGAAGTTTCGGCTGTAAGAACAGTCAATAATGTAAATGTAACAAGAGTAGAAGAAAGTCAGCAACATGACTAAAATTTTTCCTCAGCGACAAGTCAAAATTAATAAACTATTTACACTCGATCGAATTTATAGACACAAAAGATTTGAACACTGACGTCGAGATAATTTCTTTACCAGCCATTAACGTAAATTTTGAAAATATATAAAACAAATTTAAAACTTTGCTAGATACAGCATCAAAAGCATGGGAAAACTAAAAAGAAAGATCATACCGATAAAGAATATGAACTTGTTACCGCTAATGATAAAAGTATTAAGGTAATAAATCATGCCATTTTGGATACGTTAAAATTTGGAGAAATGGAATATCAAAGTTGGATAATCATAAACAGTATGAGGATAAGCTGTTAAATTGTCCAGTTAATAAAGAAGTAGATATTTAAAAAAATATTAGAAGCATTTCCAGATTTGTTTAATGAAGAAGAAAAGACAGTGAAAGGTTATAAACACCAATTGCTTTTGAACACCAACATTTCAGAAGCAGGACATACCTCATTCCTCATGCTTGTCGAAAAAAGAAGAATTGGAAAAGATGTAATAAGACGGCCTTATTGAAAGAACAGCGACACGTTACATTAATGTTTTAGTAGCAGTTACAAAGAAAGATAATACCATCAGGATGCGCCTGGATGCGAGGAAATTGAATGAATTAACGATACCACAGTATGAAAGTTCCAAAAGCGTGAACAATTTACTAGCATATCTAAGAAATAGAAAGATATTCAGTAAATTTGACTTAACAAGTTTGTTTTGGTTAGTATGAAATTAACACTCACCGCTGCGATGAAGATCCTTCTCAGCTTGGATTCCCGACCAGTGGCAATTAAGAAAGAAGCTATGAAACAGGCCCTCAAACTACATGAGGTACATCATTTCAAAGAAGGCAACCTCAAAGGTCATCTGAAAATTCTCAAAGCCACTCCTGTGTTGGACATGGCCGCAATGAGCGATCAAATGAACGCAAAAATGATCTTTGATCACAAATACAAAGTCAGGTTTCCCACTAAGAAAGACTGGATGGGAGGCACGGACTGCGTGCCGAGGTCTCCCCAAAAATGGTTCACAGATAGATCCAAAATAGAAAACAGTGGTGTGGAGGCAGGAGTGGTAGAACCTAGGTTCAAAAGACACTTATCCCTCAGTGCTAAAGCCACTTTTTTTTTAAGTTAAAGTACACGTCATCCACATGGTGGCGGAACATCTGATTACCAAAAACCGATGCAAACAAAATATATGCATCATGTCGAACAGCCAAACGGCATTAAAAGCACTGCAAAGAAACAGCGTAAACTCACGCATGCTTTACAATTGCCATCAATCCATAACCCAGCTGGCGGACCAGAATAAAGTTGAACTTGTTTGGGTGCCAGGGCATGAGGGAAAAGAAGGCAATGTGTGAAAGCAGATCAGCAAACAAAATTAGGTGCAGTAAAACCTTTATAGGGCCATCTCCCATGTATGGCTTTAGCCAAAGAGACTATCAAGAGGTTATCACCAACTAGGCTAACAAAGAAATCAACAGAACTTGGAACAAAATGCCTGGTGTAACATATTCAAAAAAGTTCCTTAGCCTTAAAATAAAGAAGGGAATGGAAGTTATAAAGTTAAGAAAAAGAGAATTAAAACTCCTCTGTGGTATACTAACAGAACACATCCACTGCAGATACTACTTGAGTAAGAGGGAACTGGTGGGTGATAACACATGCAGGTACTGTAGTGAAGAAGTGAAGCGTATAGACCACATTATCATGAAGTACCCAGCTTTGTGCCTAAAGAGACAAAAACATCTAGATTTCATCTTCATCTCGGAAGAAGTCCAACTAGAGGAGAGCACAAAAGATCAAATTTGGTCGCAGTGCAGGAGGTTTTTATAACACTCACCGTTTTTCTAATAATAAAAAATAATAGAAAACGGTGTTGTAACAATAAAAAAAGAAAATACATCATTTTCAAATATTATTAATTTAGTTCATGACGCTATGCATCTTATATGAAAGAAATTAACTTCCAACAAAAACTTATTACAAATTTAAGTCGTTGAGATGTTTCAAAACTAGAAATGAGCAGCTAGCGGCAGTTACCCACTTAGAAGTAAACGAAGTTTTGTGCTAAACTATTATTGATATGATAAGTTAAGGCAGGCAGTAATTGAAACCACAAGAAAATCCAGCTCATAACATCGATAATAAAAAAAACGATATCTACATCTTTATTTTAACTGTTATTGATGGGTTTAGTAAAAAAGCGTCGGTTCGTGTAATTAAATTAACAGCTAAAAATATTATTTGGATGTAGCGTTGTTTTAATTATTTAAATTCCTATTTGTATCGTCGTACAGCGACAGATACTACAGAAATTTAAAAATAGCATTTAACAAAGTAAATTACCACGTGTGTTATCTTCGTCTGGTTTTCGTACTATTTCTTTCGTAAATGAATCGGTATTTAGATTTGTTATATTTATTGACATTCCGTTCGTTTTCTTTAGCAACATTTTAGCAGAATTGTACATTGTAATTTCGATGTTATTTAACGTTTTTAAATTTAGTTTTTTTAAATTTTATTGTTTAAGTACTTCTTAAATACAAATGTGCTTAAGTTCCTTTAGGTCTATTATTGCTGTCATCAATTCAGATTTTTTTATAATTTATTAGTTCCGTCGGTCATTAGTATTTTGTTTCAATCGTAAAAATTTGGTCTGTATTTCTATACTGTTTTATTTAAAGTGAGTATTGTTTATGTTAGCGTTGTAAAATTTATCATTTTGTTGTCTCTGATACCAGTGAAAAATGTTATTTTTCCGTGGGACGTATTGTGCGTAATGCATAAATATATAATAATAAATTCGTTTTAAAATAAGAGTTCTGAAACAAACTCGGAATAAAAATGCGGTAGTACCTCGAGTCGTTTTTTGGAAAACAAGCTTAGCGGTTTTGGTGTAAAATGTATTTGTAAAATTTGTAAGCTTAGAAGTTGAAGCTACGGTTTGTTATATTAACGGATTTATTGATTTGTCAAATACAAATCAAGTGTTTCCGTGTTATATTGTGGAAATTTAGTTTTTTAGACACGCAATTTATCTTTGCATTTAAAACGGATTTTTTAGTTATCACACCAACTCTCTAAAGCACGTCGGTTACCACACGTAGAGATTTGAGTCAACCCAGAACTCGTCCGAGTACGCAATTTAGAACGAGGCTTTTGCCAATAAAAACATAAATTATTGAGTTAACGCCTATTACAATTTTATGTATCGATAAAGTAATTTACGATTATAGACAATGAACCAGTATTTAGAGTAAAATTTGCAAAGTTACGATCAGATGTATTCTCTGCTAAATTAATATAATTAATTTGAGTTTTATTATTATCGTATCAATTTCAGTTACGCATTATTATATTTACTTTTAACAAAATTTTTGTATTTTGTGTTTAGTTACCAATTTATTTTGTGTTTTAAAAAACGTTTTTCTTTCTTTTTTATTGTTTTTATGTAATAAATGTTAAATTGCTAAATTGAAACAAAACTTTTAATTAATTAACCTGTTGGTAAGTTAAGTATGTTTTGCTTTTAGTATTCTGAAAAGTGTGTTCACCGCACGGAATCTTCTTTTGGTTGACAAAGACTAGAGGTCTGTTGTTAAGCTGTTTTGACTTCGTTTGGTACTTTTTGCCAAATTTTGACTTTTGATTTTACGTTTTTGAGCGTTCCAAATCTTCACATTTTTTTATTCGTATCCCTTCTCTGTTGAGCACCGAGCAATAGCGTTTATGTTACATTAAACTGCAGAAATAAACGCGATTACTGCAATCAGTACAATTATTTTTTTGTTAATTTGGTTAACTAAATAGTTTACAAAATTTAATTCATATCTACAGATAACTTTTATACTGTTATGATGATATTTAGATACCTTTACGAGGCTTTTAATATACCGTACTTTCGTCTGGAAGTTTTATTATAACTAAGAGTAATTAAATAATGTAAATATGACATAAAATTGTAATTAATTTGAAACCAAGAATTTATTAATGTTTTATTTTAATCGTCACTTTTTAATTCATTTATTAATTTTAGTATGTGATAAAATTAGATTACTAGTTTTTGTTGAAAAAATAATACAAGTAATAACGAGTTCTGAAAAGAAGTATTTGTAATAAAAACACTGGATAAATATAATGTAAAAAAATAAATAAATTTAAAAAACATAAACACAAAAGTGACAAAAACTTAAATAAGATGCCAACACAATTTGCCAATATTATCAGTATTACTATATTCAAAGTATAATTTTGATCGTCTAAGACGTGTTTGAATATTGACCGAACTTAAACAACAAAAATATTTTAAACGCTTAGCAATTTTTTATCGGTCATTAAAATATAATTTTTGGTTTCTGATTATAAGGTTCCCGAAACATTTAGAACATTCTAGTCGATTACTAAAAAAGATAGAATACTCTAGTACCAGATGATGTAATAAATATAAAAGGTATTCAAAAGAAATTGAAACCAATTTTGTCTATAGTTTAAAAAACCAACAATAAATAAATGCAAAGTTAGTGTAACGCGTGTGTCGTACAAATAAATAAATGTAACTGGTTAGTTATCTTATCCGCAGACAATGATATATAAATTATTTGTAAGTGTTGTTTTTATTAAGTTGTTAGTTGTTATTTTGCTTAATTTGTGGTATTTTCTTTTTAGTTTATTAAAATTGGTTACGTTGATAATTAATAATAGTGTAAACAGTTGAAATAAATAAAGTTTTAAAACAGTTACACACTAAAGCTTTATTCGTTATTGCATTCTTAAATACTGTATTCTTGTCAACTTACAGAAAAATGTCATTAATGTATTTATGCTTTTTTTAACTTATTGATAATAAAAAATTATATATTTAGATTAATATTTCATAAAATTTTGTTGTATAGCAAGTATACGCTGTCTAAGATGTAATTAGTACAAATTTTTCAGAATTTTTCCGATTATAATAATCACAATGCTAGACAAAAGTATTTATTTAAAAAATCTAAAAACTGCAAAAATTAATACATTTAAAACCCGATTAATAAAATTTAAAAACAAAATTAGTAACACCAAACTATTTTTACAGCTAACACAGTTGTCTCCCTCAAAACCAAAATTTACAAGTTTCGGCATTTTGCACATAACGTTTTCTTTTGCTAGATATTTAGGTTGAATTGTTTTTTAAAAATCACGTGGTATATAAATATGTATGTATTTGGCAATTTTGGTTTTACCTTTTCCTTTCTTTTTTGTTTAGCTGACAGAGCAAATTTCGACGTTATTGTTTTTTAGTTTATGGATTATTTCCTGGTCCTTTGTTGTTCAGGATATGACATTCCAAGTAACAATTCTGAATTTGTGTTTTCCATCTCATCGACCTTTTTCCCGTAGGGGTTGTCAAATTTATAGCAAGCCGGTGGTTGTGAGGCATATTTCCGGTTCTGTAAGCGATAATAATTTTTAGAAAGGGTAGGTCGCTAACTCCAACTTTTCTTCTTTATCCGGGTTCAAAAAAATTATACAGAATTGATAATATTCTATGTTACGAACAATAAATTATCGGTGTACCCATCATTGATATCTACATTATGAAACGTATCTTGGTACTCTTAACTACTAAACTCTTAAATTCCTCAAATTCCGTCTTACAAACTATAAATAAAGTTTTGTAATTAATACAGTAAACTAGCTTTAAATAGTGTTTTCTAAGAATTTGATATACTTTAAAAAATCTACCTTATTTTTTATCTACCTTAGATTCCATATTTTATTTAAATCACAATTGCAGTGACATGCATTAGTTACTAATGTAATGTAATATCAACTCTATAATTATTACAATACAGTTAATATTCATATATAAACTTAACAAAAAATTTTCTTTTCATATTATTATAAATTTATTGTATGATTAATGGTTGTACACAATAATAAAGTTTTCCTACTACTAGTTGTATCGCCTTTTGTTACTACATATAATAAATAGTAGGTTGTAAAGTATCACTTTTTAACCACAAATAAATCAAAACAGAAGGTTTAGAAAACTATTTACATGAACTTCAAAAATAATTGTTTTTTACGTGACATATATGTTAGGTAACTAACATTGCTTAGATTGTTTAAAGTAAAACAAAAATTACTAAATGAAAAATTTGATTTGTAATTTTTAAAGTAATTAATTAAAAACGGTAACACATTAACACCAATATATGTTTATTTGCAATAAAACAAGGTATTAACAATTGTTTAAAATTTATAAACGATGTTTAATATGTTGTCCTTTAGTTTTGAAACATGTGTTAACTAACTTTTCTCTTTAAACTTTGGAAAACATTACGAAGCACATCAACTTCAATTATTTCGAATAACGTCAGTAATTGCATATTCCAAGTCTTCAATTTATGCACAGCCAATTTCTATATACTGTATTTTATAAACGTCCATAAATGATCGAATCTAATGACATAAAATCTGAAAATCGTAGAGGATATAATTCTTGATGTATCAGACTTTCATTGTAAACATCAAGTGGTATGAGCACTTGTCTTGTCTTGCTGCAACTAACCAAATTAAAGTTTGCTGTTATCTAGCTGTTTAAAAAATTGACTCAAAATATTAAGATAACGTTTTGCGTTTATAATAAAAACTTTCAAAAGTTGTAAATGTAGTTTTCACAAAAGCATTTAGGTTTTTGGTTGCTTAAATACAATAATTTTGACTTTTTACGTCGTTCGTAAAAAAAGATAAATCCAACAGATTATCGTTGTTTAAATATTCGATGTGAGTGAGTTTATATGGGTTGCCGCAGATAATTTTCCACCGATTTATTAAGACTTTGATTCATGCACGCACAAAAAAATAAATAACGCTCAATGTAAACAAAACATCAGAATGATTTTTGAGAATGAGAATAGTAACACTACCAACCTAAAACAATGTCGATGTAAGACAGCCAAGAGATTTTATTTAATGCTATTTTAAAGATTTAAATAGTTACAACTGTGTTACCAGCCGATTACGACCGGTAATATGTTAAAGCGTATTGTGCTACCGAAGAAATGTGCATAGCTTGCAAAATTACTATTAGGTACTACGTTTCTCAAAGACGTTATAGGTAACGGGCATTTTAGACCGGTTGCCAATCGAAAACGTTCGGTAGTTTGTGTTACCTAAAAGTGAGTGTAATAAAACTAACCTCAAAGAAATACTAATAAACGTTATCAGCAATGTTATAGTAACATCAAAAGCAGAAGAATATTTTGTTTTTAACGAAAGTAAATAAAATCCCTATAACGATAATTATACTTCAGAATATGATCCAAATTACTTGTTGTCAAAATCTTCAGAGGAACTATATAATGATGACGGAATATACTGTCTAAATGAAGACATTAATACTTCTAATTCAGAAGAAAACAATAAAAATATTCAAGAAAATGAAGATAAAAATAAAAGTAAGTAGTACCTACTTATTGTAAACATAATACCAGTTTGCCTATAAAATATTATTATTTATAGATGACTAAAGTATTATTAACAACAAATGCTTCTATAAATAATAGTGTGTACAGAAATAATTGAACTTTAAATAGGACCAATAATAAATAGTAACTATGAAAATTGCAAAGAATCTGTTAATTTTTTTGCTTGTTGCGTAACCGATGATATTATTGAAATATTAGCAACGGAGATAAATCGCTATGCAATGCAACATTTAAATGATTTAATCAAACCTAAATCAAGACAAAAATGTTGAAATCTTGTATCTGCAATAGAAATGAAAAACTGCTTGCTATTATTATTTTCACAGGTTTAGTATATGTTCCAACGTTACAAAAATAACGACATCCTTTTATATACCAACGAAGAAATTCGTTGTCAAAGCATGACTTACAAAAAGCCCGCTGACGGTTCTATGAAAGATGCGTGCATAGAAGAATTAAATGCATTGTTCGGTCTGCTAATAATGTCTGCTGCGTTTAAAGATAACCATCTCACCAGCAAAATATTGTTCAATAGCGAATATGTCGAGAACGAGGTTTAACTTTCTTATAAATTGTCTAAGGTTTGATAACAAAAGTACATGTCAACAGAGACTGCTAAAAACAAGACTTGTACCAGTTTTTAAATATGGAATATGCTATTGAGCAAGTGTAGGAATAATTATAAGCCCGCTGTTTGACCAAAATATGAGTTTAGTGTCGTATAAGCAAAAGGCAAATAAATTGGTGGTTTTAGTTTTCTCATGTGATCAAAAAGCAACAATAAATAAAACATCCAGAAGTTGTAATGAATTAAACTCGACAAAAAGCGGAGTAGATTCATTTCACTAAATATGCCATAATATGAATTGCAATAAAAAGACGAGAAGATGGTCGGTATGCTTTTTTTATATTGCATGCGTTAATGCTTACGTAACTTACGTACACAATTTTTACCGAGCTAATCAAAACTGCGTCTTTACGTAGATTTAAATTTATGTTACAACTGAGTAAGAATTTAACCCAGGAATAGCAGAGGGCAAACCCAGAAACATTAGTAACATTGTTTGAAATTTAACCAAATCGTTTGTGCGCAGCAGCCAATTCTCCAAGACGCGTTTTCTTTGATTCATTTCTCGTTTTGTACCTGTTTTTCTTGTATAAACTTGACCTTGCAAAGTATGACTATTTTTGGAATCACACATTTACTAAATCTTTATGTCACACTTAGCCAAAGATGTTTGGACAAACTTTTCTCTATTTTACTAATATAAGAATTGCGCTAAAAGTATTTGAAATAACTAGCACTTACGTCAAAAACGAAAAGATGTTTGTACAAATTGTTAGTTTTAAAACGATACGCCTTAAATAACTTATGTAATAATAATAACCTAATAAAACTTTGAGACACGTCAATTTTAGTTTTTATGAGTACAATGTTGGACATAAAAAAAACAGGTTATCACACCCTGTCTCTACAAAAGACTTCTTACCATTATTTCAAAAGAAAGCATAGATTTAAAAAAGTTTTTCCGCAAAGATGACAGAAATCATATTGCTTTAGCAATATTCCAATATTTTAATTGTGTAATTCCTTATAAATTGGAGAACTTCAAATAAAACTAAATTTATTAAATTAAAACTACATAGTGACGTATAAGAAAAAATAAATACTGTAAATCAGTCAAAGTATCAAAATTGTTGTAGAATACATAAAAATGGTTTAATATCAAAACGCAAGACCAGCATTTCTAAAGTTGTACTCTCTTAATAACGAGTGTGCAACTACTAGTATTTTTACTAATTGTTTTCTTGGTAAAAAAGTTAACGCCCAAATACGGTATGGAACTTATTGGAAATTTTGATGACACTTGATTCTGTTGCTACTAGAAAATAGAACCGGAGAAATTCTGTCAGCTATAAAACTACTCAAATTGCTATAATTGGTGTAAGTAGTATTGTCTGTCACTTGTCCCAAAAAAATTTAGTACCAAAATCTAGAATCCACAAAATAATAAAATCTTGAAAACAGAAAACTGCATGCAGCACTGGTAGAATGGGTCGTATCAATAGCAGCAGCTCTTTCCATTTTGGAAACTTCCTTGATCATAAAAGTAGTAGTCACTAGACTTTTTCTGACCCGATGTTCTACTTGGATGTTAACTGGAAACCAACACTTGAACATCTGTTCCTTGGAAGAGGACCTCCAATATATTTCGAACTGTTTTCCAATTCAAATGATCTAAACCGCAACCAAGCTTAAGTCCTTCTTAATGTTGTTGAAATCCATTGCTTCCTTAAGATTCCATAATGCTTGCCCCAGATTTTCATATAACAGCTTTGCACATGAATACTTCTTGAAATCCAGATAAAAAATAAAGCGCTAGTCATCACATACTTTTAAGACTTTGCAAGTATAAAATTTGTTCCTCGACACCCCTACCTTTTTCTTCGTTGCTAGTTGTCAAAACGAATTCCTGCTAACGTTTGCTAAATGACGGATCGTTCTTAGCGATCTTTTCGGCCCAACAAAAAGCTTTCATTATTAAGTTGCTTCACGTAAATATATGGGCAAATTTTTAAGTGGTATTGAGTGAAAGCTTATTTTGGGGTATGTGATTTTATAACGTTTTTTTGTATTGAAGGCTTAAACTAATTCTTTAGCGGGTCCGATCCCTCCACATGTAACCTTATCATTGACGTTCGTAACACCTAGAACACCTGTTTGTCAAAAAGTTTCTATGACGTCAGGTCGCTAAAGGCTAAGAGGTTGTACACCACCGGATGAGAAATACTTATAAACTGCAAAGTTAATTAGAAGGAGGCTCGGCGCATTCTTTTACGTCAACCATTGTATGCATTAAATCAAATTATTTGTGCTTACACAGTATGTACCTTTGTGTCAAATTGCAGGTTACGTTTTAGGTCATACTGGTACGGGATTAGCTAATACCCTACCGGATATTCACAACTGTAAGTATTGCATTTTCTATTTTACTTTGTTGGTTATGTCGATTATTAGAATAGCCACCCGTACATACTAGGTTGTAATCACAATTAATATTAAACTTTTTTTGTGTGTCACATACTTATCGGGTGCGCTTTGATTCTCGATACTTTGATTTTCGCATTCTCAAAATTAAACCTAATAAAATGAAGTCATTCATTCATTTAATTTAAAAGTTAGATTGATTAGGGCACGTAGATGTGCGAGTTGTTGTCCCGACAACGGGCGTAACTTATGTTTGACCTGTGATATCAACCCATGTAATAGTGTTTGCAGCGTTTATAACTATACTTATATACTTCCTTCTTCAACTACTCCTGTGATACAATAAATATATATTCTGTGTTATTACTTCTGTCATGTTATTTGTTCTTTTCCAGCTACGAGTAGAGTTAGACGATATCTCCCTGATTTAACCCTTTATCATCTTGGCGTCTTTTTAGCTTTTATCTATAGTTTAGCACCACAAAGCTTGCGATTCCCTCTCCGGGGAAACTGTGTTAGCCGTTGCTTTTTTTGTTGTTACAAGAAAACCAGCGTAACAACTACTGCAACCATCTCAATGTGTAATAATTCTTTTGTGCTTAAAACAGATTTTGTTGCTCCTTAGTTGTAACTCAAAACCTAACTTTTCCAGAACTCCCGTACATGCTCATCAACTCGTGGAAGTCCATTCCATCGACTTGATTTCTAGTTCTGCTTGTTTTTACCTTGGTCTTATGTTACGGTAGTTATCTCCTGCAAATGAGGTTAGACGACCTACGTGAACCACTTTTAGCTTGCTTTTTGGTAGTTTTTGGATAATATATATAAAATCATTAATACATTGCAAAAATAGATCACATCTTTCTTATTGCCTCTGCAGTTTTGGCGACAAACCACTTCTTCCTTGGGGATTATACAACCTCACGGTTAAAATCCACCGTTTTGTGCTTTGAGGTCATATTTGATCTTTATTATAGCGGAGTCTTTTTCAGCAACTTTTTTTCAGGCCTTCGTTCAAACTGGAGATTGCATGTCAGTCGTATATCGCGACCGAACATGGTACAGGGTGGTGTTTGGCCTGCGCTTTCGGGAATAGTCAGAATGTAATTTTAACAAAACTCCAAACCAACAAAAAAACGTTTTTACTAAACTGTAGCTGTTTCTTGATTAGGTATGGCGTAAACCTTCGTCCATTTTGAGAAATAATCTATTGCCACCAAGATGTATTTGTTTCTCAAATCAGATTCTGTTTCTACTTTATAATGTTTACTTGGTACTTTGCGTTTCTGGTTGGACCATTTCCTCATGCGCAAATTGTTTACTCACGGCACGATTCTATAAAATTATTTTTACAGTTTATCCAATAAAATATTTCTCGTATTTTTCTTAATGTCTTTTTTACGCCAAAGTGTCTTGCTGATGTACTATTGTGCAAATTTTGCAACACCTCTGACACTCAGCCTTTAACAATTTTGTCAAAGATTAGGCAATGTTGGCAAATCCGGGTACAAATGGTTTATAATATGTGCACAGCCCAAAGAAACTGCAAACTTTATATTTTTCGATTGATTTTAGCCATGCTTGCACTGCTTAGACGTTACGCTGGTCAGTTTTTACTCCATCTATAGGAAATTGACCTTCAAGATATTTACTAGCATCGTATTTTTCACTCGTACTAATGTTCTGCCAAGTAATAATTCATTTTCAACCAAGTCGGCATTCATTGGTTTGAATACGCAAATGTTGCTTTCCCGAAAATTTTTATCCAAGCGTGCCATGGTCACACGTTTTAGTTTTTTATTTAACCATGAGTAGGTAACTTCTTTGCCCGTCACCGTTCGAAGTCGTACTGTTAGTAGTGATGTCTTTTCATTTTTCAATAGCATGTTAGGACAAATAAATCCACTATTCAAGACATCGCTATCTGATTGTTGCTCCAACCATTAGCTATAGTTGCGGTTTCAAATTGCTTGTAGTATCTTTACTAAGAAGCCTTTCTCTCTAAATTTGGAACTACAATATTAAACTTGTGAGTGGTTTCTTATCGATGGTCCATTATTAAATCTTTGCTCATGACAATTCATTTGGTTCTTTTTTTTTCTCAGCAGTTTCATTATGTCTCCTATTGTTTCTATTTTGTTATTCATTACCTATTGTCCATTTCTAAAACTTTTCTTCTCTTAAATTTAATATATCTGTTTGCGTTTACTTTTAACGGTTTTAATCTGGTTTTTGATAGTAGCCTGTATTTATTTTTTGATAGTTTTTGTCTGATTTTTAAATTTTTTTTGTATTTATTTAGAATTCTTAAACAGTTAGCCTTTAATTGTTTAAGTATTTTCGTGCTTTTTGTTTATTTTTTGAGAATTTTCGCAAAATTTTTATTTCGTTTTTCTAAAATATTCTTTTATTTTCTAATAATTCTTAGACAGTTTTTTTTCAATTTTCTAAGAATTGTTATCCATCTTTCTAATAAGACTACCAAAATCCTTTACTTCAAACAAATACGAATTAACGTCTATTCCGTTTATTTTCATATTTTTGCGAAACACAATTTTAGTAGTAGAGACAATTTTCTTAAAGTTTCCAAATACTTTGAGAACGCTTCAATACGTATAGAAAACCATACACAAATAGAAATTAAATGTGTGGGCGGTTATACTCAAGAATAATATTATTAGTGCGATTCTTATTCTTGTCAATTTAAATGGATTTATTTACTAAAAAATTTTGTTAATTATATATATATATTATAATTACCAAGACATTAGATAAAGACAACGATTTATCTTATAATTTGGTATGTTTTCGATTTTGACAAGATAGTGCAACTCTAAATTATGATATCTAAGCACGATAGTAAGCTGATGGACACTAAAAATAGATCGGTAAGAGAGAGCATATTGATTGATCTTTTCAAACAGTACATCCGAAAGCAAAAGTACATTCCAATAAACCGACAAACTTGGTAGATTTAAGATCACAAATTATGCATAAATGTGACCTAACCACACCACGGAAATTGCAAGCCGCTCATGTAAACATCGAGTCGCACTTTTATTATTGTTTTCAAAAACCTAATTATATACTTTGTTGTCTTTTTATTTAATTTAAATTTTCTGATCTACGACGCATTACATGATTAAAATATTGAAACATTACTAAGGTAATAATTAATTTTATCTTAGAAAAAAATAAAAAAATTCTTTTGTAAAGAAGGCGGGTCCAATAACAGTGAAACGTTCTCAAATTCAACAGCCTTTTCGAAGTTGTTATCCATCTTCTAGAACGTATACCGAAAGATATGGAACACTCGAGAAGGATTTCCAAAATTTGTATATATACGGAACAAACAAATCGTAGTGCCGTTATTTCCGTAATGCGAAGACTGCAGTATTAAGAAGATTATTCAAGTCTAAATAAATAAGTCGTTAACGCGTGTTATAAATAAATCTACAAAGTACGTGACTTTAACGTAAACAATAAGATTTAAACAAGTGTGTGTAGTTATCCGCGGACTTTATCTTATCTTCGTGTAAGTGATATAAATTAGTGTAAGTGTTTTTATTAAATATTATTAGATTTAAGTAGTTCGGTTAATTTAAAAGTGTACATATTTTTAGTATAAGTAAAAATATTTTTAGTAGTTTAAATAAATTAGTTTTTAATAATAAAATTCGTTACAACAGCTTTTACTTTCATGCCAACTTGTCCCGGTGAACGGGATTTTTTTTCTGAAATTCTTATTACAAGAATTATTCAAAGAGTTTTGTTTTAGAACGAACACTATATATTTTTTTACTGTCTAGAAACTAGTGTTGAGTAAGACTCCTAGAGCAACTTTAGTGTTTTAAGACAAATTGTACTACGAAAAAACGTTAAAATCATTTTTTTTAAATATCTTACAGTATTGACGAAATCTTACAGTAATTTTGACAAATTTACAGTCTTTTCAAGATATTACCAACATAAATTAAAACAATCCAAGTAGTTTTAGTCAGGTCAGGTTTATTAGTTCCTTTTAATAAAGCCATAATTTCAGCAAAATTTAAAGAATGTTTGCTTCTGAATGTGACTATCATACCTGATCTAACGGGTTGATGTTTTCCGGAAACTAGCAATTTTCCGGATAAGCGATAAAGATTGTAGTTATGGTGTGTGATCGTAAAATATATTTATATATAGATCCCACATAACCAAAGTTAACCTTAATTGTCTAAAAAGTGATCATACTTTAACCTGAAAAGTTGACAAGCATGTGGTATCTTTATCGTGCCTTTTAGTCATTCATAAAAGTTAGTTCTACCGCGTGTCCTTAATGGTTAACTTATTCACAACAAATAGTTATTCCTAATAATACGCCAAATTGTAAACGTAATGGTTACTTTTTGTATAAGCTTAAAGTATAAAATATGGCGACCTATCTCGTTTCTTACCCACAGAGGTTGACTTTTGGATAACTTTTCAATAGACAACTTTAATTGTTACTCAAAAGCCGTTTTAAAAAGTTAACTTGATGGTAACCATAAAAAATAACCTATTAAGAGCTTTCAAGTATGAAATGAGACTACTTGTTTTTTTACTAACCCTATAAGTTAACTTTTCGATATCTTTTCAGAGATTTCTAATTAATGTCTTGAAAAAGTTATACAACTGACACCCTACAAAATTAATTTAATGTTAATCCTAAAAATTAAGTTTTTAGTAGCCTTATAGTACAGAATGAGATTACATGTCTTTTTAGTAACCACATAAATGTTATTTTCGGTGAGTTTTATAATCAATGTCTATAAAAGTTGTGAAACAGACATTCTAAAAAGTTAATTTTATGTTAATCCTAAAAATTAACCTTTTAGTAGAATGTTTTTGTGTAGAATAAGACTGTATCGCGGAAAAACGTCCTCGGAAGAAAAATCACCATAAACCAAAATTACTTTTCTATATTCTAATAGTTACCTCTTACTATTATTATGACTTACAAGGAGGAACTAAGAAATGAGTTTACCAATTGCGTTTCTGATTTTTGGTGATTCTCATGGCAAAAAAGTATCTTTATTTTGGTTTTTTGTGCATTACCGCTTAGTTTTCAGATTATGAATGTTTAAAGAATTGATGAAAATAGTCAGAAGTTAGTTAGTCGCTCCGTAAGCTCTAATTACAACAAATTCAAGGGTATGTTTTTTTAAATAGACAAACACTTATTTTAAAAATATTTAAAACCACTGCAGATGGAACCTGCAGTCATTGTTTCGCTAATTATTTGTTGTAATTCTTATAAGTATATAGGATCCGTAGTTGTATACGCTGAAACTAATTATCTTAGAAAAACTTGTATTTGAAAAGAAACATTTTAGTGGAGTTGTAAGTGTAATTGATTATTATTAATTAGTGTTTGTAAGTTTAGTTACTGCTTACATTTATAATAAAAATCTAATTGGCTAACAATGAAATCCTTAGAAGTAAACTTTATTTTAGTTCCACCATTACCCTCGCACAACAGTTTTCTGGAATCTAATATTTTAATCCGATTATCGTCATAAACATTGTTCTTTTTTGTTTGTAGCCTAATGATTTTTTAAATTTAATTTCAACCTAAAAATTATTTTTTTTAAACAAACTTTTTTATAATTTGTAATGTGGATCGATACAAAATCGTATTGACAATAGTTCAAATTGTCGCCCTTAAATCGATAAAAAATATCAAGTTTTTCTTCAAAGGCGTTTAGCAGGTTAAAGAGAAAGTATTAATAAACGCGATGGCATTTTAATGTTGATTGTAAAAACCTTTTATGTCGTTTTGTTTCATCCGTTACGGTAAATGATTTATTTAAGAACTTGTTTTGCATTGCGGCTGTGTGTCAACTGGGCACCAAACAATAGCATTTGTGGATATTTTAATCCCTGTGTCGGTCTCTTCGACCATTCAAGGTCTTTTTCTTAGATATTGCAGTTTTAACGGAAATTTCATTTAAAGAATCTCATTCTGTCGATGCTGACAAATTTTTTTTAAAACAAATCGTTATTACTTTGAGCAGAGTTTAATATTCATTTCTGCTTTAACAAATCCGTTAAACAATTACAATATAAACTTGGCCTCTTAATAGCAAATAAGAAAAATGAATTTTTCCAAACAGACATACCGAACAAGTTTTGTATTTAAGCTTCTTTAATATTGTAACTCATAAAGGAGCTATATGCGCATCAATATCCAATTTTAAAAACGTAATACAGGCAAATTTTTGTGTTTCTTATTAAAGGATAGTTTATTCACGATAAAGGGTAAAAAAGTATTATTAATGTCGAAAGTGACAATACAATAATTGATCTAGTGCTTCAAATGAACTTTCTGGAATTAATTCAACAGTTTTTTATTATGTAGCCATCATTAAAAAAAATTAAATTTCGTAAAAAAAATTGTAACTTAAGTTTTTATGTCGCAGTTAACAATAAGGATATGACATTTGTACTGATTATTCTCAACTTCTTATTTAACCTCTTAAAGCACTTTTTTTTTTTAAAAACCACAAAAGAATCATTTTTTTAAATTTAAGGAAATACATTTTTGAACTTTATTTTGGCCAAAAGTAATAACTAAACACAAAATAACTGTCTATAAACACTTATCTTTGTAGTTTTATAATTTTTACATATTACATTACAAAAAAAGTTTTTCACTACTAAATCAATAATAATTTTCAAAAAAAACGTTTCTTTGTTTTACAACTGGACGAAAAGTAATATTACTCTAACATTTTATAGCTTACAAGACAGATGTAAATAAAAAAAATCAAAAAGACCATTTTTTTCTTATGTTTCCTATAGCGATAGCGCTCGAATTAATTCGAACGTGCCTATTTTGGCCCATTTAGTGTAATAGAATTAACTCGAGCATGCACGTTACGGGGTTAATTTAAACTTAACAAAAATAGATTTCAAGAATCATTGAATTAACATTGAACAAACGCCCACCGTTTGTAAAATTTAAAATTCTGTTGTTGAAGTGGGAGAGAATGGGTATAGTAATTTAAATAACCACCGGGTTCTTTTAAGACTAGTTTAAAATTGAACGTCGTTTTTTTTTTACCTGCTAGACAATCGTTCAAGTTTTGTTGATGTGCGTGTTGTACAAGTCGAGTGTTAACTTCGTGTAATTGTGTTATACTAAAAGTTCCAGTTATAAAGGTAAAACATCTTTACACATATTTTTAACAGACACAAAAGAACACATAATTCATAATTGCAGATGAACGGTCAGTATACAAAAAGACATAGAAACAGGCTTTCTTTAAATTTTACATGTTTGCCCTGATTTTAAAATACCCAGATTTTTTACAATTTTCTAGATCGCTGGGAACCCTGTAAAAAATCAAATCAAATATAAATATTAGTGGTTTAGTTAAGTATTTTTTCTAATTTCAGCTTCCGTAAAATGAATAGTTTCCACAACTACAGAAATGGACGTTTTAGTGGCGACAAAGGTGTGGATTAGAAAATCGAGAAAAAGTGTGAAAAAGAGTTAAAGGCGATGACATTTATTTTAGATATTTTTAAATTTGTAAATAAATAATAAATATATATGTATTATATCGTATCGTATAAAATCTGTTTTTCAAGACTTGCACCTTTACTTTAATGTGTTTTATTTTCAAATGTTAACTATAAGATATCCGTTAAGCAGTCATTAAACGTTGAGCAACTGAAAAAATAGTATTTTTTAAGCAGTTTTAAAATCCAACAATTATACATCTTTTACAGTTAACTTCAGGTTGATTCTTGAATAAGTGCAAAAATTGTATATTTTAAACAGCTTTAAAATTAAATAGTTAAATACCCATTTAGATTAACTTTAAGTTATCCTAACGGGTTGAACGTTAAGCAAACAAAAAATGGTATCTTTTTAGTAGTTTTAAAATTCAACTATGCACCGGGCATTTCGATTAACTTTAGGTTAGCCCAACAAGTTGACCAATGAATGACTAAAAAGAAGTATCTTTAGAGTAGCTTTAAAAGTGGACAGTAAGTTGTCCGTTTCGGTTAATTTCGGGTTATCCTAAAAGGTTGACCGTTGCATACACGCAAGGTCAGTATAAGAGTATCCTATGGAGGGATTAAGTGGGACATAGTTCACCATTGGGTGTACTTTTGGGTACTCTATGATCACATTTGCCAATCCAAAGCGGTTACCTTTCTTACGACTTTTGGTTACTTTTGGCTGTGTGGGATGCTATTGTGTGTATATAAAGTTAACGTTTTTGATGGTTCAATATTAGTTTGGTAATAACTCTCATCCCTTACGTGCAGTACAAATTATCTATATAAGTTAATACAAATAAATGAATTTCCATTGATATTTTTTTATCTATTTGTATGTATCTAAATAAAATTAATAAATATATATGTAATATGTATCTGAATATATACAATATTATATATATATCCAGTGTACCGTAAAAATTCGGTTTTGCAAATTACTATAATTATGTAATTTATATAAAGAAAAAAAATTTACTGCTTTATTTTTAAGAATAATTTATTATAAGCAGGTATTTGTATACAAAAAATGCTTACTATTACATTCAAATACTGTGTCTTCACTTACATTTTTTTTAATGTTATAGTTGTGGACACTACAAAGAATGTGCTTATTTGACAATTTCTTCACCTACTTTTATGTTGCAGTGACATTATTAATTTTGCAATTCTGTGCTTTTGATTACAATATTTATGTTTGTATTACTTATAATGTGTTTCAGATATAAAATTATACTAAATCATTCTTAAATACCCATGAAATGATTTATTACGCTTGAAAACATTTGTCATCTCTAATAAGAATAACTTTTTTCTTCATTATTGAACAATTTCTATATAATTTAAAAATTATCTATTTACAGCATTACTTATGTGAGTGCAAAAAGTCTATCAATAGACTATTAGTATAAAATTAAGCGTTTTAGTAAAATTTACCATTTCGGGAACAAGTGATTGTGAACTATCATGATTTTAAAGTCTGTCTTCACAAAGATTTATCAACAAGTTTACGATTGAAGATATAAACAAAATTAATATGGTGATTAGTTCGGGTAAAGACATCTATCTCGTTAGCCGAGAAGTTTTTAGTAAAACAACAAATATTCATTTTATTCAATAATGAAACAACAATGAGTGCGACTAAGAAAAATTTTCTACTAGAGTTAAAAATCTATGAGCTGTGTAAAGATTTAAAAAATATCAAGCTGAAATGAGTAATAAATGTTGGAAATAATGATACCTTTTTTATTTTTCTATTATAGGTTTTATCATACATTAGTAAACATATTAAGCAGTCGGTGATAGTAAGGGAGGGAGGAAGAGATTATAAAATTTCGATTTGAATTGAATGTTATATTATTTTTGTGTATTTTAGTTGGATTTATTGTTATTTATGCAATTATGTTTTTATTTATCCAGCTGTTGTGAGTTTCAACAAAGCCTAACTACTTTACATACATTTTAATACCGTTTTTTTTTTTTTTAATTTGAATTTCGAGTGCGTTCGTGTAAGCTCGGGTACGCACGCAATTTTTCTAATTTGAATTTCGTCTAAGTTCTTATTCGGTCGTAAGATCGAGTTAGTTCAAAGTTTCGAGAGGAGGTGAAAGTGGCAACGTCTATTTTTTCTTTCGGTGTTAAATTACATATTAACGTACGGGTTATTGGCACGCTTATAATGTGCAGACTATTTATTCAATTCTTTAATAAAAATCATGCATTTAAAATTAATCCATGATTAGATTAAAGTAACTTGAATAGATAGAATAAAACTGCAATCAACAATAAAGTAGTTTGGCTAACCCGTTCTTTCTAAAATATTTTGGGTGGTTTCTACCAAAAATTTTTTAGACCTCTTTAAAATCACACTTCAGATTATAAAAGATTACCGGACGGAAAGCCTTAATGATTACATTTATTTACCGTTAAATACACTGCCACCGAATGAATAACAAAGTTTAAGGGGTAATATAGGTGGTCTGAATCAAAATATGAGATTATTTTTATCTTTTTGTGATTTTATTAATGATTAGATCAGTATGAAATTTTGAGGGTTTATTACACTTAACTTGATGGCCAAAGAAAAATTTTTGTTTAGTTTTTATGACAAAATGGCGGCTTAGCAATGCATAAAAAAAGGTTGATTTTTTAGGCGTCCCGCGGCTAGAAGCACAAGTCTCAAACTAATGTACGATATATATAAAGCAATAGACATTTTTTTCTGATATACTTGAGCATAACTACAGAAAAACACGTGGATATACAAAAATAATGATTTTTTGGAAACTTGGGAGCAGTTTGAATAGAAGTTGATTTTTCGACTAACAAATCGGTCTTCATTTGTCTATAAAAATCGTAATTCTTTATAAAACTTAAAAATCTTGTGTACTTCTGTAGATAATCTATCTAAGAATCTACAACCAAAATTTCAAGTCAGTTGGATAAAAATTACTCGAGTTCTATTGCTTGCCATTTTTGAAAACATGGTTTCGAGAAAAACGCATTTAAAGGTTTACAATGTGTTTACTACACAGGCAATATATGTTCAATATTTGCTTCAAAGTACCAATTAACTCTATATGCATCTTATTTAAAAATATTATGTAGTGTAAATTCGCAACGTCGGTCATGAATAAAATAGGGGAAGTCGCCCTGAAATTTAATTTGTTGTTTAGAAGAGCTCGGATTTGCTTTAAAAATTCGTTTTTTACGTGCACTTAAAACTTTTTTCAACAATGGATGATGACTAGCATTATTCTTAACATGTTTTGGCTTTATTTAAACCAATTAAAAAAATTAAAAAATTTAGACTAGAGATTGCGCTTAATATGTTTTTTCTAATGAGAAAAATAACTTAACTTCAATCATTTTGGCACACCCTGTAAATTTATATAATAACGATTAAAATAATAACTAAAATCAATACAAAACGATGGAAATTAAAATAAATAAGTAATAAATTAAAACAATTTAACTAAAAAGTTCAAAAAACTTAAATTAAAAAAAATCAATATGTAAGCATTCTTTTTCCAGTACAAATTGATTATAATAAGTACAACACCCAAGAAAACTGCGAACTTGATGTTTGTTCAAACTTTTCTGGATCAGTCTTTACTTCATTCCAAGATACAAAATGGTCAAGGTATTGCATTTTTTCTTAAATACGTGGCATTGCGTTGAGTTTAGTTTTAGTTTTTCCTCAAGCAGTCGTTGCAACACTCCCTTTAGGTTGTTTAAATGTTTTTCAAACGACTTTCTAACCGCAGTGACGTCATCTAGATGAGCCAAGTACGTCTTCTGAGACAGTCTTCGCAAGAGGATCTCCGTCAAACATTTGAATGTTCCTAGACCGTTACACAAACCGAACAGCATCACAGTAGACTGACATAATCCAGTTTCAATCGTAAAAGATGTCTTTCCACGATCTTTAGATTCTAATTCTACCTGCCAGTAACCACTCTTCAAATCCAACATGGAAAACCAATGGGATCCTGAAAAGATGTCTAGAGTATCATCAATTCTTAGTAAAAGATAACTGTCTTTTTTTATTCACTTTGTTAAGCTGTCTGTAGTCCACGTAAAACCTCGATCAACGCTTTAACTTTAATCAGCTAGTCTTGGCTGAGGTTTCGGCACTTGGAGGAGGTAAGAATCTTTTTGTGTACGATCGGTTTCTATTTGAGTTTGATTTGTTGTTGTTTATGCAATAACGTTTTCATTTATTACACTCAGAGCTGGGCAAGTTACTTTGTAAAAGTAGTTAACTACTAACTAAAGTTACTACTTTTTAAAAGTAGTGTAAGTTACTAACTACTAACTACCGTAAATCGAAAAGTAGTTAGGTTACTAACTACTCAACAGTTGTATTCTAAAATATAAGTTTTTTTTTCAACTACTTGTAGAAAAAGGAGTTTTGAGACGATTTATGTTATACCACTTTTAGTCATATAAACATAAGTACCTATAGACACTGAATTATTATTACATTAAAGAAGACAAAGTAAATCAATCATGCTCACACGAAAACAGTAAAACAATTTTAACGTAACTATTATTCTATTATCATGTATATCTATTTTATTAGAAATTCTCAAAAAAAAATTAATAAAATAAACCTAAACCTAAAAACAGAACTTAAAGTAATAAACGTATTGTGGTATTTAATATTCATTTCCTTTTCATAAAAGTAACTTTTCAAAAAGAGCATCAGCCAATGCATTTCTTTTGAGCGAATTTATGAGTGAAAAACGAAAATAATCGCTCGACAGCAGCTGATGGTAAAGGTAAAATTGTACTATATCTAATGAACATTTTTTTAATAATAATCTCAAATAGATATATGAATTCTGTTATCTTCCAGGTGTTTTAACAATTCCAGTTCTATTATTCTGCTTTTGTGAGCATGTTCATTCTCAGTATCAGAAGGAATGTGTAACTTTTTAGACAAAGCAGGTTCATCAATATTAAAAAACTTTTGTTGAAGTAATACTTTGTTTACGTTTAGATCAGAGGCATTTAACATTTCGAAACAAATTAGGTTTGCTGCATTTATACAATGTTTTTGAATAATCTTTACATCGATGTTTACTTCTGCGTTACTGTTCATTACATTACATTCAGGACACGTTTTAACCTGCGAAACTGCAATGCAAGCTGAATAATTGTAGCCATTGTATGTAATTGAAGCCGCTAATAAAGTAGTTTAATTACTAGTAAAGTAGTTAAGCTATTAACAAAGTAGTTTAACTATTTTTGTAGTTAAAATAGGGTAGCTAACTACTTTTTAAATACGATTACACGAAAAAAGTAATTTATTCCAACTACAGTTACATTATTAAATTAAAGTAACTTGAATATATAGAATACAACTATCGTCAACAATAAAGTAGTTAGATTAGTAGCTTAACTACTTTGTAGTTAACTACTGCCCAGCTCTGATTACACTGAATCACTTCCTAATTTGATAGAACATTTAACTATTATTTCTACATATAACGTTTTGAAATATTTTGTAGCAGTTTCGTGACCGCGTACTTTAAACGATATCTTGTCTCCTAACTTAAGTCGACAATCGGTAACTGAAATGTATGAACATTGATATGACGCGCACCTAACACAGAAAATGCAAGAAGGAGACGTTAGCGCACGATCGAAGGAAATGCAACGGCATTTGTGACCACGAGGTGCAAGACATAAGACGCATAACGTAATGTAATGTAATTAGCATAAATAAAAAATGTGGTCTTAATAAAGATATGTTGTTGTTTTTCACCAACGTTTTTAATATACAACAATGCATAGATATAACAATAACCTGCTGGTTTGTATAAGATTTTCCATTTATCTTTAGTATAACTTATTATTCAAGATTTATAGATAATATATCAATTAAAGCTTTTTCCAATGGGAATGAATATGAACTTTTGCCTGACCATATCAGATATTTATTTTCCAATGAAATAAAGGCTGATCCAGCAAAGTTCGAGCAGTGCAAGCATGATCAAAAGAAATTACAAACATCAAGTTCGCAGTTTTCTTGGGTTGTGTACTTATTATAATCAATTTGTACTGGAAAAATAATGCTTACATATTGAATTTTTTTTTAATTTAAGTTTTTTAAACTTTTAGTTAAATTTTTTAAATTTGTTACTTATTTATTTTAACTTCCATCGTTTTGTATTGATTTTAGTTATTATTTTAATCGTTATTATATAAATTTACAGGGCGAGTCAAAATGATTGAAGTTAAGTTATTTTTGTCATTAGAAAAACTTATTAAGCGCAATCTCTAGTCTAAATTTTTTAATTTTTTTAATTGGTTTAAATGAAACAAAAACATGTTAAGAATAATGCCAGTCATCATCCATTGTTGAAAAAAGTTTTAAATGCACGTAAAAAACGAATTTTTAAAGCAAATCCGAGCTTTTCTAAACGATATATTAAATTTCAGTGCGAGTTTCTCCTATTTTATTCATGACCGATGTTGCGAATTTACATTACGTAATTTTTTTAAATAAGATGCATATAGAGTTAATTCGTACTTTAAAGCAAATATTGAACATATATTGCCTGTTTAGTACTAAACACATTGTAAAAACTTTAAATGCGTTTTTCTCGAAAGCATGTTTTCAAAAACGGTAAGCAGTAGAACTCGAGTAATTTTTATCCAATTGACTTGAAATCTTGGTTGTAGCTTCTTAGATAGATTATCTACAAAAGCGCACACGATTTTTAAGTTTGATAAAGAATTACGATTTTTATAGACAAATGAAGACTGATTTGTTAGTCGAAAAATCAACTTTTCTTTTCAAACTGCTCCCAAGTTTCCAAAAAATCATTATTTTTGTATATCCACGTGTACTTTTGTAGTTATACCCGAGTATATCAGAAAAAAATGTCTATTTCTTTAGATATATGTTAGTTTGAGACTTGTGCTTCTAGCCGCACAACGCTTAAAAAATCAACTTTTTTTTATGCATTGCTAAGCCGCCATTTTGTCATAAAAACTAAAAAAAAAATTTTCTTTGGACATCAAGTTGAGTGTAATGAACCCTCAAAATTTCATATTGATCTAATAATTAATAAAATCACAAAAAGATAAAAAAAAATCACATTTTTTGATTCAGACCAGGGATTACCCCTTAAACTTTGTTATCTTAATTCGGTGGCAGTGTATTTAACGGTAAATAAATGTAATCATTGAGGCTTTCCGTCCTGTAATTCTTTATAATCTGAAGTGTGATTTTAAAGAGGTCTAAAAAAATTTTGGTAGTAACCACCCAAAATATTTAAGAAAGAACGGGTTAGCCAAACTACTTTATTGTTGATTGCAGTTTCATTCTATCTATTCAAGTTACTTTAATCTAATCATCTATTAATTTTAAATGCATGATTTTTATTAAAGAATTGAATAAATAGTCTGCACATTATAAGCGTGCCACCTTCACCTTCTCTCGAAACCTTGAACTAACTCGATCTTACGACCGAATAAGAACTTAGACAAAATTCAAATTAGAAAAATTGCGTGCGTGTCCGAGCTTACACGAACGCACCCGAAGTTCAAATTAAAAAAAAACAAAATACTTTAGGAAAGAACGGTATTAAAATGTATGTAAAGTAGTTAGGCTTTGTTGAAACTCACAACAGCTGGATAAATAAAAACAGTATTGCATAAATAACAATAAATCAAACTAAAATAGACAAAAATAATATAACATTCAATTCAAATAGAAATTTTATAATCTTTTCCTCCCTCCCTTACTATCGCCGACTGCCTAATATGTTTACTATAACCTATTACTTATAATAGTAAAATAAAGAATGTATCATTATGTCCAACATTTACTGCTCATTTCAGCTTGATATTTTTTAAATCTCTACACAACTCATAGATTTTTAACTCTAGTTAAAAAAATTTCTTAGTTGCACTCATTGTTGTTTCATTGTTGAATAAATTCAATATTTGTTGTTTTACTAAAAACTTTTCGGCTAACGAGATAGATGTCTTTACCCGAACTAATCACGATATTAAATTTGTTTATATCTTCAATCGTAAACTTGTTGATAAATCTTTGTGAAGAGAGACTTTAAAATCATGATAGTTCACAATCACCTGCTCCCGTAATATGGTAAATTTTACTAAAACACTTAATTTTATAATAATAGTCTATTGATAGACTTTTTGCACTCACATAAGTAATGCTGTAAATGGATAATTTTTAAATTATATAGAAATTGTTCAATAATGAACAGACAAAAGTTATTCTTATTAGAGATGACAAATGTTTTCAAGCGTAATAAATCATTTCATGGGAATTTAAGAATGATTTAGTATAATTTTATATCTGAAACACATTATAATACAAACATAAATATTGCAATCAAAAGCACAGAATTGCAAAATTAGTAATGTAATTGGAATGTATATAACTGCAACATAGAAGTAGGTGAAGAAATTGTCAAATAAGCACATTCTTTGTAATGTCTACAACTATAACATTGAGAAAAATGTAAGTGAAGACACAGTATTTCAATGTAATAGTAAGCATTTTTTGTATACAAATACCTACTTATAATTAATCTTAAAAATAAAGCAGTAAATTTTTTTTCTTCACATAAATTACATAATTATAGTAATTTGCAAAACCGAAATTTTACGGGACACTAGATTTATATATATATATAATATTGTATATATTCAGATACATATTACATATATATTTATTAATATTATTTAGATACATACAAATAGATAAAAAATATCAATGGAAATTCATTTATTTATATTAACTTATATAGATAATTTGTACTGCACGTAAGTGATGAGAGTTATTACCAAACTAATATTGAACCATCAAAAACGTTAACTTTATATACACACAATAGCATCTACACCAAAATATATTTTACGATCACACAGCATAACTACAATCTTTATCGACTGACCTAGATGCTACTAATGGCTACTGCAGTTTCGTAACCTGGAAGGACAAGTGGCAAGATGGATCGAGAGACTGCAAGAGTATGACTATTACACAAAACACCGTGCCGGAAGCAGTCATCGGAACGCTGATGCCTTGTCTAGAAGACCATGTCCGGCGGACTGCAGCCATTGTTCGCGACTGGAAGAAAAAGTTAAATGCCTCCGGAGAACTACTATGGTTGATAACGAGTGGGAACCCGAGCAGTTGCGTCGCGAACAAGAAAACGACTCTGAAATAAGACTACTCCTGAACTGGAAAGAAACCAACCTGTGAGGAAGTGAGTGCTTTGGGCAGAAACATCAAAGCGTACTGGGCGCAGTGGGACTCTTTAATAGTACAAGACAGTCTTCTTAAGCAAACCTTGGAAAGTGCCGAGGGCACAGAAAACAGACTACAGTTAGTAGTGCCAAAGAGCCGGGTGTCAGAAGGGTTGATGCATCTCCACTATGGTACATCAGGGGAACACTTTGGCATTAAGAAGACATTGGGAAAAGTTCGAGAACGATTTTACTGGGTGAACTGCAAAGAGGACGTCATGGAATGGTGCCGTAAATGCACGGTCTGCGCATCAGGAAATGGTCCAGCAATAAAGCGCAAAGCACCAATGAAGCAATACAACGTAAGAACCCCTTTGGAAAGAGTAGCGACTGACATCCCAGGGCCGTTCCCAGAATCCGATTCGGGAAGTAAATACATCCTGGTGGCGATGGATTATTTCAAGAAATGAACGGAGGCTTATCTAATCAGGAAGCAGTTACAGTCGCAGACGTATTGGTAAAAGAGTTTTTCTGCCGGTTTGGAGTTCCGTTGGAATTACACTCCGATCAAAGCTGCAGTTTTAAGTTTGAGCTGTTTCAAAAAGTTTGCCGACTGTTGGGAATTAAGAAAACTAGGACGGCGCCTCTCCGTCCTCAATCTGATGGCATGGTTGAACGGATGAATTCGATAATGGGAAAATACACAGCCAAAGTAGTGTCTGAACACCAAAGAGACTGGGATCAGTACTTGCACCTTTTCCCAATGGCATACCGATCATGCTGGAAAAGATTACGTCAGCAAGCTGACTAAAGAGGCTAGACGAAGTACATGAGGAAGTCCGTAACAACACATAACACAGGATAAAGATTAGATATGACGTCAAGGCACAAAATGGTGAGTTTCAACTTGGCGACATGGTCTGGTTGTATAGCCCGCAAAGGAGTCGTGGTTTGTCGCCGAATCTGCAAAGCCAATGGGAGGGCCCATATGAAGCCGTGCAGCGTATTAATGACGTTATATATTGCATCCGAAAACCACCCAGAGGCAAGTTAAAAGTGGTTCACTTCGATCGTCTAGTCCAGTTTGCTGGCGATAACCACAACACACAAGTTCAGGTTCAAACCAGAGTAATGAGCAGTAGAACCAGGAATCAAATCGAAAGAATGGAGTTCGAGAAGTTTATGAACTTATACGAAGGTTCTGGAAAAGCTAGGTTCGGAGTTACCACCAAGGAACAACAAGACCTGTTCCAAACACAAAAAGATTACGCCATCGCACATTGCGTGGCAAGGGTCTTGACATGTCCAGAAGGATTGCAATCGTGTTTTAAATAAAGTTTGGGCAGCTAGATGAATTACGAAGACAGCAACCGGCAGTCGGAAAAGTTTTAAGACTACGTGGTGACAGACGTTTCGTTTTTTATTTGGTCATCAAGAAGTACTCACGTACCAAGCCGTTATTCAAAAATCTGTGGCAAATATTATGGAATCTCAAAAGAGAAATGGAGTTCTACCATGTTAAGAAATTGGCAGTACCCAAGTTTAGTTGTGGCTTAAATCAACTAAATTGGAGGACTGTTTGAAACATGTTGGAGGTCGTCTTCCACGGAACAGGCGTTCAAGTGTAGGTCTGTAGTTACCAACCAAGAAGAATATCGGGTCAGGAAAAGTCCATTGACTGTTACTTTTATGGTCAAGAAAATTGCCGAAATAGAGGAAGCTGCCGCTATCGCCACGATCCTTTCTACCCGTGTCGCATCCAGTCTCCTGTACTATGACAGAAGAGTCCTAAAGACGGGGCAGTGAAACGTTCTCAAATCAAGAGCCTTCTCGAAATTGTTATCCATGTTCTAGAACGTATACCGAAAGATGTAGAACATTTGAGAAGGATTTCCAAAATGTGTATAAATGCGGTTCAAAAAAAAATCAGAGGTCAGTTATTCCCGTAATGTGAAGACGGCAGTATTAAGAAGATTATTCAAGTTTAAATAAATAGTATTATGCAATTATTGTTTAAGATTTCAAATTTCAATACGTAAACAAGTAAACAAATTACCAATAAATGTTTAAAATAAATTGAATAATTAGTAACAAAATTGTACTTGCAATTTTTCAATTAGTTAGCAGTAACTGATAAAGGTATCGATGTAGAACAAATATTTTATTTTAGGGGTTGATTAAAAAAAAGAAAATCGTATTTTTTCCATTTGAAAATATTAGGTATTGCTGTCTTTTTCAATGACCGTTTATCTATTTTGTGCCCGGAAGATATATTATATATGAAAATGTTTTATTAGTGTGTACTGATTACATATATATTGTGTCTACAATTGATTCATGTTATATGTTTAGCACATATTTTACAGCAAGTTGCAGAATTATTTTAATAACAGGAGAAGTAGTACTTTGTTAAATCGACTTAAAAAAAAATTAATCAATTAATGAAAAGAAGTACAGAGCCGTGCCAAGATACGTTGGCGCTTGGGTTCCAGGTAAAAGTTTACGCCTCTAATAGGCTTAAATAATTTTAGTTTAAACTTAATATCGTAATAATAAAACAATTATATATTTATTACATACCTTATATATTTTCAAAACAAAACAAAGGTAAAAATATACAGAACCAAAAACAGCATATAAATAACAAGTAAGATGAAATCAATTTTATTTATAAGTAAAGAAAAATTTATTATAAAAAAATTATATATAATAAATGTTACTTATAAATTAATTTACTTTTCTTGCGAATTCATTAATTAAAGTTGATGCGTCCAAATCCGTAGCTATTTTATGTTTTATACTGATGAAACTCAAAATTGTTAATCTTTCTTGTAACATAATAGATCTTAATCAGTTTTTTATTAATTTTATCTTAGAAAAACTTTTTTACCAGAAGCATTGAGCTAGGAAAACATTGGATTTAGCTATATTTCTTGTATTAGCATTCTGAGATTGATAACAAAAATCCAATATTCGAAAAAAAATATGTTTATTGCTGAAATTCTAGCATTAATACAACTAAAAAATGCCAAAATAAAATATTCTAATAAAACATTAAAAAAACACGATTTTGAGCAAATAAATCGAAAATTACGGATCTGTTGCATTAAATAGTCTCCTAAGTTTGTTGAAGCTGTGAATAATAAGCAATAAAAAATAATGTTAAAACGATTAGTTTAGTTCTAAGATGTACACATTTTTTCTCAGTAATTTGCTGACATCAAAAATAAAAATAAATACAAAATATAGTTTTACAACTTTCTAATCTGAATAATTATTGTGTGGTCGTTATCACACAAGTTAAGCTTTTGTCAAATGTTGCAGTAGACATCTTTAAAACCTAGAATAAAAAAATAAAAAAAGTATATTCTAGGCTCTGAAGATGTCTACTGCGATGTGTGACAAAAGCTCACCTTGTGTGATAACAACAACACGAGAATCTAGAAATGGAAATAGTAATACAAGTAGAACCCGTTGAAATCTAAATTCTATTACTAAATAATGTTATCACATAAGACGTAGTTAACTTAAGTTGTTGATAATTGCACATTCTTTCCAAGTACATAAAAAATTCAAAGTAACTCAAAGATAACGTATTTACAGATGTTAAAGAGGTAATGTTATTTAGGTCAGTCAAAATACGTACGCTGCAAAAACAAAGCTAAATACGCAAAACTGTTTTTGATTATTCTATCGTAATTATTGGTACATAGTTAATTTTTACTTGCGTAACCGTATTCCGCTGACTCATTGTTGTAAAATGTTAATTTTTTCTTTTAAGCTAAGATCACATCTCTTTATTGCATCAACCATTACAAAATGTTAAAACAAAATTGATTCAATCGAGTAAAATAAGTTAATAAGTGGATTGATGCTTCGAAAATGCTGATTTTAGACGACACATAATCGTCAGACTGACGATAGCTGATAATTAGACTTCAAGTTAAAACTATATTTATTTACAGAGAAAAAAGGTACAATATCACTTGAGCTTGCAAATAAACAAAAAATGTTTGGTTAATTGAGTTCACATGCACCAAATAAATTTCGATTGAAATATTCATGCAAACTAGAGTATTGTTCATGTATAGAAACGAACCTGAGAAGAGAACGGATAAGATAAACCAAAATTATGATTACTATAAACGATGTTTTTTCTATGTAGTAGCATACGCTCGACCCGTTCTTTAATAAAGTAACAACCTTACCCGACTGATAACATTATCCGTGATTTCAATATGCGACACTAACAACGTTACTAATCTCATTTACAAATAACATATTTTTGTAGTATCTATTTAGTTACATAAGTATATCATGTACTTTTAAGTTTTATCTACTTAATTATGAAGCAGTATTTTTAAACCATCTTGAACGTAACAAGGATTGAACAGTCAGTATTATTTAAATATAACTATTTTTCGCCTGCTTGTCGCAATCGAAAAGTACCGCCGGAGCGCCGTGTCCTAAATAAATGTAAAAAATCAACAACTGAAAAACATAAGTAAAGCGTTGCAAAATGAAACCCTGCTGGATGCATCAAATAAACATTTTTCACCAATGGATATCATGTATTTTAAATTTGCCACTATAGTGTCGTGCGATGTGGAACGAGTTTTTTCACAATACAAAAACATCTTTGCTGACAACAGACCTAAATTTACATTTCAACATTTAATGAGCCATGCAATTATCAAATGTAACCAAGATCTATTTTTCAAGTGTGTACAACTATTCGAACCCTTTTTATAAAAATTTTTTTTACAATTACCAGGTAAAACGAATTTAAATAAAAAGTAAATTTAAAAATATATTGCGGTGATATTAAATTACTAACTATAAAATATTCAAGCGATGGAAATCCTACCGGATAAACCAAATCATATCCAACCTCCAACCGCATAGTCCGTTTAGCCCAGTTTTTTATTTTATGATTCAAAAAGTAACTAACTACGTCGATAATGGTTCTTTAATATAAGAAGAATGGAAAACATCTTACACCCGACACCGTATAAATAATTAAAATAATAAAAAAATAATTAAACTGTCAAAATAAAAATTTACATGTTATCGCGTTTTTATCATCGTCAGCACATTTGTTTAATTGTTTCTTAGTTTCTACTTGAACTTGAACTTCATCGTCAGTCCTTAACGACCTATTGTAAGTAAAACTTTTCTTTTATTAATTGATTTTAATTAAATTTTAATTGTTTTTTTAACATTTTAGGTAATTGTGATTGAAGAATGGTCACTTAAGAATAATAATCGAATCATCATGGAATAATCGCTTATCGCTTACGAATGATCGAATTGAGTTAATCGTATTAAACGAATGTCAAATATGTCGAATGGAATTAAAATAATAGAATTGTTGAATTACAAATATCGAATAATCTTATCGTTACCGCAACCTTTATTTATAGGGTTTATCACCTTTTCACCCCTTGATTAGGCGAAGTACCACAATTACTACTTTTTGGCGCGAATTTTTAGTAACTTTTAGTTTTTTAAAGTTGGCAGCGTCAATTACGTTTTTCTAATTTTTCAAATTTTGCCTTTGCTATTGTCTTTATTATGGCCTTTAGCACACCTTTACACTTTTTAATTATTAAATTAGGTCAATGATCTTGTTATTTATCACACTTAAGTTTTTGTTTATTTATTCATTTTCTTACGTCTCGTTTTGCTTTACCTACTTTTGCTGAACTTCACTTTATCACAAACTTACTTTCTATTTCTTCGTATCTTCCTCATTTTATTTTATTTTTTTTAATTTTACATATTTCTTATATAACCTTACTCAACGCACCAGAATTAATTTTTTTAATAATTTAATTTGTTTTATATTACAGGACGACTAGGACTAAGTAGAAATGAGTTATACAACAGCAAAAATAACATTCCGCAAACTTTCCAGGAACGACAACATTTTATTACATAAAAAAATCAAATAACTTTTTTTCATTAGGTAGGTACCTATTATTATTTTTATTACTTTTTTTATTATACTTTTTATTACTTTTTTATTATTATTAAACAGTTGTAATTAGTTTTTAAATTTAGATAATCATTAGTTAGCTTTGCATCGCTAACCTTTCTATGCTTGTTTTGTTTTTATTCTAATCCATTGCTTATTGCTTTGCTTAGAATAAGACTTATTATTAAGAAAAAAGTTATAGTCATCTCAACACTTTTCTTTTTTTATTGGGTTTTCAAGTTTTTCGTTTTCTGATACTTGATTTAATTTCAAACATTTTTACAACTACCTAATACCATCACGACATTTTACCCCTAAATAACTTTGTTAAAAACCCTAAAATAAATTATATTATAAAACTAATCACCAGTAGCTTGTTATCAGTATTATCATGTTATCGCCATGCGTTCAAACGTATTGCAAACTGTTTTTTACGTCACATTAAGATCCGAAAGTTCTTTAATTACATTGCAATGCCATTTGTATAAAAAATAACAAATTATAAATTACTGTCATCTCTACAATGTAAGAATGCCTACAAAAGTACCTACCTATAATACCTACCTACAAAAAAATAACAAATTTTGTCTCTTTTTTTATGTTACTGTTAAAAACGGTATCAATAAAAGAATTGTCATTTTCGCAATATATAAACAAAAACATAATAGTACCTAATAGCGACAGTGGTACCTAATTAAAAAGTAGAAGATTATTTAACCAAAATGTGCTAAAAAGAACATTCTATACATAAAAATGACAGAATGAAAAACGAAAAAAGAAGAATAGTTGAATTGGCCATAAAAGACGATACTAAATGAGGTAAAGTACAATAGGATAAAGCACAGAGTAGAAATATATGAAATTTAATAACAAACAAAATACAGAAAAAAATCAAATACATATTTACCATTTAAATTAAATTTAAACAAATGTAGTTTATCTTCTAGTATAGAAAAAAAAAGGATACATAATAATCTAATCGAATAACCATCAATCTATTTTCCAAAAAAAATTATAAGTAGAAATTTAGTTTAGTAAGAACCTAAAGATTATTAATTCATCTGCTATTGAAGTGTTCATACGAGCTTTTTTTATTCAAAACAATATAGGTAAGTATCTATTTTTATATAGATACTATATACATATATTGACCTAGTTATTAAGCAGATTTGATGTACCTATACGTTTACACTATTTTATTCTTTGAAAAGAACAAGTGCTTTTCTTAAAATTGATCTAAAACAAAAACATGAAAATTAATTATAACTACTAAGTACCTATGTACATACTTTTAAAATTTTTTAAAATATTTAAAGTAGTTATCTTGTTTTTTTAGGTAAAACATGCTACGACTTATATATACCTAAGTAAGTACAAAACTAATTATTACGAAACTACCAAAAATATTAAAACGAAAACTCTAAAGCAAGTTTGTGTATAATACGACTTAAAATATGATTCTATGAGTATTTTAACAATAGAATTTCAGTTTGAAATATAAACTACAATAAATTAATAGTATCGCACTCGAGCGCACAATGGTATATACGATCGAGCAGGGGTAGGAGCCCAATGTACCCTCCTTTAGTGTATTATAATAGGAGAATAATATATTTGCTATTCAAGACTAGTTTGTATTCCTATTATGCTTCTCATTATAATAGGGCAGATAATACAGTAAATATCAAAGTGAAGTATGTAGGCGTAGAGGGGTTACACGTCACAATTTAAGGGCGTGGAAACTGTGAATAAGGGATTGCTATTGGTTTATGTAACAAGCGCAAGCAACCAACAGTAGTAGGCACAGTAGCCACCGCCAGATACGGTATCATTAAACACAAAATTTTCAGATCGGTCACCGGAAGCCGAAGTTACAACATAAAGCGGTGTACTTTTAAAATTTTAATGCCGTGAGCATACGCATAGTTTGTTAAAATTTGTTCGTACTTCGATAACAATGTTTATTTAAAATTGTATCACAATGAGTTTGCCTAGTGGGGTTGATATGCAAGCGCTTATGTCTCAACATCCCGTTTTGGGTTCAATTCCTCCAGCTTTCTTTCTAAGAGCGTCCGAACGGTATCAACGAACGCCAAAATGTGCAAGGTGTCGAAATCACGGTGTTGTATCCGCATTAAAAGGACATAAACGCTATTGTCGATGGCGCGATTGCAATTGTGCAAAATGTACATTAATAGCAGAAAGACAACGTGTTATGGCTGCTCAAGTTGCATTAAGAAGGCAGCAAGCGCAAGAAGAAAATGAAGCAAGAGAATTAGGATTACTTTATGCCACTGGAGCAGCACCGCCCCCCGTTGGTCCAGTATCGGAAACAGTTTCAAATCCACAACCCATATCTAATTCAACCGAAATTGGGGTGTCTTCATTAATGCCACGTAACGCTTTTCCACCTTCCGACGGATCTGAACCTTCTAGTCCAAGTGAGTTATATGTTAAATTGTTTTACTCACGGTTTCATGCTATTCTTCGATAATGCACAATGACATTTGAAATTAGTGGACTTAGTACTTGTAGTTGTCATTTGTATTTTCCGTTTGCGTGTTCACTTACATTAAAACGTAGTAAGTATAGAAATTAAATGATCAATGGATGAATAGCAAAGTACAATAATATCAGCACGAAATAAAAAAATTAAAATTAACGAAACGTTATGAAACCAATTTAAAAGTCACTTTATGTAATTGAGATTTTCAAAGTGGCAACGCTTAAAGAGCACCCTAAGATTAGGGGAAATATGTACACGCTGTGTTATAGTAACACTAGTACCTACATTTAATTGGTAGCAATATATACCTACTTACATATTTCTTAAATTACATTTAGAACACAAAAATTCAATAAAAACATCAATTACTGAAAATAGAAAACAGTTTAATTTGTAATTTTGAATGAACCGAAGCATTGGATTGGATGTCAGCAACAACATTCGCCACTAGCACAAAAGAGAAAATTTAGAGACGCGCCGAACCCGCATTGTGACATAAAACCGAATTTCACTGACTGTAATTTCCAATTCCATTTCAGCTATATTAAAAATTTTTAATTTATGTTACAAAATTGTTGAATAAAAATAAAATATCATGTATTTGTAAACACAAAAAGTTACCTAAAATATTTTATTTAAAATTTTGGCTGATACAAGATATTGCCGTGCTACAACAGTTGACGTTTTATCTTTTATTAAATTGCTCATTGTATTGCTTGTTCTATTGTATGAAAATTCATTTTTATTATTGTTATCAGACGGAGCACTTTTGGTCATTCAGTGAAAATATATACATTTTACAATATATTATCTTTTTTATATATTTTTTGCTATTATTTTACACTTTTTTTTAAAACAGTGCAGAGTATAATACTTGATTGATAAGCAGTAATTTAATAATTGTTGTTATAGGTATGTAACTTAGACTTAAAAAAAAATAGACTCACCACTGTTTATCTGATAAATCCACAATTACACAGTCTTTTGTACATTTTGGATTTTCAAAAAATAATATTCTTAAAAAATTTATACGTAATTACTATACTTTAATAGGTAGGTATCTACTACTTATTTTCAAACGATCAAAAATATGTAGCAAGCCACATAGTTAATATAATATCTTATTTTTTAAACAAACATTAAATTAAAGCCAAACAAAAAATATTTTTAGTATTTCAAGTTAAAAAAAATCAACATAAAATTATTATGAAATAAAGGTAACACCTAATTAGAAAGACGCATTTGGAATTTCATATTTTTGTTTATAACTGTATAAGTCAACTTGTATTTTATTTTTATATTTTTTAATTCATCTAACATTTCTTTCTATTTTTACATTACTTATTAATAAAAATATCTACACAATTAATGTTTTGATGAGTTTTGTTTTAGCTGATTAAATTACCAATAAGCGTATTAAACATTTATCAATAAAATTTTAAAACTGACGCATATTTTTTAGACAAATATTTTATTTTGACGGATTTAAAGAATATATAGCAACGTTTTACAAAAAGAAATTCTCGAAAATCTTTTATTCGTATTCTTTTTCAGTTTATGTTCGATCGTAATTTTAAACAGTCCACTCTTTTATGAGAAGAATAAAATAACCGTGTTTTTATGTTGTTAGAGGGTAGTGGTCAGCGTTTCTGTTAACCTCTTCAAACTGAAAAATTGAAAACAAAATGTTGAATACTGAAAACGGGATTTAACTTCGTATACAGTCTTTTATTTATTCAATTTTGCGAATAAAGCTCTTTTAAGTGGCTTTTATAAAATGTTCTGCAAAACAAATCATTTACAGTACGGTTGTTAAACATTTATTAAATTTATTTTATAACGAAGGAAGCTTTGTGGATCATTAAAAATTCTTATAATTAAAATATATTTTAAATTTTATGTATACAATTATTTACTTTTTATATTTGAAGTGTTCTTTTGTTTAATTGAATAAATTTTAGCACCTAAAAACGTTAACTTAATTATGCATAAAACTAGTACGTAATTTATTTATATTTTATTTATTTAATTAAACCAGCTTTTTGTTAAGCTTAAAATTAGTTTATTAATTTTAACGTTTTTATCTATTTTTATAAAAGCATTTATTAGCGATTATTGTTTGTTTCACTAAAAATAAATTTAATAATTTCTGTATTAATTAAGGTACATAAATTCCGTAGGTAAAGCTAAAAAGAATATTTTTCTTCTACTTAAAAGATTCACAAATCACAAGAATAACTAAAATAACGTGCATACTGTCTATAAAGGTTTTTCATGAATACTAGTTTAACGATGTTACTAAAAAACTGTTTACTGAGTTTTATCGCCTGTTTGTTCAATATAAATAATTTTCTGAGTCAGTATAAAATTAAAAAAAGTTTACAAAGATAATGCATAATCTAAAATCTAATCTAAAAGAAATCTATTTTAATTATACTTTTTATTTAAATAAATCTTGCAGTAAAAATTACTTTTTTTAAATAATCATCTAAAATTAATACTGAAACCTAAATGTTCATTAATAAGCAGTTTTTCTAAAGTATACGAACTCGAGAACGGCGTTTTTTTATAATTTTGTGATAAACATGTGGTTTGAATCTCTCTATAATTATAGCAATCGTTATATATTATATGTTAGTCAAGCTTTTATCGTCTAATTCTAATCTAATAAATAAAGAGCGGAAGTTGTGGCAGTAAAAATCTTCAAAAATTGCACCATAAATTGCATATGAAATTTTAAAAAATTGCATTAAAAACTAGAAAAATTGCAGTATAAAAGATAATAAAATGAAATCAGTTAGTATATGTGTTTTGTACTCGTATAAATTACTTTCTCTTCATTTACATAAATTTCACCGTTAGTGCTTAACGTTTTAATTTACGTATTTACTTGCAATTCATGCAGTTAACTTAAGCATCTTAATTAGTGCAAAACGTCTCAAAACTATCAAAAACTTTATAGAATTAAAATCAATGAAAATGCCGGTAAATAACAATATCTCATTCGTAAGTTACGATATGGTAACACGCATTAAAAGCATAACAAAACTTTAAAATCAGGTGATTATGATATTATCACCGTTCCTTTGCATGAGGTAGACAATGTTGCATTTGATAAGACTGAACAACTCTGGAGTTTAATTGTCTTTATTTATTTCTTAAAAATAAATGAATATACGCTACGTTTTGGTTGCTAGAGTATCTGCAATTGAAACTTAGTGTATATTCATTTATTCTACAACCAGTAGTATTTACCTTATGACGATTGTAGATAGCAATCGAAACGTAGTGTATACTGCATATTTATTTATTTATAAAAATAACTACAATCGAAGTTCAGAATTGTTCTATTATTCATTACTGTTGTTACTAAGAAACCCGGAGAAAAACTTGAAAGTTAAAATGCGTCTAAATGTAGAATTTATTTGTAATTTAAATTTTTTTTAATAAATTGCAAGAAAATTTGCATTATTGTTCAAAATTGCTAAAAAATTCCGATAACACCAACAATTGCAAAAATTGCAAAAAATTGCAAATGCCACAACTTCCGCTCTTTACTAATAAACAAACAAAATTGTATTTAATGTAATACCTTACATTTGTCAAATTTTTGAACCGCTCAGAATGTGTTTAAAATGAGTAGGTACTTTTAATTAGATCAAACAATACAAAGCGTTGTACAATCAGCATACTCATAGAATTTTTATATTCATAATTTGGTCAAATTTGCACTTTTATTTTAGCGACGGGTGTTTAAAAAACTTTGTTAATTACATTATTAAAAGCTTAACGCAATTTTTATTTACGAACTTTTCGGTTTTTTTGTTTTATAAGATGTAAGTATAGGTATTTGACGCAATGAAAAAAGCTTTCTTATAGGATATTAAATGTTTAATTCTGTTTCTAAGATGCTTACTTTTGAATTGTAGGTTAAACGAATTAGACAATTTTTTTGTGTTGAATCTTTTGTTTATGTTGCATTGGAATAAATTGGTCTAAAAGCAAAACAGTTTTTAATCCGGTGATAGTCTTATTTAAAAAGCGAAGATTACAAACAAAGACTTTCAACTAAATTACCAATCTTTCACTCAACTTTACTCGACACATTTAATAGGTATACTTCCAAAATAAAAATAACATTTTTTTTATACTAACCTATTTGATAACTATACCTATGTCTTATTTTGGAGTTATTCCTAGGGTGAACAAAACAAACTCACGGTATTCAGTACAACAATTACTTATATTATTTTATTTTTTATTTTTATAAATTCTCAAAACTAAAAAATAAAATAATATAATATAATAAACCCATTTTGAGTTAAAGAATTAATGGAAAAAGTAAACTTTAACAATTACTTAACTTGCAATTTATTGAAACTAAAAATTATATTGTTTTTTTAGTAACCTTTTAAAGATACCTACATAGTTACTAAAAATGTAAATGATAAAAAAGGTATATAATAAAACAAAACTGTTTATGCTTATGTACTACTAATGAGGTATAATATACTAATATTATACCTCATTGTGTACTACAGTGCACGCCGCTTATTAAAATCACAAATAATGTTTTCAATCCGGTAATGCTTTCACTTTATTAAAAAACGAGGCCGGACGTATGATGCTACATAGAAAAACCATTGTTTATAGTAATCATAATTTCGCTTTATGTTATCAATTTTCTCCTCGGGTTTGTTTCTATAGATAAACAATAACCTATTTTGTGTCAGTTTCTTAGCTGAATTTTCACAATAGGCTTGTAAAGTGAGTAAAAAATTTAATCATTGTACTCTAAAAATACTTGTTTTGCATATTTAGTTTTATTTTTGCAGTGTTATTTATTTATAAGTATTTTGACTGACTTAAATAACTTTAGCTCATTTAAATATCTGTAAATACGTTATCTTCGAGTTATTTTATATTTTTAGTGTAATTGGAAGGAATGTCTAGTACAACTTAATTTAATTACGTCTTAAGTATGTCATAACATTATTTTGTATTTATTTTTATTTTTAGTGTCAGCAAATTACTAACAAAAAATGTGTAGTTCTTAAGACAGTCAATTAAACATCGTAACGTTGTTTTTGATTTCTTTTTATTAAGAGTGTCAACAAACTATTTAACGCAACAAGTCTGTAATTTTTGATTTATTTGGGTCAAAACTTTGATTGTAAGTGCTATTAAAACTTTTATTTTGATAATTTTTGCTTGTATTGATGCTTTCATTTCATCTTTGAAATTAATAAGGATAATAACCTACTGATCTGAAAGACACTTTCTAACAAATAAACTTTTATTTTTTGATTATCAGATATTGTTTTAATTCAGTTATTAAAAAATTGGGGTAAAGTCCACCCTGGTTGGACCCACTACCTGGGCCGGATTAAGTAACCTTTTACAACAGGTAGCCGTTCGATTTGGTAAAAAATACAGTGGACCAGATATAGGTATATGCAAAATAAATATTTTTCTTGACTTCTATATAAAAACCATACTTTAATTTCAATGTTTGTATTTAGTGTTATTAAGAGTTTTCTTTAATGTAGTGTTTTAATAAAATTCTTGAATAGTCGACTTTAGTTTTCCAATTCATGTTTAATTTATTAAAAATTAAATTACTTACCGTGTGCATGTTTTATGTAATGTAGTGGTTTCCATCTAAGTGCTGTTTTACATATAGAATATAAAATAGCGACAGAAGCATATTAAAATTGGATCTTTAATTAGCACAATCACCAGGATATGTACTGATTGCTTTTAATAGAGTTTTGTTGTGTCTGATACTTACAAATCATATAATACAAGTTTAATAAAAAATACATGTAACTTTGGTTTATACATTTTTGTACAGATTATAAACAAATTACACTAAATATATTTATTGTTTATACATATAGTTCATTGCCACTTTTAGATCGTCCAAAAGGTCGACAGGCGTCTCAAATTTGCTACGCCACATAAACTCAATTAAATATAAGTTTTCATTTGGTTTACGCTCATATGACCAATCCTTCTTCGTAAATCTTTTTTTTACTTTAGTCCAGTGTGATGCTATGGTTTGTATATGTATGGCCCTGTTCTGTGGGTTAATAAAATGTTGCGAGTGGTTTATTTGCTCGTAATTGTATCCTATTTGGATTGCACCAAAAATTGTGGTACTTGGATGTACATTCGTAGTTATAATATTTTCTAGTGTTGCACCATCTCGACGTTGTACTATGTATTTGTAAAAATGTCTTTTTTGTTTGTCGATCAATTTCACCGACTACCCATTGCGTTTTCACAATACAACCTTGATTTATATTTTATTAATAATTTATTTATTAGTTTACAGTAAAAAGTAGAAGTAAAATTACCTGTTTTTTTATTTCTACAGTATTGTTAAGAATTGAAGGGTAAATGTAAATACACATAAATAGAAGCATTTTTTAAACCAACTGACTATTGTTTTAAAGGTGTTCATTATTTTAAATTTACCACAACCATAATTAAAACTGTTTTGTGTTATATTATCAGTTCTACTAATTAAAATCAAAATCTTAATAAATTACTATAAATATTAAAATTAAAGTATTGATTTTATATAAAAGTCAAGAAAAATACTTATTTTGTATATACCTATATATTAAGTTATTTGGTCTACTGTATTTTTGTACCGAATCCAACGGCTACCTGCCGTAAAGGGTTACTTAATCCAGCCCAGGTAGTGGGTCCAACCAGGGTGGACTTTACCCAAAAATTGTATATACAAAAAAAATTATTCATAAGCATCCTAATTAAATGTAAATTTAAAAAAAAACAAAATGTAAACTTGTTTCTTTCGTTTATACTCAAAACGTATACTTTAAAATTGTGTTTTTTATTTTTGAATTAGTCTAGTTAATATAGATTATTACACAGTTTTAAGCAATATTATTTTAATCGTCGCCCAACCAAATTTAACAAATATACACTCTGTGACATTTAAAATGCAACACCAAGAAAATGTGTAAATTTTGTGAACAGACTAGGCAGAAAGGTTTAGCTACTTTGACGTAGTAAATGATTAAAATTTTAAAGAAAAGGAACGCAGATAAACACAATTTTTATTTTTATTTATTTCTCTCCCTGTATTGGTTTTACACTCCCTCATTCTTTGTGGCATCGATTCCACCAGGTGGTTGATTTGCTTTTAACTCCTTGTATTCCAAACAACTTGTAATTCATGCCTGAGAGTTTTTTGTATCTGTGAAGGATGCGCTAAGTTTTTCGGTTTTTTACCCATAATGTCCGATATGTGTTTAATAGACAAAATGATGGCCATGGTAAAAAATTATTATTGGTTTCTTTAAATCGGTTCATAGCATGTTTTGGTATGTGGAAAAGCTGAAAAAGTGAAAGAATATAGAGTTTTATCAATCTAAACGTTGATGTCTGTGTTGGGCTGTTAGTGGCAGCACAAGATGTGGCCGATTGGATTGTAATTCAGTCAGTTATGCTATGGTTACTTGATCAATTGAAACAAAGTTTTAATAATTAACTACCCCTACATAGCTTAACCTTCCTGCCAAGTTTAATTATAAAATTCCTACCCTTTCTTGGTGTTGCAATTTCAATAGAAAAGAAAATTACATCGATTTAAGATTATAAAACGTTTAACACAAGAACAAATAATTATACTTAATATATAAAAAAACTGAAAATGTTACTGGCAATATTATTGTAGTAATAGCAATTAAGGAGTCTGATGCATAAGCAGTCAAGTCAACTTGGACAAAGTGTTGAGGAAAGCTAAAAAACGTTTTAAAGAAAAACTAGTTAGGTAATGATGCTTATGTTTGCTCTAATAAATACAAGTAGACTTCAATATGCATTTTGTTGATATATGAATCTTAGTGGCAAAGCAAATACAACAATTAAATTATACAAAAAAAAAACAAATAGACTTGACTAGTTTATGCACAGTATTTCGAAATTTTGTTAGCAGCAAATAAAATAATATAAAATAAAATGCTAAGAATGAAACTATTTACTATTATTTTTGGTAAATTATAAAAACAAAAACTAAATTATTATATATGTTGTAGAATTTTTTTATTAATTTTTACTAAATTTTGATGCAAAAGTTGGATCACCATCCGGTCCGAATTTTTTTTGTGGTAAATTTCAGTTGCTTCTGTAGAACCTTGGAAACGTAGTTTTGCGCTATTGTCGTGACATGTTTATATTTAACTCACTTTTCACATTCACGATTCACATATAATAAATAATTGACTAATTAAGTAAAATTTTGATACCTTAACAGTGACTTAAAAACGAAAAATAGTAAATAAGCATAAAGGTAAAATACTTTATTGTTTTTAATCAAAATGCTTAAAAAATACAATAAGAGCTATTATTTATCGTATTATTGAAAAGCAGGATTTTTATATTTCATATTAGTGATGGTGCTACCCCCTGCCCTAAAAAACGTAACGTAAAAGTGTAAAGAACATTAAGTTTGTTTTATTCATTCTTACGAAGATTATACGCGTTTAATTCCATACGTTTTAACAACATTTCGATGTCTTATTTTTGATTGTATTAACGTTATCTAACGGCTAAGAGCACAAATATGCAATGACAACCAAAGTAATAAATACTTCAGCGTTGCAATCAATTTTATTTATGGAGAAAGTTATTAATAGGTTGTTACACGGGTGTAAATAAAATGTGTTCAAAAATTGCTTTAATAAAGTTTCTAATGCACTGTTTTAATATGGAACTTTTGTTAACACACAAAAATATTCGTATAAAAATAATATACAGTTTACTGTTTCAAATCATTCAAAAACAAAAATATATTGATTTTTTAGGTTTTGCGGATAAACGATTTGACTTTCTGGTATTGTCAATGTTTATGATTTGTCTAGTTTGAATTTCTTGAATAGCGTCGCAGACGACCACAAATGATTACCGATCGCATTCGCTAACAGGCTTAGTTTACACCGCTAACAATCAGTTACTAAAAACAATTTAAAGCAAAAACTATTGGGTACGTTAAATACTAATATGCCGTAAAGTGTGAACGGTCCTTTACCTGTTTATTATAGTTATAATTCAATTCAAGTATAAATATAATACATTACTAAATTAACGATATAATACTAAATACTAATAATTATTTTTTTAGATTACAAATTTTGATTACATTTATAATCACATAGCGCAATAAATGCTCACGTGAATTTATTTAAGACCACACGACACTGCCTATAATAAAATAATAAAAAGGTTTGATTTTGTGGTATTTAACTTATGTTTTTCAGCTGCTGATAACCTGTATTTTTCTACACTTTTTTTAACTTGATAAATTCTTTTTTCTTTGGTTCACTTGAACGAATGCTTGATTCTAAAGGAAGACATTTATAAGTTGGGTTATTGCAATTGCTACGCATGATAAATTTGCTTGAGTAAACATTAATTCTATAATTCTTTTTTTTTTCATAAATAATTTGAGATTCTTAAAGGTTCCGGGGTTCTTTAGAGTTTTATTTATTAACAACTTCTATGATCGTTTCAAAATACATTTTAACTTTTATTTAGGTTGTGCATATAGAGTCAGCGATGTAAGCGGGAGCGGTATATTTTTGGAAAATTTATGTAAACAGTTGGAAACCACTTCACGTTTTTAAAATATTTTTTAGCATTTGATATTAAGTTGCTTACGATAGTATAAATAAACAGAATTTCTTATGCAACTCACTGTAAATCATGTTTCTTTTTGGAAACAACATTTTTATTGCTTTACAAATATGGCGCAGCATTAATACACTAGTAAAAGAATTTCGTACGTAATACTTTATAGTCATAACATATACAAATTGTCATTGAAAAAAGTAGCAATTGTACTATGGTTCACTGTATCTAGCTAATTGAACAAATACGTTTTTTTTCATGAACTCCTAAAATTCCAAAAACAATATTTGCTACGAATCTTTGTTTTGCGTCGGTAGTGACATCTAGAAACGCCCAAACTTTTTGTCTTAGTTTTTCTAAGGCTTTGCCAACTAAGTGTGCAGTTTTTTTTTATTGTAGCTTGTTGGAAATAATCTTTTTGATATAGAATTCAAGCTATGTTTGTGTTACAGTTTTCTATTCTGAATAATTTCCGTGCGGTCGATATTTTAGAAGAAATTAACGCAAATGACAATAACTGCTAAATAATTGAAGATTAACAATGAATGAATAAATAAATTATTGTATTGTAAAGCTACTTACAATTATGTACTAAAACGAAAATATATGCATAGTATGCAAATGCTTAATATCCGAATCCTGGTCATCATATTACACATTTACTTTAGAAATACATTTTCTTATAGGTACTATTACACAACCATTGTAATTTTTAAGTTTAAGTACAATTTGGTTGAAAATGCGTAGTATGTTTACGTCAAGACAGTAAAATCACTAAAATTTTATATTTATAATTGAATATCACTACAAAAAAACATGGATAAAATATATTACAGTTATAATCAAGTAACTTTTACTATTACCGATGTGTAAATCTAATGTAAAAACACAAAATTTTCTCAGTGCAGCTTTATTATAGGTACCAGAGTAGTCTCAGAATTGTGCAGACAATTACATACAAACAAAAACAACTTAGAGGTACAAAAGCAATGCAAATTTGTATTTTTTAAAGAAATTTGAGAATGAAAGTGTTTTCATACTTGTATATGATTTTTAAACGCTTAAGAAATAATTCCGGGTTAATAAAATACATTAACTAAGTGTTTAATAAGCATAATGAAAAAATTATGTAATGATTAAAAAGATAAATTCTTAGGTAATATATTTACCAAAACTATCTAATAGACAATTATATGCATGTAATTATTAACTAATGTGAATTCAAGTATAGTCTTTGATACTTTAAAGCAACCTGTTAAAATTAACTGTCTTTCTTTTAGTGGTCACATTAATTATATTCATAATTAAAAATGATGTCATTGTTTGCAAACCCATTATCTTGGTAAATGTTTTAAAATGTTTAGACATCTCTACACGTAACAGTTGCAAGCTTAAACGAATACTTGTTTTTTCTAGTACAAGTGCTTTTTCTTTATTTACAGAATACTGTAAGTTGGTAAAATATTTTTAATTTAATATTCAAATGTTTTAATGTACAGAACCCAACAATAAATAAGCTTACATCTGTATATTATTAGAGAAGAAAATTGAATACTTTTTGATGTAAAGGAATCCATACACTTACAATTTCATTAGTGTTGAAAAATTAATTTTAATTTTTTTTCATTTTAATTGAATGGGTTTCTTAGTATACTATCAAGTTGCACCTAACTAATTAAAAAAAAATTAGAAATATTAAGGTATTAACTTAAAGAGTAGATTGAATACCTTTTGCGTCGGTGATTTAACCGTACTACTGAAGAGAGTATTAAAACTACAGTTAAAATGAAGCTTACAGCTTTAGTCATTTCAGAACGAGTTCTAGCACGCACTAACAACCTTTGTATCGTTTTCAAGAGCCATTAGCGGAAGAAGTGAATGAGGGTTGATCAATTAAAACGATTTTAGTGTGCAACTTATGAGAAAGTAAACCCGTTAGATAATCCTATAGCTGAATAATAATCTTACAAAAAATATTATTACAAATAGTTTTGTAACAATAATACGTTTTTTTTTCAATTTTAATTATTTATTATATGAGGTAGGTATATTATTACGTTTTTATGTACCTACCTGACTTAACATGAATCTTGTTTAAATATTGATATTATAAATTCAATACTAACATTAAACCTTTTTTGAAGGTGTATTTTAAAGTTCTATTTAAAACAAATATAAGATGTTAGCTTATTAATTTTTAATCAACTGTTGTAGTTTTACAATACTAATATTTAACTTCTACGTTAGACATTAGTGCGGTTGCAATTAATTGATGAAGTTGGTTAAGTAACGGTGTTATACTCAGCCTAACGTTTTCTTTTATTCCATATTTAATTAGTAATTCAGAACAGTTTCTAAACATTACATGTTTCTTACTAGAAGTGACTTAAAATCAAATATTAGCTTTATGTTTTCTAGTTAAGTTCAGTTACTTTCTAGCAAGATCATATATACGTGCATTACTTAAGTATATTTAAGTTTAATTACAAAACAAGACATGGTAATATAAATGTCAATTATAACAGAAGTCTAATTATGCATCCTAAGTTATCAATTGCAATGCTGTGCAAATAACTATAAGTTTGTTAATAGAACTATTGTTTAATTTGTTTTTTAACTAGTTGCTTTCTTAATACTTATTTTGTATAAAAAATTATGAGTTTTCATATATTTTTGATTACAGAAAAATGTTTATGGTAAATCAAATTTTTTGTTTATTATTATTTATACTTAGATTATAATGACTTAAGCAAACACATATTTGATTCCGAAATACAGTATACTTACTTTTAAATAAATGATGTACCTACTCTTGTTGATACACCTCTAAAAAATAAAAATTAATAGGTAAAGCGAGGGTTTAGCAATCAATTCATTATAAAAAACAAGATTTATTTAATCGTAGTTACTACTAAAAAAACCTTGTTATAGAGACAGTACAATTAAAAAAAACTCAGCTTTTGCATGTGGTACGTTTTTTATAAAATTATATTATTGTTTAAGAAATAGTTTATTATTAACAATCTACTATATATAAATAATACAAATTAAAATAAATAAACCAATAAAAACTAAGAAAATTATATAAGACTATAACAGAAATTGTATAACCGAAAAGCTTTGTGTATAAGTGATCTAATATTGGAAGGTTTGTTTCCATTACATATAAACTTGTTTTTAAAGCACAAATTTTTGCATTACCGTCCTCGTCTTTTTTATAGAATATTTATAGAATATTGGGCATGGATAATCTTCTTATTTTTGTTTTCTCGTAATTGGTAAACATTTTTTTTTAATCTTGAAAATTCAAATGCAGTCAAACAGTTGCATAAGGTAATCATCCAATTAAACTAAATAGTACACTTTTTAGTATTCTGTTACATGAAGAATTTTTATTTAATTTGTTCACGCAGTGGCGGCACTTGAGTTCGGGCTTAAGTGTGTTGTTAATAATTAATACAAAAATAATAAACACATACACTTTTTAACTGTTTGTAAGAAAGTTTTTTGACGAGTAATACTACGTTGAATTTAATAATTTATTGTTATAATAGAATATAATAATTTAAAAAATTTGTTCGGGTTTACAGTTTAAAAATTCAGGGTTTGAAACTTATTTGTCCTGGTTTTGTAATTTTAAAAATGGTACTATTCAAAATTTCCTGAAATGAAATTTTTTGTAACTAAGTGTTACGTTTGAATAGCCAAATTATCAATGTGCTACTAATACGTTATGTCAAATTGGGAAATTAAGTTTTACCCTTGCCCAGACAAAATTTTATTTATAATTTGAAAAATACAATTTAATTTTCACATTCTAAAGCTGCTGTTGTTTGATTCTTAACTTTAAAGTTATATAATGTAAACAAATACTTTGTTTACAAAAGTTTTAATTTAGTACCTAATTAGCGTTTGATTTGGTACTTGTGATGCGACCCCTTCTGCTTCAGGTAGGTAAGACATTGCAAAAGTAGAGTTTTTAGCAATTGCACTTGTCTTATGTACCACTACTTGTTGTTATGTACTAAAATACGACAATATAATTATTTTCAATTCTTTAAAACTATTTTTTATTAATTACATATTCTTCTGAACTATATTTTTATATTTTAGGTGGTAAAACTGAGCGCAAAATCGAAGTTTGTAAGCCTGATACACTAGTCAAATATTTAATCTGTATGACGTTTGTTTTGTGAGGGTATGTGTTAGTTGTGTTTTCAATCAGTTTTTCTTGTTCTTATACTATAAAACAATCTTCTTTAAGACAGTTAATCATTGAAAGAAGCTAACGCAATATTTTATGGTTTACAACTTTGATTAACTGTTGTGAGTAAATCTAGTTTTACAGTAAAACACTTAATTAATTGGTGGGAGGTGGATAGCTTAGCTTCATCTGTTAACCATTTCAATTATATATAACTATACAAACCAGAAGGAGTAACATTACTAATTACATCAAAATATTGTAATTACTATTTGATTAATTTATTTATACCGTTACAAACTTAAATTTAATTTATTTAAATGAATAAACGTTTATTCATTATCACCAAATGTACTATTTAACGAAAACACGACATATTAAAAAAGCATAACTAATTAATTAACACAATAACTCACTAAATTAATTTATGACACTTCAAATATCGATTTATGTAACCACAATTTGCATTAAATCTAGCTTTATTTATTTTAACACTGCGCACATAACTTCTAGACGAACTCGAGTTATTGCGTATCTATTTTTATATCATATCTTATCCTTTCCTAGAACATTCCGACTTATTATTATTATTATTATGTACTGCATCGAACATTCTTAAAATGTTCTAGAATGTTATACTATAATGTAGTACTTATTGATAGTATTATGTATGCAGTTTCGTAAATGTTTATCTTAACTTTAAATAATTATAAACGTTTATGAAAATGCATAAAAAATTTCACCTATGTATATAGTATATGGATATGTAATAAAAATAATTTTTAGGCAAGAAACTTTTTTAACAATACGCTTACTAAGTATTTCCAAAACTTTAGATTTAGATTATTTTGATTATTTTTTATTTTAGATTATCTACTAGACTTGTACTTCTATTTAAATAAAAGTTGACTAAAAATATAGTTTTATCTACATTTTAGTATTTTACTTTGCGGCTTTAAAGTTCTTTTTTGCCATATCGTCACTACATTAACAAGGTACAAAAAATATTAGCACTAGGTACTAAACATTTTCAAATTTCAAAGCAAACATAAAGTTTAGTATAAACCCGTGTAATAATTACCTAGTTGCACAGTGTCTATAATAACAGTTGCGACACACGGTGTCAAACTCACGTGCCAAAAACCGCCATGAAGGAGCTCATTGTGTGTTTGTTTACATTGAAGTTTAGATTTTAAAAAACTTACAAACTTCTATAACAGTTGTTTGTAATTAGTATATATGAGTATTCTGAAAATACTTTTACTTCAAATTGTAGCGTTAATGCGTTTTTTTAGTTAGGGTATATCCTTGAATTAGTATTCGTGATCTTTAATAGTTATTTAACGAAAGGGGTTGTTAATGATAGCGATTAACAATTGAGACATTTTAACGCCATGAGCGAGTGTAGCGAACGAACGCGTTAATATTGTCGAGATTATTTGTCACTAATTAACAAACGAGTTAGTTTTAAAGTTTTTCCGTTGATCGTACGTTGCTAAAATGTATAAAGGTATAAGGAAACTAAAGCATACGTAGCCCGATATTATATCTAATAGTCGTGCAATATCGTTAAATCAGTGGTTGCTAACGATTTTATTTGTTGCTATACAAAATCGTTCATTAATAGAAATTCATTCATTGGTATAAAATTGTTCATTATAGAGGTCATTAACAATCTATTTTTGATACATTATTATACGTTAATATTGTTATTAACAAACGGTCGACGGCAAAATATTATTTCACGTTTGGTTTACCAAAATTAAGTCTCAGCTACAGCGTAAATGTGAGTTATTTATGTAAAGTTCCTGTGGCAATTACAATTAAGTTAAATTGATTAAATGTGAAAGTTGATGGTGATCATCTTTTAGCAGTAATATTAATGTTTTTTAAGTGTAATAATTGTTCATATGTAATTTATCAATTGTAGACTAACAACCATGTGATAATTTTCTTTTTGTGGTATAAATAAACCATGTCGATTATCAGTAAGTCGTAGTCATATAGGCAGCTTTAGACGTAATAATCATTGTGTATTTAATCTGTTCTAAAAAAGTAAACAAAAATCTTGTTCGAGAAGTTAGATGATTTTTTTCATAGCATAGCAAATGTTTGAATTTTTATAGATTACTAAATTTACAAACGAAGAAAAATGTATGTACAAACGACAAACATTTTTTTTCATTTCGTGGAAATTCTTTTAGAGTTGGGATTTTTTACTTAATTGGTATAGGTATCAAATAATATAATAAATAAGTATGTCGTATTTAAAATACAAATTGAATGTAAGAAAAATAAAAAAAACCGCAAAAACATTTAACCGTAAGTCAATCTTCCTATGCTTTATAAAAACTGTTTTTTTTCAATTGGTTTTCTATTAGCAACGTACATTTTGTGCTTTAAACAAATTTCTAAATTTATTTTTGTTTATACATGAACGTGATTGATTCTATGCTACGTATTTATCAAAATCTTAAGATGTTTAGATTAAGCTATGTGTTTAATTCAAGTTATTTATGTAATTCAGGCTTTTACTAATAACAAAATACATTTATTTGTTGAATCTTTGATCTCGTATATGATTTTGATTTTGAAATTAGCCTCTTGATGGCGGATTAGGCGGACATGAATCATACGTGTTGCTACTGTACAGAGTGTGCGAAATTGGATGTTTTGATAAGGATCTCGGTAACTATAATAGATGCGAGAAAATGGACCGCGTATTCTCAATCACTTTTTTCGAGTAAAAATCGATTGTAAAAACCAAATTCAGCGATTGTTTTTTGTTTTCGAGGTATACGCGAAAGTTTTATTCAATTTTTGACGCATGGCGATATTTCGGTTAGTTTTCAAAGTAGAGAAAAACAGTTTAGGTGTCCTTAGGCACTTACTTTGAGTAGAACTCAATGGCGTTGTATAATTTTAAATAACTTTATTATATTTCAAATTATGGCATATAGTTGTAATTTTTCTAATGCAAATCATAGGTTTAGACAGTTAAAGTCGTTTATTTTTTCCTTTCAATGATATACAGTAAATAAATGATATACTAAGTAAAAACGTTTATAAGTAAGAATTCTAGCAGTCCGGCGATAAGTTCATAAGGCACTTGTAATCAAAAATGGCTTAGTAAGTAAGTTGAGTTTGGTTATTAAATAATTTTTAACGGTAATAAAAACCATCAAAATTTTTTTCTGATAAAATTTTTCAAAAAATTTATATAGGTACATTTTGTATTCGAGTACGAGAAAAAAAATTTGTTGTTAAAGGTTTAAGAATTAATATGCACCTAAAATAATAGATGTAACAGATAGGTAACACTTGTATTTATCTAATTCTCTTTGCAAGTTACACCTATTAATTATATATAAAAATAACTAACAATACAGTTTTGTAAAAGGTACGTATTAAATTACTTCGCCAACATACAGTGTGTGTTGTGAAATTTTATATTATTTGAGTAACGGTACTTGTTAAGTTGAAGATGTCGATTGTCTATTAAAACTAAGTTAGTTAATTTTCCAAGATTTTGTATACATTTAGATACAATTAAGAAAAATTTGGAGTACAAATTTCTTAATTCTCGTAAACAATCAGACATTTTCGATTTTTAAGAAATATATACCTATGTAATATCAAATTTTAAATATAAATGCTTATGGTTTTTATCAATACGCTTATTAAGTAACTTCGGTTACGAAATATGTCAACGGTCTCTTGAGTGACTTACCAAACTATTTATGCTGTATAACATGTGGGATCTATGAGTTCATATTTTACTCATTTCATCAAAAGATCGATATTTTTTAACAAACACGTATTCCGTTGTAGTTTTCTCATAATAGTATTCTGTCATTGAAAACGTGAACAAATTTTATAATTTAGTATTAAAAGTTAGTTGGCAATGGCTTTTCAAAATTATGAAAAATACGATATGATAGAATACTTTAATTAAAATGATAACCATTTGGAGACTGCAGTCAAGTTATATTTCGTTCGTTACCTAAAAAGAAGACATCATAAATCCATTTTTATGAGATTGGAACAAAATCTGAGAAATCATGAGTCATTTGACAAACCAAGAACAAGAAATTACATTATTCAAGATATGGAAGAAGCTTCTATCAATGTAGTAGGAGCTGTAGTAGCAAATCAAGAAGTTAAAGTTTCAAAAAGTCGAGCTTCCAATCTATTGGGGAAAAAACAAATTTCGGCCATTTGCAATTACAAAACAGCAATAATTTGCAACCAAGTGATCCTCAGCGTATATTGCAATTTTGTAATTGGTACCTACAAAATATTCGGCAACATCCATTGTTCTATCGAAACTTAATTTGGTCCGCTGAAGCCTATATTAGTAGTGCAAGAATTGTTAATAGGCATAAGAAACACTGGTGGTCGGATCTTAATCCTCATCGCACTGCCGTTGCCCGACCGCAGGGAAGATTTGGTTCCAGCGTGTGGTGTGCTCTAATTGGAAATCGAAATCTGGCTTGCGGCATATTTCAAGAAAATTTAAAGTCAACAATATTATGAATTTCTGAACGAACATGTTGAAGAATTTGACATGCCATTACATGAGAGTAGAAATTTATTTTTTTCAAAAAAATGGTGCACCACCACATTACAGTGCAATCATTTGAAAACTGTTAAATAGACATTTTAAAAATAACTAGATAGCCAATAATGGACCAGTAAGGTGGCCACAGCGGTACTTTAATTTAACATTACCTAACTTTTTTTTTGGGAACACATTAATCACACTTTATACAAAAGAACTTTTAATAACATAAAAAAAAGTAAGAAAACATTTTTATGGCTGTCTTAATTCCATCTCAAATATTCATGTTCACAACGCAGTTAGTAGTGTTACAAAGAGGTGTAATTTATGTGTTGCTAGAAATAGACAAAATTTTAAAAATTTATTTTGAATGTTTAATTATTAATTAGGTATTAAATCTTATAATTTATTCTATTTATTGTAATTTCTTGTTCTTGGTCAATGATCCATGCTTCCTCAGATCTTGTTTCAATCTCATAAAAATAGATGAGGTTGTCTTCTTTCTGGGTAACGATCGAAATATAATTCGGCTGCAGCGTCTAAATAGTTATCACTTTGATTAAAGTATTCTATCTAATCGTACTTTTAATAATTTTGAAAACCCATTGCACGTTATACCAACTAACTTTCAATACTAAAGGCGGGTTGCACAAAGCAAATCAAAAATGTAACAACTGATTATTTCTCAAAACAATTGCTACATAGCCAATGAAACCACGTTTATTCGTGATGTAACAATTGATTTCAGAAATAATCACTTGCTACATTTTTGATTTGCTTTGTGCAACCCGCCTTTAGTGATTTAATTTGTTCACATTTTCAACGACGGAAGCCTACTATAAAAAAACTACAACGGAATACGTGTTTGTTAAAAATTTTGATTTTTTGATGAAATTAGACCCCACATATTATATATCATTAAAAAGAGAAAAAACAAACCATTTTAACCGTTTAATAACCTAATATGATTTGCATTTAAAAAAACGCAACTATATGCCATAACTTGAACTATAATGAAATTTTTTTAAATTATACAACGCAATTGCTTTCCACTCAAAAAAGTGCTTTAAATTTACATAAACCGTTTTTCTGTACTATGAAAAAATAATCGAAATATCGCTATCTGTCGAAAATTGGGAAAATCAAACTTTTGCGTATGTTTAAAAAACAATCGCTCAAATGTGGTTTTCACCAACAAATTTTTCTCGAAAAGGAGATGGAGAATACACGGTTCATTTATATTTATAGTTACCTAGTTTTTCTATCAAAACATCCAATTTAGGACACCCTGTACCTAGTTATGCAGTTTCTTGCCATGTAGTGGTAGCCAACAGAATCAATGTATAAATTAACTCATCATGCGTAGATAGGTTTTGCATGCCAAAAATTAAAAATGGCACAGCATAGAAATAACACTTTAATGATAACTTTGACATACTTTTTTAAATTATTGTTAATTATGTATATTTATGTCACTTAAAAAAACATTATTAGAAAGACTGCAGGGTTCTTTAATAAGTAATTGAATAATTATTCAATATTGTGTTTGTCGGTAATAAGGGATTTAACTTTGTGAACTGCTATAATGACAAAAATTTGGAAACTTTTGACGCAAAACAAGATGCGGTGAGTTCATAAGTAATATACCGGGTAATTCATCGTTCTGGAAAAGTAAACTGGCAACTTTATTATTTAAACGCGGTAAAAAAACTTATGTAAAAGTTAGCGTATTTAATGAATTCAATGAATATTTTTCAAATTTTACTATAGTACAAGTTACAACGCAGTTTAGTTGAGATCAAAGCTTGTAAGATTTGAGAGATATTGGTTTGTCATGCAATCTTACAACTGTCGTATTTTAAAAAAAATCTCTCAAAAAGAGTTTAGGGAATGAAAAACTTTTTTTACAAATGTTATTATAAATTTAACAAGAATGAAAAAGTAAAATAAAATATATACCCTAACTTGAAAATAAATTAATCTGTCACTATTACAGAAAAAACGGAGCATTCTGTATATCAAAAAATAATTTTAGTAAATCAAATACATTTAATACAACTTTTATATAAACATTTTTACCGTATTTAATAAATAAACCTGCCTGTTTACTTTTCCAGAACGTTTCTCTGCTCTTGCCAAAGCATCCTATATTATTTTATCTTCTTTTTTACTTTCCTATAAGGAAAGTATAGCGATCGCATTTTTTTTATTATTATTGCATACTTTTACGTTTCAAGGTTGAATCAGAAAAATGTGTTTGGGTGGGTGTGTGTGTGTGTGTGTGTGTGTGTGTGCGTGTGTGTGTGCCTGTGTGTAACGATGTACCCACGATAACTCTCGAACCAAAAATCCTAGTAACTTGAAATTTGGTGTGGCTTTTCGTATTCTCTCGGTTCTATCAAAAGATGGGTCTGATAAAAAAAAACAGAAGTGGGTGTATCCGCCATTTTTAACAGTTTTTCTTATATAATTTTGTAAGTATGTAATTATTTTTACAGTTTCTTATAGAGCTAATTTTTTTGTATGAATTTATTCAAATAAAGATTATCCTAACATTAACAGTTTATTAGATATTTGATTTATAATTTAAAGTAAATTCCATATATAATCCTAAGTTCGAATCCTGCCTACGACGATTTTTTTTTAGAAAAAAATTCCATATCTTGAAGGGAATGCAAGATACGTTGAAAAATAATAATTTTTCCCCATATATTTTTGACTTGATTATACCGTGTGTCCCGGAAATTTTGAAGCATACAGATTAACATTAGGAATTTCGTTTTATATGTCCTCAAAATGTTTTTAAAGTATTTCCAGTATCAAAACATATGACAATGTATACCAGAAAACGTTTTGCGTAATAATTTTTAAAATTCAATAACAAATATTAAAAATATTTTCAAAAATGTATCGCGTGGTAATAAGCTTAGTTTAAAATACGGATGTAAAAACATATGAGTATGTCACTTTGGTGTAGTGACATCAATCGTACGACTGCCGTAATATTGCCCCGACCTACAAATGTTCAAATCTCAATGCGGTTTTTTTTTAAATTATATTATTTTAAATTAACGACGATTAATTTTTATCAGTAAAAAGACATAATTAAACGTGTTAATTGCTTTTATTAAAGTCATAATGGATTTATTATCCTTTCATCATTCCTTATAGGAAAGTCATGTAGTGACCACACCAGTTTTTTTTAAATAAGTATTTGTAACAATTATAAGCCTTGTCTTAAACGTTGTCTTGATAAACAAAAATTGTTCTTGTGTTTAGTTTTTTATAATCTTTTTTAAATAATGATTTTAAAAGTACCTTTTTACAGTATTACGTTAGTCGGGGAAAAAGAAGCAATAATAATAAAAAGTTATAATAAGAGATTATGCCATTCAGAAACAAATTTTATAATGTAATATTAAATTATAATTATTTAAGGCCTTTCAAGCGATTTTACAATACCCACAACTAAAACAATTTTGTAAATAAGCTTTATAAAAGAATTTAAACTAAGAACCTGCTAATCAAGAAACAATTAAATATAAACCAGCAAATAAAAATTTATACATTTTACATATATTTATAATTAATTAAAGCAAGTATTTATAGTTGTTATAAAACTACAAAAATATTTTTAAAATGTATATATATATACTTTTTTCTATAGTAATAATAATAATCGTTTTATCTCAGTGTTTCTGGATATGACCCATAAACGAGACCTTAATGGAGTCTTTATTAAATGGATACTACTATTTATAACACCACAACCCTACATTCTTAGCTTATTGCGAATTCCTCAAGTATCATTTGCGAATAATGAAGTGATGATAAAGCTCGTATACATTTTTTCTTTCTCTTTTCTCTTATTTCTATGTTTAAATTCTCTGCATAACTTTTATTAATTAACGACCTATAAATTAAAATAATGATTAAAACTTCTACATTAAAAATTAAGTAAAGTAATTAAACAACAGATTTCTATAGAATTCATTTGCACTGTAAATTTTAAAAGTGTCAGTAACAAAAACCTCCCACTAGGGAAACTTCTAACGATTGCATTTGATTAAGTTAGATTTAAATTTTATTTATCGTCGCATAAAAATTTCAGGGAATAAAATTTCTATACAGTGGATTACAGTAAAGGTGTTAAATTACTTAACAAGTAATAAACGTATAAAAGAACTTCTAAGTTTCAAAATAGGATTCTTTTTTCAATCTTAGAGCGCAACAGTACGAAGTAAAACATTGAAGTATCCGTTTACAAACGATTACCTCCGGTTGGTGTCTTAAGTTTCAAATTACATTGTCATCACAAAATGGAGAGGAAAGATTACAGATTTTAATACCGATGTTACAAAAGACACCTTTTTATGTAGCAAATTTCTTAAATTTCTGCCAAGTCACCCACTCTTACTGTCCTACTGTTATCATGTCTCTAACAGATAAGCCATATATTCTAATATATTGTGTAAGACAATGCAGCCAACACATATATTCAAACAAGGGTAACCGCCAGACTTACAAGGGGATGGATATAAATTTAATAACGTTAGTCCCATTAACACTACAATTAAAACAATTTAAAAATATACGTTATTGTTATTAAAATTGTTTGTAATATAAAATTATGTTAGCGAAACCTATTTAAATCTTTTGTTATTACAATTAAACATTTTTTAATGTTTAAAACGTTAAAATACAATTTTGTTTTAGCTAACAAACGATCCCGTTTAAGTGTCGAAGAATGTCCGCTCGAAGAATCAGATTCCGATCACGAAGACTCGAAACGAATGCGTCAAATATCTCCAACCCCAACACCGACACATACATCAGTACCAACGCCATCGCCTCCCGAAACTGGAACAACTCCTGATCCCGATTTAGATGTTGAGGACGAACAACAAGGTGAAGCACCAGAAAATTTATCTCTTAAAAAACCATCAAGTCCAGAAACGTTGCCACAACAAGCACCCACGTATTCACCTTATAATCCGTTTCCACAATTTCCGCCGTATATACCACAATTTTCAATGCAACGGTCACCTGTAGATATTCTCCTACGAGTATTCCCGGGACGACGAAGAGGTGATGTTGAAGCGATATTACAAAGGTAAGAATAATTGTAACGTGTCCTGAAGCTTACAATTTTGTTGTTATATCAATATGCTTTATTTTATACTTTTAATGTAATTGTTTGATTCTTTTAATTCGTTTACATCTTATTTTATAAAATGATTTTATTTAGCTTTTAGTTTCAAATCATTATTTAACAGTAATATGTATGTATAAATGCGTTGATTCAATATCTGTTTTATTATATTTATGATGTACTAAGTATTTATATTGATTTTTAAAAATCTTACGTAAAGACAATATATTATTTAGGTGTAAAGGTGACGTATTGCAAGCAATGGAAATGATGGTTAACGGTTATCAAGAAGAAGTTGCTGCATCGTCAGCATTTTCTCCATTAGGGCCGCCACCAAATTTTCATAGATACAGTCCCTCCAGAAGGTTTTTATCTGCTCCGTACGCCGGTACCGGATATTTACCAACCGTGATTAGGCCACCCCCTGATTACGGTTTACCAATCGTTGGTCAAGTACACGATATTTATAACAGCGAGAAAACTACAACTTCGTCTCCAAGCTCAAACACAGGATCAGATAAAACGTCTTATTCGGAATAACCTTTATGGGTGTATTGCGATCCTTAGCATATTGATCAAATTTATGAGCAAGAGTACGCAAAATGAAAAATGATACAAAGACAGATGTAATTTATTTAAATTTCTATAGGAATTCTCAGCGCATTCAAGAAAATTTCAAATGCTAAAGAAATTGTTAGATTTGAAGAAGTGTCTGATTGAAAATGAAAATTAATTTTAATTAAAAAGTCACTTCACAATTTGACAAACACTGAGATCGGACGATACAATTCATCTTACGAAATTAAAATATCTATGAAACAATTAACAAAAAGCGTTTGAAATTTCCAGACGAACAATCACATCAAAATTTAATTATAAAATACATATGAATCAACTTCGATCCCTTGTATTTCATTTTATGAAGTCCCCTAAAACTCGTGAATACAACATGAAGCCAGTTATTAGGCTTCTATTGTTAGCCTGTAGCGACCAGATCATATAAATTATATTGTAAACAGTGGCGTGTGTTCGGAATCATTGTCTGCTATAAAGTGCGGCTATTTCCGCTTGTTAGCTGCAATACCCGTTGAAACGTCAATATAAAACTATTATCAATAACGTTTTGGCTTGTGTTACATAAATATAATTAATATATATGTGTTGTTTTTTATTGAGAATAATAACATAAACATTGAAGTGTAAAATAACATGACGCCTTTACTTAGTGTCTAACATGGAATTAAGAGATTTTAGTGTAAATAATTGTATATCTAAAAGGAAACTTTTGTTATTGACTAAATTTATACGTAGGTATTAGTTTTGAAGTAGAGCATAACTGTAAATATTTGGTTTAAGTTTAATTTGTATAAAGTTAGGAATATCTGTACATAATTTGTATAGAGTAAAGTTAATACCTTCTATGAAATTAACTTACACTAAGATAATTGACATTGTAGCAATGATTAAATAAACAACATTGTTGTACAATATAGTCATTAGATTTTAAATGGTGTACGCTGTATTGTGTATAATAAAGAACTTATCTACACATGTAGAATATTTGATTGAAAATACATTAAGGTTTTTTTTGTTTAAAATTATGTCATTGCAATGACAATTGAAAATTAATAAAATGGTTTTATGTCCGTATTGGTCCATTAGAACAAAAAGAGAGAAGACTTTAATTATTATAATCGTAATCATTAGTATTACCAATACGTTTTTAATAGTTACAGCGATCGTACTTTCAAACTTAAACAAATGTCCCGAACCTGCACGATAATTAACAAAGTTTTGTGACACAGCTATCAATGATAATTACAGCCTTGTAGAAGAAAAATTTGGAAAAAATTTACAACTGCAAGAATAAGTATGTTTACTTTTTATACATGTAACAAGGTAGTATTCATTGTTGTTATTTTTTTTAACTAAATTAAGTAACTTTAGTATATAATAAATTGTATGTAATTAGCAAAATTAAAATTTTATTACAAATATTTTGTTAAATTGATTACAGTAAATCATTCTTTAATTTACAGTAGGTTATAATTCAATTTTGTCATTTAAATGTGCAGCACATTTTTTTTAAATTAATATATTAGAAACGACTGTCTAGAATATTTTATTCGTGCTACAGCAACAGAAAAAATTAATTTTTCATATTTACTGATATGTAAAAACATTTAGAAATGTCTGGCATCATTTTTTAATAATATTAAGGTATTGTATGTACGTAGAGATTCTTGTTTGTTTCTCGTTATATAGTTTCGAAGCAAGTGTGTCTATTTATTGGTTAAATAAATTGTTGACAAACTTCCTAGTTGCTTCTAAAGCAATTTGAAAAAATTATTGTTTGTTTGTTTAAATAATACCACCACGTTTTTAATTAAAATAAAAATTATTTAGTGTACGTAGTACTTGGCGTGGCTTTCGCCAATGAATATTAAAAAATGTTTTTTTTACACAAGAGTATTTCTTACAATTAAACTAATTAGCCATGTACTATGGTTTTTTTATTTTTATCATCATCAATTAAACTTTAGCTGATAACAGAGTAAAACAATTATTAATTTAGATAAACACACTGCATCTTGTAATTTATAAAAAAAAAGAAAGAAAGAAGAAGAGCTAAAGCAAAATAAAGCAACTAGAACTACATTTTAAAATACGTATCACGGGTAACAGTAAAAACTGGTATTGTAATAAAACAGTTTCTAAAGAAAAAACAGAAAACGTATATAATAAAATTATGAATCCGTCTACAAGATGTTTATTTTTAGTTCATACAAGTAGGGTACATTTTAAAAACATAGTTTTGACTACAAATTTAATTCAATGTGTACTTATTTTTTTGCTTTATCTTTGCTTCTACCTCTATCTCAAAATTCTTGATAAATTTTTTTTTCTAGAAACAATGAAAAGTGACCAAATATTAGCTAATAAAAGAATTTGAGTTGTATTTAAATAAAAATAGCTGCGGTATTAATTTCTGATAATTTAAATGTCCAATATTCAGATACTGCCCAATACGACTAACTAAGTAATAAATAAGTGTTGCCAATGATTGCAAAACTGCCGTTGTATTTTCCAAGAAACACAGGTAGTTACGTGATAGTAATAGTAAGGGCCGGCGCTACCTTATTAGAGGCCAGGTGCAAAATAAAAATGCGAGGCTGAAACTTAAAATAAAAATTTACTCTTAAAAATTAACATAGTGCTTGGCGGCAATAAAATAATAAAAAACATCAAACGATAAACAAGCGGGAAAAAAATCAAAGATAGGTTTTTCTTGCTTTGGCTGAAGCAAACAATGGTTTTTGATGTATCCAGTTCACGTCCAACCTCTTTCTCTATTGCTAACATAGCCAAACCCAGCAGTCGTTCTTGACACATACTGGATCTTAAATAATTTTTAATTAATTTTAATTTGGAAAAACTTCTTTCCGCAGAGGCAACCGTGACAGGCAAGGTTAGTAAGATTCGAACTGCAATGTATATGTTAGGATAGGCCAAAAATAGCTTTGTCATTTGAAGATATTTTAATATGCTTAGAAGCGAACTTTGGTGGTTATCAGGAATGACTGGAATTAGAGATTTCAGTTCTTCAAACATTTCCGTGTGATCAATATCGGAATCGGCATTAGTCACGGATAAAACAGTCTGTAGGTCTTCGCATTTCTTATATAATTCTTCATCAGAAAGATCTTTGATTTTTGTGAAATCCTACATAAATCCAAAGTTTTTCCATATGTCCTCATATAATTTGAATCTTTCTTTTAATGATTCTATAGCACTATCAACAATTAATAGAAAGTATTCAACCCGAAATTTTTTTTCATCGTCTTCTAACGTTTCATCTGAACCTTCAGAGTCAAAAGATTTTTTGATTTTTCTTATCTGTCGTTTAGGAAACTGGGTTTTAATATGGTTTTCCTCTGCAATCTAATTTGCGTTTTGTACACTTGTAATAAATCCATTTGTACGAAATGTGTTTAATTTACAAAGAAGTGTGTCTAGCAATGTAATAGCGACATCAATTTGCACATCCATCCCTTGCAATATTTTTGATACTCTATTGACTTCGACAAGTAATTCGTACCATATAACAGCAGATAAAATAAAAGGATAAGACTCAATTTCTTGCAGTAATGAATTTGCTTCGCTCTTAGTTTTGGCATTGATTCATCAATGATTTCGCCAAACACTGTTATAAATTCCCGGATTTGGAAAATTATTGCCTTTACACTTTCTACTCTGCATTCCCACCTCGTCGCTTATAGCGGTTTCGGAGTAAATGACAAATATTTTTTGGCTACGTTGTAACGACAGTTAAAACTTGATAAAAATGTGTAAATTCGTTAAATTACTCCAAAAAATGAAACTGCTTTTACAGAAACACTAGCTACATCCGAAAGTATTAAATTCAAATTATGGCAACCGCAAGGAACATAAAACGCTCGAGGATTTTCTTTCAGAACCTGAGCTTGCACACCAGATTTATTTCCTTTCATATTTGCCCCATTATCTTATCCCTGGCCTCTACAGTTTTAGAGTTCTAATTCGAGATTTCCGATGTGGTCTTTTAAAATTTGGGTTAATCCTAAGCCGGTAGAATCTTTTACAATTAGAAATCCAATAAAGCTTTCGCATATTTGCACTACATTGTCTTCAACAGATACGTATCTGATGATACAAGAGAGTTGTTCAGTATGACATGAATCGGGTGTGCAATCTAAAAGTATAGAAAAACACTTTGATTGTTTTACGTGGTTGACAATTTTAGTCAACACTTCTTGTCTCAGAATTGTAATAATTTCATTTTGTGTATATTTACTTAAATATAATGCACGCTCTTTTTTGTATTTCTTGCATTATTGACGTGTTACGATAATACAGGGTCGTATTTGGAAATTAATTCAACGAGACCCAAGAAATTTCCGTTGTTTGAAGAAAATAATGTGTAACATGTTTCTCGCAATACCAAGGTATGTTCCGCTAAGTAGTGAAATATAGATATTATTCGTTCTAAAATATCTCGCCATTTTTTCCTTTCCTGAATAAAAAGTTTTTCGGAATAATGTGGGATGGACTCCTGGTTGGTAATGTTTTTTTGTTACATTCCATTTGTCTATGGCAGCAAAGTGTGTTTTTGATACTTCATGCTGCTTTAATCTTATAGAACAATGTTGCCAGTCACTAAATCCAATCGTTTCTAACTGACATGAGGCAGTTTGAAATAGTTTACACAGGAAACAGAAAATTCGATTCTTTTCCATTGAATACAGCCACGATCTTTCAATTATCTCGCCGTTATTTAACTTTCTCTTGTAATATATTTCAGAAAACGATCTATTTTTGGAATCTTTCGAATACGAAGGTTATTTTAATGTTGTAGGTCCTTGCATCAAAATAAATTCTCCCTGAGAAGGAGTTAAATATTCTGGCCAGGCTTCAATATCCTTCAGGTCTTGATATTCCAAGTTTGAGTGCATAGTGTCAGTTTCTACCACCATTGTCAAACACTAAAATAGTTTTAAAACATTTAAAATACCAGTAATAATTTTTATATATATTTAACTAACATTTTCATTTACCGAATTCAAATTAGGATTGATACTTGTGTAGGTTCATATTAGGCGATTCAGTGACAGAACTAGTGTTAGGTGCTGATTCTTTTTCGGAACCTTCAATTTTAAAAAAATTGTGTAAAGCCCCCTTTTGAGTTTTGATTAATTCTTCATGAGCCTTTCGCTTCCTTACTTTTTCGGCTATATATTTCCTACCACAATCTCGGTCTCTGGACGTCATGTTTCTAATACGTAAGTGCTGTTAAAAAAAGAATAAATGTAAATTTTAACGTTGGAAAGACAGGTTGGTAACTATGTAAACTAATGAAACAAGATGAATGAGAAAAGAATTTGTATTACATACATTTGCACAACAAAACCATGAATAAGGTCTTTTTTATTATTAATTTATTTATTTATTGTGAAGTAAAATCCCAAAAACAAAATTTAACACAATGTGGATAAAGAACTTACTAGTCTATGCCAAAAATTGTCACTCCAATATGCCATTAAAAAACAGTCATTTCAGCACAAATTAGCACAACTTTCAATTTTTTATCAATTTCTAAAACCTTTATTAATTAGAATATTAAAAAGCTCAGAATCGAAAGCTAAATAGTGCAAATCCGTTATCAAAATATGATGCATGATCTTTTCAAACTAAAAATGCTTTGTTATTATTATTTTTTCTTTTAGTTAGAAGAATTCTTGTAAAACAACATAGTTTTTAAGGTTTATTTTTAAATAAAAACTTTGCTGTTTCATAAATAAATTCGTCTAACCATACGAAAATATCATAACAAAGACAGCCTTCGCTGTTTTATATTAGTATTATTGTTTTTTTTAATTTGTACTAAATAAATAATAGTTATTTTTGTAATAGGATAAATGCGTGAAGTGGGTGTTTTGTAATGAATCTAGGAAAAAATCCAAGGAAAAAATCTAAAGGTAAATAAAAGTAACATTTAATTTTAACTCACAATCAAAGTCTGTTTTAGACTTTTGTACTTAGATTTTTTTTCTTGGACTTTTTTATCGAACTCTTTTTTAATGGCATACGAGAGCATTAATTAAATTAATTAATTAAAATACAAAATTTACAAACCAAATACAATCAAGAAGTCAAGTCAACTTGCTCTATCGTTACTCTAGAAACAATTAGTGAAAGTTTAACAAAAATCTATTATACATACCTGTTACGAAATGAAGAAGACAAAGTAATAAATAATAAAGTAAATGTAAATTATCCAGTAAAAACTCGAAACACTAATACACTACACTAATGAATGAATACTATACTAATTTAGTTTAGAACTACGCAAAATTAAAAATAAATATATGTACGTATAATCAAAATAAACACGTGAAGTCACTTGAACAGTCTTTAACAAAAGTTATTGTCGCATCGAAAGTCGACAAGGAAGTTCTGTTGGTAGTGTAAGCAGCAATATTTATAAACAAGTAGCGTGAGAAAATAATTAATTTGAAATCAGCAAGCCGGATGGGATTATTAGGTTTTAATGTTAGTAAAGTGGCAGAGGTGTAATACACCGACGCCGGCTTTAGTGATCAACTGTCATTGCATTGTGTGTTTAAGCAAAATTGTAAAATAGTTGACAGGTAATAACTTAATGAAGCAAGGTGTAAGACCGAGCACGTTTGCACGAAATAAAGAAGATTTAGGTACAATCTTGATGTTTCTACACAAGGCATTTACTATTGGGTATAAAAACACATTGCAAATTTTAAGTTTTTTCAATAATTCCAGTAATAATTTCATCTTTGTAACAAATGGTTTATTGCTTCCGTTTTGACCATCAAGGGTAGATTAAATTTATTCAAGATGTCATAAACAATATAAGAAAAACGTTTTATCGGTATTTACTTGAGCGAATTTTGACACGTTTTTGACAAGATTTATCATTCTAAAAACCTTGTTGCGCGCGGGACCTATAAAATGCGGGGCCGAGTGCACTGCACCATTTGCACGTGCCTCACGCCGGCCCTGGTAAAGCCTAACCACAGCTAACATAGAACATGCTTAAAGTAAACTAAATACTGGGTCAAGTTTTCTCACTTAGTAATCTTACATGCTCGGTCAGTTCAGGTAAAAGAATGCAACCTTTACGATAATCGTCCCATAAACACAAAGAAACGACAGATGACAAAACAGGAATATCTGCGGTAATTTTTTTTAAAATATACTATAACCCTATAACACCCAATTAGCCAGCAAAGTTATTGACGTCTCAAAATCCATACAACAAAACATAATTATATTACTTAAAATGCCTATAGTACTAGCTTAAAAATGTATCCAAAAGCCTAACAACATACTTACTTACATACGTAAGCAAATAACACACAATAACACGTTGATCTAATAAAATTTAATTGGTTAAATTATAATTTATGCGACCAAAAATACTCGGTAATTTTACCTAAACATCATTGACGATGTATTCTAAAGAGCACAAGGGCGCATACCTTCCCTGCTCTACTTGTGTAAATGATGAAACATAAACGATGTGCGAACAAAGATTGCCCGATTTAGGACGATTATGAGCACAATTCGACGTCGCCCGTTACTCATATTTATTCATAATATTTATTATTTACTAGCTGACCCGACAGGTTTCGTTCTGTCAAAACCCATTTGACTGGGACATTTTGTCTACGGTCAAAAAATTAATAAAGCTTTAACAAACCTATCCACTGAAATTTAGTCTATCTAGACAAAATAACAACTTAAAAAACCTTATTACAGTGCCACAAACTTATTTGTTCTGGTTAAATTCTGGTTATGGCGCCTCTTATAAAGAATACATATTGTGATCATGTCTTTAATTTTCAGTACCTAATCCACTACAACAAATAAGATTTTGACACTATACATACATTCACAAATCTGTAATATAAACAAAAAACTGAAATGAAACGTTCGTTTATTTATTTTCATTGCAATGCTTTATGGTACACATTTTTTTAATTATCGGGTACGTAAAGCAGCAAATCTGATGGTTTTCCAACACGAAAACATGCAACATACAATTGGTCATGCGAGAAACATGTGTTTTCAAGATTAATGCTGCAAACACTCAATAACTGCCTCTAGGATTTATTAATGGTCATAGACAAAGCAAGTCGCACTAGAAACTGCAGTTGTTTAAATTCAAAGTCGAAATCATTATGCGTGGTATCAAAACGTCTTCTGCTTAATACTTTCCTCTTATAATAGTTGCTTCGATCCTGTTGTCCAGTAATTTTTTCAGCGCTGTCTGTGTGCCGTTACAAAGACGCGTTTGATTAATATTTTGCGACATTATGGGCAACTTTACAAGTTTAAAAATTTATATGGATGGTTGACGACAAACCGAGAAACCTGTTTGTAAGCTAAACAAATATATTTTGTTGAAAATTACTCATTAGTATCCTGTTAACTATAAAATTGACAGATAGCGAGTAAAGTTAGCAGCCTCAAGGGATTCTGCCAGTAAAGAGAATTATTCTTGTCACTACATTAACTTGACAGCAAAAACTAATGCAGCATTAGAGATTACTTCGCGTTACTCAACAAGACAATAAAATCAATCACTGCACACTTTCAGAGCTATACTCTAAATAAAAATTGGTTAGAATTTGCTAGAATACACTCAAATACCCATAAATATAAAATTAAAACAAATTCACGCAATAGCTTCTTCAAGAATCTATGAAGCAATCTAAATCCTAATTTTATATTGCTCGCATAGTATTTAATTTTAATATTTTTTGACTGAAATGTTTAATGTAATAGCGAAGGCTTCCACGGCCGGAGTCTATACTAAGATAAGAACGTTTTCCGGGTTTGGACCGTGTCATTGTTGTAACCGCAGTTGCCAATGTTTCGCCCACTTTCGTAAGGGGCTTCATCAGGGCGTGAGAGAAATCGAGGAACTCAAACAAGCAACCGAAATCTAACTAAGCACTTCTCAAAAGTTAGGTAATCAACTTGTGAACCAAGCCAGATTTTAAACTTAGAAAAGGTAAGAAAGAAAACGATAAACTTGAAGAAGCAAACGAAAATCTAACAAAGAACCACTACAGAGTTAGGTAATCAACTTGTGAACCAAGCCAGATTCTAAACTCCATAGAAGTGACTTAAAAAGAAATAGTCTCCGTATATAAAGAAGAAGTATCGTCACGGCTAGTTAAGCTCGACTCTGATTGGATACGGTTGAATGAGGGCGTGTTTTCGATAAAGGACTAATGATCGGGAACCAAAGAGGGGACAGCTCGAAACCATGATCACGATTGAAGTTATTGGGGGTGTTTGATGATTTCTATGCACTCTCGAAATTTCCTGTTAAATAGGAATGGAGATTTGGCAATCACCGAAACATTATCAAAATCTATCTTGTGACCTGTAGTGGAATGATGTTCAGCAACCGCAGACTTAGAAATATGCCTTTTCCTTATACAACGATTATGTTCTGAAATGCGAGTAATGACGGAACGACCGGTCTCACCAATGTAGACTAAACCACATGAACAAGGAATTTGGTATACACCTTGAGATGAAAGTGTAGGAAATTTGTCCTTGGGAGAAGAAAGAATCTGAGAGATTTTGCCTGTCGAGTTGAAAATAGGTTTGATACCATTCTTACGAAGAAGTTTCCCTATTTGATCTGTAACCTTGTGAATGTAGGGTAAAAAGGCCAATTTCGGATTGGATTCGGGAGTAGAAATGTCCTTAGGTAATCGAGTACGTGGATGTAGACAACGATTAATAACTCTATGAATATCTCGCTTCATATAACCATTGTTCACTAAATTTCTAGTAAGATGACAGAGTTCCGAGTAAGGTAAGTTCTAGATAGTGTCTGCAATCAATTACAAAACATGAATACATGAATTTTTATCACAAATAACAAAACATTTTTGAAGTAAATTTTTTTAGGCGCGACTTGGTAGCAATTCAGATTTTTTTCTAACGGAAGTACTGCTGTCAAAGTTACCACTATTTAAAAACGGCCGATACGTTTAACTCAAATTTGAATGTATGCTGTTATTGATATAATACTATCCTTAAACTATCTCAGTTTTAACTGACCTTTTACCTATGTACAGGTTTGCCTTATTTAAACACAAATTGCGCGTACATAAGCCTCCCGCCATTGAAAAGTCACTGGTCTGGTGTAGATTCCTTAACACGTTTGAATTTTTTTCACTCGTACTACGTTATCTCTTCCGGCATGAACATCGATAATTCTTCCAAAGGGTCATAGCATTGGCGGTGTTGATTCTTTTAATTAGACTAAGGTACAGTTTTTAATGTTGTCGACAGACTTGTTCCATTTGACTTTGGTTTGCATCTTAGATACTACTTCCTTAGACCAACGGATCCAAAAATGTTACTGTAATTGATGAAGTCGTTCATAAATGTTTAATCTACCTTCTTTTATATGAATTACCTTTGGATCTGGTAAGCCGCTTATTTGTCGACCAATAAGAAAATGTGCTGGGGTAAGAGGTGACATATCGTTAGGATTTGTGGAAAGAGCTGTTAGAGGACGAGAGTTGAGCACTGCCTCAATATGACACAATAAAGCATAGCATAAAATTGGTAAATACTCGTTTTAAATAAAATTTAGTAGACTTAATTCCAGATTCTCAAATTCCTCCCATATGTGGCGTGAATAATGGTATAAATTTCCAAAAAATTTCTTCCCTGTTTAACGTTTTATAAATAGATGCTTTATTGGTTTTAATAAACATTCTTAATACTTTCGACTCGTTATTTGCTTTTACTAGATTTCTTCCATTATCGAAAAAAATTGTTATGGCCTTCCACGTTTTGCAACAAAACGACAAAAAATTGCAAAAAAACTTCTGTTGTTAAATTAGAAACTAATTCCAAATGTACTGCGTTTGTCGTAACACACATAAACAAATATATAAAACACTTCGTGGTCTTTGAGCTCTTTTCTTGTTTGTCACGAATTAGAAACGCACCTCTATAGTCGATTCTTGTAAATGTAAATGCAGGGCTAGCTTGTGTTCTAACATTTTGCAAATTTCTCATGAGCGGATTGATACATCGTGGTTTTGAAAACAAATTATGCACTCCCGCACTATTTTGCAAGCAGTATTTTTTGCTGAGAGAGACCAATAAAATTCTTTAATTTTGCAAACTAATTGTTCAGGTCCAGCATGCAACATGAGCGATGGTAATGGAGAAAAATAAGTTTTGTTACGTAATGTTTTGCTGGTACCAATATAAGATGTATAAATTTATAATCAGAAAAACGTAATCTTCTTCTTACTCGAATTATGTTTTTGTTATCTACAAATGAAGTTAAAACTAAAATTCGGCTGCTCTTTGAAAATGGTACATTAGATTTTAAATTATTATATTCTTGAGTAAAACATTTTGAACATTTCTAATTATGCCGTTCGCGGCTTTTTGTAATTCTTCGTTTGACAGTAGTTCTATTTTTCTACTAGTTTTGTTTAGTGCATTATGTTTAAATCTAAGACAGTACAAAATTCTTGCTTGAAATGTCTTTAAACTAGAAAACCTTTCATAATTTAAAGGTTCTAAAACTGTAGTAACACAGAATGCGTTTCTTTTTATTTCTGAAATTTTTATTTCTTATTGCGGTTGATTACGCTCAAAAAATTTTTGAATTTATTAACCAACTTGGCGCTTTCAACCACATTTTGGAATTTAATAACTGAGACGGATTAATTCCACGACTTAATATATCCGCTAGATTTTCTTTTGTGTTTACATATTTTCAACTAAGGTTTTTTGAAATTGATTAAATTTCTTTCACGTGATGAGCAACGAATTGTTTTAAAATATTTAGTGTAGTTTTAATTCATTGCAATAGAATTTGTGAATCGGTCCATAACGTGCAACTTTGGAATGATATTTTTCTCATTAATCTTGATCCAAGTTGAGCTACGTACAATTCTAATCTAGAAATCGTTTGCTGTTTTAAAGGAACCACTTGATTTTTTGAACATAATAAATTTGCTTCTATCTGAGTACCATTAATATAATAACTTCTAATGTAAGCGCAGGCTCCATAGGCAGCTTTGCTATGTAGTTCAAATGTTGGATTCGTAAAACTAGTAATTTTACTAGAAATAGTAAAATTATTAAATTCATGCAACGACAAGTCGTTACCGCCTGTAATTATGCCATCTATGAAAAAGTCATATTTGATGGTATTCGATGCATCTGGATACTTCTCAACATTGTCTAATGCTAATTGATACAGGCAACGTATTGCTAAATAAGATGCTGCTGTAGTGTTATAAGTGACCGTTGTACGATCAAATTCTTGTACTTTTTGCGTCGTGTTTAATCCCCATAAAATGCGTTGAATGGGTGCTGTAATTCGTCTACTAATAACTGTACATTTTCGATACGTCAGCTATAATTACAAATTTATGTTCTTGGAATCTTAATAACAAACTCATAATATCGACTTTCCGGTTGACGTTGGAGCGGAGGCATCAAACACACGTTGTAACTTAGTAGTTTCATATTCTACTTGTATAATACAATGATATTGCATATAATAGAAAATAGTTGGCGACGCTGTCGCAGGTTTCAAATTATTCAAATGTAAATATTCTTGCATAACTTCGTCACATAATATTTGTTGTTTAGGATTTTTGCCTAGCTTACCTTCTAACGATAAAAATTGTTTTTCTGCTTGAATTCGAGGTTTTCCCACTTCACTTAGTGATGCTTTTAACGGTATGATTACTTTAAATTTTCCATCAGGTTGCTTTTGAGTTGTTCGTCGAAAATTATTCTTTTACTAGTTGTTTTTCGTGCGATAAATTATTTACCAAATTTAGATCTTCAAGTTTCCAGAAATCTTGTAATTGGCCGCATACATCGATTGTGCGAGATAAATTACAAACAGCATATGTATAATAAATTTTACTGTTTGGCAAATTTCCAACTACAAGCCGGCGAAGTTTAGTATTACACAGGTAGAATCTCAAAACAGTTTAGCTCCTAGTAACATATCTACTTGTGATGTTTGATTAAAATGTGGTGCTGCTAATAGAACATTTGGTAAATTTAATCTTAAAAGGTCTAAATCGTATGCTGGTATTTGATCACAAATTGCGTTAATAACAAAACAAGTCACTGAACCTTAACAATTGTGTACTTTGGATAGCATATCTACCTGTTTGTTTATCTGTGTCGGTTCTTGATTAATACCTAACACCTGTATTTTAATATATTTTGTCTGAAACCCTAAGTTATTACAAAATTCTTGCGTGATATTTGATTGCAAACCGCAATCTAACAGCATTCAAGATGTAAGATGTCTTTTGTAACATTTTTTGCAAGCCGAAGATCTGCATTGTGCGATCATATGATCTTTGAGTAGACAATTTATGCAAGGTTTTCAAATCATTGTTTGTTCTTTACGTTCTAGAACTGGAAATTTAAGAATTTCAGTGCAACTGTTGATGTAATGGTTGCCGTTACAAAACAAGCATACTGCTTCAATTGCTATAAATCATCTATTTGGATTCCTTTTATTCACGTTCTTGGGTCGTTGTACTCGCACATTACGGCAAATCTTTCTTGATATATTTTCATTTTTCTAGTAAATTAGCTCTTGAGTTTAAGAAATTGTAAATGTCTTCGAATGTTGGTTGATCCAAATGTTGCTTTTGAGTGTGCTATTCGAGCCTTCGAATCTAGCTTTTGTGAAATGATGTGAATTAGCAAATCATTGGTTTGCTGGTTCTTTTAAGTTTTCTAATGCACTTAAATTCCGTTGAAATAAATCATAAAATTCCAACCAATTACTATAATTTCTACTAAATATGGAAGATGTAATCTAGGTAATTGAAACGCGATTGATTGATAAACACTCGAACAAATTGTTCCTTATGATCTATTAATAAATTTGCCAAAGATAATAGTTTATAATATAAATATAAACCAAAAGATTCGCGTTTATTAATTTCTTCTTCTAAATTCTCACTGATTGGGTCTATATCATTCCTTATTTTGTCGTATTTAGCAAGTAGGTAAACCTTGAACCTTTGTAAAGCGACCTTTGAATTCGGAATATGTTTCTTAAATTAAAGTATTATTTTGTTTAAAATAATTCCACAATTGATTTAAGAATGTTTAAACTGGAATTAATTTGTGTTTAATTGCTTCTCGTTTTACATGTAATATATCAATTTTGCTTAGTTCTTTTGGAAACATTTTAAGTTTAAATTGTGTTATGTGCATGCATATAAGCATATTTACTATTATTTCTGTTTGATATATATGATGATTCTAATTGCGTATGTTTAATTAATCCAAGAATGAATTCAAAATTTTGTGTCAATTGAAAATGAAAGGGCAAGACAACAGGTTTGTACTCACCCCAACATAAAATTGTTTACCACGGCAGCGAAATGGTGCTCAAAACTTTCTTCTACCAGATATTTATTTTCACCTTGAATGCATACGTTGCACTAATGTGTAAATCTAGTTTTTAACTATTCTTAGGAATCACGGCTCGAATATAGACCAAATTCTTTATGTTAATGTGTTCTAATTGGATTATTAAATGATACATTATTAGAGGATACATTTAACTAAGACTTTAGTTTATTCTGTTATCGATACAATACTATTCTTCAACTATCTGTGTTAACTAACCTTTTACCTATGTACAGATTTGTCCTATTTAAACACAAATTGCGCGTACGCTATTAATTTAATTGATTAAATACTCTTTGATGTAAGCTGCTCAAAAGTAATGATTTCTTGAAGATTATTTGTCTTTTTGTAAAAAAAAATGTTTAAAATCAAACATACAAATGATAACTTATGTTGAAAATGTTTATTCCAAGCACTTCGTATGACTTCAGAAAATGCATTTCTTAATAAAATTTCTATGTTCACATTGCTTTGTGAAACATTGTTCATTGTTCATTATAACGGATTTTAAAATTATTTTATTTATACACAAAACATTTACACGTTTATAACTACACGAACTAATTAAATCTAACGATATTTAAGAAAAACACTTACACTAATTTATGTATTACAATCACTCGAAAAATAATGTTCGCGAATAACTTCTGGTTATCTTAAAACTGACACTTGTTTACATTAAAGTCACGTACGCTTATAGTCCGTTATATTTATCTTAAACACACGCGTTAATCACTTATTTATCTAAACCTTTTAATCTTTTCAACACTGCCGACTTCGAATAAGTGACCTATGAATCGTTTAAACCACTTTTATACATTTCTGTTTTATTCTCAAGAATTTTCTACATTCTTTCTAAACGTTCTACTTGTTGATAGTAACTTCGTGAACGCTCTTAAAGCTGAACGTTTCACTGCCCCCTTCTTAAGACTGTTCTGTCCCAGAGCAGGAAACTGGATGTGACACCAGTAAAAAGGATCGTGGCGATAGCGGCAAGTCTCTCCATTTTCGCAATTTCCTTGACCATAAAAGTACCAGTCAATGAATTTTTCCTGACCCGATATTTTCCTTCGTTAGTAACTGCAGACCAACACTTGAACGCCTGTACCTCAGAAGACGACCTCCAACATGTTTCGAACTGTCCTCTAATTCAGTTGATCTAAGCCACAACCAAGCTTAGGTACCGCCAAGTTATTGTGAAACTCTATTTCTATCTTGAGATTCCACAATGTTCGCCATAGATTTTCGTATAACGGCTTTGTACGTGAGTGTTTCTTAGTGACCAGATAGAGTAAAGCGTCTGTCACAACGTCGATTTAAAACTTTTTCGAACGCCGGTTGCTGTCTTTGTAGTTTATCTACAGTACAGTTTGACTTTCAACGTACATAACAATTAGTTATAAAGCTTTTTTCACCGCTTGCATTTAAAATAATTAGACGTAAACTATTTGTTTTTTAAAAACGACATTCCCATTATCAGTCTGAACGTCTTTTTTTACGTGTTTTTGCGATTATTAATATAAAACGACTCTAACAATATCTGATTTGTTTGGGATTGTACTTACAAAGTTAGCAGTTAGAAGCCCTACCTTAAAGTAAAGTTTCCACTACCAACAATAAATTTGCTATCGCGCAGCTGAAAGTCACCTTCCACGTTTAAATGTTTTAGTAATACAGTGCACGCCGCTTATTGGAATCACAAATTAGCAAATGTCTGAGAAGAATTATATAGTTCTTAGAAAAGTGAATTAAACATGATAACGTTGTTTTTGATTTCTTTTTATTAACGGTGTCAACCAAATATTTAATGCTACAAGTTCGTTAGCTCAAAATTTTGATTTTTTTATAAAAATGTTTATCTTTGCATTTTTTGCGTGCATTGATGCTATGATTTCACCTTCTAAATTAACATGTTAATCACATACACGCTGCATGTATTTACTGCTTTCTAACAAATAAACCTTTTTCTGAATTCCGGATATTGTTATCATTCGGTTATTGTTATCAAAAACCTCAAGACCCAACGTAATTCTATTAAGCGGCGTGCACTTTACTAACGTTTTAACTAGCAATGAACGTAAAGTAATTTAGCTAATTACGCTTAATATCATTTTACAGTAATATTATTGTTCTTGTAAAGCATTTTTTGTACTCATATGCTGTTCGATGCCATTTACCGCCTTCTACGCATAATTAGGAACATCTGAATCCCGAATGACATTTATTTCCCGCACTCAAACGTCAAACAGCGTGCGGGAAAATGGAAAAAAAAACACTGGCATTTCTACAGTATTAATTTAAAAACTAGATTCAAAATAAGAAAATATGATTTGTTGGAGTATACTTCCCGCAAAAATACTAAGATAAAGTGGCGAAATTGTAATAATATTTGATATTCTAAATAATAAGGTTAGTGCATTTGATTAATGAAGTTGGCAACACCAATTAATTATGGGTGGTAAACATTTGGTAAACATATGTTTTGTGTGAAAACTGAAGATAAGTAATTGATAAATATTTGTGTTAGTAGATCGTTGTTATCAAATTTGCTACTATATAATCAGAAAATGTAAGTATTTAAATAAATGTAATAATATTAGACGATTATTCTTATTTTCGTAGATATCGAAATACCATAACCTAACATTGGTGGAGGAATTTTTTTACTATAAATCGAATGAGAATTTTAACATTTGTATCTGGCTACCCTGATTGCAGCAGTAATCTGGCTGTTCTCATCTGTTGACCTACTCCGTAATTTTTATTTAAATATTTTACAAGTTAAGAACAAGGAAACGGAATGTTTAATAATCTGTAACAAAACAACAGGGACTAGAATAATTATAATTACATACAATGGAACAATTATTTCACGGATGATTGCTTGAATTACAAATGTTAACATTTATACTGTTTATATTTTAAGTTCCGCTATTGGATATTTTGAATAATTCGAAATATTGACGTTGTCGTGTAAAATTAAGCACGTTTTTAACATCGAATACGTAGACCACAAAAAAATTTTATTAGGATACGTTTGAAAATATGCTAATAAAACATTTTCGGTAAAATTGAAAACTTTCTTTGTTTGGGCTCAATTGACAAATTTTAAGTATGCCAATTCATACCTTGCTTTAGATTTCTTTGCTAGTAAATTTACCAATGCCTCACTAGCGTGCTTCCGGCGGTGTGCAATCCATAATATTTTCACTATCGCTCATAATTTAAGTTATTTAACCCTTAAATTAATGACAATATATAACCGAAATCACGCGCTATTCACGTTACAACAAAAGTTTTAATTGAATAAGTACGTAAATCGACAAAACAAAAAACGTGCCAACTCTCAAATTTCATTTTTATGGTGATTTGATTTAATACTCATATACATTTTGTTTATACATATTTATGTTTTGGAATTAATACATGAATAAAAATATAAATTAAACAAGTTTAATAGTATTCGTACAAAAAATATTGTACAAACTTCTTGCGGGAAGATTGTTCCCGAATTCACTCAAGGCAGCACTCGCAAGCTCGTGCTGCCAACTCGTTCATTCGGGAACATAACTTTCCCGCACTTAGTATGTAAATAACGATTTCGTCATCGCATTACTCTATTAATGAGTATTTTTTTACTGCTAATTTATCTTATTATTCTTATTGTTTTTAGGTTATTATCTTATTCTATCTTATATATATATCAAATCATTCTTTTCAATATTATAATGCTTCAGCTATATAAAAAGCAATAGTAGTTTTTATTAAACTTTCGAATGTATTTCTAATAATTCTTTTGTTAATACATTTTAATTACCGAGTCATATAAAGCAACTGTTTGTCATTACGCGTTCATTTATTAGATTCAGTATCTCTATTGTTCACTTAATTATAACATTCCGTCGAGTTGGTGAATATCAAAGGAAATAAATGTCACTCAAAAGCGATGTTTATTAAATAAACCACACTGATAAATCGATATAAACCAGTGCATTTCACAAATGTGTTTTAGTTTAGTTAGTTTAGAAAGAAATGGAAAATGTTTTTTGATGATGTTTTAGGAATTCCAATAGTTACTTAGATAATAATGCCGCACTTAATTCAAGAAAAAGTTAACAAATCATAACAATGTTTTTCAAACATTGTCTAAAGGTTGTTATCAATATCAAGTTTCATAATATTGCTAAACATTTTGATTCTATATTTACTCAATATTTCAGGAACATTAGAAATATTTATAAACCCAAATCAAAGATTGTAATAATATATCATATTTTATATTTTAATTATAATACATTTTACATTTTATACAATGTGTTTAAAAATAAAACTTATTAATTAAGAAATTTAAGTAGCTATAACTTAATTAATTTAAACAAAGCGCTATATTTTTTAATTTACCAGAGAATTACTTTTTAGTTACCTATCGAATGGTATTAGAAGTCTTCTCTTTTTATATAATACGCCAAACAATGGTTTTTTTTTCAATATTTTATGTTTTTTAAATAAAAGTTCTAATAGTAAATCTAGTTTCCTACTGTATTTAAAAATATCAGATAATTAATAATTATACGAAGAATAATAAAGAAAATCTTTACAAATGTTGAAACTATTAAAAACATATATTTTTATTGGAATCGTATCGGTACAGAAATAAATATCACAATATTTTGTTTTGTTTAATATATTAATCATTCAATAGTTTTTTTTATTTAATTAAGTGAGGTGAACTTAAAATTAAGTTCATGCAGTAGATAGAATTTTTAAATTACACAAATCAATGCAAACTAAAAAATCTTAAATTTACAATACATTAAATATTGATTTATTAATTAAATTATTCGTAAATTAAATGTATATACAGTTAAAAAATATAAGACACGTTACAGGTAACAAAACAAATAGTAATTTGCGTTCCAAGTAAGGGTAAGTTTACTTTTTTATTCGAAATGGCAGTCCATAAGCCACCGAGATTAAAGGAAGAAACACACCCTACGAGGATACGCATTAATTTTTTCCCGCTACCATAACCACAGCACTCATTAATTATTTTTTCCGTCAATCGTTCATGAATGATAGTAGTGCGGTAATAGCCCCTATTACCGCACTACTTTTAAACCAATGAAATCAACGAATTTCTATTAACGCTCGATTTTTTTCTAACCAATAAAATCGTAGAAGAGAATTAAGATTTTTATGAGGTTACGTATATTGTATTAGTTAGCGTTTTTAAACAAAAAATAAATAAAAAAATTCACCTGTGCATTATTATAATTAAACATTTCCAATAATTGTAGGTTAAGTAACCTGATCACTAAAACGAAAACAAAATGATATACTTTGGAGTTACCAAGATGCTAAAAGATGCTGATAAATAAAGTCTTTATTAACAATAATTGTGGTCTACATCATCTGACTATTTTATGAGCACACAAATTCTCAGTTGGTTTTTATCGATGATTTTCAGTTGCTTTTACGGAGCCTTCCTGATAACAAAGTTGTGATGTTTGTATGTTATATAAAATGATATATAAAAATTATTATAAACAGATTTTAGTTTATTACATAAATAACAACGTATATTTTGTATAAACCAATACTTATCATATAACTGTGTTGTAGTGATACACTCGTGTACTTCTTTTGCATACATACCGAAAACATTACGTATTTATAAAAATAAAAGAGCATTTAGTTATCGTTACTTTCTTCGACATTATCTTCTTCATCTAAGCAACTACTTCTCTGACATTTGCACGAATTTGTAAAACATTGCTCACTATGCTTTGCTAAACTAACATATGAACTTTTATGAGATTCAAATTGGATCGATAAGTTAGTGAACACCATTTTTTTTAGTAAATCATAAACTAAAAAGTTTGACTAAACAATTGTGTTACTAAAATCAGCTTTTTGCATGCTGTTCATTTAAAAACTAGAATGTGGCACATTATGTTATGGCTGTGGTTATGGTTAATATGACAAATCTATAATACCAACAAACGATTATGAATTTCTCGTATGTACATACTAGATTCTTTTCTTTAAATTGCCATTACGTAAATATTGTTATAAACAAAAGTAACACAACAATATGATAGAAAATATATATTTAATCTATAAGTAGGTGAACTAGTTTCTTTTCTCTAAAGTTATCATTCATTAGCGACAACAGTAAACTATAATTCATGGCATTCTTGTACTCAAACCCAATCTGTCGTAAGAGTTTGTTTATGACATCTGGTTCACCGTTGTAGTTAACATTCACTTACATTTTCCAAATTAAAATGTTTATTGTTAAAACTTTCTTATCTACAGAAGTAAATATGTATTAAAATTGCTATTGTTTTATCGTAGATTTTTATTGTTTCCTGGTTAGCCTATGGTTTTATTCCTAATAACAATATTCGTCATTTATGAACCATTTTTAAATGTATAAACACTTTATTTGTTTTATAAATAATTTTGATTTGCTTTTTAAATCTAGTTCAGCTTCTGTGTACAAAGAAAACAATCCCACGATTACCTTTCGGCTGATAAAGAAATATTTTTAATGTTTCGAGATGTAATTTTCTTCGATTACCTAGCATACTTTTAATCACATAAAACTAAAAAAATTTTGCAATCATTGATATTTTCAAAACTAATTATAATCAATCCGATTAAAATTTAATTGGCGCGTTGAGGTTATACAGTGTGTCCCAACGATCTGGGGGTGGAAGATTACGCCTATACTGTTGATTTCAAAAAATATATTATAACAGATTCTTTTAGTCGACAACGAGGAGCATCTCGTAAAAATATTTTGGTATATACAGGGTGGCCCATTTTCGAGTACCACACCAAACTTGTGTTTTTTTTTAATGGAATGCCCTATATATTTTTATATATTTGAATTCTCTGTTAAACACTTAGCAAAATGATATTAAGTATTATGGATCTACGACCAACGGTTCCTGACTTATTGACATTGTTATGTAAAAAAATGAGTCAATTGAGTAGGCTCCTGTTCCGCCATATTTAAATATATCGAAGTAAAATTTTGGTATTTGTATTTCTAATATGTTTAGTATTGACCTCTATGCTCAAATTGCAGACTCTTTTCTCTACATATACAGGGTGGTCCATTTTGCGCAATGTTATTTTTCTCAATTTTTTTAAATGGCACACCCTATATTTTATTACAGATTTAAATAGCATTTTTACGAGCTTTCAATAGATACTCATTTTATACTACCTATTCCTAAGTGTTTTTGAATTATTTAGTCTTAAAGTTGAAAATTGCAAAATTTTGTTACTTTTCTTGAAAATGTCTCGATTATTAATTGCCTTCATTACCAACCTTGTTGGTTAAATAACTATAAATTTATTATATTAAATATTAATTATAAATTAATATTGATTAATACTAAATAAAATTGAAATATTAAAAATATAATCTAGTGTCTGACGTATGATGTTGTTACCATGGTGCTTAAAATATTAGTTTATCAACAGTAAATCAATCGACGCGAAATTTGTACATTTAAGTCAGGTATGTTAATACTAGTTACATTGAGTGAAGAACATGAAGAGTATTCGGATATTGAAGTCAGTGCTAATGCTGCTCTAGCTTCTCTGCTGCCGGAAAAATCGAAGACTCGGTATGAGCGAAAGTTAAGAAAATGGACGAAACTGTGTTTCTAGCATATTTTCATGATAGATCGTCTCTTCTGAAATAAACTCTACGAAGTAGGTAATATTATTTTCCATATTTTTCAGTTAATAGCATTTTTTAAAAGAAAAAACGGTGGTTATATTCCCAAAAATGCAAAAATGGAATGCTACGAGAATAAAAAATTTACAATTATTTTTATATTAACAGAAAAATTTAACAACGACATAAAAATCAAAATTAAACTGTAATTTTTAGAACTAACCGAACTAAGCATTTGGACCAATAAAATACTTGTAAATAAAAGTTTTGTTCGAAAACGCATGTCAAAATCTACTCAACGCAACCCCACACATTTTATGTAAAAACGTGCGTTTTGCATTTCATAATTTGAGAATACTTTTTTTCAAAACCATACAGAAATCTATGCAAAAACAAATATATTTTTTATATGAAATTATTTGGTATAATTAAGAATCGCACTCCTGCTGTTTTAAAATTTCACGTTTTGCTTTGATCATATTCAATTGATAAAACAAAATACAAATTGTTTCAAACACTCCAGTGCTTATTAGATAAAACAAAAATTAACGTATAGTAATAAAATTTCTTTGTTTGAATGATATTTAAACATTTATTTTACTTTTAATCCGAATGAATTCTATTCGACAATAATTCTCTAATTTGCTCGGTACATGTTCATGAAATTTTAAGCTTTAATAATAATTTAGATACTTTTCCCAAGCAACATTTTGTAACCGTGGTTACGTTGTAACCAGTTGCAAATTAGTAACATTAGCACCATGGTAAATAAACCGTTGCAGCCACGTAGCACCAACTTTCGTAATTTACTGAGGTTTCAAATCTATTACAGAAATAACCATTTTACAACTATGGTTATAAGTAAGTTTTTCTTAAACCCTTATGTAACTACAGTATCAATTTAGTGACATTAAAACCTTCATTTCGGTTTCGAGTGTAACAGTCTTTAAACTATGGTTACAAGTGTGAATTTCTAAAACTACACTACTGTGTTAATCTATGCTTTTAAACAGCAACAGAAGAAGTGCATTTTACGAGATTTTTATAAGACACATAGTCGATTATCACTATCCAATAAACAGTACCGAAAGTGTTTCTAATTCAAAACTACGTAAGTACAATTATTGATATATTATATTACTATAATTTTAATCGTGCATTTAAACTACTGTTTCTAATTTAATCAACGTTGAAGAATTAGTTGCCAATTACAAGTAAGCAAATTTTAAATTGATTTTATTTTCTTCTAGGATAAAATAGAATTTGATTGCAAGGACATTACAACATTACACACAGTGATCAGAACGTGTAAATTAGATCGCCATTGCGCACACCTATAATCTTTAAAAAAGCAGTCGAGATTATGATCATTGAACCGATTATAATTGCACATGTGCATTTGTAGCCTAATACAAATATTTAACTAAGAATTACGTAGACGTATTAAACTATAACATGTGAGGAATATCTTAATCCGCCATGGTCTTTTAACACAAAGACATTTTTCTCTTAACAAAATTTATGCATTTACTATTTACAAAATTTATAAATAGTAGACATAATCCGCTTTTCTTGAAAATTTACCGTAAAAACCTGTTTACTGGTACCTACTTGCAACAGATGTAAAAATTCTTTTATTATATCCTTTTTGTTTGAATTTAGTTCTATAAGAAAATATAAAAAATTAAATAATGTACATTTATTATAACTTTTTATATATCTGTATCTTTTTATTAATATATTTTTATCTCTACTTTTGTTTTAATCTTTATGATGCAGTTAGTAACTAAAATCTTGGATAAGTTGCTTAACAAAAGCGGTTATAAAGTAGTTTCAAATAATGGTAATAAGCATTTTTCAAAACAGTTACATAGCAGTTGCTGTAAACGGTAACTACAATGTTACAAATCAATTACAAAACCGTGATGATAAACCATTACAGAAACGATTCAGAATAGGTAAACATGATTTGTAAAAAACCGTTATAGCAACGCTGTAAAACAGTTACAAAGTAGTAATTGCAACGGTTTCAGACACGTTGTAAAACGGTTATAATACTACTGCAGTTGCCTTGCAACTGACCAAATCCGGTATTGACAACGTATCAGGAAATACTCAGCAACTATTCTGTAACTAAATACCTTACTGAAACCATAGTTGCAAGAGATTTTTACAACCGTTTTGTAACTGATTTTTGCTACTTGGGTTATAGTTCTTCGTTAAAGAGGGGCATAAAAACTACTCATTTTTTTAAGAAACGTTTCGTGTGCCGTGTGTACAATTCTTCAGGTCACAACAATTTATTAAACGTAACTATTCCACAAACGATCAAAACACAGTACAAAGATTATAATAATTACAAATATAAAACGACGTATAAACTTACAAGAAAAATTGAGTGACTGAATTCGGTGGACATCAAACAACGACCAAATTTACATGAAACTTAGATCAAATATTGTTAAAAACAAGTCAATAAATTAAAATCATAAAGTAAATAAATATAAATTAACACTATGACAGAGTGACATGTATAATTAAATTCAAGGTAATAATATTATCAATCTATAGAAATTTAAAAATGAAAGAATACTTGCTAACAATCAAAACCTATATAAAACAGCTGTTTAGATTGTTGGTATCACTATTAAAATTAATATTATTTTTGTGAATGTTGATAAATATCATCTCACAAACCAGTCTTTTTCTAAAATTATTCTCTACATCCAAAATTGTAGGATTATGAAAATCAAGTTGTGCCCCGTGTTAATATGATGTACGGATAAAACTGTTTCATCTTTTTTTGTTACTATAGTTATATTTATGATTGTTTAACCAATTTTTTACTTTGTGTGTTGTTTGTCCAATATAACACACTTGACAGCCCATACAATCCAGTTTATACACTACATTGCGTTTTTCTGTTATATTAGTTTTGTCTTTCGTTCTACTGTAAAACGTGTTATAAGTAGTGTTAGAATTATACATTGTAATTTTGATACTATCTGTTTTTAAAATCGAGAACCTAACTAAATAAATAAACTTTAAAATACCTATTTTTTTCCGTTTTTTTATACATTTTTAGTTCGTTTATAATTTTTCCGCTATAAGAGATTTTTATAAAATAAAATTACGATGTAACTTTTTGCCAGCGCGTGTATAAACTATATATGCAAAACCACATATAAAAAAAACTGTTTATAACTATAATTCTTAACCAACTCATAAAGTAATTTTGCATGTTTGTATAGTAATTTTACAAAACAGTTTCCAAGTAGCAAATAGTTTTATAATTGCAAGTATAAACTTTTTGAGAGTCGTAGGTCACTGAAAATAATATAAAACCTAGAGTGCAATGCAAAATTAATTCTACTTGTTATTCTTATTACATGTTACATAACATAACAAGTGTAAAAAAATTGATAAATAGTAGTATATTTTGAGACGGCAGTAGTTATTGAACATTTAGTTACTGTGCAATTTGTTAATTAATTTAATTAAAGTGTAAACAATGTTATTTAAATTTTTAAATTGTTATAAAAAAAGCTGTAAAATCGTGTACGTTATTTTTTGAGTACAATTTTCTTTGCAAGTTAATTAGTATGTAAACCAAAAAAGTACGTTTTTACTTCTTTTTATATTTTGTGTTACATTTTGTTTAATTAAGTATATTATAAAGAATATATACTGATTTTTTAAGTTAAATTGCTGTTTTTTTAATAGTTACACATTGTGTGCTTGTTAGTTTACACAAAGTTTGTTTGTCCTAATTGTTTTTGAAACCAACTGAATTGATCAATATTATTTCAATACGAGAATTTCCATCCAACGTGTGTTCATATAACATAGAACAATCCACAAATCACTGCATACTGACTACTGAGTACAGAAACAATGGCACAATACCACTGTGAAGTGACGTGTATAACATTGACAGACTACGACGTGTCAAGTCGACCTGCATTGCTTGTCAGTTGAATAAGCTCTTTGATATGATGTACCCGATAAGTGATAACCAACGGTCATCCATCATTGTTAATGACACTATACTAAATACTACTTACGATCTTACTAATGTGTGCATATAAAGAAGATGAAAGTTTTCAGGTTAACGTAAATTAACTAACAAATCATATCAAATCTTCTAAAAGCTTAATCTTACATTAAATTTAAATGTAAGTTATTAATTTGTTTTTTACAAATAATAAATTTATCAGTGCCGATTACAATGGATGTTCATATAAATTATCAACTAGCTAATATATTTAATAAAACCGAAAATTTGATATGTGGTACGTTTCAGTTTACTTAGTTGTTTAACTAAATGTATCATCGACACGATTGAGTTAAATCTACGTTATGCAGTTTATTGCAAATTGATCTATATAAATACGTATACATATCATGTTTTGCTGGTTAAGCTACGAAATATTGTTATACGTAGAATGTTTTATAATCAAATAAATAAACAATCAAAAAAATAAGAACAATTTTTAAAAAAATTCTTATGGTCTAAATTATACAGCAAATCATACAGCAAGTCATGGAATTCAAATACACCTATCCCTCGATTTACACGGTAGATACGTTCCTGAGAAAAACGTGTAAATCGAAAATTAAAAATTTTCAAGTCGAAACCGTGTAAATCGAAAAGCTTGCAGAAAATGCATAATTTTGCTGTTTAACAGTTGTGACTTTTTTCAATATTTTTAGGTGTACACAGAAATAAAAATAAAATGCATTGACAGGTTAATATATGTAATATATTACGGAAACACTGGTTTTTATTTGAGATGTGTACGCAGCGCACGTGTTCAATCACAGTAGCGTTTAGTAGAGTGCGATAAAAACAAAAAAAAAACTTATTTGGAAAACCGTGTAAAAGCGAAAACGTGTAAAACAAGTACCGTGTAAATCGAGGGATAGGTGTATTTAACTTAACGCTTACTTACCATTTAGAAAAAGCAGTATTTATTTCATGTTGCATTAAAATTATAACATCTAGGAGGTGAATACAATACAAATCATTGTTTCATTTGTATTTTTCAAATATTATGTTTCGATAAATTTTAAATTTTGGGCGTACTTGGACAGCAATCGTCCTAATTTTTACCTTAATACATAAATTAAGCGTTAAGGTTTCTATTATTGTATGAATTTTTTTGGAAATGAGTATTCTTTAATTAATAAAACTAAGTGTGGTCACAACACTACTTTTTTTATAAGGAATGATGAAGAAATATCTACATATTTTTTTAAGGTTATGTTGCCATAAAACCGATTTGAAGTGATATGTACATGTTTGTATTGACTTTCTAGCATGCTATAATTTTTTAGAAATTTTTCTTCTCGATTTCAAGATATAACCGAAATATGGCAAATTGAGCTTATTTTGTCATATCGACTATATTTGTGCGCCTCGATGTAGCTTTTCTCTTTAGTACATCAGTAAAAATTATTCAAGATATAGAATTTTTTTCTAAACAAATCTTTGCAGGCAGGATTCGAACCTAGATTATATTTGTGAATTCATTTTAAATTATAAATAAGATATCTAATAAACTTTTAATGTCATATTTTTTCTATTTGAATAAATTGTTAGACAGAATTATTTCGATAAAAAATTGTAAAAATAGTTTAAATAATTTACATACATACAAAATTATATAAAAAACATGTTAAAAAAAGCGGATACACACCCTTCCGGTTTTTCTATCAGATCCATCTTTTGATAGAACCGAAAGAATGTCAAAAACCAGCTCTAGACCAAAATTCAAGTTACTAGGACTTTTGGTTCGATAGTTATCGTGGGTACATCCAAAGATAATTTAAGGAAGATGCAGCACTCTGTGTATAAGCAGGTCAAAAGAATACAAAAAAAATTGTTATTTTTCACGTATCCTTGCTTTCCTTTCAAGATATAAAATTTAAAAAAAAATTGTCACAGGCAGGATTCGAACCTATATTATGTATGGAATTCACTTTAAGTTATTAATCGAATATCTAATATACTGTTAATGTTAGAAAAAAAATTTATTTGAATAAATTGTTAGGAAGGCTTATGCAAATAAGAAATTGTAAAAATAATTCGATTAGTTTACATACATACAAAATTATATAAGCAAGACTACTAAAAATGGCAAATACACGCATTTCCGTTTTTTTTATCAGACCTATTTTTTGATAAAACCGAGAGAATACCAAGTTTCAAGTTACTAGGACTTTTGGTTTGAGATTTATCGTGGGTACATTGTTACACAAACAGACACACACAGACATCCAAATTTTTTTTGTCAAAAATACATTTTTTTGATTTAGAAGACTTTAAAACGTAAAATCATGCAAAAAAATTTTTGAAAAAAAATTGCGATTGTTATACTTTCCTTATAAAAAATCAATTTTTTTTAATGAAAAAAATCAAATTTAACTTGCAATATCTAACAAGTATAAAAATTCAATTTTTTAAAATATGCTATTCTATAAATGATTTTCTACAAAAAAAAGTTTCTGAACCATGATCGTCACTCAGTCAGTTGTTGTTTAGTCTGGTTGCATGTTCTCTCGAAAATGTCGAGGGTAGTATTACTGTGGTAGCAATTATTATCAGCTACTATGCTAAGGAAGTAGCGGTAAGCCTTACGTTCTTATACTAATTTAACGATAACGTTTTGCAACTCGGGAACTGAACCAAATGAAAGTTCTACAGGTAGGCTCAGAGTAGCGCCCGTTTGTTTCTTTTTCGTCTTTGGCAACAAAATTACAAATGTAAACAATGGTTTATTTTAAAGCAAAAAGTGTCATTACCACATTCCTAAGTTTTTAGAACTGATATACGGTGTCACAACAAAAAAAAAAGAACTCCAACAAGTGGTCGTTTGTCTTGGGTGACATCTGAAGCTTGAAGACTTAACTAAATATTTATTCCAAATAAATAGGTAGCGCTACGTTTGCAGTCAGATTTACAAAGGCGCATTTTTTATTACTGCTAAAAACGAAGGAAATTTTTTTTGTCAATGTCATGAATTTTAACACTATTTAGAAAAAGTTACAGTTTTTTTTATTAGATATTAGAAATAACTCAACTCAAACAGCAGCTTTTACATTAGTTCAATTGCAGTTTATTACTGTTGACAAACATTTTGATAGAAACATATAAACGCGACTATTGCACTAAGTACAATTATTTTTGTAACGCCAGTCTTAATTAACTGTATGTTTTGTAATTTTAATTAATATTCAACAGATATATTAACGTTATTTTTAGTGTGTTTATTTGTATAAGATATTTAGTATATCATACATATAGGCAAAACTACCATTAGGCAGTGTTTGGAACCTAGTGCCAAACAAGACCCGAAAATAGTATTACGTAATAAAGTTAAAATAAAAATTTGATACAAGTGGATAGCTTTGAACGCAAGCGTAAGCGAGAGTGAGAAATCACGAGTATCGAATCTTCATTTCAACAGAGTAACAGATTATACTTCCTTCACGACCAGAAGATATGAGCTAAACGTAATAAAATAAAATTTAAGTTATGAGTTATTTATATTGACACTTGAACAAAAGCATTATTTTTATTACGTTGCATTAACATTTATATAATTATACCGTTTGTACAATTATTGAAACTAAAAGTGTGTATTAAATTTTTTGTGATTTTTTTTAAATTTTAAGTTAATTATAAATTTTATACGTCAAAATTAACATGTCGCAGCTATATCTGACAGTTCTGATATTCGTAGGTATCTAACTTTGTTTGACCAGTGTGTTAGAATACTCATTCTATCACTGAAAATGTATGTAAAGTACATAAAAAGCAAGTGTTTTAGAGTAAATATCCTAATATGAATAAGAATGTTTACGTTCTGCCACTTACTAATCGTTTATTTTAAATGTCAATTTTTAATTTATTTATTAATTTAAGTAAATAAATAACGAACGGCCAAGTGTTGCGTGTGAGTGAGTTTTGCTATGATACTTTCGACTAGAGTAACGTACATTATTTTTTTGTACTGCCTTTTGTAAAATTACATCTTTTTTTTTAATTAAAAAACCCAGAATTTAATGTAACTTTAACATCGTTTTTATTCAATTTTAACTGAAATTCAGGATTTTTTTAATGACTTTTTCACATATCGCATACTCGTTTTAATATAATAATTGAGTTTAAATACTTAGTTTTATGTGAATTCTTAGTTTTCATTTTGCCAGCCTAGACCTTTTTTCGCCCATTACGTAACTACACTAACGAATGAATATTGACGTTTGCGATGTTGGCAGCACAAAAAAATAGATTACTAACTTACGTTAAAAAAATAATATAAGTATAGTCGTTTTCAGGAAACAGTCATATTCGCATGGATATGAATTAAGTATTTACTTGCTAATCAAAAAAGTTACTTTAAAATGTAATTGCAGGTCAAAAAGTTAAATTTAAAAATACTTGTTGGCAACACTAATTTTTTTAAGGAGCATTTGTTTTTAATGTATTTGTTATAATTAAACAAAAAATAATATAATTGCAAACTTTCAAAAGATGCACCATAAAAATTTAGCCAACTTAAACTGTATAACTAGGTATTACAAAAATTTTAATTGTAACGTTTAGAAGGTTGCGCAGGAAAAAGAATAAATTTAGCTACTATTAATTACTTAAATCCTATAGATTACTATGAACTTTATTTGCAGACGCCGGAACTGACATATCAGTTATACAGTCGTAGTAGGTGAAAATCTACGACAGCTGATGTGAAAGAAAATGCAGAAAGTATGAAAAACATGGCTATTTTTTATAGCAAAAGTTAGTACGTCAAATACCGTAAACGTAAATGCCAATAAAAATGTTCTGCTTAATGATACGCCTGACACAATTTTTTACTAGATAAATATATAAACTGTAAACTAAAAAAAATTAATTAACAAAGCATCTAGTAATTGGTCATTTTTACATGATGCCTATACATTTTTTTGCTAAGAATTCAGAAGGTATGTCAAAACACATTAAACATTTTTATTTAATAATGTAAAATAAATTTGGATTTCTATTATGTTGATGTTCATCTTAAAGCACTCACCGTTTGGCTCCTTAAAAATAGTTTTCAAAACTTTATACTTCAATTTGAAAGGAAGACAATGAAATCAAGTTTTAAGTTTTTAAGGGAGATATAAAATATGAATTGTTCGTTTAATATCCACCCACTTGATAGCTACCTCATTCAATTTCAAGCTAAGAACTGCAGTTCTTACCAATAGCAAAGTTTAGTTAAAAAGTCATCAGTCATTTTCTTTTCAAATAAGTATTTGAAGCTTTTGTTAAAGTTTTGTTTTGTGGTAAAATTATGTTTAGAACATCTTATCGCTTAATCTTTAACACTTCCCGTCACCAACTGACAGATTATAAAATTTAATCCACAACACACTCCTTTATAATCCGTGTTAGCGCCGAGACCAGTAAATCGAAATATAAATGCAATTCTAGTTTAAAGTTCTGTTGGTGACGTTAAATAGTTTCAATTAATGGGTGGTTAGCACGGACAGCGTAATTCTATTGTAATACGAAAGTTTATGAAAGTTGAGTTTGCGGAAGAGATGCTTACATGAAATTCATTTGTCACCTTCAAACAAGAGTTGCGTATGATGATTCTACACCGACTATAATTAATAAAACCAATTAAATTAAAAGTTTTTTTATAAATCTTAAACAAAAAACGCCCAACTGCTATCAACAATTAACCGAACATAATGCAAAGTAGAATATGGAATCCTTCTCAAATCAGATATGATTTAGTTGGGGAGAATATTATGAATGGTCACATTCATATTCAATAATGATAAACATATATGATCCACAATAACTCGATAATATCACAGAAGTATAATTTCTATGAACCCATTTATCCGTGTTTGTGCGCTTGAGCGAATCTTTATTATTAACAAATAAGGCTCAATGACGAGGTTTTTATTATTTATCCTTTTTACTTAACTGATTCAAGTTTGCTTTTCAATGGCGTATCCTTGTTTGCTGATCTATTGTTGTTTTTTCGTTAAATAATTTTTTATAACAACTTTTTGCTTGTATTAATTGTTCTCCCGACGAAACTATTTAAATAATGTTAGACGGTAATTATTTAACTAGAATGAAGTTACATAAAAGATATTTGAGTAGGTTTGATTTATGTTTGAATAAGTGTTGATTTTAGACGCAAAAAGTTATAATGTCCAGTAAGTTTATTCAAACCCTTTCTTTTTTACTTTACTTAAGTTAATATTGTTTAAAAGCCGCTGGATTTAAAAAGGGCTCCTTAATGTTACTTTGTCTGTGTAAATAAGAAGCGTTTAGTGTTATTGTCTCTTTCTTATTGATGCTTATTTTAAGTTAATTAGCATTTAATTTATTAAATAATTTAACCAATGAAGATTATTTTAAATACAAACAGTGACACCACTACACATCCTCAAAATAGTAAATTATACTGTATATTTTAGAATACCACAATTACTCTTTAACTATGCAATATAGACATGAGGTATTAAAAAAATAACTAATCATTTGTTACTGTAAGTAAATTTAATTAAAAACTCAATTCTTAGTTTCTTTTATAATACTAACTGTTTATGCAGTAAAATTAAAATAATAAAGAATAAAAAAAACTATAAAGTAAAAATAATTGTATAAACAACCCAAAAACAGTAGAAACGTCTGTTTCTAATTACTTCTTTTTACATTTAACAACTACTGTTTTACGATGTCTACCGCTACCTTCGTGTTAAAAACGGAGTATTTTAAAAATCATAAAATTATGTATATAAATTTTAAATTAGTAAAAATTATGTTACATATATAGGTAGTTTCAGATCATCCATTCAACAGACATTGGATCAAACAACATATTTGTAACTTACAAAATACTTAAAGGTTGCTATATTTTAATTAATTGTATTATCTTGCAGTAATACTATAAATAAAATTCGTACTGTGCCATTCCAATGCTACAAATTCAAATTAGTTTCTTTTTTCCGATCATTAGGGTTTGTTAAGTTTTAACTTTCACTTATGCAATTACCTAAAAATATTACAAATCATTATGACTATTAAGTAACTATTTACAAAACCTCTTCAATGAAACTATTTTTGCTAGATAACCTGACCTGTGTTCTATATCTCAATATTTTATTTTATCGATATTACAGGTGTCACTCCTTATTATGCGCGTACTAGTCAATAAAGACATTTTAAAAATGTTTAATGCTCACGTTGCCTACCGATGATTCATAAGACACCTCTCGTGATTACGACTATTATATACCTACTAATATTCAAGAGTAAAAGTGTAAAAATATTAATTTTTTCAACATTTTTAATTTAATTAATGCTATCTTCTTCGTTTAGGAGGGGCAATAATAATAAGAAGATAGCATTAATTAGTATATCACACAGAGGAGGATAAAGAATCTTTACCAAATATGTATTTAATTATTTTTGAATCTAATCTATAAAGATTACAAAAACCATTATTAGAAAAGAAATAAACTATTTCCCTTTGTATTCATTAATTCAATACAAATATGTAATACTATACAGACTCAATTACTTAAAAAAAAAGTCATCTTGAACAAATCGCATTGTACAAATTTTGTCCAAATGTAATTAATTTCCGAGGACCATTAACCGTAAAGCGTATGTCACAACAGTGTAACAATTACCCCAACGTCGTGGCAAAGGACACCCTCTATAAATGTAATTCAGTTATAAGTGTGACCGCAATTGGGGTGGTAACGGTGATATCAAACGAGAGGGTTGTGTACAATGTCTGTCATGTGCAGCTCTCAACAATGCCTGCTGCAGTAAGTATTGGCTACTTACGCTGATAAAATGTGAGAAAGAATTCACAGAAGCGTATTTTTTAAAGATATAGTTTTATAATTTATTGTTAGAACACAGAATAAAGAAAAGGAAAAAGACAAGCAATGGAATAAACGTAGCCGTAAATGTTAACTTTTATGTAGATACTTTTAAGTAAATATACTGTTCTATAAATCATTTTTATGATAAAATAAAAAAATTATGTTGTAAGATAACGTTAATTCAATTTTTTATTAAACAAATACGTATGTTACAATTTGATTAAGAGTATATTATGATCTGCTTCGTTAGCAAACAAAAATAGTCACCTACAGACCAGATTGCTAACTAATACATTCACTTGTAAATAAATAGTCTTTGATGCCTAACAAGAATTATAGTGTACAATTTATTTTCTGATTACTGACTACACTTGTACATTTTTAATATTTTGTACAGTCATTTGATAAAGAATACTTAACAAAAAAAATACTTAAAACTGCATAAGGTTTTAGAAATAAATCGTATGCAGTTTAAAAACAGACGCGGTTATTTTGTTATAACCTAAAAAATTGACGACTTACTGACAAATATTTTTTATACTACTTATTTTTTTTTGGATTAAGACATAGCCTATGCAGCCAATCATTTATTATTACATTAATCTTACAATAATAATTACAATACACAATAAAACAGAATCCTAGATCTATATTACACTAATTAAAAACAAAGCCCCGTTATTGATAAAAACCTTATAATAAACACGGAGAGAAATATTATGCTGAATTTAATCATTACAATTTCATATTTAAAGCATTTGCTTTTTTTCTAAAATTGATTCACATTCAAATAAAATTAAACCTACATGTTCTAAAACTTAAATTAAATTTCTTATTGCAATCCAAACATGTTTTTATTAAATCATTCATAATTATAATGATACAAGTAAAAAGTTTTTGTTAAAATTAAGACTACAAATTGATCAAATTCAACTAATTATTATAAGAAATCATATCAGCGATTAAAGTACGTAATAAATTACTACAAAATCACAAGTAGGCATTTCAAGTAAGCATTTATGTTATCACTATTTGTTACACGCTGGTCTAAAATAAGGTATCAGCAATTTAATTTACGTTAAGGTTTGCAATATGTGCTAAACTTTTTGCTAAAGCTGTGGCAAAGATAAATTACCGTGTACCGTGACTCCGACAGTTTTTTGTTTGGAACTATACGACATGGATACATCATTTTATAACAAGTTGCTTGCAGCATATAATCTATAACTCACTACATCAATTAGTGAATGATTGGAAACTATTAGAAACTTACAAGTAAGTATTGACTCTGATTTTGAATATTGTTCACTGTCGTTATATCGAGGGCTGAGAACCATAGGGTTCCAAGCGACATTTTGTACAAAATGCGTTTTTGTACAGAAACTTGTTCTATGAAACATTCTTCATTTTTTGCTCTACAAATTTCTGGAATATGTACATAGATGGCGGCAAAATCTACCGAGAAATATAGTTTCAAGTACACGTGACGCTTCATTGTTGGAACCATAAGGTTCCAAGTGCAATTTGACAGTTACAGTGCTGATTTATCTGCGATGTCCTCTGCTTCCGAAAAGGAATCTTGGGAAGATTTTTGCAGCTCCGGCTCAGAATATGTTCCAGAACATATTGATAAGAACAAAAGGTAATTTAGCATCTACTAAACAATCTTTTATTTTATCTTTTATGAGACTTTTGTTGAAGGTTGACAGAAGAAAGTCTTTTTGTGTAATCAACATGAAAGCAGCCTACTTTAAAAACTACAAAAAAACTGCTTCAGTGTTTAAATACGATAAAATACCATACACAAAAATATGTCAGCTACGTTTTATCCAAGGAGAAAAATTTAAATTGCAGTATAAGATAATTGATCATAGTACTGAATTCATTACAGTCAATGTTAACCCTCCTAAACTTACCAGAACAGGCAAACAAAGTATTGTTAATAAAGATAATTCATCCATTGCAAATTTTGTAATTGCCCCGGCTGAAAATATAAAAACTAAATCAGTCACCGCAAACAAAATCAAGCACATTGAGTTTGGTTACAAATGGATGACACTTGAAGATCAACAGTATATGAGATGTTTAATTTCTGAATTTAAAAATAAGTAAATTTTTTTGTGTCCTTTTGGTATTTTATAATAAAGTTTTATTTTGAATTTAAGTCATGAATTGATAATGTTTGAATATATTACTGTACTTTTATTTCTCTATGATTTCTTATAGTAAAATACAAGTTCTTAAGACAATGATGCTGTTTTATTTTCATAAAATATTATGCTAAAAACATCTAATAAAATTTAAATCATATTCGTTTGAATTAACTGTGTTTTAAAGTGCCATAAGGTTTCAACTACATAGCTTACAGTGCCACAAGGTTCTAAGTACAGTTGCAATGTATCAAAAAAATAAATAAAATTGGCATTTGTGATTTAGTTAGAGCATATTTTTTAACAAATTGTTAATTACAGATGTTTAAGCTAAAACACCCACCACTTTAAATGAACAGTTTTATCCAAGATCAAACTTTAAAATTAGTTTCCTGACACTTTCTGTAAATGTCGCTTGGAACCTTATGATTCTCGGCCCTCGATATGTTAGAATTATGTCGCAAAGCTTGCACATTTATTGGCATGTGACTTAGTTTTTTGCAATGAAATGAAATTATCGTGCATTTGCTTTTCTTTTAGAACAAGAAATTGATGTTACATCCCTTGTGTGCCTAACGGAAAATGATTTGAACATATTTAAGGAAGGTGAATTTGGGTTGATTGTAAAGTTTAGTAGTTGAAGAACCCTTCGACAGAAAAAAATGACTTTCCAAAAGTTACAAGAAGATTATTTAACTCGGATGGTGTAGATTCGACTAATATTCTAAGTGTAACATACTATTAATGCTGATGCGTGTACATATGTATTGGTGTCAAGGACAGTATTATTTGGATCGGTAATATTACCAATAATTATAAATTTTAATGTAATCTAGGATTAAACCATAAACTGTAGTAATGATAAGATATAACACATTTATTTTGAATTTAGCAAATAAATACGTTTAAACTATGTGTATATTTACTGAAATCATTCATACCCTGAAGCTGCACAAAAGCAAACATTATGACACTGCGTGCTTAAATTAATACGAAGTGTTATTACTATTAAACCTATTTATGATAAAAAGCAACAATTAACAGAGATAAGAAAAAGCAGTACTTGTCATAACTATGGTTCTTCTCTACGATCACATTAAGCAACTTTTGAATGATAAAAGAAAACGATGTTTTCTTAAATTGATATATTATAAAATCTATACAATTCTTTTTCAAAATATTTGTTGTAATAAAATGAAAGCTTTATTTAAGCGTACATCGGCTTGACTCAAAACCAACAGCCTATTTTCATGAAATATAGCTGTTTTTGCTTTATTACAGTAAACTTTTCTCTCCGTGAACCTATTGATAGCATAACAATTAAGATGCAAGACATATAACATATTAATAGGACCGCAGCCAGTTACTAACAAAATATTGAAATATAAGTCTCTACATTCGACTTCGAATTTTAAACAATTAAAAAAACATGTGGTCGATATCTCCACTACGTTGCATACATTAGAAGCATTGGATTGACTAATACCCAGTCTGTGGAGATGGAAAAGAAAACTACCGTGACCAAACCTTAACCTACTAATTGTTCTAATAACCTTTCTGCCTAAATTTTGATTACAAAACCAGCCTGTCACAGGTAACACCGGGTTAATAATAAAATATCTAGTAGAGTTGGTTTGAGCGTACTGGTTATACACGGACGTCCATTCTTTATACATTTTAAGGTGTGAAAAACACAAGCCATCCTTCTAGATAAACGCCATTCGAGCTGGCATGCTTAGCTAAATTAACGGCTTTTTCGTTTACTTCTAAACCTGCATTACCTTTAACCCATAAAAAGAAGACATGAACTCATATACGTTTTAAGTTACATATTTTGATTTGACCATACCGATTAGAGACCAAATCGCACAGGTGTATAAAAGAATTAATGGATAACAATACACTGCGCAAATCTGACAGAATTACCATTTTTTAACATTATTCTCAGTTATTGTAACGCTTTTATAATGACTAGAGCTTTTGCTGAAAAAATACTTGTTCTTTTGACAGCTTATAGAATGTTTCGATATTTATAGAAGGTGCTGTAAAAACACATCCAGATCTGGTAATACTTTTAGAACCGTCTGTGTAAATATGTAAATAATTGTCCCAATAACGCAACTAGCTTATCATAGTCATAACATTAGTATACGACCAATCGGAATACTTAGAAAAAATGATGCAAGCTTGATAAAAAATATTAAAAAAGCGCTCATTCATACCGAAACGCGAAATTTAATTTTGCCAAATGGTGGTGTTCCTTAACGCTTTACATAACGGCGGTGATGGTTTTTTTCCCAGTACTTAATAGTTAGGTCTGTAGTGTTTAGTATAGAACATTTTTTAATTAACTCGTCATTCTCTAAGAATGATTTTAGAACATTTTTTTCCGGTAACAAGTTCCTTCTTATTGATAAAGAAGTTACACCAGCTTCATTATGTAATGTAAACGCACAGCTCCGAGGCAAATCCATAGCGCTTTATTTTGCAGAACATCCAGTTTTTTGAGAACCTTATAATTAGTAGATCCGTATAGGATGCAACCATAAACTATTATAGAACGTATAAGCTTTGTAGAATAGTAAACTGGTTGTTGGATCTGCGCCCCACCATGTTTTGGTTACCATGTTTAGGAAGTTCAAACCTTTGTTACATTTAGTACTAATGTAATCTACATGCAGGTTCCAGTTAAGTTTTTTGTCTAGAACCATATAACAATTGATAACAATGTTAGTAATGTGTGTAGGTATACCAATGTTAACCAATTTTTGCCTCGTATGCGCTTTTTATATCTAAAAATATAGCACCGAGATAAGAGTTTTTAGACAATGCATTTTGTACGTCAGTTGCAAATGATGATAAGACGTCTACAGTACCGAACGATTTTCTAAAACCAAATTGAGAACTTGGTAATTTCTCTGTTTTTAGTAACCACCATTCAAATCAAAGTTAAATCATGCGTTCAAAGTTCTTAAAAACACATGACATTAAAGATATTGGCCCATAAGACTTGGCTTTTTTGGGGTCTTTATAAGGTTTAAGAATTAGAACAATGATGCACTTTTTCCAAATAAAAATATTTTCCCCGTACATCCACACGTTATTAAAATTTCCAATAAAAACAGTTTACCAGTAACAGATAAGTTTTGCAGCATGGGATACTTAATTTCATCATATCCAGAGGCACTGTTAAATTGAGTGTTAATAGCATATAGAAGTTAAGATAATGTTAATGGTTTGGCAAGAAAATATTGAATGTTAGGAGTTTCGTAAACTTCTATATTTTGACAGACTGTGGGTGGTGAAAGGTACTAAGAAAATCATTAATCCAGTTGAAGTCGTTAACCTTATCTACTTTTTGTGTGCGTTGCATCTTGTTCGTTATTTCCACAAATCTCTAGAAGGAGTTTGATAATTTAATTGTGAGCAAAACTCTATCCAACATGTTTTGGCTTTAGTTTTAAACGTTAATTTAGTTATAGCATTGAGTAATAATTTAAGAAGAGGCGCAACTAGTGTGTTAAAAATCGTACTGTAGTTTTATCTCTCTTGTTTCTCTTTTTTTTTACCCGTCTGTACCCCCTCTTTTCATAAACTAATAGACTAAGACCTGCTGCCATCTGCAAAATCGTGGTTTCTATTTTGCGAACTTACTTATTTCTTATGAAGTACCAGTTAGAACCTTTTGTTATATTTGTGTTTACTTTACCGTTTACCTGTTCAAAACAGGTTAATATCATAAACAATAGCTTGTATTGTTACGACACAAGTAGTCAATGTCAAATAAACTTAAACAATATCATGTTTTATATTTAAGAAAACAAAAAAATATGTATATTCAAATATTTATTTATTTTTGTAAAATATAAATCGAAAACATAGAAATAACTAAAACAATGGAAATTAAATTAAAAGAAAATTGTTATGGGGATTTATCGTTATTATTCGTCAATTTTTAAAATTATTCAAATTACCAGTGCACCAATAATAAATTATAAAACTTATAAAAAGTTAAGATTACAAAAAGTTTTTTAACTTACATTTTTTCGAACAATCTCAAATCTAAAAATTTGTAACTAGATAATTAAAAAAATGTAAGTTTTACAAAATGTTAAATGTTAATTATTTTAAAAAAGGAAGAAACAAATATAAAAAAATTTAAGTTTAAAATCGAAATTGAAATTGGTTTGCTAGTTCAACAAAAAATTATTTGATATTTTAATATAAATGAACTGTAGTAATTGAAGAATTTCCCAGTGAGCAAATTGCAGCTAAAACCGGCTTTTATAACTACTTTAGCTTTTAAAGTTACTCTTTAGAACACTTTTAAGTGGTTTGTGAAAAAACTAAAACCTCCATGAAGCGTTTAAGTAGCTAAAAATTCCTCAGTTATGTTGCTGTTAGGTAGCTCCTTTAATGCATTAAAATCGGGCTTATACAGCTCTTTGTGGTACTAGCAAAGTTTTAAAGAAGCTCTAAAGGAACTGTAAACCACCTTTCAGAAACAACTATACAGCTTAAATAGCTTTATTTTTACTACCTTTAAGTAGCTTAAAAATTAAATAAATATTTCATTAGAAAAAGAAATCTTGAAATCGTTACCTTTACTTAATTTCTTAAAAAAATTGAGAAAAGTGATAAAGGAGAACCCATTGAAAAACCTAGATTTTGTTTAAAAAATTGATTATCAAATTTATCACTTATTTTTACTGAAATCTTCTTAAACAATTTAGAAAGTAAATATATTTCTGAACACCAAATTTTCTTACAAAAATAATATTTTGGAAAAGATATGTTGATGACATTTTTGTATTTAAAAAGTTGTAAACATTTTAGTAGATTTTCTGAAGATGAGCATCATTATTTTAAAGCTCGAAACATATGTAAACGAATTTGTTATTAGTGGACTGGTAATTTAAATAATTTTAAATTAAAATTAATGTTAAATTTCTGAAAGAATAATTGACCAATTAATCCTTTAAAATGATTTTTGACGGAGAATCCATTTGTATCACTATGTTGCGTAGTTTAGTCAAAACTTAACGGCTTGACGAATTTGAGAACACACTGTGGTCGTTCCGATATCTTCAAAATATTATAGGACGTATCTTCAACTATAAAACATATATTAAAAAAATTACGTATTATTGCTTGTCTACTTATACCTTCGTTTAGTGAACTGGAGCTGTAGAAAGAATAAATTTATTCGTCTTCACGATCGTCATCAATAAATAACAATCGACGTTTTCTTCCATATGTTTGAGAAACTACTACATTTGAGTATCTTAGGTTGATGTTCATATCAGCAATTACAGCTTCTTTAAAAAATTATACTAAATAAGCCCAAAAAGTAAAAAAAAAAATTAAGTTGTTAGTATTTTAAAAATAAAGTTTTGAAAATGCAATTAGTATTAGTATTTTCAAAATTTTTGCGATTTTTTTTAAACAATTGTAAAAATATTTTATGTATTGTTAGATTTGTATTGAAGTGCTTTCAGCATGCTAAAATAAACATAAAAAAATTTTGTTTATAATTTTTTTTATTTTTTAAAAAACTAAGTATTTATTAGACAAGGTGCTACAGAAATGCTGCCCTAACATTTACAAAAACGATATTTTTATTCGACATGCCAACATCAACAAAAAACATTTAAAGCAATGGCCAGAGCGATTATGCAATTACGATGAATCGATCATTATGCAAAATAATGATCGCGATATCGAGCGTCTGTACAATAACGATCGCAATCATTGATCGCTTATAAAATAACAATTGCGGTTGTAGAAAAGAAATTAATACTTTTAATTGTCGCATAAACAAATAAGACTAATATAACACTATAATACCCAGATAACACGTAAGCTTACGGCAAGTTTGCTTTTAACTTGTCATGTCAAGCTTAAAGCAAGTTTCAAACATGAAGCTTGAATTAACCTTGAATCAAACTTGAAACTTGGTTGGAAAGTTTGAAGCAAGTTTGCAAAATAAGCTTATTGCAAGTTTATTACCCAGGTAGCATGTAAGCTTACAACCAGTTTGTTTTTGACTTGGTTGTGCTTGCAATGTTAAACTTTCACTTCAACTATGAAACAAGCTTGTAATAAGCCTTGGTAATAAGCTATAAAAAAATCGTAACAAGCTCTGCTATTATTTTGGCAACGGTGATATCCGAAAGTTGCCGGAATGCTTCGTTAAGTAGCTTAGTCAATGTTGCCCAAGTTAGTATACATTTATACTGAATCAGCATATTTTTGCTCAAGTAAAAATACGTCAATACTTTTATAACTGATTTCAGTACGTTTTCTTTAAATAATAATTATAACAAAGATTGATTTGAAAGGTGCGCCATAAGTATATTTGTAACATCTTTTCATTGGCTAAAAAAAATAGATACATAAAAATCGTAATGTTAGTTTTTCCTACGAATAAACATCCTTGGTCTATGCAGTTTTAAAATTCGTTTTGTTCGAAGTTATTGCAAAAAGTACGTTAACCTAAAAAATCAGTATGTTTTTCTAAATAGCGGCAACGATGGTTGAAACTTAGCCGTTTTACCTTGTTTTTACCGTTGAATAGGCAGCTTACAACTTTTGTTTTGTTATTTTTGCGGTTTGTTGTGTAACTACTGTTCTTCGAAAAAAGTAAGGTGAGTATTTATTTTAAATCCTAAATGTAAAATGAATTAAGTACACTAATCGAGTAATTCAATTTTTGTTGAGGTTATGTTATACACGTGTTGTAATAAAGTGAACAACCATAAAAAACTTGTAAAAAACCATACTCCTTAATCTTAAATAGTATGGAATGTTTTTATCATTGATTTCTATTTTCATTTTAACGGTCAATATATATGACTACTGATGTATCGATTCTTTTATATAAATTCATAATTTTCAGTTACATATCTTAAAATTATTTTCTGTTTTAACAAATTATTAAAAAACCCCCAATGGCCATAAACATGTTTATAACCTGAAATCAAAAGTAACATATCTTAACATTTGTTAATAATTTATATATTTTTGTATTAGTTCGATTAGTTGTATTAAATTCGACCAAATCGTTTTTCACTTATGCTATTTGTATTAACCACAGAAGAAGTAGACTAACAGCTAGTAACTTAGAAAATATAGCATTTTATGTACAAGTTTTTATTCAGCTATAATTAAATTTTCAATTTTGTTTTTGTATCTGGTATTTTAATAAACGGATTCACATTTCTTCAAGGTGAACATACAATACATTATTAAGAAAATATACATTTACTTTTATTCCTTAGCATGATTTTGTTCTAGTTCAATTCTTTTTTTTTTAGAAATCAAGGAAATGGATCCAATGTGGAAACTCAGCAGGAAAAACTACAATTGCTTAACGATTTCTTCATATATAATTTATACTGTTATGTTATTCCTTTTTTAGTTTATATTACATTATCTAACGCAATGTACTTTTTTATATCTTAGTCCACTTTTTTTTAGAAAATAAATCGATTCAAAATGAAAAAAATGCTTTTTTTCAAATTTGCCCAACACGCTTCTTTCAAGCTTGTTCAACATGGTTATTTCAAGTTTGCCCAACATACTTTTTTCCAGCTTGTCTAATAAGCTTTTTTCAAGGATTATAAAATAAGCTTGTGGTAGCGGTAACTAGTAAGCTTGAATTATGCTTGATATAAGTTTCCAGACAAGTTTGTTTCCAGTCTTCATGATTGTTAAAACAAGTTTGTTTTAACCTTGTATCAAACTGACTGTGCTATCTGGGTATTTACTTTAATAAATGTATAATAAACTTTAAATATGCAGGTAGTTCACGGAAAATCGTAAAATTTTGTAGGTAAATAACCCCTTTGCTCTTTTTCTCGTAAGAATTTTAAACCACATACAGATTTTTTAATAAAAAAGTAACATGAATTTAAACATTGAATTATATTTTTTTTGTTTACAGAAATTTAACAATGCATTCTTTTCAAAGAGAATTAGAAAACTCTTCTAGGAAAGAACGTTTGTAAAATTTGTGTCACACATTCAGCATTTAGGGAAAAACCTAGCTTTATATAAACACCAAGGTAAATCATAAAAACACAGGAAGTTAAAAACGATAAGCATTAACTACAAATGACAATACGTATTTGAAAAGAATTGCAAATTTATTTTTAATTCATAAATCTTATGTTTGAGACAAATATCAACACGAGTTATGACTAATTACTCAACAATCTTTTCAGGGTCAATTTCAAATAGAAACATTTAATTTACGAAAGAACGACACTTATTTTTTAATATGTTGTTTATTAATGCTTTAAACTATTTGTTCGTAAGTTTGCATCAGAATTCAAATAGCACGTCATGTCGAAAAACATCACAGTAGTATCTATTTTCTGTGAATTTTTGTAAATATGTATTTTTAAATCTAAATATGAATAAATTTTAATTAATTTATTGTTTAGAAACAATATTAAAAATACTTAGATATGTTGATTTTCAATACTCCAAACGTTATTGTATCCCGGAAAACGAAAATCGAATGTTTATGGCTAGATTTATGACTAACTTTACACGAGCGACTTTTTAGCAACAGTCGATTACTAATTAATTCTAAATACCATGATTGCGATCATTGATCGTAGAAAATAATAGCGATCTCAGCTACTGATTTACAGTAACTATTTTAAGTTATTGTACAATTAAGTGCAACAAGAAGAAGAAGAATCCGGACAAGGAGATTCTCCGATGCTAATTTAAACCATCTTTAAACGTTTGGTAGAAAAAATTTTTTTTAAAAATATTTACCTGATTGATGGTGTAGAACAAGAACTGCAGTGTGTTTAAAATTTCCTTTTGTTGTTATACATTATCTCCGAAGATGCTTCTCACAAATCTTCTTTTGTTTTAAATCTTCCAAGTCCATTGTGGCAATGTTTATATTTCCACAGTTTTTCTAACATTCTTTAGCACGCACTTTATCACTAATAAAAAACTTAAGAAAACTAGTACCTTTGTTTTCGGTATTATTATTTTAACAATTAATATAAACACAACCGTGACTTTTCCCATTTTAAAAATAAATCAATAATATATTTACACTTAAACTAAACAAAAGTTTAAACAAACATTACTACTACCAGAATTTCAAAAATCGTATCGCAATGTTAACCCAAGAAAAACTTTCAATTCAATTCCGAAGTTTACAAGTCGACAGACACGCAAGAACTGAAAAATCTCGATCCAATACGAACGTGGCGACCTCTATATCTCGATCCAAGCAGTCGATACGATATCGCCCCTTAAGTTGCATTTCTTCTTACATTTATTATTCAATGGTTATAGCTATTGTTTTTTGGCATTCAACGTATTACTTATAATGTATTGTTGTTTATATACCATTTGTGCTTCTTTGCGTTTTTTAACTGTTATTTCGCAATCGGAATCCCACAATCTTGGGGGTGATCTTGTATTACTTTTAAATAGCTTGTTAATTTTAATAGCAACCGAAGCTGCTTTTTTGATGCTGTCAATAAAATGCAATAATTTAATTTCGACGCGATTGAACACTAGCCGGTTCTTAATGCATTTGTCAAATTCATTTTGATATATGTTCCACTTTGCTTTTTTGGTATTCCATTTAGTAGGTGTCACAAGTTTTGAGTTATTTACAAAGATGCCAATAGTAAAAACTATGGAAAAGTGAGTCGGAAGTAATGATCCACCGTATTTTGGAAGCAATATCCGAAGTTGCTAATGTTAAATCAACTACTGACTTTTGCGTTCTACAAGAACATAGTCTGGTCCTTTCTCCGTTATTAAGTACAATAAAATCGGTTTGATCAATGGACTGTAATAGTTCGTTACCTATCCTGTCGTTATAAAGAGAGCCCAGGTAGAATTGGGGGAAGTAAGAGTTGCAAGAGGTCTGTATAGCATTAAAAGCTTAAGATTCTTATATTCATTACTTAGTTCAACTCCGCAGATCATAATATCACTATTAAAGTTATTCGGAATTTGTAAATTTTTGTAGGTAATGCCATTACGAATAAAAATAGCAACACCTGCTTTGCTATCCGGTCGATCGCTTCTTACCAAGTTGGAGTTTTTATAGTTGATAGCTTGCTGAGGTTTGAACCACGTCTCACAAATAATAGCAATGTCAATTGATTCATCGTATAGAAATTTTAGCAAACTATTTTTGTTGGTTACAGGGGACCGAGCGTTCCACTGCATTACTATTAATGGATTACGTAGAAGCGCGAACGTAGATGCTAAATAGATTAGATAGTAACCCGCCAATTTCTTTCTTAAGTTCTTTGCTTTCAATTTTTTTAACTCATCTAAATTGTCACAATTAGTAATCATATTGGTGAAAAATCTGACTAAAACATCAATGAAATTAGAATCTTCTGATAATATGTTACTGTTGAAATTAAATGAATTAGGTTGCAAAGGTAGGGAAAGTCCTTGAGCGAAAGGAGTGGTTTTTCCGTTTTTTGGATTAACTCTGTTGTGTCGTTGACGCTTTCGCTGTTTTGTGACAAAACAAAAGCAACGGTGTTACTCTACTTTTATTACTAACTTTCCTAGGTAACAAAGGAAACTCAGATGAATTTAGCTTGGCCGAAGTCTCGAATGAATTTTTTTTGTGTGTGATGCTTAAAAAAACTGGTTGAAAGTGTCATACTTGATTCCTAAATTTATTTAGTAGAATTGGAACATCGCATAGTTGTGAATTTTCAAGAACGTCAACTGACAGTCAAATAGTGTCACCATAAACTGTTTCTGCGGACGTGGCTTGGTATGATGTAACATCAACGACCTAGCATCACTGTTGATAGTGTTGACACCGAGTCTTCATGAAGTTGTGCTTTTAGGACAGCTTTTAGTGTTTGTTGCCAACGTTCTATGACGTCATTTGCTGCTGGATGGTAGGCTGTTATTTTATTGTATGCGGTACCAACTAGTTGGATTAAACTTTTGAACAACTGGCAATCAAACTGTTTGCCTTTGTCGGCAGTAATAATCTTAGGGGTACCAAAATGTGCAATCCAATTCGAGTATACAGAGTGTATCTGATTAACTGATTGTTATCAGTTATGTTATTCTACATCATGTAAAAAATTGAATTTTCTACGCGTAGAAAATAACAATTTTCTACACGACACATTTGATGTAGAAAATGTCGAGTATGTAGAATATTTATAACATACAAATAAAATGACAGATATAAACCATTTAAACAAAATCTAAGTTCTGAAAGAGCAACAAGCTCCAAGAAAAAAAGATAAATAGTTATTAAGTATTTAATGTGCTATCAAAAACCAAACATAAAAACACCCTGTAAAATATACCTACGTACGATTTACCTGCGCAAAATTTTGTTTAAAATCTTGAAATATTGGTTTATAAATTTCGTCGACGTTTTGGTTCCATTTTACGTTGTTACTCGTTATATTCTTTTTACCTTTTAAAACAATCTATTAAAAGTTCCTTGTATAACATTTGGTAAGTATTTTTTAGGTTAGGATTGTCTCCATTTAATTTATAGCACAGAATAAGTTACTTATTGTGTTTACAGTAAAACAGTATTGCTTTATGATTAAAATGGTTTTTTTATATTACAGTTTTAAGTCATGAAAAGCAGAAAATTAAAAAATTGTTTGTTTTGAAGCACGCAACAATCATAACCTCATCGATTGCTTTTTGTAAATAAATTGTAGCTGGTCAGTAAATATATCCAGCCGAAAAAACTTTTCAATTTGCTGCAACAAGGAATTTTGTGAATTATTTAAAGAATCTGATGTTGTCAAACACTCACGCTCCACAAAAGTGTCGAAATGGTCAATAAAATTGAATTAGATCCTTATCAATGTTATTTAAGAATGTTTACACATCAATTGTATACTGTTGGTAATCAAGTTATATATAATCAAACTATTAGTGGAAAAAATTAAAACAAGATCAGCTATATGGAAGAACATGAAACTTTACGAAAGTATGTTTTCAAATTGGGATTGGTACAATCATAAGCGCAATCTTTTAATTCAATGGAATGATAAGGCTGCGAAGGTAGCGTAATAAACACCAGTTACACATTTATATTTATAGTAAACCTATACATTTGCCAATTATGAAAAATTGAAAAAGTGTTGATGTAAAAAATACATAAAATTGTGGAAAAGACTTTAAGAATATTAAAATATTATTTTAAACAATACTTCAGTTTGAGTAATGAACTACTTTACCAATATTAAGTGTTGATGCAATCTGATTAAGAACTGGTATTTATAAATCTGGTGAGGTTGAGTAACAACGTAGTGCACTTGTAAGAATTTGTTAACAATGGCTTTCTTATTTAAATCACAAGCTAAGTTTATCATGGTGACTTCAACTACACAATCTTTGAACAATGACTAGAAAAGCAACTAATTCGAAATTTACACCCAAATATTTTTAATAAACATTGTGTAAAATTAAAATTTATAAGAATTAAAATTAAAGTTAAATAAAATAATTACATTATTAACGTTTTTTAAAATTTATTTTTAAAAGCAGACAGTTTGTTTTTACATTTTTATGTTTGCTTTGTGTTATTGTTTACTACCGTTGTACTGTAAGTAAACTATTATCATTTTTCAACCAATGTTTAACCACTAAAAAAACAACACGGCTAATTGCTTGTTGTACCATAGTCAAAAAGCGTATACTTATTTTTGGATTTTGATTGTTTTAGTAAACAAATAATAATTTTTTCAAATACATATATAAAACGTACCTAAATCATTAATATATTAATTTTTTTCTTATTAAGAGTAATTAAACAAACTATATTGCAAAAAAATAGTATTTGATAATTCAGATTGCCATCAATAACTTGTTTAAAAAAAATAGTTTTGCGACTTAAATACCATTAAGAAACGAGTTATGTGATCTCCAAAATACTTTTAAAATAGCAACTTCGATTGATACGCTTAGGTACTCTTATTTTACATTTAGTTTTATTACTCTTTTTTGAACTAAAGATTGATATTAACAGTGTATTAATAGTAATGCATTGAATTTTTCTTTTTTCAATGTATTTCTATTTTTTAAAAGCACATTTTGTGCAATTAACAATAGTAATTTTTGGTGATTTTCAAACGGTAACCGTACGTACAAAAATTTCAGCAAGATCGACCACCTTACACATCTAATCACCTTTAAAACTGATAAAGATACAAAACAAACGTTGTTTTTTGCAACCTGAATACCTTGTTTTCTTACTTCGCAAAGAGAAATAAAAATGCATCTTGCGTTCAAACGTCCCTGCGTTCAAACGTATTGCGTTCAAATGGTCGCGTTCAAATTACTATCATGCAGTAGACATACTGTTATTCGATTTTCTCTCTTATCAATATGTTTTACATCTAATTATAATTATATCAATTCTCATGAAAATAAATGTTTCAATGAAGTAGTGATTTATTAATTAAATAACTAATATAAGTTGAATACTAAATTACTATAATTACATGTTGTGCAAGTTTGATGCAAGTACAAAGCTGATCTGTCATAAAATTTGTTTTGTTTACTCTTACTTACAGATTTGTCATTACTAAAACTAAGTGTCGAATCTGCTCGATACACACTAATGAACCTTATGCTTGAATGGTTATAGTTTATACAAATGTACATATACAAATGGGACAAGTTAACAATGTTTACAATTAGAATATGGTAAAACCAAATTATAAGATGAATATAAATCGACATTTTTACATCAATCACTATTTTCTTTGATATCTTAATGAAAATCGTTGAACCTACTTACACTTAAAATAAAATAAGGTTCTTGTTGAAAAAAAAAGTCTTTTTACATTACCTTGATGATTATTGGACAAATTTTATTCAAATTAGAACTTTGCTACGGTCTTTGTGGGTGTTTTGCTTTGACTTTGGTCACAATAATACACAAAACTTGTAATTATTGCTAGAACCAAATTAAAAGAAAAAATAGCAATAAAAATGTAGGGTAATTTTAATCAGCAAATGTCAAATTCTAACTTCAACAGCTGTTGGCAGGTTAGGTTTTTAAAATTGGCGCTTATTCTACATTATTTACGTCATTATCTACATTTTATACATTATATACGTATTTTCAAGCCATTTTCTACGTATACGTGTAGAAAATTATTTTATACGTGTAAACGCCAATCACTGGTTATTATTTTAGCAAGTAAAATTAGAGCATAAATACAAGCAAATAATGTCAATATAAAAATTCCATTAAAACACACAGAAAAAGTCATTGTTGATTCTAAATAAATTTAAGCGTTATTTGTAAGAACTTAGTTCTCCTTTTTCAGCTAAGAATCGTTTTTTCTTATTATAAAAATTATTTAAGTATTTAAAGATTTTTTTAAAAGCTAAAAGTACTAAAAATTGTTAAATTAAGTGTATTCCTTCATTCTCAATTTTAGTACGTATTGTTATTTTCTAGAATGTGTCTCTACTCAACTGAGGTTGTTTGTTCTTATTTTTAAGCATGCATTTCGAAATGCAGTAGAACGTTGATTCTTATTTTTAACTGTCATCTGCTTGTTCAAAGAATGCCAATATTCTTAGTACTTACTTTGAAAAATTTATTTAAAATTATCATTCTCATTTTCAGTTCTGAAGTTCTTAATTAATTATATTGAAAGATAAATTGAAAAATAACTGGTCCATTTAAGAGGCTCACCATAAGCATCTCGCTTATTATAAAAGATACACATTTGCTTATATTGCTATAATTATAAAAAAAGTTGCGTAATTAGAAGGGTAAAAATATGTTACCAAGAAGTTCAGCATATCTTTCACGAGCGAGGTAACCATCTTTGCTTTTGACTTCGTCATTTCGCGCATGAATGCAATACGATTTTGTACGATAACCGTCGAACGGAATTTCAAATCGAGTTTCACACTGCTTAATTTTAAGCACGAGTGTTTTAATGTGTTTTTTGATAAATTTTATTTATTTAGAAATAATATATTTTAAGAACTCCGTAACTTATTATCAAGAACGATTGACGTAATTATAAGAAAAGTCGTACTTTATTAAAGCACAACGTACGTATTATCAAGAAATCTAGTGATTTTAAATTTAAACTACGAATTCTTAACCTATTCTACAAAGATATTTCTTTCAGAAAACATTTAAAAAGATCAACATTTTTAGCAAAATAAATCGTAAATTACGGACCTGTTACATTAATTAGTCTCCTAAGACTGTTGACACCACAAATAAAAATAAACTGTTCTAAGAAGCGCAATTTTTTTCTCAGCAATTTGTTAACAACAAAAATAAAAGTAAACACAAAATAATGTTATAGAATAAAGCGTGGTTAAATTCTTTTAAAATACACTAGAATTTGTACACAAAGCACATTTTGTTAAGCTAGGTCAGTAATGCTAAGAAACAAACATTAGTGTCTGCTTTAATTATTTTATTAACAATTTATTTTGTAGATAATGGAAAATTAAAGAAAACAATAATCAACACAATACTTCAATCCGTTTCAGAGGCTTTACAGCATTTACCCACCAGCTACCGCGTATTACAATGATAGTCAGGACCAGCCTGAAAACTTCAATTGCATATGTCTCAAAACTGGGCAACTTTAGATTAAATCTTTAAAGAAAAAAATTTTATTTAACACCATAAGGAAACTACACCTTAAGTTTGTAGTCGTATTTCAGATACACCCAGTAGCAACGGTTTCCACTGTAATATCAATTAGAGAAATAGTTTCAAGCCAACGTGAAAATCTACCTATAATCATTAGTAGATATTCTTGCGACGGTGGCAATCGTTCGACAATATCTACGTTGATGTATTCAAATCTTCTAGTAGTTGATAGATAATTACCGATTGCACTTGCGGTATGTTTCCATACTCTGTTACGCTGACATGTAGTGCACATTTTAGACCACAACGACACATTGCGTTTTAGTTGAGGCCAACGAAATCTTTGTTGTACTAGGGTTACTGACGTTGCTATACCAGGGTGTGACATATTGTGTAAAAACACAAAAAAACTTGTTTTGAAAAACTAAAAGAATAAAAGATCCCAGTTTTTTGGTAGACAAATCACAACTGAAGAGTAAACCACAATTTTAATTCATATCCTGAAATTTATATGAAGAAGTTTTTGACATCAATGAATGTTTAAGTTCAGTGCATGATAATTGCTTTTCAGCAATTTTTTGTAGTAATATGATCGTTATCAATTCGATAAATTCAATACAAGAGCAGATGTCAGCTGGGATATTTGAAAAACCTCGTATATACTATATATCTGTAGTAAATTGTTTGATGTAATCAAGATGAAGGAATTGTCTAGGTCATACACTAGAGGTTTGTGGTCAGTGTAAATGGTAAACGTACGACCTTCTACGATATGTCTAAAGGCTTTCACCGTTTGATAAGCAGTTAATAGTTTGCGGTCATGAGTGCTATAAAATCTTTGTAATTGACTAAACTTTTTCGAAAAGAACCCTAAAGGTTCAAGATAATTTTCTCGGAGCTGCTAAAGCAATGTTAGAAACATCGACAAAATTATAGACCCTTTTCGATTGTGCCTGGCAATGAAAACTATTGAATAACCTTCACACATTCAGACGAGGATACATTTTAGGTTTATTCATATGATAACCTAGAAATGAAATTTCTTGAACACCAAATTCACGTTTAGATGAGTTGACACATATTCCTTGTTAAAGTACTTGAAAAAGTTGAATTAAGTGTAACTCGTGTTTTTCTTCAGTTGAAGAAACAACTAAAATATCATCCAGATATGAATAAATGAAATTAAATGGTGTCAATATTAAATGCAAGTATCTCTGAAATGTTTGATCAGCATTTTTTATACCAAAGGGAAGTTTGGCAAATTCAAATAATCCGAAGGGTGTTATAATTGCAGTTTTTGCGATGTCTTTTGGAGATACTAAGAAGATGGTAAGATAATGCTTTGAATATGTCTATCTCAGAAAATATGGTTTGGCTCGCCAGTTGTGCATTAAAATCCTGGAGATGGAGAATCGGGTATCTATCAAGAATAGTTACATTGTGCATGTGTTGGAATTTTAATTTAGCTTCTACTAATTTCTGAAACCTTCTACCCTTTGCAGTAACGGGCGAACCTGTGGTTGTTATTGTGTGAAAGTGTTTAACATCAGGACATTTGCCAAGAGTCTCTTTGAAAAGTTGTGGAAATCTTTGTAATAAGTGAAAATATCTGTGAGATCAGCCAATCAAATAAAACTCTAATACATATTTGTGTCATGGTGTTGAACCATGTCTAAATAAATTAATAGACGTGTCAATTAGACGTTTATTTTTTATACCAATTAGGAGACTAAAGGGGCTAATAAAATCAACAAGTAAGTAAGTTGAAATGCAAGATTTATTAGCGGCATACAAAATTCGCTTAGATGGAAAATTTTGTTGTGCTTTGGTTGGTGGTAATACTGAAATATCTACACCAGAATCGATAAGAAATGTTTTTGATGAATAAGTATCGTATACAAATTAGCGGCTATTTACTAAGTCGACATCGCTTGCCGCATTAAACGAAGGGCTTAGGAGTTTTCCAAAAATTAGGCTGATTTATAAGAATATGGTGGGATACATTTAACAGCCCTGTTACCAAATCGATGGTGATACCAGTACTTACAAGAACAAGATGCTGCTCAAATAACAAAATTCTCGTAGATAAGATATCTTTTTAACACTATTTCTCGGGTATCAATTAAACATCGTTTTGGTCACTTTTTACATACAAAATTTGTGTCAAAAATTCCTCATGAAATCGGAAGATATTAACTAAATAACAACGTATTGCTATGCATTGAAGAAATTACAAACATTTTTTTCAGAAACTTGACATTGTAATTTTTGTTTAATGATTGTTATAGTAAATACAAATAATCTTTTTTATCTTTATTTTTACTTTGAATAATTTGTAATGATATTGCTTTCTCGTATAGTTTATTTAAGATTAAAATTTTCTTAATCTTCGGATTACCAAGCAATTTTTGAAGCGCCGATTACCAAGTGGGGTCAGATTTGACCCCAAGTTTTTTTTCTTATTTTGTAAAGAAAAACCGATTAATTTGTAATGGTAACCTTTATTAATATTTTAAATTAACATTACATTTCATATAAACTAATAAAAATATAAAAATAAAATGTAAACATAAATTAGTGAGGGCAACATCTATTACATATTGTTGTAGTTTTTTTCTGACAATCTTGTTTACATACAAAGAGTTTGCACTTTTCGCATGTTTCTGAACATTTTTTGTCATTTGCTCTTGGACATATCTTACAACGACCTCTTTTTGTGTTGTTCTGTGTCTGCTAAACAATATTTTTTTTACGTCGCAAAACAAATAACAATTGAAAAATTTGTTATATATTATTAAACATTGTTGAAAAAAACTCAGCTAAAAAAATATTGGGACAGTTGTAAAAAAAACTTAAGAAAAGACAACAAAAACAACACGTCTGGGAAAGAAAAAAAGACCCCAATGGTAATCGGAAGGTTAATGTAATAGTTTTACATTGTTTATATTTTGAACATTAATTTAAAATTAACAAAGATGTGTTCTCTAAATTAACCTTAATGTAATCAATAAAAAATCGGATTTATTGTAAAATCATTCCGTTATATAATAGTAAATTATGTTTTTTAACGTCAAATTATAAGTAGCAGTACATATTTTATTCTTGCATATCTGATATATATTACAATGATTTTCTTTTATTTAACACCTGTGTTATATGTAATCTGTCCAAAAGCAAGAAACAGATCACTTCAATAGAAGAAAAAATAATTTAATTAGCAAACAGTTTTGAAAGTAAAAAAATATTGAAAATTATATCATCAAGGATTTAAATATGCCTGTCATCATCATCTTGATTTTGATATTGTTCGAGGTTTGTATCATTTGGTTCCTGTGCAGCAACGTTTGAAAGATGCTTTTGTAAAATTCTAGATCGAGGAAGGTTTTGCTAATCCCTTTAATTTCTTTTCCAGGGGTACTTCTAAAGTTAAAAATACTAATTTTTTTACTGGTTTATACAAGATAATTTTTTGCCTTGTACATAATGATGGTAATTCTTAGTATCACCATGATTTTGTTTGTTATATCTTAAAATTGTGTATTATCTTATAGATAAATTTAGAAGAAAAATAAATAATGGTGCATTTTATTACTAGTAAATTTTTTATTTATATTATTGTTATTCCGTTAGAAAAACGTTTTTAATAAGTAAATAAGATACGTAAGAATCAAATTTTAAATAATGTTATACAAGCTATATCAAACATTCCATTGAATGAACAGCAAAGCATTTTACATAAAAAAATGCAATAATGAAGATTCATTTTATAGTTGTGCAAAATACTGGGCTGGTTAGCGATAAAAAATTTTATACAAGGAAATTGTATTAGATAAGTAGTTGGTTATAAAGTTTACCTTGTAGAAAAAACAAAAAATCTATCGAAGTTTTTGCCTAATAAATAAGTCAGTAAAAATTGTATTTTTTAAAAACAAAAAAATCCAAACAAATAAATATAAATGGCGCAGTCGTTAGGATTGTTAATACGGTTTAATTAGGCGAAAGTTTATCGAAAACGAGTGTAATTAATCGGCGAATTTAATTCCTTAATTAACAACGAACAACCTAAGCGTAACCAGTGAATCACCGAAGATGCGTCGAGCATCGATTCCAAACAACCCAAAGGCAACGCAAGGGGACCACCGCAGATTAATCGAGCAGCAGTTCCATAACGGCATCCGAGTCTGATCCGAGTGACCATCCAAAACTGCATCGCGCATAGATTGAAGATCGCCGGAAACAACAAGGTAGACACAAATAACTCACATTGTTAATGGTTAACAGATAAGGCATTTCCTTAAACAATTTTGTTAAATTTTCCATTAATTGGAAATTGCATTTGCAAAAATTAATTACGACAAAGAAACTTTTACAAGCTGGACGATTTAGTTAATTCACTAGATTCGTTAACTTTACAAACAAAAATGACAAATCACCATCCCTTATCAATTAGTCATGCAAATTAGTGCTAGAAAACCAACAACTATTGAACAGGCAATTGCATATGTCAAAGATGAAGTAAACTTTGCCCAAAGATCAGGACAGCATTTACAATTTTCTAACACAGAGACAAAAAAATTTTCAAAACCATTATTTAATCCATTTCCAAAAAATTCTTTATATTTTCAATCTCCACAACCAAGCCCATCTAAGTCAATTGTACACGATTCTAAATTTTCTTTTAAAAATCCTCAAAGGAAAATGTTTCCCAATCAATTTCAACCGAATAAACCAACCGATTGTATTCAAACCCAATTAAAATTTTAATTTCCCGAAATCAAACCCAATGTCAGGAATTTCTAGTATTAAAAACTATTTTTAAGAAGCCGACCTTGAATCAATTATTTATAATAAAGGAACTAATCAATACTATTCCCCTATTGATAAAAACCAATTCAAACAAAACAATTTTAAACCAACAGACGGTGTAGTCGAACAAACAGAAACAAACAATGATTCCGAATCAAATTCAAATTTTTTCTAGGCTTTCTCAACAACGGAATTGAGATGATAGATAGTTTACCCTAGATTAAATTAAAAAACCGACCACTAAACATATTCATTGACACTGGCAGCAAAATCAATATTATCGACTCAAATTTTATCCTAACCCATAAACTTGAAATTTCTACGACTCTAAAACAGCAGAAAATTTAAAATTTATTATTTTAAACTTTCACGAATATTTTGATGCATTAATAGGTATACGCGATTTAAAATAAACTAAAATTTAACATTGATTTACAGAATAATTCATTGACACGGTAGATAATAATAATTTTCCATTATACTATAAAAAAATCTATAAAAATAACAGTACAAACTCGCACTAATCAAAAATTTATACAATACACCTTATACCAAACCAAATCAAGATGTCTTTATACACGAACAACATCTTAACGGAATAAAAATTGAAGAAGGACTTTTTTAACGGAAATATTAACGTAATAATTAAAAATGCAACAAATTACGAACAAGAATATGACACTAACAATTTACACAAAGAAAAAATTGACCCCAATTTTATACAACCGTTTTGTTTTCCACAAGAAACGATACTTAAAAATTTAAACAACCTAATTAGGATGAATCATTTAAATCAAGAAGAAAGACGAATGATCATTAAAACATGCAGAAAATACATCCAGATATTCAAAACACCAGAAGAGAAACTGACAGCAACAAATTTTATTAAACATAAAATAAACACCAAAGATGAAGAACCGATATGCCTGAGATTTTACCAAACACCTTTTGCAACAAAGGAAAAAATGAAACAGCATATTGAAGAGATGTTAGACGACGGAATAATCCAACCGAGTATCTCTCCTTGGGGATTTCCCGTATACTTAGTAAAGAAGAAAACAGACGCTTCCGGAATCGAAAAAACTAGAATGGTAATCGACTACCGACAATTAAACACTAAAACGATAGATGTCGCTTCCTACTACCAAATATCGAAGACACTTTAGACAAACTTGAACGCGCAAAATATTTTAGCGTACTGGACTTATCATCTGCATACCACCAAATCGAAATGGAAGAAAAATCAAAACAGGAAACAACATTTAACACGAAATTTATACACTACAAATTTAATAGAATGCCGTTTGTTTATTTAGAGGACATAATTATTTTTTCTCCAAATTAAGAAGAACATCAAAAACCATTAGAAACGGTATTTCAAAGGTTAAAACTACACCATTTAAAATTACAAATAGAAAAATGCAAATTTTGCAAAAAAGAAACGAAATTTCTAGGACACCTAATTACCAAGGACGGAATTAAACCTAGTCCTAAAAAGATAGAATCAATTAAGAAATACCCTTTACCACGTACTCAAGTGGAAACTAAAGGATTTCCCGGACTTCTCGGATATTACTGAAAATTTATCAAAGATTGCGAAAATTACGAGACCTCTTACAAAAATGTTAAAGAAAAAATTCGGAAGTAAAAATTACTGAAAAATTTATTGAAACTATTTATAAATGTAAAACACGTTTGGTGAACGACCCGATTTTAAAGTATCCTGACATAAACAAGAAATTTACTTTGACAATGGACGCATGTAACGAAGCAATACAAGCCGTGCTACGCTAAGTGCATCATCCAGTATCCTATGCATTACAAACGCTAAACGACGCCGAGAAAAACTACAGTACCACCGAAAAGAAACTGTTAGCAATCGTATGAGCTACTAACACTTTAGGCCTTAGTTATAGGGAAGTAAATTTACTATAAAAACCGATCATAAACCCCTTACGTGGTTATTCTCATCGAAAGATGCAAATTCCAAATTAACACGATGGAAGCTTAGACTCATGTAATATAATTACGAAATCAAGTATAGGAAAGGAAAAGAAAATTTCGTGGCCTTGACCCCCGAATGAAATTTACTTTAATGACATAGATTTTGACACACGAATAGCATATGGAAACGGGACCACTAAAGAAGATTTAGCTAAACTAGACAAAATATTAGAAAACCGATCTCAATCAGAAGAAGAAAACGAGACTGCAACAATGCATACGTCAAGAGGCGAAGAGCAAATAAACATCCCACTTAAAGCAACCATTTTAAACGTAGCAAAAAACCAAATTATATTTGATACTCACAATAGTAGCCCCGAGGTAATCATAAAACATAAATTTATTTGGAAATGCAAAAAAACGAAATTATTGTAACTTCGCTTTTGGATTTAATGAATCCGTAATTTTGAAAACTTTAAAAGAAATAATAATACCAAACAGAAACACAAGTATTTATTTTAAAAATCATAGAATGGAAAGAGAAATCTTGAAACTAATGAAAGAAAACTTTAACGACACGATAAAGTTAAATGTGATTAATAAAATGTTAGAAGAAGTAGAAGATCAAATCGAAAACTAAATTTATGAAATATTACCATACCGGTAAAACAAAACACAGAGGAGTTAACAAAACACATAATTCCCTAAAACAATTATACCATTGGCCAAATATGAAATCAGACGTAATGACCTACATTAATAATTGCGACATATGTAATTTAGTCAAAATAGATTGCAACCCCCAAAAATTAGCAACACCAACAGCAGAAAAACCATTTCAACTAATAGACGTCGATTTATTATCTATATAACAAAAAATAATTTTAACTATCGTAGATCCTATCACGACATAACGGCGCAGACAAAACCGGTGCCGACACAACGGCGCTGACAAAAGGGCGCGGACAAAAAGGGCGCTTCGAAAAAACAGCGCTACGACAGAACAGCGCAAACAGAAACGGCGCCAGCAAAAAGGGCGCTGCGACAAAACGGCGATACGTCAAAATGGCGCATATTTTTTATGGTGTTTGGGCGCTATGTACTGTAATAGTATTTATCGCTTTTTGTTAGTTTATTTTCCGTTCTTTTTTTCTATCCTGTGGTTCCTACCTATCCTGCTAACCAAAATTATCCTCCAGCCATAATCCTCCACATTATAAACTAATTTCATAATCTACATAATCTACTATTAACTACTATTTTGTAATTAGAATACTATCATTAGTAGATAAAAATGAGTTTCTTATGCATAGTATATTAAGATAATTAGAATACCATCATTAGTAGATAAAAATGAGTTCCTTATGCATACTATATTAAGATAATTACTGCCATTTTACCATCATTAGTTTATTTGGAAAAGAAAACACGGTATATAAAGGTAAGAAATTTAATATCCCTTCAGCCTTTCCACAAAATTGGTGAACACAATGTTGGAATTCGTGAACACTCAAAAAGGTGCAAAACTTCTTGTTGACGATGGTTTTCTATACCGAAATGAAAGGGTACGTAGAATAACTTATTTTATGCATGAAAATCTTTGAAAACAATGTATTCCTTCAAAATTTTATTTATTTAACATTAACTTAATAAATAATGAATTGCAACGAAGTTAAGCCTGATTAAATGTCCATAAGTAATTTTTATTTTGAAGTAGTAGGTAACAGCTTATGTGTTTTTTCTTTTAGAATGGGGCTAACAAAAAAGTAATATGGCGGTGCGTAAAACAGCACAGTACAGGATGTAAAGGAAGATGTTGGACGAAAGGCGACGACGTCATATGGAAGTCAAAAAATCATAATCATATTGCCCGCAAATTAATAAAAATATTGCAAGAAAACTTATTTGTGAAATTAAAGAGAGGGCTTCCGCACACACTGACACCCCAAGACAAATACTGGCAGAAGAGTTACAGAATGTGGCGACAGCAGTTAACTGTAAGTTGCCTCCAGTCAATGCGTTGAAACGGACCATTCAAAGAATGAGAATTGCTGGTGGTAGAAGCTTCCCAGCGCCAAATTCGCTTTGAGATCTGCAAATAGTTGGTGATTATCCTAGAACATTTGGAGGCAATAATTGTTTACTTTTCGATAGTAGAGTTGAAGACGAAGATCTAGTTTTTTCGAACTGAAAATAATTTAGGATTAATGTCGCAATGTGAGCATTGGTATGCCGATGGCACTTTTAAAACGAGTCCACCTCTTTTTTGTCAACTTTATCCTATTCGTGGATTTTGAAACAACAATGTTCTTCCAACTGTATATGCGTTACTTCCAAATAAAAGAAAGATAACCTATATACGCCTGTTGAAAACGCTAAAAAAAATTTGCAGGCGGAATTACACCCTACTTTGGTGATGACCGATTTCAAACCAGCAGCTTACGGTGCATTTGAAGAAGTGTTTGCTAGTGTAAAATAAGAGGTTGTTTCTTCCACTTTTCACAGTGTATTTACAGAAAAATTCAAGTAAGTCGCGATCTCCTGCAAAGATATACAGAAGATGTTGATTTTGCATTGCAAGTTGCTCTTGCATTTGTACCAGCAAACGAAGTTGTGCAAAGTTCCGAGGCCCTGGAGGAGGGTACATTTTATACAGAAAACTTAAATATTTCGCAACCTCTACTGCATTATTTTGAAGAAACGTGGATAGGAAGGTATGACAGACGACGTGGTAGGTTGCAGCCAATGTTCCCGATTACGATGTGGAATTGTTACGGCGGCTCCCTCTACGATTTACCGAAAACCAACAATTCGGTGGAAGGTTGGCATAGACGATTTTCATCGCTCATATCGGCATACCATCCGTCGATATGAAAATTTATCGATGCTATGAAGAAGAACCAATCACTTAACAAAAAAATTGTGGAAGAAAATGTATCAGGACACCAACCGCCTCTAAAACGTCAAACTTACAAACTGCATACAACATCCGTGCAATAATGGCAGACTACGGAAATAGATATATATTTGACTATTTGCGAGGCATAGCTCATAATTTTGAGTTACAGGCACATTCATAAACATTATTCATTTATTTACAATAAAAATTAAAAAATACATTTTGTTCTTAATCTGGTAAACTTTTTGTATTAATTTGCAAGTATGTATATTTTAAATAATGATATCATCTTGTAAACATATATCATTTATATAAAGTGCGGCGCTGTTTTGTCGAAGCGCCCTTTTTGGTCTACGCTGTTTTCTCCACGCTGTCGCAGCGCCTTTTTGTCGTAGCGCCCGTGTTGTCCGCTCCTTATTGTCAGCGCCATTATGTCGGCGCAGTTTTTGTCTACGCCGTTATGTCGTGGAATCACGGAATTTTTTCGAAGTTAACCATCAGTGATGATTCATCATTTTGTAATAATTTAATGGCAGATGTTCTTAAAACACACAAAATTCACCACCATAACACTTGCACTGAAAACTCTAAATCGAATGGAATCGTAAAAAGAAAAAGTTCAACAAAACAAACCCAATATGTATTAGAAGAAGTTGTATCAGAACAATCTCACAGTCCATGTAGAAAAAATAAAACTACAAAACGTAACCGAAGAAACAATCACGTTTAAAAACAAAAGAAATACATTTACAAAACTAAAACGAAATTTGGTAAAACGAACTAAAAGGAATTCGTTGTTACAGGATGAAGATCGTAATATTGATGATCTTGAGCCTAGCTCAAGCGAACGAGAAATTCGAAGTATAATAAATAATTATATTGTACCCTTAAAAATAAGAAAATCGTATAAACATTTATTTAATCATAAATTAGTTTTTACAGTAGAACGTAGTGATTTACGCTTAGTAACTTCCAACCTAACAAGGCAACATGATTTCATCTTTAAGAAATTTAACGAAATTAAACGCAAAGAAAATAATGGTAGTAATATGTCAGAACATGATCTAAACGTTGTTAAACTATTAATCAATCTAAAAGGCAAATTAATCAAATCGATTCAAATATTGCAAATTTCATATCACCTGATCGTAAAAAACGATCACCTTTTAATTTTGTGGGTAAAGCAGCTAATTGACTTTTTGGTATAATGGATGATGACGAAAAACAAGAAATTCGTAACATAATAAAAATATTGAAAGAAAATCAAGTAAATTTAATAAATAACCAAGTACTGTAGTTACGTCCTCCTATTATATTTAACTAATGAATTGGTTAAGAACACTCTTCACTAGAAGGGGCAAAATAAAACCACTTTGTTACGAAAAACCTTAACTGCTTAAAGAACATATTAAGGAAAAATAACTACCCGAATAATATAACACACTAACACAACGAATAATAATAATACTCCACCACCAATAAACCCATCCATTACTAACCCTAATACTATCCCTAACACTAACGTTATTTACACAAAAATAATAAATGTTCCAAACTTAACAAAAAGAATAATTCCGATTATTAAAACCAATCATATTAAAATAACAACTTACAACACTAATACTATCTATAACATGCTGTACAGTAGAACTAAAGATAAAACTAATATAACTGAAAAACATGATGTAGTGTACAAGCTAGATTGTATGGGATGCCAAGCGTGTTACATAGGGCAAACGAAACAGAAAATAAAAAATCGGATAAATAATCACATGTATGATTGTAATAATAAAAAGGGCGAAACTGCGTTAGCGTTACATCGTATCAATACGGGACATAATTTTGACTTCAACAATCCTAAAATTTTAGACAGAGATTGTAACTATAAAAAGCGATTAGTTTCAGAGATGATATTCATCAACGTTTACAAAAACAACATTAACTTTAATACAGACACGAATAATTTAAGTAATGTATACAACAATTTAATATCAAAGATTGGTTATTAGCTTTATATAGGTCTATTAAATTCGCGGTATTTTTCGTTTCTTATCTTACTTGATTACCTTGACATTGCAAATATAATTTTTGATTATACATGTCGTGTCAATTGTTTGTCATTCTTAGTTATTGTTCATATACACCATTTTAATTATTTGACCTTATTAATAATGTTTTAACAATTTATTCATGTTATTTATATTGTGTATTAGTTGTCATGTTGTTTGGATTTGAGGACGTTTCCACTAGAACTTTTTTGTGTAAGTTTCTTGTTTTGTACCTAAAACGTATTATTTACTATGTAATAAGTAATGTGTAACTTACGTACAATATATTTCAGTGGCCTGAAGAAGTGCACACATGGTTACACGAAACGTCGCTATATAAAAAATCTAAAGTGGTTTTATTTTGCCCCTCCTAGTGAAGAGTGTCCTTAACCAATTCATTAATTAATAAATAACATTAATTACAAAACTACCCTGCTAGGCAGCATTTTCGATCAAATGCAGTAGTTAATCAATTTTACTAACAGCAATCTAAAATTAATATAAATGCATTTAAGCGGCATAAATAGTCAAATTTCAAAATTAAATCAGTACCTGCTCCTATTAGACGCCCTGGCAATTTTAGAAAACATTGTTAGACATGTAGAAATGTTTGCGAACGAACTGCAGCATTCAATTATATTAGGGTTTAGAAACCAAATACACCCCTTTCTGTTACCATATTCACAAAAAAGTAAAGAATTAAACTATTTAAAAGCTTTGCACCCAAATGGAATGCTAGATATAGAAAATCTATCCTTTTTGTGAAAGTCGGACTAAATATCGAAAAAATAACCATATCGATAAAATTTCCAATAGTGCAGAATGTGTTACAGACTATGTTGTGATAGAAAATAACTATTTATAGTTGGAACGGTGGATCTTTGCAATTATGACCGCCACAACATTTGTGCGAATCAAGATTTAAAACTGAAGGCAAACTAGCACTTAGAGGCATTTCATTATGTCGTAAACTGTGACCTTGAGTTGAAAATCGGAATTAGTGAACTAAAAATTGAAAATTTGACAAGTCAACAAAAAATTTTAATAATTTAAAAATAATTAGATATTTATATATAAAATAAAAATAAGTAGTAATGAAGACTTGTTAATTACAAATACAACGACAGAAGCAATTATAGGTTACCAAAATGTTACGCCAAATATTTGTAAGACGGGTGATAGCTACATTTTGACATAAACTGATTACAGCGCCACAGTTCACGAGATCCTGAAATACGTCTACTTACATAAGTACATTTGTCATTTTTAGTGTCAAAAAAAATTGAAGTTATATAGAAAATTCGACAGAATAAATAAAAAATTTCTCTAAACATCTAATTCTATATCAACAAAATTTATCTTTTCATCTCAATGATTTTGCACACTAATTTTATGAAAGTACTAAATATTAAAATTATGCAAAAAATAAAAATAAGAAAAATTTATTAAATATGTAAACAGATATGAAAAACATGAATATTTTAATGTTCATTACTCTAATTAAGAATCAAAACTTGAATCATCGTTAAAATTAATAATTATAGGTTCAATCTCAAGATCGGAAAGAGCTCGTTCACGGTTAGGCCACTCTTCAATTACCATTTCTGTGTGTTGAATGCACTTTTTCCACGAATCGTTACAATTTGCTAAAGCTTCTTCCCACAGATTTAATACACTGTCGTCACTAAAACCGTATCTACCATTGTGTTGATTATAATAAGATTTAGCTTCAGCCGAGATCAATTCGATTGCATTGAACTCACAATGATAAGGTGGTAGCCTTAATACTTCATGGCCATTTTCTCGAAGCAATTTGTCAATAACATACACTTTATCTTTTTTGTTTAATTTTGCAATTTGCAGTAATTCAGCTTTACACAAATTTTCATTATAGTTGATATTGTGATGTTTTATCCAATTGACATATTTTTGATTTTTTCCATGAACTAGTAGGTTCCTTTTCTAGAAGTACGCTGTGATACGGTTATTATAATCAACGATGTTTTTTTTCAAATCGGGAATTAGCTTCTGTTTCATCCAAGTCATAATAAATATATCGTGATTCATTTCACCGTGGTAATTTAAGCTAGGTATTTGACTTTAAATGAAATAACAAACTTGCCCCTTTAACAAATCCGTTGCCTGTTCCTGCATGTAAAACAATGAAACGTTTGCCATCATATTCTTCAGGTTTACGAACGCTTTTGGTACTATCATCCTACCAAGATTTGCTTTGACTACATTTTGAGTAAATCCAGGTTTCGTCTAAGAAAACAACTTGACTCGGCATTTTCAATTTTTTATTTGCAGAATACTTTCTTAGAAACTGTGTCCGCATACGAGCTGTATGTAACTTTTCCATAAAAGCTCGACGATTATCATCTTTTTTAAATTTAAATCCCAGGTCGTTTAATACAATCTTCAACGAAGTGTTACTGATATTGACGATTTCGTTGCTTTTCAAATTGTGGTTTAATGTACTAAAAGTTACTTGCTTTTCTACAATAAAATTTATAAGTAGGTATATAACTTAAAAGGTAATAATTATTACTGTCTTTGTACATGTTGTATAAACAATTACGGATTTCCATTTTTAAAGTTTCAGGCATATCTGTCGTTTTGGTTTTAATTCGGGGTCTTTTTTTACCAGGTGATGATAAAACAGGTTTTTCAATTTTTTCAAGTTTAATGCAACAAACGGTTCGCTTAGAAATATTGAGTGCGATTGCAACCCTCTAAAAACAAATAAGCGTAAATAATACAACGTAGAAAAGTTATTATAGTTTTAATCTTACGTCTTGAACACTATTAACCGATTCTAAAAGCCCTCCATTTTTTTCTTTTAGAAAAAACGCCAAAAAAATGAATAACCATCTCTCGGGATTGACTATTCAATTGATTGCTAGGCATAACCTAAAATCAAAATCTAAATTAACAAAAAGTTATTTAAAAATATTGTACTTACGAGATGTAACAATAACCAGTATTGAATGCAGTTGATAAGAACAGATTTCTTGAAGTAATAGAGAACAGCGAGAATCCATTTTTACAAGCAAAGATACAAAATAACACAAAAATACTATTCCATTTACGTTTTGAACATTACACGTTCTTATACTACTCTAATCAATTTAGTCTAGTACAAATGTATGTTTAGTAATCGACAAACGGGTATTTTATTCTTTTTTATCTTCAACCTTTACTAATAACGTGTTTCATTAATTGAATCTTACGGAATGAAATCACCTGATAGGCTCTACCCTTGATATAATGTGAAATCATGAATGCTACTAAAATAACGTATGTCGTTCACGTTTACATACAGGTGCAAAGATCCGCCGTCCCAACTATAGTTAAGAACAACAATAAAAAAATTGACAGTAATGATTGCTTCAGTAACCTGTTGCAAAATAGTATTAGTAATTATATAATTAAAATAGATGATGTGAAAACTGAACTAAAATCATTAAATGACACTAATTATTTATTAATCACTAACATAAGAAATCTGTACCAATGTAACACCAAAGGGACAATCGTAGTAAGAAAAAACTCTTTAATTAAATTACCTTTAAATTGTTTGATAGAATTTGAATTGAACACAAACAACAGAGATAAAATTTATAAAGAAATTATTATACCCGAAATTGTTAAAATAAATCTAGAAGGCGCTACGATGAATAATGTACCAGTCAAATTAAACGAAATTAATTTACATGAAACCTTGAAAAAACAAATTGTAAATGACGAATTCATGTACTTAAAGAAAATACCTTTACTACATGAAATCTCACATTACTTAATAATTAGCATTGTGATTAGTTTAATTTTGCGTTTATTATATAAACTAAAAAATAAAATTAAAATTAAACTACATTTTTTAGGCAATCAAGATAAGTCAACACCAAGTTTTCCGAAGCCTGAGGACAGTGTTCCAGTCATGGGGGAGTTATATCAAACATTCCAATCAGTAATCAAAATAATGACAGACACCAGGTTTGCAAAATATTAGAGTAGATTAATAGTTTAATCGTAGGACAACAAAGCATTTTACATAAAAAATGCAATAATAAAGACTCATTTTATAATTGTGTGAAATGCTTTCCTGGATAGCGATAAGAAATATTATATAAGTAGTTATGGTTATAAAATTTACCTTGTAGAAAAAGCACAAACATCTATCAAAGTTTTTGCCTAATAAATATATCAGTAAAAATTGTATTTCTTAAAATCAAAAAATCCAAACAAATAAATATAACTTACATATTTGTATTTGTTATTATGCCTAAAAAGTAAGGTATAATAATAAGTACAAAACATCTAAAGCAATTGTTACAAAACTATTGACCCACCCATTAGTTAGCTGCTGTTATTTTAGTAACCAAATATTATAGCGTACCAGTTGTTATTCTACATTTTTAAATTACATATACATTATTAAAGTAAACTTTAATTATTTATTTAATACAATATAAAAACGAGCGCGTTTAATTTTGTGAATGCATAAACTTTACATTGAAAATATAAGTTGAATTGTGTAGCAAATTAAAAAACCAAGAATTTAATATTTCATCTATACAGCTGTGTTTGTTCTTAAAGTTAGTGTTTGATTGTGTAGGATAAAAAGCGTAGATCTTCTTTATACAAGTAGATAAACCAATTATTTTTGTGCGACATTTCCATATCCGTTCTGCACTTGAAATGCGTTTAGAGCTGAGATTTCCGCTATATCGTATCATCACTATGGACAGAGACGTACACCTTTTGTAACTGAATGCGTTCTTTAATATAGAATAAACATGTTTTAAACTTAAAAGTAAACGTTTTAAATAACTTAACTGTTGTTTTGCAAATATCTAGTAATGTAAACTGATTACTTTAAGAACATTTTTTGTTTAAGCTTTTCAGAAAAACGCTATTCTTTGCAGTTAAATGTGTAAACAATAGAATAGAGTAACTTAAGTGGCAATAAGATTAACGCAAAGGGCGTGAAAGTAATAAGTACGCCACTGGCAACAGGATTCTATTTATATAAGGGTTACCGATGGTGTTGAGACTTTATTGAATCACGGGTATAAAATTGGAAATGATATCTTGGCCACGGATGTCAGTCGCACACCAGACACTCTTTCACAACTTGTTCAGACTCAAGAAAACTTAATTGAATTACTATTAGTATTCTCCTTTCAGACAGTCTCGGAGATACCACACCAGATTTTTCATAATTAAATTCTTAATTTAAAAAATCAACTTTGAAAAATGAAAACCTGACATTATCATAATAATTACAAATACCAAGACAGACAAACTAAACTTTTGAGATTTATTTATATTTATTTATCGTCATTAAAATATAATTTAAAGCGTATGAAACTTTACATGTTTTTATCTTAAACCTAAATTATTTTTTTATGTAATTAAATATATATGAATGTATATTATTTTTAGTTCTCTATAGGTTACAAAATTGATTTTACACAAAAGTATAATTCTAATTTTAAAAACTCGTATACATTTAAGTGATATTTTTTTAATAATACTGTTTAAGTTTCGTATTGTATTTTTGCATTGTATAGTCGTTATTACTTACTGTTACTATGATGTTTTCATAAAAAAAACATTAAAAAGGAAGAATTGTTTATTATTATTGATATTATCAAATAAAACAATGCAAGTTGAGTTATTCAAACTTAATTGTTATAAGTATAATAAATAAGTTATCTTTGGAAAACTAATATAATCAGTTCTCTATAAAAAAAATACCAAAATTACTAATTTAAATTAAGTGATGCGCTGTGTATATATATTTTTTATAACGTTTTATTTATCAAAAACTACATTTGGATACCTTACTTTGAAAACCTCGTAAGTGCAATTTCCTTAAATTTGTAATGACAAAGAAAAACAGTTTTGTATCATCCTTGTAATTATACTAACATTATTGTTTGGTCTCATGGTCATCTTGAATTGTCTAAATTTCTTGATCATCTTAACAATCAACACTTAGATATCAAATTTACTATGGAAATCGAAAGTAATGGTTCTCTTCCATTTCTTGACGTTCTTGTGACTCGTAAGCCCGACGGACTTCTAGGCCATTCTGTTTATCGAAAACCCACCCATACGGACAGATACCTTCATGCTTCGTCTCATCATCATCCTGCACAGAAACGTTCTGTTATTGAATCTTTGGTCCATCGTGCCTTTTCTATTTGTCAACCTGAGAATCTAGACTCAGAACTCCGTCATCTTACTAGAACCTTAGTGAACAATGGTTATGTAAAGCGAGATATTCATAGAGTTATTAATCGTCGTTTACATCCACGTACTCGATTACCTAAGGACATTTCTACTCCCGAATCCAACCCGAAATTGGCCTTTTTACCCTACATTCACAAGGTTACAGATCAAATAGGGAAACTCCTTCGTAAGAATGGTATTAAACCCATATTCAACTCGACAGGCAAAATCTCTCAGATTCTTCCTTCTCCCAAAGACAAATTTCCTACACTTTCATCTCAAGGTGTATACCAAATTCCCTGTTCTTGTGGTTTAGTCTACATTGGTGAAACCGGTCGTTCCGTCATTACTCGCATTTCAGAACATGATCGTTGTATAAGAAAAAGGTATACTTCCAAGTCTGCGGTCGCTGAACATCATTTTACTACAGGTCACAAGATAGATTTTGATAATGTTTCGTTGATTGCCAAATCTCCATTCTTTTTCAACAGGAAATTCCGAGAAAGCATAGAAATCATCAAACACCCCAATAACTTCAATCGCGATCATGGTTTCGAACTATCCCCTCTTTGGTTCCCGGTTATTAGTCATTTATCAAAAACACGCCCCCTAGCAACCGTAACCCAATCAGGGTCGAGCTTGATCATCCGTGACGATCCTTTTCCTTTAAATACGGAGACCATTTCTTCTTAAATCAATTCTACCTAGTTTAGAATCTGGCTTGGTTCACAAGTTGATTACCTAACTCGGTAGTGGTTCTTTGTTAGATTTTCGTTTGCTTTTTCAGGTTATCGTTTTCTTTCTTACCTTTTCATAGTTTAGGTTATGGCTTGTTTTACAAGTGGATAACCTAACTTTTGAGAAGTTCTTAGTTAGATTTCGATTGCTTGTTTGAGTTTTGCGATTTATCTCACGCCCTGATGAAGCCCCTTACGAAAGTGGGCGAAACGTTGGCAGCTTCGGTTGCAACTATGACACGGCCCAAACCCGGAAGACATTCTAATGTTAGTATAGATTCCGGCCGTGGAAGCCTTCGCTATTACATCCTTGTAATTATTTTTTTTAACAAAATTAAACAGTATTAATAATACAAACATATTAAATCAATGAATATAACGGATATTTGAAAAAAACAGCCTAATTATTTATAAAAACATACGAGGTTTTAATTTTAAATTCCGAAAAAAAGGTTTTCAGTAAGACGTTGGCTTTACTAAGATAAAGTTTATTCTTAAAAATGCATACAAATGTAACTGCTTAATATACAAACAACACATTTTGCAAAATAAACTAAAACTCATCATTGCGTAAGAATTATTGTATAATAGTAATTATTGTATTTAGTTTTAATTGGTCATAAAAACTATGAAAATCGGATAGCAGAAAGCTCACTAATTCCTGCAAATCATCACACTTCTCTTTAGTAATTTTTCTTGCTTCAGAATACAAATTTGGCAAAGAGTTATGGAAAACTAGCTAAACTAGTTATTGAAACGTTTTTTTTTAAAAAGACGGTTCATCAATGTGACTCAATTTTATAAATATTACCTTGTTATGTGTATATTTAATAGCTTTTAAATCATTAACGTGGTAGTCTAATTGAATTAACAAATTTTTACACTTGAATAATTTCGAAAGAAAGTATGTTTAAGGTAGTGGACAGTGTAAGGTTTTGGTAATTGCTTTGCTTTTTGGCAAAACACAACATACTCTGCAGGAATACTGATATCGCGATTGCTCAGTTATTGCTGTAGATAATTTTTTGTTCCCTTTTTCTATTTCTTGGTCTAACACATAGCTACAAATTATGCTAAAACTGAATTGACTATTATATTTAAAATGTTTTTAGAACGCCATCCTGTGGTAAAAATACCATGTATGATAATATAGAAAACTATAAATCAGTACGGAAGGTAGAAAAGTTGTCATTGGGTTTAATGACAGTGAAAGTCAATGATCTATTGACAAGTGACGCTGTCAAAATTCCAACTATAAAATAAGTTAAAAACAATATCAGTATAATTGTGAAAAACAACATCAGAACTAGCGGACAGCTGTTTTGTTCTTTACATAGAGAAACTAAGGGGAAGAGTATCAACTCAAACAACAAACAAATTTTTCGGAGGTTACAACGCCCCGAAGGGCGGTTTTTAGAACTAAAACGGTGTCAAACGATAATAAATAATCCTACTTTACCAACAAACAAATGCGCGCGTTTCCACTTAAATTCAAAAGTAGATATTAATTTATATACAAATAAACAAAAATAAAATTAGTAATTAACAGTTTATTACATACAGAAGATATAATATTACATTTAAAAACAATGAATAACGAATATATAATCTACAACAAACATTTCCTGATCAATATTATGCGAGTGTTGTCTTCGGGTCATATTAAATGTTGTTCATCATTGTTGGTTCTACGATCTTTCTTGAATCTCAGTGAATTTATGTTTATATTCCCTCCTCTTTCATCCGAGCTTGGGACCGGCAGTGATGACTCCAATGCTAGTTGTTCACCAAATCGTCATCACAGGCAGAGTTAAATTAAATATTTTTTGAATAAATCGTGTTGAACAATAGGACGATGTATAATCTATTGGAGTAGGAAACATAATTTAAATTAATAATCATATTTTACAATAATTATAAATAATTAACATGGGTATTATGTGTAAAGTCGATTAAGGTTAAGATAATTGTAAATAACAAACTTGAAAAATATTAGAATCATTGCATGTTGATATTCATTTGCATAATTATATATTAATTTTGATTAAGATTATACTCAAAACTAGTAAATATTATAATATATTTACTTAATAATTACATTTAAAGAAAATACTCAGCCGAACAAGGTTAGAAAACTTACAATCGCTTACAATGACAATTTAGCGAGAAACTGAACCAATCTTATTAACGTTGCGCACCTACAAAATTGCACACCAACGCCCCGAAGGACGGTTTTTAGAACTAACGGTCACATTTGTATATAGTAGTTGATACCCATCCCCTTTGTTTCTCTATGGTTCTTTAGGAACTCGTCAGCGCTAGGATACACCGATGTGTTTCCAAAACCATACTGACAGACAACCGTAATCTTTTATGTCGTGTAGACATTACCAACATATTTAAAATGTTTTTGGAACGCCATCCTGCGGTAAATATACCACGTATGATAATATAGAAAACCATAAACCAGTACGGAAAGTAGAAAAGTTGTCATTGGATTTAATGACAGCGAAAGTCAATGATCTATTGACAAGTGACGCTGTCAAAATCCCAACTATAAAATAAGTTAAAAACAATGTCAGTATAATTGTGAAAAGCAACATCAGAACTAGCGGACAGCTGTTTCGTTCTTTAGAAACTCGTCAGCGCTAGGATACACCGATGTGTTTCCAAAACCATACTGACAGACAACCGTAACCTTTTATGTCGTGTAGACATTACCAACATATTTAAAATGTTTTTGGAACGCCATCCTGTGGTAAATATACCACGTATGATATATTAGAAAACTATAAACCAGTACGGAAAGTAGAAAAGTTGTCATTGGATTTAATGACAGCGAAAGTCAATGATCTATTGACAAGTGACGCTGTCAAAATCTCAACTATAAAATAAGTTAAAAACAATGTCAGTATAATTGTGAAAAACAACATCAGAACTAGCGGGCAGCTGTTTCGTTCTTTAGGAACTCGTCAGCGCTAGGATACACCGATGTGTTTCCACAGCCATACTGACAGACAACCGTTTCTTCTCTTGCCTTTTATCTTCTTTTTTTGTAAATATTCTTTTTCAGATAAATTCTGCTTTAAAATTAGCGCAAAAGTTGCACTGATTTTCCTAAGTTTGATACAAGTTAAGATTTAATTCGTCAAATATAGCAGAAAATAGAGTGCATTACTTTCTAGATATTTTGCTGTGCATACTTTAAATATTTCAAATACAAATTTACCTTTAATTGCTTTATGGGCTTAAGATACAATTTAGTACTTCTGGTTCTACAATAATAGAATTCCATGTTTGGTAATATGTCAAAAATATTTCACAAAAGAAAATTTGCTTCTACAAATAGTTGGGAATTTCTTTTAATAGTAGTTTCGTCGTTAATCTCAACATTGGATGTAGTAATAATAAGTTTTACCCAATTATGTAACAACAATTCTCCAATGGCTAACGTGTTCAGAAACATTTTTTGCAGACCTTGTTAGATGTTCTATAATTCTTTAATCTTAGATGAAAGGTTAAATTTTGTCGAAGTAGATCTATAGATTTTTGCTTAATTTAATTGACGGAAATACATCAACCAAAGCTTTTATGTACTGTTTTCTTCCTTCCCAGTTTAATTTTGATCAAAAATTTGCAAACATTTTTTGGCGCATTTTTTCTAAAAATTTCTCTCATTTCAAAGTTTTTTCTTTTACACTTTGTTTGCAGTTGCTAGTCTGGGTCTATTAAATACCGCTTTATCATTTTCAGCTTTACTTATCCTTTTTTGCTCTTCATTTATATCTAATATATCATCGTTTCTAATTCTTTATTAAAACTATCTTTGCTTGGGTTGTAGTCACAATCTTTATGATTGCTGATATTTGTATATTTTCAAAATATTCGATCACTAAAATATGTTCATTTGTGTTGTTAAATTCTTGTTTGTTATTATCTATATAATTTTCTAAGTTGCCTTTATATTAAAACAATGTCGAGTTATTACCAGGCAATATAGACAATAGTTCGTCATCAAAAGGTAAAAGTTTCATTTCAATTATTTCTGTTACTTATTTCAGGGTTTTCTGAGCTTTGTCGCAGCAACTGAAAGTCTATATTTAGTAATGCTCTTTAATATGTTTTAATAATTTATGTATTGTTTTATAACTTACTTTAAATGGAATTTTGCAGTAACTTGCCTATGACATTATTCCAAACTACTAAGAAATAATAAACTTAAAAACAGAAATTATATAAACTATTTTGTAAAATTTTTATTCTTGCATGGTAAACGTTACTAAACAGGCATTTCAAAGATTTTACAGCTTCAATAGGACTCGCTGACTTGCTAATGCTTAAAAACGAAAAATACAATTTTTAGCAATAAACTCAATCTATAATTTTTTATGTTTAATGTTAAATGTATATTGTATGTTTTGTATCTTAATGTGAGTAGAAATAACTGATGTAAGTTACTAAATCTATGATTTTAGTATGTTCTATGTATAGTCAAAAGCTTATTTTTATTAGGTTTCATTGTTAGTTTAATTTAGTTTAGTTCAGTTAATGGTTGTAACTAATGGCTTGTAAAATGTTTACTTTTATAAAAGATTATATCAAAGTAAAATAAAAATCGATGAACTTATGGTTATTTCAAGTATCGTCAATTATCTACTTTTTGGTTGCTTATATAACTTACACGTTAATACTAAGTTTTTGTAAAAACCTAAAATAATTCTCTTAAGCTAAAAAGTAATACGTTTCCAAAACATTTAGAATAGTTGAAGCAATTACCAAAACAGATAAAATATTCTAGTTTTAGATCGATATAAAAAGAGAACATAGAAATCAGATTCAGTCTAAAAATTTTAAGTCTCCAAAAAGAAAGTGCTGTCTAAATAAATAAATAAATGCCTTAATTGATAACTTATTTAATCCGGTGTTAGTTTAGTTTTACTATCCAAGTAGAACATTAAACAAGAAAAAGTCTTGCTTCTTTTATGCTTAAGGTGCACAGTGTCATGTCCAGTTTCCTATTCTGAGAAAAAACAGTCTTAAGAAAAGGACAGTAAAAAAAATATTTGGAACATTCGAGACGATTATCAAAACAGATAAAATATTTGTCAGATGAAAATATAAAAATAAAAGAAGAAAATAAAATAAAAATGATATAAAATAAAACAAGTTTATTTTGCTTAGCTTGTTGTATTGTGTTTTTAATTTAGTAAAAATTAGTTACATTTGTAATAACCGTATAATAATCATCATTTAAGTTAAGTTTTTTGATCACTTTAGAAGATACTACTTTTGATTCTAATCCAAATTTAGTATCTCTATCCTTCATTCACAGAGTTTCAAATGAGATTTTGACAATTTATCAATATTTAATGTATTTGTCAGTAATATTCTATTAAATCAAAAAGTAAAAAAAATAGTTGTTTACTTAATTCAACATATATATTATAAGACGACTAACGTGGGTGACCTTCGGTTAAATTCGCCCGTTAGTTTCTCAGTTCACAAAATTCGATAAGAAGTGCATACTCGAACATTTTTGTGTATTATTATATTTCATTTGTAAAGTAAACGCTGTAAGATTTCACATCAAGCAGTAATGAAATAAATTTGAAAGAATGTACATTAAACGTTGTTGCCTTTGTCATAAACCAAAAATCGAAGTGAAAAAGGGTACACATGGCAAGCTTGAATGCGACGTAGCATGTGAAAGAAATGTATAGATGCTAAGCCATCACGCGCCGCGTAGATACGCGGATCGCTAGGGCTGAGCGTGAGCCCCCGACGTAAAACTTCACGCGCGGGTGTCGGGTTTGAAAAACGAGCCATGTGAAACCTTGTATCTTGTGCAATGTAAACCTATTGCTAAGCGTAGAGCGTAGCTCGTACCGTATGCTTCTTGTGAAACGAGAATGACCAGATTTTAGTTAGTGGTGTTATAAAAATATTTAAAAAAATAAACTACGGAAAACGTCCTGTAAGTTACAAACTGTTAATACTTTATTGTTTGTTGTTTTTGATTTGCTACGGTTGAATTCGCGCGAATTACAAGAAATAATTGACAAACTATTAGATTTTCAAGAAGCAGTGGATTTCCGAAGTTTGTAATCATGAATTAAAAAAAGAAAATGTCCATCAACTAAAATCGATTCTTTCCAAGGATAAATCTATGTATTTCTTGGTCTTTAGTCCCTCTAATTTGATAGGTAAAATTCAAAATGAAAGCATAATTTCCGGTTATGTTGGTATTATGCCATATGTAGCATCCCGTATTGAAAGACATGTTTGAGTTATGTTTTAATATCTACATGCAAAAAATTGTACGCGACTACTCTTATTTAGAAAGCAATCGGGTTTATGACAATGACTGAAATCTAATCGATATAAAAGCTTACGTTGGAATATTAATATTACCGTGCATATATCGTTCACATGGCAAGGTTATTAACTATTTATGTAATGATAAAAAAAGCCGACCAATTGTTCGAACAGTAGTGTCAAAAAAAGATTCACAATATTAAGTCGAGTTATTCGTTTTGATGATAAAAACGATCGAGAAGAGATACGTGCTGAAGACAAATTAGGAGTGATTAGAAATTTATGAGATACGTATATTAGCAATACATCCCTATTATATACAGCCTACGAAAAGGTTACTGTAGACCAACGCTTTTCCGTCTATAATCCATGAATCCTCAAGGGTCCGTAAAATCTTATAGTCTGGTTTTTATACGCTTGCGCCGCCGTAACATGTTTTAAGAATAGCTAAAGCATGGAACTGACACGAGTAACTAGAGTACACATGATACAATATGAGCAAGTAGTATTTATTGATAAATAAATATTCTTTGGAACAAGTGTTAATTGATAAATTGGTATAGAAGATTTCAAATTTCAAGAAAAAAGTATTGTATTGTAGTTTTGGTTGCAAACAATCGGTCAAAAGAAGTTCCTTCAAATTTCTAGAAAAGCTGTAACATTTTTAATGCCATTCTTCATGACCTACGCTTGCTAAGCAAACTGTTCTGCAGTTGCTGCAATTAAATCAAAATATTGCAATAGACTGAATGTCGAACTTTCAAAAATTCAACAATCACACTAGCACAACTGAAGCTGTAATGAAAGTTCATGAATTTTGCAATAAGAATTTTTCTTTTTTTCATAAAAATCTAAGAACACGGTCAAATATTTATACATATTAAGAGCAATGTTCTAATTACTTTGTTTACATTTTTTGTAATTCTATACATCAACACTATTTTGTATAACTCTTATTTTTAACAGTAAATTAGAATATCATAGTTTTGTTTTTATTTCTGAATGCAAGAACGTTTTCAATGTTAACCCTGCAGAAGTGACAATTTTATTTACAAAATTTTAATTTTATTGTTTACTTCTCGTCGTTTAATTTTATCGTTTTTTAAATTTTAGTTTTGGGGTATCTGCGGTAAACAACCTGGAGCTACAGCTAAAAAAATCAAGGAAAGAAGTTGTCTTAAATTTGGTAATCAACTCGAAGAGTCGTAATATCACATGCGACAATCTTTTCACCTCGTATAATCTTGCACTCAAACATTTGAAGCGTGCGAGTACACTTGTTGGTACTGTCCGTTAAAATAAAATCTTTTTGCTATTATGCACTAGAAATAATATTCGTCGACGTTCAATTTTCGTCAAGAATTTTTATTTTGTTAACAAGATAACATTAGTACAGTGGGTTTCAGAAAAGTATCAAAACGTGATTACTTTTCATTATACTGAGGTAAAGAAACTACCGGAAAGTATTAAATACTATAATAAAAGAAAGGCTAGTGTTAACACTCTTGATCAACTAGTTGAAATCTATACCGTAAAGAGAAGAACAAACTGTTGACCGTTTGTTGTTTGCTAACATAACTGATATTTTTGGCATACATTTCTTTGCGTTATGGCGAGAAATTAATCCGTATTGGCATAAAGGCAAACTGTATAAAAGACTACTTTTTCTAGAAGAGCTCGGGGAGCAACTCTATGAGCAATGAGCAAATTTTATGATTTGTAAAGACACGTATTTTTTCATTTATTGTTAATTTTAAGAATGATTTTAACAATGAAAAATAATTCTGTATTTAATTTGTTTGTTAATTTTAAGAAAAAACTGTTTTAGTTCTATTAAAAATGTCTATAATCGAAAGCGTGTCCTTACTAAGTAAAAGTAATTACAAATAACACTTTGTAAACTAATAACAAATTTAATATAGTTAGTTGACCATAGTAATATTTCTTAACTAAAGTAAATTAAAAAACCTGTTATGCAGGATGGCCGGAAATTGCATGTACCTAAAGGAAGCGATTGTACATAAAAAGATAAGACTTTTTTCCTATAAACTTATACCATACGTACCGTTTTCTAGATACAAAAAGTCAAAGTTGAATTTATTTACAGTAGGTACAACATTTTAGAAAAAGTGAAAGTAATAAATTACAAATTACTACTTATTGAATAAAAAACAAATGCGATAAGTGTTCTACGTGGTCTCCGTCTACGTCAATACATTAGAATGGTAAATAACATGGTGGTTCATATCACAACTGTCGATCACAACTTCCAAATCTCACAGTTAATCACAACGTCCAACTTGATCACAACGCTCAAATTTCGTAGTAGATCACAAAATCCAACTTGATCAGAACATCCAAAATCTCTCAATTGATCACAACGTACAGCTTGATTACAACGCCAAAATTTCACGTTTGATCGCAATATCCTACTCAAACTTAACTCGCAATTTGTTTTGGCGATCACTTGCATACGCATCGGGTATTTTTTTAACTAATTATAATCCAACTTCACAGAAATATTTCTTGTTATGTTATTTGAACTAATTCATTTTTTCATTTGTAGAGCTATCTCTCTCTTTTATGTATAACGATTTAGCGGGAAGGACTTTGCCGTGTGTTTTTTATGAAAATTTAAAATTACAAGTTATTTATTCTAGTTCTAAAAGAAATTATGTAATAAAATTATTGGTTTTTGATTGCAGTTTTTAAAAAAATACATTTAAAAATGGGACTTACTTAGTGTATTCAATTTTTAAGCAGGTTAAATTTTACGTATAAGTACATAATATGAGTAAAATAAAACTAGCACATGCATAAAGCATATACTATCTTTCTTTGTTTTTTAAATAAGTCAATTGCTGTACTCATTCTATGTCCGTGTAAGTAGGCGGTATTACATAGATAGACAGATAGACATAAAATAATGACAATTTTTAAGCACCAAAAATCATGTAGCCAAACATCAAAAATAAAATACTACAAAGTATTCAATTTACAACTCATGTACATACACTACTAATCACAAAAAATTATTTTATTCTGAAAATGCTTTCAGAGAACAAATAAATTGTTTTTTTATATAAAACCATTTATTATTTAATGATAGAACGTATTCATTTCTATTGATTTATTATAATAAGCAGATTGCTTAATCTTTGCTACATTTTGTCTACCTAAGTACCTTATTAAATACTTTTTGTTGAAATACTTGTACGTACCTTTACATTAGATGCTAGGTAACAGTACTTATTTATTACAACACAGTTCCTAAATATTTTTATATTACTAACCCACCGAATTTCAGTTAGTAATTTAATTGAGATATTTACGATTACATTATTTTTGTGGTATGTACTTGGGTTTCTGCACTTGTTTATTAAAAGCTATTTAAATATTATTAAATTATTTTTAATATTAAATTAATATTATCTATTAATTATTAAATATTTATTAGAAATTCTGTGTAACTATCTATTAGATAATTAAATACATAATTACGCTGAAGAAGTAATTCCATGATACTACTAAAACTAATTTAGTGTTATGTTAGAATAAGGCATAAAATTTAGGCGTTGTGATCAAATTGGACGTTGTGATCAATCGTAAAATTTGTAAGTAGTGTTTAAGTTGAGCGTTGTGATCGCCGAGAATTTGGACGATATGACAGTTGGAAATTATGATTATGTACGGTATGATCAGTCACTGATTATAACCTAAAACAGAGTTGGCGTTGCCGTACATAAATTCATGTTGCTATGGAAATACGGTTTGTTGATAGTACTTATCAATACTTAGTTAATTTGTTTATTTAACAAAAACCAGTTATAACGTTAATTATTAACTATCAACAATTTTCTGTAGAGTAACTGTAAAAAATGGCAGACTACTCTTTTGCAGAAATGGTTTATATGATTTTTATGTATGGCAGAGCTAATAGTACTACTGTAGAAGCTTGCAGATTGCATCACGACACTTTTCCACTTCTTCAACTTCTATATAAGACATTATTCATGAGTTTATCTCAACGGCTAGGAGAGAGTGGTATCGTACCATCAAATAAATAAAATTGTGAAAAAAACGCACAACTTCGACGGCGAAAGCTGAAGAAAGAATTCTCCACCGGATAGAAGCAAATCCAACAACTAGTACCCCTACCATTTACAACGGACCCAAGTGCTGAAACCAGTTTTAAGTTTTACCAGCAAGACAATTTTGTGAGTCAATTAATATGCGATACCGCCGAAACAATTGTTTTCTGAACAACATGTTGTTTGCTGACGAAGCCGGGTATACACATAAAGGTTTTGTAAATTTTTACAATAACCACAAATGGTCTAATATACATGCAATTTTTCCAGCTCGTTTCCAATATAAATTTTCAATAAATGTTTGAGCCGATATTCTCTTTTTGTCTCACTTTTGCCGGACTTCAATCCCATAGATAGTTTTTGCGGCACCTATTAAAAAAGTTCAACAATTAAAGCAACATGTTATACTTGCACAGAAATAAAGAATATTTTTAAATTTGTAAGAAACTCAATGAGAGATGAAGTAGAAAGATATATAGAAGTGGATGGAGCTCACGTAAAACACCTTTTTCCAAAATGTTGTACGTATTGTTAATAAATTGTAAAAAAAAATATTCTTAAAATTAATGTTTTCTCTCATAAAATCCTATTTTTCTCGAAAACGCTTAATTTAAGCTGTTAACCAAAAGTACTTTTTTGATGTATAAAATATGGGCGGATCTAAAATCGTAGACGTAGAAGTTAAGGAGGTTGAAACTCTCGAAGTACCCAATATCTACGCTACTTGATTTTTACAGTAAAAACAAAAGGATTAATGAGCACAAAATATGTATAAAAGCTAAACATTGTATCTCATACAATTCTGTAGATATTGGCAAGGAACTGAAAAAAATTCAACTTTGATCTGTATTTCGAGGACGGTACGTCTCAGCATATACGTTTACAGAAAAAAAAAATTTTTTTAAGTACAATACTTTTTTTTAATTACATGCTATTTTCGAGCACCCTGTGTAAAATATGTTTAATATATAAGTCAATTTATCAAACAGTTTTTGTATCAAAACACTATAGAAAATGTTCTTAATAGTTACTTTTTTTAAATAAAATTTAATTTTAAAACAGCGAGACAGCTGACATCTTATCATTTTTATTACAACTCAATCTTTAACGTAATGATAAGATTCATAATTATTTCCATTTGTACTCTATTTTTTACCTTAAGCAAGTGAAGATTTAAACACTTTTACACAATTATTTAATTCTGGTTTGCATTTCTCATGCAGCACATTTGGATATGTTGCGCGATCCTTCCAGTTTTATTTATACTTTATTAAATTAAAATATCTATATTATAATTGAACTTACAAACACAATAAATTGGCACTGCCATTTCTTTTTTTTTAGAATAATTATTAAATAAATATTTAAATTATCAACTATACAGGGTTTACATTAACTCTTTACTATTCCTATCTTCATTATTATTAGAGTTACAAATTGGGATAAATTAGCAAAGTTGAAGCATTTTTCCCGTGTATTATGACAGTGTAATTAAAAAGACAATTGATCTTCAGATTATAATATTTTTTAATAGCAGTATATATTTTTAGGTATTTAAAAAAAATAAAATTCCGAATAACTTAGGTGTTATGCGCTGTTACTTTTTGATAATATTTCGATATGTGATTTTCTACAATTTTCTATGCATACTGTTAATTACATAGAACTGCAAAATTATTGCAATCATTGATTTTTTAAAACTCGTTATAATTAAGGAAATATTTAATTGACGTTAACGCATTAAATAGAATAAATATTTAAAAAACTACAACAATAAACTTAGCTAACGTTGAGGTTATATAGCATTCCCATTACTTAAAAATCACACAATTGTATAAAATAATCAAACAGTTAAGTAGGCAAAATTGTAAAATTATAAAAAATGCAAAACTCAAGAATATACGATGAACGGTAAAACCTCAGTTATTAATCGCTCTAGTTACCAAGCTTGTTAGTTAAATAACTATTAATTTATATTGAATTCATATTGCATTTGTAAAACTTTTCACGAACATGTTTCATTAGATGTTATTATAATTTTAATTATGTAATTTGTTAAAAAAAATTTTTTTGTCTGAGGATGATTTTGAGTTATCAAAATATTTGACATTGTTAATCTCTTTCCTAACGTACCATTTCTTGAGAATGTCATGAAATAATTAAAACAACTCTTAATGAATCCAACCTTGCAGACCATATTTGTGTTTTTATTCTTGATTATTTAAGTTTATGTTTAAGCTATTTATTTTTAATATTTAATAATAAAACTTACATTCATAAAACAGGCTTACTTCTGAGTAACAACCTCTCTCTCCATTACTTGCAGAAATTTTTCTTACTAACTTAGAAATTTACAAAATGTTTTCAAATAATACAATCAAACAACATTTTATTTTTTATAAAAAATATGTTAATCATATTTTAGTCTTATTCGAAGGTAGTAGCTACAAATTAAATCATTGTTTTCAAATACTTAACATCTTACATTATAATATTAAACTTATAGTTTAGAAAAAAAAATCCAACAAGCTACTTAATTTTCTTGACTTATCTATTGAAAATTTAAATAACTTATTAAAAATCGGAACTTTTAGAAAATCTGCTACTACTGATCATTTTATGTTTTTTTAATTATTTCATCCTCTTTCACATAAATTAGTGTTTGACAAACATAATTTTAATAAAGAACTTAAAATTATTTGTCATTTAGCAAATACTAATGGTTATCTTTTACATCTTATAAATATATTGCAACATAAAATTAGTTTTTCTATAGAAATTAAAAACCTGACAAGTCTAACTTCCAATTCCAATAAACCTAAACTTTATTTTTCTTTTCCATGCATAGGAATTTCCTCATTAAATTTCAAAATTTGTTTAAAAGTTGTAATATTAATATTTCATTTTTATTTAAGAATAATTAAAAATCGTTATTAGTTAATACAAAAGATAAAATTGACATTCTTGATAAATCAGGAGTTTACAATTTAAAATGTGGTAGTTGCAATATTTTTATATAGGTCAAACTGGAAGCAAATTTTGTACTAGATTTTGAAAACATTATTTATGCATTAAAAATAATAATAATATATTTAGCTACCCATCTAACTCTTCGTTTGCTAACCACATCTTAAATTTTAATCATTATTTTGATTTAAATAAAGATTTTGAAATTTTTCACATTTGTAATCAAGGAATTAAACTATTTTTTTTAGAAATGAAAGATATTGTTAATGGACATAGGACTCGTCCAAATAAACACTGCATGAAATCATTATTGATAATAAACAATTTATTTTTTTCCAGTAATTATATTTTTTCACTTCATTTTTTAAATTGTTACTTTTGTCTTATTTATTTATAATTATTTATTTATAATTGTCAATCCTATGTCAATTTATTGTCATGTAATTTTTGACATTAGTTTTTTTATTTAAACAAATCTATAGGTTTATTAATTTACATATTTTAAAGTTTGATTTAACTTATTATAGATATTTTAGAGGCTGAAGATGACAATGTCAAAACATGTCGCCTTAATTAATTTTAAATAAACTTATTATATATTATAAAGTTGGCTTTGTGGGAATTTAACATACAATTTAGAATAAATAAGATAGTATTTTAAAAAAAACACAAAATTAATTATATTTTATAACACATTGGTTATAAAATCTATATGAATTGCAACTAACCTAAAACAGTATAATGCAGTAATTTTATTAAAAAATGTTTACGTTGCAGAGGTATCAATTAAAGAAGCAAGACTAATATACAAACTAAAAGTTAAGAAAGATATCCAGTTCAAAAATCGAAAACATGATTCGACAAAAATATATTTAAAATAAATGCTTTTAATAGAGATCATTTTTGAGAGCTAGACAATTTTATAGTACGAATTAAAACATTATCGCAAAGCTTTCAACATTATCAAATCGCAAATAAATACAGACAAACGTTTAAGTTTAAAAAAAAAGTATAAGCATAAAATGAGTCATTAATGTTTTAGTTAAAACATGTTTTAAGACTTGCAAAACGTTTTAAATTTCGTTCATATTTTGTATGTTGAAATACCGATTTAAGTAAATTTAATGCAGTTGCGTTGGCATCGTCGAAACATTAAATCTATTTTTTGCTTTTGTTGGTTACGTGTGTCAAGAAATAATGATCATAATAATTAATAATGACAAATAGTAAAAAGAAAACAAAAAGTGAAAATTGGTTTGAAGAAGATGAAATTTTGTATCAATGTGAATGTGTTCAAAATAACTTATTTAGTTTTTTTTAGCATCTATTTCAAGAAAGGGTGCAAGAAAGATTCAGGATAATGGAAAACAAAAATACTGACAACAACAAGCAAAAGAAAATGCTGACATAGTTTGTTGGTTAGATAATTTTGCAAGTCTAGTGTGATTAATTACAATTCGAATTTTGAATAACTTTTTAAAATCACTAGTAGCAGTAATTATTTTAAGTAAATTTGTAAATGTAAAAAAAAATAACAGACGATGCAGTAATAACGGCAGTATGGAAAGAAGTTAGGTATTGTATAAGTTACATCTTTCTTAAATTAATGTAAACTACCTATTTTTTTAAAATCCTAAATAAAAAATTATTTAAATCAATGAATTATATGAATTACGTTTTATACCTAAAAGAAATCAGTAGAATTTTCTTTCGGATCGTACGTCACAGACCAATGTGGGGTAAAACATATGGCTTGACTTTTCATCTAAGTTAGGTACGTTTTAAGGAAAAAATTAGAACAATATAAACAATAAATTTAACTAAAAAAAATTAAAATAAGTAAAACTATGAATACATGTTGCCAAAAAGTACTAAGTTTTGTAACACCGCCAAGATGACAAAATTCACTTGCAAACACAGTCAAATTATATCAATTATGTTATTTTGCAATATTAATAAATTTTGATATCATCTATTGCATCCATGTTAAACTAAATACAGAAACAAATTAAATTTCTTTTAAATAAATTTTTCCACTTCAAAAAATCTGATTATACATATTTTTTTAAGTTAAAATAGGTTTAAAGAACAACACTGTTAGAAAAAGTTAGTTAAGCTAAAACGCGTTTATGAATAGTGTTTTTTGACGTTTACGATAAAATAGGTTTGAAGAGCTCTGTAAACCAATTGCAAATCTTTATGAATACAGCTGTTAATATTTGAAAACATTTTAAGTAAATATAAGCGTGACAAAATTATCGGATGTGCATTTGAATTAGTCAATCTTTTTCTACTTGTTCAGTTTATAGTATATTCTGCATTTTGTTCTGTCAATGCTGTTTTCATTTGTTCTAACTTTGCATAACGAATTTAAACATATATCTATATATATACGTAAAGGCACCTATACGCATTCTTCGCTGAGTAGTAATTGTAATTCTTCCAAGGTACAATTTTAACTTATTGTTTTTTTAAATTTTTTATAATTTTGAGTTCTCTAATAATTAGATAAATTAGTTGATAAAAGTACTCAATAGAATCTATAATGAATAATTGCATTTGTAAAACAGAAGCGTCTAAACAAAACTTTTATAAAAATTATAATAAAATTAAACTTTCATTAGATACAACAATGCTAAGCAAGGTAACTAGCTCGGTATATTCTTTTTATATTTCACTAGTATTAAAGCGCGTATAGTACGATTAGCGCATTGAATTAAAAATAGTTTTTGTAATAAAGTAAACAAAAAACATTCTTTGTAATTTCTAAAACAACTTTAAATACAATAAAGCAGGGTATCATATTAAAGGACCGGAAAACAAACGTTAAAATGCAATTACTTAAGTTTCCTCCCGTTTCTTTTATCCAGGTTTCTTTCTATTCGAAATATTTAAGTCGAGTGTACCTTTTCAGTAGCAATCGCTTGATATAGTGATCCCTATTGAAAAATAATGGTATAATAGAAGCCGTATATTGTCACAGCATGCACGCCTAACCTCCCACTGGTTGGTGCTTTGTCTCAATATTCTAAAGCACTCGCAATCTGCCCACCTCCTGATTAAATTCAGAGTAATAATAATATGGATTTGCGCAAACCGTTTTTTTATTGTAGTATGTACAAATTGTGATATTTTATTGTTCATTGCTCTATTGTGCTCCTATTTACAACAGATTAATAGTAAACTATACCCAGTACACTTAAAACAATGTTAGGGGTCGTTTAAACTACCCTACGGTTCCACTTGATTTCAAGTCACTTAAATTTTACCATATTCGTTTTACAATATTCTAATCATCATTTTAGAAACATATTTTTTAGAAAGATCGTAAACCGAAAGAAAGGATACGCTTCAACACTAAACGATATATATTAAGATATCTTTATACCTTTTCAAAAAGACAACTTTTATATAAATTCTTTACTGCTTTATAAGAAGCGGACATACAGATCAAAATAGTTTAAGCATCCGATCATCTTTTTGATAGCCCATATGTTATTCTGGACAGTGAAGAGTACTTCTGGTTTGCAATGAAATCGTCTGAATTCAATAGATCTGCAAAACCTTATACAAGTATCTCGTTATCCCTAGCATAAATAAGGTGCACGATGCACATTCAGGTTACCTAAATTTAAGCGTTTGTTAAAATACAATTTACAAAAATATCGTCGCATTTACTTCAACTTAGTTATTATATTAAATTATATTTGATGTTATAGCAGTTTTTATGCTCAAATTCATTTATCTATAGAAACTTTATTTGTGCAATATAGCGTAAAATTGGCGACAATTTTGAATCCAAGTGTAAATCTACATTTTTATTTCTCGGCGAGCAAACTAAGTTTGTTAAAATTTATTTTTTCAATTATAATGCAATTATGGCATTCCAAGAATATTTAAATACAAATGACATTTTTAAGTTAAAAAGGCCGTAAAAAAGTCACCGCAATATGACTATAAGGAATTCCAAGGAGATATTTACATTTTATATTGTCCCTTCAATATAAAAGTGTTGAAAGCACGCCCATTGCTTGTGTCACTGTTCTTGTATTGCAATAAGACTTTAAGAACAGGGGTGGAATGTGGTTATTTGCATTATTTAAACTTAGTTTATGAATTTTATTAAATATAAAAATATTTCAAACATCACACCATCCTACTACTATTTAAAGTAACCTATTTAACCTTCGGGCAAGTAAATTGATTTAATTAAATTTCTTTAAACTCAAGTTTACTTTAAGTTTACCCGTCGTATAAAAATTACATTTTTATCTAAAGTTATTTCAATTAAAAAATTATTTCTATCTTATAAAGATTATATTTTAGTATTTTTAATTTTTGGCGTGTAATACAAAATTTGCAACTACTACAATTAGACTTTTAATTCATCTTTTTTAATCAGCTGGTCTACTATTTTGTTTCTAGTTCTATGTCTATTGTTAACTTAATTACATAATAAAATTAAGACATGCACACTAAAATTCTTTAAAAAGTTTTAATTTTATAGCAGTGCTACATCGTAAATAAAAATAAATAATCAGTTTTTTATCTTATGTACGTGTTAAAGTTGTACACGGTAATACAAAGTATTTTTAACAACAACAACGTTTATACTATACTTATAGTCGTTCTACTGTTTGAACCAGTATTGCTTACAATTTGTGAGTGATTTTTAAAGAATGTTTATCCTTACTACTAATGTACTGATATCATTTGCATATAAAAAAAGTAACGGAAAATTGTTCATTTGTAAGGTAGTCAAAATGTTATTATTGGTCAGTTTGACTGTGATTGCGTTAGCGACATTTAATAATGATCTTGTAGGTATTCTACAAACAAGTTATAAAGTATTCACTGCATATATACAGTTTTCTTTAATAGTAGATAACCACAAGATGGTAGTTATTATTATTTGACAGTAATATCGTTAACTAATCACATAACAATATTTTGTCTACCCAGCAAATGGCTGATTTTGGGTTCAATTTTAATTCATGAGTTAGATATCCAGTATATAAGTGAAACATCCGTTAATTGCTACAGTTGACATCTTCTCGAATAGCTCAATTGTTTTAAATCGTTTTAGATTTACATATTTTATCAGACTAGCTGCACGCGATGTTTGTCTTGCAAAAAACAACTGAAAACTTGATGTTTTTTTTTAAACCTAATAAAGATACCACTGAACACATTTAAAATAGCCAAAAAGTAAAAGCAAAACATCTCATTCAAAGAATTCTGACATTAAATAACAAATTATTGTAAATACTTCTAGACTTTGGCAACGTTGTTAAGCATATACTAAACGCACTAATTTAAAAAAAAATGTATCAACTTAACACTTAATTTTCAGTTTAAAAAATTCAAATTGGTATACATTTGTCGACGTGCTAGAGATCATTTAACTATCTATTTCATTTAATCATAAAACCTGTAATGTATAATTATTTATATTTATTATCGTTTGGTATAAAGTTAGTTTCTGCAAATATATGTAGTTATTTACAATTACAATTTACATTAATTGATTTTCGACTTCAAACTGTATGTTATTTTACAGTAAACTGATTTTATAAAAGAAAAATATCAATTTTACAGTACTATACTGAAAAGTGTTTATTCTTTATAAATGGTCTTAATTGTTATACGTTTAAATACATTTTAAAATATACATTTCTTAACCTGACCAGTAAAAGTAGCTAATCTCTATGTTTTAATTAAAAGAACCGGAAGAGAATATCTCGTTTGCACTAGACACTAATTGTTTAAGCAATTTTGTGTACTCTAACTAAAAATTTATCTGTAATGTGTATTTTAGTTTTTTGAAGAATATTTTTAAATTTAAAATTTTTTTAAATACCTTTCCAAATTGAAAGTACTTCTTTAAACAGGTCTGATAATGCGTACTGATTATTTAGTGTCTTGATGTACACAAAAAAAATATTTTTAGCAACTACTTTTATTATTGTACTCAGCACTTGTAAAAATATTTCATCTGTATTATTTATTTTAAAAAACCAGCTTAACTAAATCGCAATTAAATAAATTGTTGGAAAGAATGCGTGTCAACTGTAGACAAAGATTAATCAACACTATACGTTTGTCGCCAAAAAATGTTGCTCTTGATCATGTGTTAAACCATTTAATTTGTTTTAAAAAAGAATACACTATTAGAATACCTAAAATATCCCTAAACGATGTATATCGATATAAACAAAATAAGATTGAATATAAAAACATTTTTGTCCTTTTGCATAATACAGGGTTAACTTTATTGTGAGTTGGCCCCGTGGTTAACTAAAAAAATATTGTCAGCGAGACAATTGATTTTGTACCAATGACAACGCTTAACGACATGACCACGTATTTAACTACATCCTCAAAGTTAACAATGTTATGCAACGGGCCTTACTCTAACACTTTTGAAAAAATTACATTAAGAACCAACAAACAACTGTTTCATATACATAAAAAAACATAAGGTGGCATTGTTTCCTACATTTTGAAAAACCTAAACTTGTTTGTTAAATTATTTAAAAAAAAACATTCTGCAACTTAGTAAAACTATTGCTTCTATATATTTAAGTATATAAAAGTAATGGTAAAAAATCAGAGAACAATGATAGTATCCAACAAAAAGAAACAGTTGTATTACTTTATATGTGAATAGTATATTTTTTGTCTTTTTAATAGTTATTTACTTTCAAGTGTGTTTAAGTAATATTTTACACCAAAACATATCTGTTTGAGAAACAAGCCCTCAAGATGTACCCTTGATTATTTAAATAAGTTTTAATATACTCGTATTTCGACCACTATCAAGTATTTTTTGATGCTTGCATTTTGTATCGTTTTAATACAAGTTTGCTTGAATTTTGTGTTTCACTGATGAAAACAAGAATTTTTAGAAAAATATTTGAAAATTTGTAGTTTGAATGTTTATTATTAAAAATAATTTATTTATAAATTTACTAAATAAATTGACTTTAGTTTAAAGTAAAGATGACTAAAAAGTAGCTATTTATACACAAATTTTATACTAAAACCAATAACAAAATTTGTTTTCTTACATTTTTTATCACCGTATAAAAAAACTATCAGTAACTATAGATTTTGTAGTATTTTATTGCTTAACATAAAATAAATAATTTATAAACGTATGCAATTAAGTAACTATTCTCAAACAGTATGTAAGATAATCAAATAATAATTAGAACAAGTTACCATGCTTATTGAAATAAATTCTTAAAATTATTGATTTTTATACTTGTTAAAAAATAAACTTAAGTATATGTATGTGAATAGTCGAAACAAAATTTGGCTTAAATAATTAATAAAATCGAAAAATATTTTGATAACGGTTGATTATGTTAAAGGTATCAAAGACTGAAAGATAAATTTGTTTTCAATCCGACTCTGTACAATATCATTTTTCATCTTAACTATAAGTTATATAAGATATTCGATCGAAGTATGGTCTGGTAATAAAACGCAGTCAGACACAAAAATGTCGACAATTTGCAACACCCCCGTCTAGAAAGGGTATAAAAGTTTTACAAAGTAAGGGGGTAATCTGCATTGCCCTATTTTTATTAATGCAGCGATTTTATTTACGATCAATAGAATAAAATGAAAAGAATGGTAGATTGAATAATTACCTTTCAGGTAAGAATCTGCAGAACGATACCTGACAACTGTAACCTCAACTAAAATATAACAAAACAATTTTAATTTCTACACAAATCCTTTAGATTTGACAATCGTAACATTATCCTTAATTTGTTTGGTCTAGATTTAATTTATAATAAAACAACCTATCACAATTGCCCATTGACTACAGAGACGTTTCAATAAAGTATTAAATAACACTTAACCTACACGTGGTTTTCTCATTCAAAATACCACCAGCTTTGTTATTCTTTTGTCAAATCAAGAATACAGTTAAGAAAACAATTCGCACAATAATGAAGAATAGGTACCTTCGAAAAGATATGCGTAGAAATAAACGTTGCTCTTTTCATTTGTCAATGAATCGTATATTAATAGTATCTTATTTACTAATATACTTTAACCTAAAAAAAATATATAACCATGTAATTATCAATGCAAAAAAAATTAATTAAGATTTTCTTAATTTAATTCTATTGCTTTTATTTAAGAACGATTAACTATCAGGTTGCTTTTGGCAGTTAATGAATACACATACGGGATACCTATGTGCTTGCAGCAAAATATTTTTTATTGACGGGATACCTTTTATAATTGCGTGGGAAATTATTTTCTATTGTAGGTATTATGTTCCAATTTTACGCGTCATGTATAAAGTTATCTCGCTGAAAGATTGCAAATTCTGAAATTTGATATTTTACCTAATCAAAAATTGTGGTTTAGCCACAGTATTATTCATTACGAAGTTAAAACCGGAAGCTGAAAAATAATACAAGGATAAATTAAACAAAAAAAAATAAAAATTCGAATTCAAAAGAATATGAAATATTATACTCAGCGGCGAGCGGATCTTTTCTTGAAAACTTTGTAATTGCTCTGAAGTTGTAAGTTCTCAACTTCAAACGGTTTGTTTCAAACGTCTTTTGCAGATGGTAGCAGAAACAAGCGTTGCCAAGCGACTTGTTTAAAGTTTACTCATTTAAAAGCTCTGTCGAGCCCATAAGGTCATCGCAGAGTCGTAAAGAGACAAAAATATAAATTAAATAGAAATACAATATAATTATTACGAGAACGTAAAAATTTCAAAGGAGTTTTTAAAACGTAGTTTAACGAACTAACATTTCAATTTAGCGTTTGTAAACAGTTTCGTATTTAAGTTTTACAGCAAAGTGCGCTTTTGTTAATTTTTACATTACAAGGAAACCGTGTTAAACAAGAAACTTAGAAATATAACAAAGAGCAAGAAACAAAGTCCGATATATGTTCAACCGAGCAGAAAGAGTCGGAAGGGCGCGTGTTAAAACAATTTCCAAGCTACCTTTGATGCGGTAAAATAATTTGCCTGAAGTTACAGAACATTTCACACCGACTGAACTTTTCTTTTCAATTCTAACTGTGTGGAAGAAAACACATGCACTAACCACAGAAATGATATCACTGATAGTCGTTCAGTATCTTCAAAAGATCAAACGCTTCAAATATTTGCCTTTTCTATATAAATATAATTAAAATTATAACACAAATATTTGTAATAAATGTAATTTTAATAAATTTCAAAAATAAACTCTCGGAACATTCGTGAATGTCAAATTTTAGAGAACCTATAATTTTATTGTATTAAAAAATTAATAAAATAACAATTGTAGTAAAAACAAAAATTAAAAAACAATTTAATACTTCAATTATTAATTATATTTAATCTAAGAAATTATAATAAAATTAAGCTTTAGTTGTTTTATGTTAAGAGCAATTATTTGGTGTTAACAATAGCTGAATATCGAACAATAAATAATACGTATGTGTGTTTAAAAATTTGATTTATATTTTACAGTTCGTCGTTTAGTAACAATGTCTTTAGTATTTAATTGACTGAGTAATAAACAGTTTTTTACAAGTTCTAATAGTATTATAAAAAATTTAATTAAAAAAAGATAACTAAATTTATTATCAAATAGAGTCTAAGATATTAAGTTGGATAGCATAAGAATCTTAAATTTGGAGTTATACACCTAAATTACAAATAAGTTGCACAATTCAGAGTATGCTCACATGTCGTTTACAAAACTCCATTACAATTATTAGTTTTTGAGATATTTTTAAAAATGTAATTTTTGAAGTTTTTGTTTATGCTAATTATATATATATAATCATAACCCCATTTACCTTTCGGTGTAGAGTATGCTAATTTTTAAATATATTTTCAGAATCATAAGCGCTTTCTTTTGCCACTTGTTGATAATAAAAACTAGTGCCATAGAATGTTTATTATTTAAAATCTAAAATATTAAATAAATATAAAGTAATTTGTATAAATAACAAAGATACCTATTTTTTCTTTGTATGTCCAGACACGTAACCAGGTCTAGTTATAAAAATAATTAAAAACCAAATTTTATCTTATTAATTTAACTAACTTATACGACGATTAACTATTAAGTCTACTTTAAGAAAAGGGGTTATTTTTACTTTTATCTAAAAGTAATTAACCAAGTTCAGCCACAAATATTAATTAAATGCTCACTTTAGTTAAGATAGAGCAGGCTCACAACAGTTATGCTTCTGACCTTCTTTTCTTCCGAAAATTATAATTCCGCATTTCGATGGAAAAATCGCAACATGAGCAAATTTCATCGGTCTTCATTATTTGAAAACGTCTTTTACTGAAGAAACAGAATCTGTTATTGCCAGTTTTGCATTAACATAAGCAAATTATGAAATTACTTATCAAGTCTTAAAGTCTTAAAAAAACGCTACCAAAACGATAGGCGTCTAACCAGAATGTACTTAGATAACAGTCTAAATTTTAAGCCCCTTGTTTTACCTACTTAAGAAAATCTCAGATCGTATCTTCAAATACACCAAAATGCAGTCAGTGTTTTAGCAGCACTTCCAAATCAAAATCATTTTGAATTTATTATATTTTATTAGATATACATAATTTAGATCAATCTACCTCTCGGGGTTTTAAATGTCGACAAGCAGATGATTTTCTTACTTATAAGGAACTTATTGAGTTCATCAATCGACAAGTATGTAACCTAGGATTATCTGCTGCTGAAGTCAAATCACGTCTTTCGACAAAGGTCAAACCGAAAATGCTTATAGCCACTACTTCCGTTCCAGTACGAGATAAAGTAGTTGCTTTACCTGCCAAGCCGCATTTTGCTACCTCGCTTATTAAAACTAACAAATTTAACTCTACTTACAATCGTTGCTTTTCATCACCTCAACGTTGCCCTGTATGTAAATCTGTTCACAGTATTACTTGGTATCCCAAATTCCAACGAATGTCAATAGATGAAAGAAGCATAGCCATGCGTAATCACACGCGTTGTTTTAATTGTCTCGGAGTTCATTTAATAGCAGGTTGTAAATTTGAGCAATCATGCGTGTATTGTGGCAGCCATAGGATCCTTCATTATTTCATTTGGATAAGCACGATAATTCTAATCCTGCACTTTCGTAAGCAACTACTTCTTCAATTGATCTTCCAGCTACTCAAACAATGTCTTCTTGCTTTTCACATACTGATTCCAATCATATTGTTCTCCTCGGTACTATTCAAGTTCTACTCCGAGATAATTGCGGTGATTTTTGGCCTGTTAGAGCAGGTCTGGATCCATGTTTGCAAGTCTTTGCTATTACTAGCGTTATCGTTATAAGTATAGATTTAACTCCAGGTACTTCTCAATTACAGAATTCAGGAATTGGGCAAATCGGCTCTCGTACTTTTGGTACTATTGACTGTGTATTAAATCTCGTTTTTCTTTCTGGCGACGTTTCGTGCACTAAATGTACACTTTTTCATGCCACTGCAATTTATTATAGTAAGTACTACAACTAACTGATCAAATAAGTTATACAGTATCTACATAATTGCAGATGTAACAAACAATACTTAACTTAAGAACGTACATAGAAAATTTAAGCAATTTTTCCGAGGTTACATAAACATGAACACGACCTAAACGTAATCAACAAAAATGGAATTACTAACAGTCAATAACTACTTCTACTTTTATGCCCCTCCTTAACGAAGAATTCAAAACTGTTAATTAAAGTTAAATAAAGAGAATAAAGAAACCGTACTATTAAATCTCGTTACTTTTCAGAAGTTATCACAGCTGCTCCTTACGTACTTTCTTTAATATCTCAAAACCTCTCCTTGGCTCGTCTTTCCAAGCAAGTCTATTTTAGTCTAAAACATCCTCAACTAGCCGATAAATATTTTTATGTATTTGAAAAAATAAAAATGCTTATCGGAACTGATTTATTTACCACAGTCATTCGAGAAGGTTTCTCTATAATTAAAGGTAATCCTTCAATTTTTCCTACCATATTTGGCGACGTTATTATAGGTTCTTAAGTCTGAGTTCGATAACTTCTTCGTCTGTCTCTCTTTTGACTCTTCAGTAAAATACTTCATACTTCCTCGTCAAGTTCTAGGAAATCAAGGAAGTTTTCGTAGCCAAAATCCGTAATCATAATTAAGAATTGTGTGAACGCTTGTTTAGCAATACTCATGCTTAAACCTCCGAATGTCGATATGTCGTCGCTCTACCTCTAAAGCCCAACAGTGTCAAGTTTGTTGCTAATTCAAAGTCATCGTACACAACCTTTTTAAATTTAGAAAAGCGTTTAATTTGAGATCCTTCTCGATAGGCAACTTATCAACAATTTATGTCTGAGTATCGTTACTGAAAGATACTCTGAATGGATTTACTTTAATAGTGTATCTCACTAAATTCTGTAATAAACAAAAATTTCACATAACGCAAAGGCCGACGAAATTAAAAGCTTGTTTACATTTAATTAAACATTTATTTGATCAATCAACACTCAAAACAAACAAGAAAAAAACTATTTAATTTAGCGCAAAATAAAAAAATAAAATAAAGTGAATTAAATAATGGTATCAAATTAAATTAAATAGATATTAATTAAATACAAAATAAAATAACTTCATTTCTTTTAAAACAAGAATGACAATCTTAATAGTAAATTACGAAATTAGTCAATTTTCCGATTCAAACATAAATTTTCCTTTTAACAAATATTTAATCACATATAGTTTTGATAAATATGGACAATTACCATACTCATCATTTTTCTTAAACCCCTAAGCTTTTAAGACACTTAAACGCGTAAATAAAATTCACCAAATTTAATTAATCGGTACAAAATAAATACCTTAAATTGTCCTCGTCATAAATCCAGGAAAGAACTTGTGGTTGATCCTAGGTTGCCAGATGCAATTGGGAAGAAATGTTGAAGGCCCCCCCAAAGGACTATGTACCATCGGAAGATTCTCAATAACCGCCACCAAGACAAAGATATAACCGCGTCGTACCACTCGCGAACGCGGTTCTACATTACATAAAATAAAACTGAAAGCAAGTGACATTCTCTTAAAAGCCGTAGATTTTACAAACTAGGAGAAACCAAACTCCACTAACTGCACTAAAAATTCAAGTTTTCTGCATATTACTTTCGTGGTATTACTTCATATAAAGGGCGTGAACACTGTCAACCAACTAACTAACTAACTACTCTTACCAAAACAACTTATATATGTTAACCCAATCGACCACCACTTTCCCCAATGGTTGTGTTCAAAAACTCCGTAAAAGAAAACCATACCACCAAGAAGTGCAAAGAGAATGCAAACAGATATAATTACGTCACAAAAGTAGTGTTGGTAAACGGTTTTTGATTCTGTGTAAAATGCCAAATTGATAAGAAGAATTAGTGATATCATCACGGTCGTGAAATTTATTTGTTGAGACTTGAATCATAAAACCGTCTAGTAAATTAAAAGAATGACTTCATTCCAACTTAATTTAATAGAATTGACAAAAGGAAAATAAGTAAGATTGTACTGAGAATGTACTTAATACAAAGAACTTTTAAACAAACTTATAATAAACAAACTGCTAAAATATATTTAATTATATCTCAGAAGGGAATTATAAATTACAACTGAAACTTTGACAGAACAAAGAAAATGCCCAATAAACAACGAAATAATTTCTAAATAAATGAATACAAAACTTTACTTACAAAATTGAATGACTAAAAACGTTAAATAACTTCCTTAAATCCACGTAAAACCAATAAAATAATTCGAAAATACATGAAACGAATAACATCAATTCAAATACCGGGTGTTTCACGAAAGTACACGCACAACCTCAAACGACGGTTACAACCGCAACTCTCACTTTTGAAGAATTTTGTACCATATTTTCGCAAATCAAAGCAATATTAAATAACCGTCCAGTATTTGCTTTTTCATCTGATACCGCTGAAACTGCAAACTATTTGAGTCTAGGTCATCTTCTTATTGGTGAGCCTTTACTTCTTCTTCCTCTTTTCTAGACGCTAATCAATTTACTTTCAAACAACGTTGGCGATGCAAAACAACATTACATTTTTGGTGTCGCTGGTCTCTTGAACATTTACATACCTTAACTCAACGGAAAAAATTGTCTCGACATCAGCCCGGTCCTTAAGTGGGTGATCCAGATCCCAACCAAACTTTAATGTCATGGCTGATTGGTAGGGTGACAGAATTACATCTAGGACCTGATGGTTTTTCTCGAATAGTTATCGTTAAAACAGTAAATGGTTATCTCACTCACTCCCTTTCGCGGTTAACTCCACTTCCTAGACCCTATTAACTTTTTCTTTTCATTTTCATTTGTTGTTCTCGCTTGCTCTTATTGTTTTGTACTCTTTTTCTTTTAATTTTCCCTTTAAAATTTAGCGTTGCTTATTTTAAGTGGGCGGTATGTTGATGCGAACGTTTGGTTTTTAGTCGTTCCTACTAGATGCGTTTTCGGTTTCGTGGCATGCTGCCCTCTACTTAAGTTGATTCGTCACTTTAAGAACTTTTTGAAAATCTAATTTCACTTTACTTAACTTGATATTGGTAACTCGTCTCTTTTCTAACCATTCTGATAACGGTTGTTCTTAAACGTTATGAATTTGTGTTTAATAATTAAGACTTGTTTATCTAAACCAGCAATCGCTCATTTCGGAGTGAGTCGAGACCTCGATTTATTTCAAGGTTGGGTGGTTATATACGCGTCTTACTTCAAGCTGATCACTTGTGGAGTTTACGTAACTACATTTTCATTTTCTACATTTGTGCATGTACTCGATGGTTTCAATTGATTTTAAAAGGGCTAGTGATTATTTTCAAAAAATTATAACAAAGTTAGCAGAAGTACTACAATCTACAATATTATAGACTTCGTGTAAACTCTCAAACAAAAATATTTAAAAGAGCTTAATTTATAATCAAATTGTTCTGTTTCAGAATATCAGCTTAAAGCTAAGATATTTCTTAATCTATTCATCTGGTTCTTAATGAACTCAACAAACGTTTTATTGAATCGGCCAATATTATTAACGGTTCAACGCACTAAATCTTGATAATACTTTGTTTTTAAATTATGATAACATACTACCGTTGTTATAAAATTATATCACTGATCTTCCGTCTTTGGTAAATGAACTTAATATTTTCCAAAAAAAAACTCATAATTAATAAAACGATAAAAATATACAAATAAAAAATGTATTACATTTTTAGAGGTATATAAAATTGTATTTTAAGAAACTTACAAACTTCATATGATAATAACAATAAACAATTACCTAGAACAGTGCAGTAAAAAATGAGAAAAGTGTTTTTGACTTGATGCTCAACAGAAAGAAATTTTGCAAAAGTAATATGCATTAGTAAAAACAGAGTAACTATTAAAATCGAGTATAATCCTAAAATTGCCAATTTAGTAATACAGCGTACTCGAGCAAGCAAGTTTCCCGGAAAATATGTGAACTAAATCTCTTACAATTATGTACCTTTGTTAACCGATAACCGATAAGTCAAATATACTTTATAAAATCTTAAGCTTTCGCGGTTGTTATGTTTATTATTATAAACGACTTTCGGCTTAGACCGCGCCGTAGTTAAACACCCAAACTTAGGCTTGGTCCTAGTCTCTTCTTGAGAGCCAAAACAAGAAGTAGAACTTGGCCTTTGCCGTATTCTGGTTCGTAAACCCAAACAAACTGACGTTTCGCAAGACATTGTAACTTGCATCTTCAGAGTGGTAAATGTCACTGAAAGAAAAAGTGTAAATGACGATATTTATACCGCTTGACTGACTGACTTCGTTATTACTCGGAGTAAGTGTTTCAGTACTTTCCAAGAAGGTTGATCTTTGTCTTAGAGGATATAATACTGGTAGTCAAGATTTGCTGAGTCTTAAACCGTCTTCTCGGTTCATATTACATGGATGTTTTTTTATTTCCACAGCTTCGCGGATTAGTCTGGGAATGTAGAAAGAAGTTCTAGCCAACACTTTAGTTTGGTAGTTCAGCGTGTGTCCTTGGTTCCACACGTGTTCTGCCACTGCTGATTTAGTAACTCTACGGTGTTTGCAATCAGCCATATGTTCTTTTACTCTAACTTCAATAGAGCGTCCCGTCTGTCCTATATAACTTGATCCACTGGAACAAGGAATTTTGTAAACTCAGTCATGTTTTAGGTGTTTTATTTGGCTGGCGCTGTTGCAGTGTTGTCAACCTCCACATAACTCCTTCGCTAGTGACAACGATTATTGAAATATTATTGATATCGTACAAGTAAACGAATTGTTCGACCTGACCGTGTTTTCGGAATACGAATTGTCACAGCGATTAATTATTTTTGTCGCATCCTGTAATGTGCTTGGCGTATTTTCCACCACTACAGTTCCCGTTGCTGGTTCTGTAATTACGTTAGTAGTATTTTGTTTTGCTGGTGGTTGTTGTTCTAAATGCCATTCTGTTGGGGGTGCTTTTATAATTTTTTCGCTGATAAAAGCGGGTTTGACCCGGTTGATATTTACGCATATAGCCTTTTCCTTTCTTTTAATCGTAAAAGTATTATTGTAGTTTCGTTTCAGAACTTCAAATCGACCATCATAAGTAGGCTGTAATTGCTTCTTGATGATCCCACTACGCACGAATACGTGGGTGTAGGTGCGTAAGTCTATTGGAATGAAAACCTTTGAAGCGGTATGATGCGATGCTGACGTTGCTACCATATTGTCAAAACTTTTTTGCAATTCTTGTAACAATATGTGAAAACATGCCTGGCAATCGTAGCGTTTGCCCATAGACCAATTTAGCGCTAGTGGTCTTCAGGTCTTCTTTGTAAGCCGAACGCATCCCTAATAATACCGTTGGTATGGCATCTACCCAATTGGTAATATTGTAGCAAGTTAATGCAGTTTTCAATTGTTGGTGCATGCGCTCCACCATTCCATTGGCTTAGAGATGGTAACTTGTCGTTAAACAGTGTTCGGACCCCATGTAATTGCAGAATAATTGGCACTCGTGCTGCCTCCCGCGATCTGTAGTAATTCGGAGTCGTATTCCAAATCGAGCGATCCAATTGTACGCAAAAGTTTTGACTACTGTGTTGGCTTCGATGTCTGTTAATGGCATCACTTCGACCCATCGTGTGAAGCAATCGATACATGTGAGACAATATGTGTTTCCTTGGCAATACAGTAGAGGACCAATTAAGTCTAAATTGACATGATCGAAACGAGCTTTAGGTAATGGGAATGCACCGGGTGCTGGTTGTATGTGTTTGTACACTTTAACTCGTTAACAAAGTAAGCACTCCTTGGTACATTTCTTGATTTCAATTTCCATTTTAAGCCAGACAAAATGTTCCTATATCAACTGCACCGTAGTTTTTATACCTGGATGAGACAGGTTGTGCAGCTTGTCGAACGTTGATTTGCGATATGGCAGCGTTAGATACGGTCGAACTATTGTCGACGTATCACAATAAACCTTTGCATTGTAGTTAAAATGGAAAAGCTTTAGTTCCATATTTGTTCCTTTCGTCAACAACTCTTGAACTTCGGCGTCCGATTGTTGCGATTTTGCTAGCTCAATATATAACAAGCCAGGCTGTGATGTTTTGCATCTATGCAAGACATAGCATCTACAACAACATTTTCTGTACCTGCTATGTATTGTATATCAGTTGTCAACTGCGAAATAAAATCCAAATATCTTAGTTGCCTTGGCGAAGCCTTTTCCGGTTTTTGTTGGAAAGCAAAAGTAAGTGGCTTGTGGTCTGTATAGATGGTGAATTGCTTTCCCTCAACACTGTGCCTAAAACGTTTCACAGTAACATAGTCGGCGAGCAATTCCCGATCGTAAGTACTGTAGTTACATTGTGCTGGATTTAATTTTTGTGAATGGAAAGACAAAGGCTCCCAGATTCCGTTTTGCAATTGTTGCAAGCCACCACCAACTGCTTTGTCTGCAGCATCGACTGTGATGGCTAGAAGAGCACTTGCGTTCGGGTACAGCGTAGCGTACAAGATGAAAAGATGTTCTTAACCTCTTCGAAGGTTTTGATGTTATCATCTGTCCAGTCAGTTTTCTCCCTGCTGTTTTTGGTTTCTTTTAACAAACTTGTTAGAAGAACGAGTTTGTTCGCAGCCTAGGGTATGAATCTTCGATAAAAGTTTAACATACCTAGAAACCTTCGTAGGTCTTTAATGGTTTGTGGTCGAGGATAATCATGGATTGCTTGTACTTTTTTCTGAGGTGGTTGGATGCCTTCTGCGGATCTGTTGTATCCAAGAAAATTTGCAATGTTTTTTCCAAAATCACACTTTTTCGGATGAATGATTACACCGTATTTTGTAAAACGCTTAAAGAGTATTTGCAAGTGTTCCATATGTTGATTTTCACCATCCGAAAATACAATGATGTCGATACAGGGGATGGAAAAGACAAGACCCCGAGTAACCTTATCGATAAAACGTTGAAATGTCTGTGCAGCGTTTCTCAATCCTAAAAACATAAAAAGATATTAAAATAGGCCAAAAGGCGTTGTTATGGCTGTTTTCTTGACATCTTCTGCAGTTACCGGAATCTGATAATATGCCTTTTCCAAATCAGTGATGGAAAATATTGTTTTTCCATACAATGATTGGTAGAAATCTCGTTCGAGCGTCGAAAGCGCGATAATCTCCGCATAGTCTTAATTGTCCATTTTTCTTGGTCACAAGATGTAATGGTGAACTCGACTTGCTGGAAGGCGGTCGAATAATTTCTGCACTTATTAGGTCATCACACTATCTTTTTGCAGACCTGAATTTGTCTGGAGCTAACCTTTGCGGGCGACTTGAAATTGTAGGGCCTGGTGTTGTGCAAATGTAATGTACTGTATTATGTTGTACACAATTACCAGCTGATGTCGGGGTAACAACTGTAGGATATCGTTGTAGTAAGTTTAAATATATGTCCGTTGTTTTACCCATGTATGTTTTTAGAGAGTGGATATTCGCGGCACGTACGAGTCCAACACTAACTAAACTTGTCACACTGTCCACTAGTCTAAAGTGCCTTAAGGTAGTAGTCTGGTAACCTGGGTTCAAAAAATCAAAAATTTTTTTTTGCTTAATTTGAAAGTACAATGTCTTGAGAATATACTATGAAAATTTCAGACAAAAATTCGAAATATTTCGGGACTTATAACGAGTTTCCTAGAGCGCCTCGGAGTCCAACCAAAACATTGTTTTTCTGGTCGGCCCGGGTCCTAACTTTTTTTCTACTGAACCGATTGCTTTCAAATTTTAACAGGCTGTTCTACACACTTATAGTTCTCGTCGGTACTAACGAGAATTTTTTTCACCCCTAACTTTTTATTTTACAACTCTTTCTTTGCTAAAATAAAAGGACTTTTTTTTTCAAAAACCGCCATTTTGTTATTTACCCTTGAAATTTAACTTCACTAGTTCCGACCAGAATGACATGTCTATAGATTAAGAATAATCGAGAATATTTGATTTCAAATAACATCAAGAGCCAAAATCACCCGGGCCACCCACGTGCATTTTTTTTGAGGTTCCAACTTTGAGTGACAATAATAATAGTAATAAACTATTAAATTTTTTCAAATAAATTTTTTTTTATATTTTCAATATGTAAATAAAAACACTCTAAATATTCAAGATAATTCATTTTTATTTTCCTATAAAAAACCACTCTCCAAAGAAGTCATGAAAATAGGCATAAGTTACCAGACTACTACCTTAAATCTACAACAAGTCCATAATGTTTCAAAAAATCCGCACCAATCATCGCGTGGTCAATGACTGCTATTAAAAAGTTCCACAAAAAGGCACGCCTTAAACCTAAATTTAAATTCTTGTTCATTAAACCGTATGTAAAGAATTTAACCACATTAACTGCGCTTAAGTAGAAATCAGTTTTTTCGGGTTGGCAATTTGCCAGTTTTTTTAGGAAATACCGAAATGTCGGCACCAGTATCCACTAAATGCTGCACTTCGTCAACTTTAGCGGTCACAAAAAATCCGGATTGTTTATTCGAGGTCGGCTTCGAGAGCGGGAGCGTCTTTTGTAATTGTAAAAACGGTGGTTTGTTTGGCGCTCGGTTGGTCGGCCATGTTGTTCCAATCGTTTCAACCGTGATGATATTGCTGCTAATTGTAGTGAGATAGCGCTAACATCGAATGCGCTGTCAGAAACGGCTTCGGTGTAGGTTTGGAATTGGTTAGCGGAAGGCGCGAGAACTGCGTTACACGACGCCACTGATGACCCTTTCGGTCATGTTTCGTACACCTGGTCTGCAAGCCTGGCGTCGTCGTCTAGAGGTTAAGTTGCAACCGTTGCTAATATTGCTTGGACGTAAGCCGGTAAACGACTCTTCCAGATTGTGCGTAGGAACTCGTCCGACATTGTACTGCCAGCTAGTCCACGTAAGTGACGTAGGAATTGGCTCGGTTTTCTGTCACCGAGTTGTTCGAATTCTAGTAACTGCTGATTCTTCTTTTCCTGTAATATCGACAAGCGATCTATGAGCTCGTTTTTGATTTTGTCGTATTTGTTTTCTGCCGAAGGTGCCACTATAATGTCCAATACCTCCGAGTCATATCGCTAGTCCGTCACACCGTTTAATAAAAATTGTCCCTCAATTTGGGCAAACCACGCCGCAAGTTGCTCTGGCTAGAATAGCGATAACGTAAAGATAACGCGTTGCGATTGAGATACCGAAGAAGCGACGACGTTGTCGCCATTTTTTTGCTTCGCGATCTCAATTAAATCACGTCGGGGTTACCACTGTGGGGGTCGCGGTATTAAATGTAATACTAAACTAAACTAAATTACTCACTACTACGGACGATTTATTTACAGGAATAATATTTACAAACTAAAATAGAATAATATTCGGTTTCTTACAAGATGCACGTGTTTACGCGGTGGAGGATGCATAACAAATACCTCAATACACAACATGTGCGGTGGTGTCAACCGCCACAGATCTAAACATCCATTATCTATAACATTCGTTTCTCGTACTTGCCCCTGTGTTTTCAGCCTCAGTTTTGATACCATTTCCTTCACTCTCAACGTAATTAGTAGAGCTAGGTTACTTGCTCCTCTTGCACATCTTGCCTGTGTCACTTCTTACCACATTGGTAGCAGTAAGCATTCCTGAATCTGCATTCCCTAGCATAATAGTTGTAATCACCACAGCAAAAAAAAGACCTGTTAGTATTGCTAGTTACATTGTTTTTACTTTTCGTGTTGATGCTGTCGCTTCGAACACTTCTCTGCTACTGCCTTTCTTCGATGCACCATTATCACTAGCTTTAGATGTTTTCTGATAACCTTTGTAACCTTCCAACCCCACAATTGTTAGCCATATTGGCAGTTTCTTTTTTTTAATATCGTTTGCTACAAAATATTTTTTCAACGGAAAATTCCTCAATGTGATCATGCCACATGTATGACGTCATTTTTTTGAACTTAATTGAATATTCCTTGAATATTTTCTGTTAATCCTCGTCGCCAGTTTGTAATCGTAGATTCTACATCAGTAATAACACTAATAACACCTTCTATTAACCTTTTATTTTTTACTAATAGTTTTACAATAATCTAACCTACAACGGCCATTTGCAAGCTATTCTATACACTACAGTACCTTAGACGTAAGACAACGTCAACTTGTCATTCACAGAGGGCATTAAGAATTGAAAAAAAATTATAAAAAATAATATGCAACCACTAGAAAAATTTGAGTGCAAATTTGTTTATTAGAAATTTTATATTTCCAAGGGGAGGTTTACTTGGATTTTTTCGAAAAAATCGATTTCTTTTTTTTTCATAATATGTAAGCTACATATGTCTAGAATTTTTGAGTGAAAGAATTTTTCGATCCGAAACATATTTATGTAACTAAAGCGTCTTGAACGCACCTACTGCACGCGCGCTGAATGACGCTCAAGTCAGTTCACCGCGCGGATCAAATTGAAGGCAGCGTATTTATTTAAAACGTGCAGTTTATTAAAATATAAATGAACGAATATGATTTGGTAATAGTAAAAGAAATTTACGATAACGATAAACAATAGATTTTTAAAAATTTTTAATTTATTGATTTAAATAGTTATTCTTTGTTTTACAACAACTGAACCAATTATTACTTGTATAAAAACGTAATAAATGTCATATAACTCTCAATAAGGGGTGTCGTAAACTATGCCCAGATAAAATAAACATAATAGAAATAACCGCTTTTATTAGACCCCTGTTTATGAATTTGTCTAAGAATAACATTTGGAAAACAATATATTTAATTCTTTAAAAAAACTAATTTTATAGTTTACGAGACCGATGTAAGTAATAGATATCAATAAGATCTTTTTTTTCTCATGTTTTATATGGTTATTTTCTTAATCGAGCGTTTTTATTACAATTAAACAAAGTAAAACCGACGAGAACCTGCGTTGTTAACATTTTTCGCCGTCATATTTTCTCATTTCAATAAAATGCCGAAAACGAGACCAGCACTTTCTCAGAGTTAGAAAAAACATTTCGAAAGAAATCAATTTACGGCTAAAAAAGACCAATAAGTTGAAAATCAGTTTTAAATTATAGTGAACAAAAATTCTTTGGTTGGCCATATTGGATCCGCCATTTTGAATTTTGTAAAATTGATTTAAGATTTGTATTCAGCAACCCCGAAAACGTATAGCAGCTAAGACTTGTCATGTAAACGAGAATATAATCCCAAGCTAAACTTTACCACAACTTTAAACGCGTTTTTCTCGAAACTACATTTTTTACTACAACTTCGAGCATATGGCTTGAACAATTCATTTGATTTACATTCTGCAAAGTATGCCTTAAAAGATATACTTTTTTGTATGACTTATACCTAAAATGAAGAAAAAAAGTGTTAATCAATATTTTTTAAGTGAGTTTAAAGATAAAAAAAAGAGGTAAAAAATTAACTTTTATGTTCTAGTGTCCATATTTTTGTTAATTTTGGTCCAACTTCATTCTAGTTAGGTATAAGTCATAAGGAATTTTATAAACTTTAATACCAAAAAATAATTTTGATTTCGGTTCACCACCAGAGGGCGAAGACTCGAAGTTGTGGATTAACTTTGTGTCAATAGCAGTCCATGCAAACCGCCATTCTAAACCACCATTTTGTTTTTAAATTTTTAAAAAAATATCACTTATTGCTAAATTCTTGACGAATGTAATAATTAAAATCAGAAGTTTGTAAGTATTTTTACTATGGCACAAATAAACGTCAAAGTTTGCTTACTTTTCAGTCAAATACAAGTAAACCTCCCCTTAATTCGTCATTTTATTATTTTAAATTTAATTGTACTGCTTGAATTTTCTTGTATTATTTTAGTCCTATTTAATGACAAAACGTAATTTAAAAATTCATAAAAACAGTATTTATAAAATTTTAAAAAGACATTTGAAATTAGAAAAATGTTAAAAATTTAATATAATAATTTAAAAAAATTATTTAAAATTTGTTTTTAATATGTTATAGAAAATGTAAAATATTTAAAATAAAAACTGAATTTTTGCTCTTTCTGATTTTCAATGCGACTTCTCCGTTAGGTCATTTGGCCAATGACCCTCCAAAGAAATACTAACAATTATGCTACTTTATATTAAAAAAATTATAAACGATAATAATCATTTTGCATATTACAAAGATAGTTAAATTGAGCTTAAGTACCTATAAATCTTTTATTAAATAGAAATGCGTTTTTAAAGTTTTAATGTTGAAATTACCCTTCTGCAGCATTGACCATCAGGTCACTGCCTCGTATGCCATTTTTTAACTTAATTTACTTGAAAATAGATTATACTTATGAAAACTTTATTTTCAATAACATGCGAATAGTTTAAACCTGAGATTGAGGACATTTGAAAAAACTACATGGTTTTTTATGAAATGCAACTCCATATTGAGGATTTTTATTATTTTAGCGATTTGGTTCGCCTAACCCTAATCGGATTTACTTCAGAACTCAAAAATTGCAATAATCATTGTAAAAAACTGACTGGAAATTTTAGTTTATAACTCATTAAAAACTGTTTAATTCTTTTTTTTCTCTGAAATTGTTTAACATTTTATTACAATAAAGAATTCTTAGCCGTAAAAATTAGAATTGCAGCAAGTCATTGTTATAAGACAAGTCTTAAATGAACTTACAAATGTCAATTTTAACTTTTAATTATAAAAATTAATTCATTTACAAATAATAGTTGAAAAATCAATCAAAATCGTGATAAAGTGTTGGTTGTTTTCCTTACTACTTCTTAGGCAAATTAAAATAATGGCGTACTTGAACAGGTAAAATATGAATGTAAACGTATTCCAAACTAAAGTATTGTTTACTTATTTAATTTAGCTACGCATTTGGTTGGAAGTAATACGTTATATTTCCTCTAGAATAATACTGTAGATCTCGTTAGAATGCAGTCGAGTAACTGCATTTTACTGGTGGTATTGAATTTACCCACAATTTATAAATAATGAGATCAATTAAGAGGTTTTCGAGTTGGTATCGTATTCCTACTACGCCAGCAAAGAATAGTAGAATTGCGATTGCAATTATATACACCTTACGATTTTAGTTAAAAATGTACGCGTAGTACTAAGTCGTAAAATTTATTCGAAATTTGAACATCTGTAAACGTTTATGTAGAATTACTTTTTTAACGTGTATTACATGCAATTTTCAATTAGTAAACACTTAACATCACAAATAATATAAAAACATAAATACAAATATATTTACATATGTATGTAATTTTAAAATCATGATGTGAAGATCGAGAGCGAGTATGTAGTTTACGCCATGGTTCAACAATTGCATAAAAGTAGTGTAAGTAGAGTAGAGTTTAAAACTTAATTTACTTTAACTATATATTTACATAATTAAACAATAATTATAAATGTAACTAAACTAACACACAGGTTAAAAGTATTAAAAATTATAGCTAAATTTAATAATAATAAAACAACGAAAATTTTTTTTTTTTAAGATTGGACACGTTTTCCGTCGTTTGTCTTCTATATTTTTGCTTTATGTTTGTCTAGAGTATTCCGTTCGTTTCGTAAATTGCTTCCAATAATTTCGAAGTCTTGAGAATGTTTCAATAGTTAATTTTTATAAAAAATAAATTTATAAATAATAAGTATTTATTAACGTATTATTAAAAATCCGATAATTAAAATAAAGAAGGTACAACTGTAACGTTTTCGTTACTGTTATTTTTTTGTTTTTAAATCTTCTGTATTAATTTAACTAAATGTTGAGTGTAAGCCTTCCTTTATTGTATTTTTGTGGAGTCGCTACTTTTTAGGGCGAGGTCAGCCTTGAATTTTGGTACTTAGCCTTTGAGTAGTGCGCTTGTAGGGCTTAATTTTAAAGCCGTGTTAGCTTTTACTTTACCTTATATCTACAATATCATCATTTAAAAAGTCTGTGTTAATAATACATACTTTTTTTATGTACCGATTTTTACCTTTAATAATAATCTCATTACCTTTATAATTTGAATGGATTTGGTATATGAATAACACATAAATGCATATGATCCAAATTCATTTTCTTGAAGAAAATACCTTCGTCATCGATTCTTGATAGGAAATTTCCCAAGGTTATCTGCCAACATTAGCTTTGCATTCCGTTGGATGACATCAATTCAAAATTGTTTTTCTTACTATATGTAAAGAAACACCGGTAATTTTTCTAATTGTTTAATTAATTTCTTTGTATCTTTTGTTAACGCGCTCTCTATCTAAGAAACTACCTGAGAGTCGACGTTACACAACGTTGATAAACGTAATAACAAAAATCGAAATAAGATAAACATTATTATTTGTAGCAGTATATAAAAATACCTTCTAAGATTTACAATTTCAACTACTGTTAGTGTAATATATTATGGCATTGTGTTCAAAACAATAAAATTATTGAAATCATTTTAATTACATTAAATATATCATTTTACCAAATCTATTAGACTTTAAAGAGCGTTTGAAGTAAAAGTTAATGCTTTGTTTTGTATGTATTAAACAACTTGTAATAATGTTATAAGTTTACTATTTTTTAACTAAAAATGTATATTAATAGTTATTCTACATTATTAAAGTATGTTTAAGTATACACTCTAAAAAGAGTTTAATTGTACGAACAAATGATTGTAAGAATTTTTTACTTTCTCGGCATCCTGTATGTTTACAAAAATATTCCGTAGCGGCAATCATGTCACTTTTTCGTTTTTCAACTTAGCAACACCCAGACTTTGTGCTCAACAAGATTCATTATTGTTTCTCTAGGATAATCTTAGTAGTTGTAAAGTTTATGTGAGAACTTATTATGGTGTGTTTGTTAGAGTAAGCACTATTCTATGTTATAAATTTAAAGTAACTTTCTTTCTTTACTGATAGCGCACTTCATTAGAGCAACTGCCACGGTATGGTACAAGTTGTTGTTTAAGCAAACTCTGTTGTGTTTAAATCAAGGTTATTTGTTTAAAGCCGATCAAGAAATCATTGTCGACAAAGAAAGAATTTTTTTTACGCAAGCTATAAGTTTGTTTGTACTAAGTATTTTTTAGTATGTTACGGTAATACAACCGTAGCCTGTAGTAAGCGTTAGCTCAGAGCTTCGGAGAGTGAGTCGTAAGTGATCCTCGATGTGCTAATTATAAAGTAATTAAAAGAGTGCGCAAACAAAAAAAAGCATACACTATAAATGCCCGTTTACATCTGACAAACACTGAAAATAAACAAGCAACATAAAATAAAATAAAATCAACAATCTCTTGAAGATATGGAAATTTTCTAAAAAAAATCGTTGCAGGCAGAATTCAAACCTAGATTATATTTGTGAATTCATTTTAAACTATAAATAAAATGTCTAATAAACTGTTAATGTCCACTTACGCAAAGTTCGCTAACGTACTAACAGGCAACGTCGGAATGGCCGGGCAATATAATCTAGATAATGCACATTACTTCTGATAATTCTCCATCAGACACAACTGTAACACCTTATTATAATACTACTATTGAATACAATTGTTGCCTTTGCAGCTCATGCCTATAATATAATTTTCATAGAGACATTTCTAAAATATCTTGACTATTTATTCTGTTAAATATAAAAGTAAAGACAAAAGTAATGGTTTGTGAATTCATATTGCACTTACTTAAACTGCACTTCTTTCGGATATCTTTCACATTTTTACGTTATTTGCTTTCAGAACTTTCCCTATCTATTAATTGTTCTATTTTTTACTTAGATTATAACTGCACACCAACACTTCAACGTATGTTCCTCGGAAGACGACCTCTAATATATTTCGGACTGTCCTCCAATTCAGTTCATCTAAGCCGCAACCAGGCTTAGATACTACTAATTTCTTAATGCTGTAAAACTCTTATTTCTTTCTTAAGGTTCCATAATGGTCACCACACGACTTTGCAGGTGAGTATTTTTTGGTAACTAGATAGAAAATAAAATTGCGGTCATCACTCAGTTTTGCCGGCAGCCGGTTGCTGTCTTGTTACAAGCTTCTTATTGTTTAGGGCACGATCAGCTCGTAATAGAATTAAAACAATTGCTATTTGAAGAGAAGGGGGAAACAATTTACAACAATTTTTATAAGTGCCAGATCAATATCTACTGAAGTAGCTTCTGTTTGATTACCACAAAAAATTCAAAACTCGTAATAAATATTGAAACGTTCGAGAAGTTATTCGCAACTTCGAGAGCCTTCGCGAGGTTTTCTAGAACGTTCACCGAAGGATGCAGAACATACGGGAACGTTTTGTCACAATGTATAAATACTGAACAAACAAATCGTAGGCGAGTTATTGCCGTAAGGCGAAGACAGCAGTGTTAAGAAGATTATTCAAGTCTAAATAAATAAGTCGTTAACGCGTGTTATAAATAAAGTTACGAAGTATTGACTTTAGTGTAAACAAGTATCTTCGTGTAAGTGATATAAATTAGTGTAAGTGTTTTTATTAAATATTATTAGATTTAATTAGTTCGGTTAATTTAAAAGTGTACATATTTCTAGTATAAGTAAAAATATTTTTAGTAGTTTAAATAAATTAGTTTTAATAATAAAATTCGCTACAATATTTAAAGTCCATAGGATCAGAAGAAACAGGTAATAAACGAACTAAAATTAACAAAAAGATTAGGTTACTAAGTTAATCTAAGATTAACAAAACAAAATAGAATTATCATCAAATTAAATTTGTGCACAGTCAAAAAGTTAGCTTAGTTTAATTAATTGTCGGTCGGTTATAAGGACGCTGAAAGTATCAGCAACTCACAATACATCTGTACAATTGTGAACGACAAACACATAAATTTTCTTTAAATTAGTTAAATTAATAATTAATTAACTTATTACATATCAGTATGCTACAAAATTATGTTAACCGAACAGTAATTAAAAAATCGTTGTGGAAATTACCAAAGTTAGAGTCTATTAAATCTTGCGAATCGCAAATCCGCTGTTGAAAATTAAGAAAACGTTTTTCCAATGGCTCGCTAGTAATTAAACTGACCAACAATAATGTCTAAATAACGACTTACGAAAAACTTGATTTTCTACAACAGAGTAAATTTAACAATTATAAAAAAACAAACAAATTTCATCGTATGCGGCATTGTGTGTAATAATTTTTCTTGTCAAAGATGTGTCAAAAACCATGCCTTGTAGTAATGGAATCAATCACAGAGGTCCTATGATAACCATCGAGTGATTGTTACCCACCAAAAGAATGGTTTGAAGGTTTTAACTTAGATATAACGAATAGTGGCACACATTAGAAACGTTTTAAAAAAATGTAATTAAATTCACGCATGCATGTTTTGTGTTTCAGGACTTAAAAGAAAATGAAAAGCACGATACTCGCTATATGGTGTCGAGAAGTAAATGACTAACTTCAAGTAAACCAGGATATACAGGATAGCGCAATTTAAGTTTAGAGCACGCAACAGATTTTTGATTACTGTGCTAGACTGTCACAATGAAATTTATAAACCGATAAACGGATTAGAATATCCCAAAAAAAAACAAAGAGAAAAGTAGCAAAAGAGATATCCTAGAAATAACTAACAATAAAGCTGACTAAGCGAAAATACATAAGTACAACAAACGAAGTTGTAATCTGCCTTAAGTTTCCGGCCCACACAGCAAAACAAATAACTCACTAAGCCCAATGTAGCAAAAGAAGGAATTAAATAAAAGAAAAAATAAAAAGGAAAAAAACTTAATTCAAAAGAAGTAAGAAAAACAGAAAAGTACCCTAAAAGTAAAAAAAAAAGGAAAAGACAGCAAAAAACAGAAAAAAAACGCGTTTGATATGGAAAAATCCGATAAATTTCAGTGCTAATTTAGCATTAAAAGGTTTGCTAGCATCAGAAAGCACAAAGTTACGTTTTCAGACACTGTCTCTAACCTGAAAACAAACGGTGTTAATTAACGTACGACTTGCACAGTTTTTGTAGAATATCCAAACGACGTGTTTCGTAGAATTGGTTTGGTAAATGTATTGAACGTTCGGGTTCAGAAAGTTCTGTTCTAGGAGAAGGAGGATTACCTAATAAGTCAAGTCTCCATAAGAATTACGTTCCCAACCAAAAAAAGCAAAGTAATTTCAAGTTTTGTAGTGCGGAACCATTATGAGGTCAGTAAACATTCCACTAGCGTTGATTTTCTTTTACATAAGACGTCAACATAGTTTTTACCAGGCGATTAACCCGTTCCACAAAATTGGCTTCAGCCGTAAACAAAATAGTAGTGCCATATTGTGCACATAATTGAGTAAATTTGCAACTGAAACATTAAACGCCATTATAGAAGATAATGTATTGAGGAGTACCAAACAGTAAAATGATATTTTATTCTATTAGTTTAGAAACCACAAAGGCCTTAGCCGTGCGTAATGTCAAAGACAAGTAAATTTACAGAAGGAATTTATCACAGCAAAGATATAACAATTACCTTTCAAAAAAAGTAAAAGACACACAATGTTAATGAAGAGAACTTGCCGTAAGTGTATTAGTTTTTTTATAGGAGCCAAAACCCCGGAGATGTGTTTGTTTTACTTTATGAGAATCACACACTGTGTATTTTCAAATATAATCCGTAACTTTAGCTCTTACATGAGACTAGTAATAATGTTCACGAATAGCGTTTTTGTAACTCCACAGTCACCAGCGGTAGGAGGATTGTGATATTGCTGTATAATGAGCTTCTGTTGATTCTTAAAGACCTCCACTTTCAAGTTACAATGTTTCAAAAAAAAATTCGTATGATTTATACAATAAAACATCAACTACTAACCATAAAGCGAATTTCTGAAGAAACATCGTGATTTTGTCGATAAGTTTTAAATATCAAGAGTCGATTATAGAAAGAATAATGCCACAAGCAAACGAAAGTACGTTAGAAAGTTCAGTCATTGTATCCACTGGTGTAACAAAGCGAGATTAGAACTCAGGTACTACGTAATTTATGCCTTTTTGGTGTACAATAAAAAAGTTATATTGTTGCAGCCCAAATGATCCAACGCGCTTAAGCGTCCAGAAAGAGATTGCAACTAATGTAACCAGAGCAAAGAATGATGATCAGTCACTACTGTAAAATGAGAACTTTCAATATAATGCCAAATCTTTTCTATAGCGATATTACTACTGGATAATATTTTCATTATTTTACAGTATTTTCAGAAACGTTTTAACAAATGAAAAAATGTTTCATACAATTGTTAGTACAAATTTTACAAAAAATGAAAAAGTAAAATAAAATATAATACCGTAGGTTTTAAAAAAATGTGTAAGACATTATTATTAATAAAATTATTATTATGTCAACCAATATAAATTATTCAATTATTTTATTATATACATATATATATATAATAACATGTTTCGAAGCTTGTTAACAAATTAAGTTCATCTTCAGAATGCTAATTTTTTGAAAAATGTCAGTTGTTTTTCATTATTAAAAAACAATTTTAGTAAATAAAAAACATTCAATACATCAACTTTTATATAAAACAATAGGAATAAATAAAATTGTGTTTCCACCATTTAAAAACGAAAATCATAGTCATTTTTCTTTTCAGTTTATTCCACTGCAACGTATGACAAAAGTTCAGGGTGTATGATAACAACAACACGGGAATTATGCAAAATGGAAAATTGTAATACAAATGCAACCCGTGGAAACCTAAATTCTACTATGATTTTTTATTATTTTACAATAATTACAATTTTCTGCGTGCATTTCTGCAAGTTTGTAACGCGGTTTTTCTCGTAGCTAAAAGAAAGCAACGACTTACTCAGTTGTTCCGACGATAGAGTCGTAGACTTTGTGGTGTTAGATCATAAAAGAATTTAAAAAGGCGCCAAAACGATGAAAGACTAGGATGGGTAACACCGTTTAAATCTACACGCAACTGAAAAAGAACAAATGACAAGACAGAAATGGTAACACAGAGTATATTTATTATAACGCAGACAGCAGTAGTAGTAGAAGAAGAAGAAGAAGAAGAAGAAGAAGCAGGCACATAAGTATATTTATATAAATTTTATCATACTAGCAGGCAGGTCGGTATCACTAACAAAATATAAACTACGCCCTCAACTAGGGAACACGCCGTACAGCAAAGTGACCTAGTCGGCCTAACTTTTACATTCAGAAAATGAATGACTTTACATTTGTAAATTAAAATACAAAAGTACCAAAGTCAAAGATTTAGAGAATCAAAGCGCACCGTATAATATATGACACAACAACTAAATTTTATAATTAATTGTGTTAACAACTTAACATGTACGTATGGTCGTTCTTACAATTGACTGACCACCAAAGTACTAAAAATTAAAATAGAAATTGTAATAACTACAATTAGGTTTCCTAAAGTAAAGGGCTAGCTAGCTCCGTACCAGTATTACCTAAAACTTAATTGAAATCTAACAAAAAAACGCACATACGGCGTTATCACAAGTAAACTCCTTTTTAATTTATACCATCACTGAAAATAAGCGAATGCGCAGAGTTTATTTCCAATTAATTTCGTAAATTCGGTAATTGTTTCTTCAATATAATGATAATTTGATTCAACCCCTTGAAACTGTAGATGGTGTTAACTCCACTGACGTGACATCATCATGGAAATTTTCCAATTACAACATGTGCTTATCAACTCCAAAGATAAAGAACGCGGGTGGAAGTATGGAAACCCGCCGGAATAAAGACTTTGACTAGATCGCAACAATATTATAATTCATATACACATAGGTGTGCGTGAAACACTTAACGATAAAACCCTTGTTGGGCGCACACAACGCTGGATAATGTCTGCGTTTTCAAACTTTACCAAAAGAATAAAATCGTGTTTTAAAATCTGACATACTATAAATAAATAAATTTTATTATAAACGCATTTTTAACATAACAAATTCCCCCCAGCAGCATAAAAACTTGAGAAGTGGGCACTAGCTAAAATCAAGAATAGAAATTAAAGCATACGCCAAAGACGTAATCCTAAAATCCAAAACCAACCAAAACACAGTAACACCCAACCCAAGAAGAAACGTAAATAAAAGAGGTTTTCCCAGTTTGCTAAGTATCACGTATCCCATATATTTATCACGAACGCGATTCTCAGACAATAGTTAGTGTCGTACTTACCGTTCTTGATACTTAACATATTATTATACCTTTGAAAATCAAACCGAAATAATCGAAAGATGAATTACCTTTCCAGTTAAATAAATTGATGTTGAACAAATTTTTTTTTAGAAGTTGTCGACAAGCGGAGTTTTTAAAAACAACATTTAATCTTTATTTTTTTTTCTGTAATATCTTCGCATTTTCTACCTATGTTTTGTGTAAATGTGTAAACAAATATTTTCAACGTTAAATGTCCATCATTGGTTTTACTTTACAATCTATAGCAGTCTTAAAAACTATAATAAATACGTTTAAAAGTAAGATAATTGACTTATTATTAGTAAATTATATTTTTTTCTGCGTAACCACTGCTTATAAGAAAAACACGCAGGTTTCATGAATCTATTTTTTCAAACACACTTGCACAAAATTTTACCATTCCATTTACGAAATCTTAAATATGGTTAAAGCACTACATTACGGCCTATTGTTTTAATATTTAAAAATAATGTTTAAGAATAACTTATAATTCTTAAAGATAGAGCTTTTCATAACCTAAAGAAGAAAATAATTGAGCCTCTAAAAGTTAGATCCGCCGGCTTGCGTTGTACTAAGAACGTGATTCTATACATCAATTGTAAGCTCTTGTATAATTGCAATTCTATTTGCTATAAGATTTTTTTTACTTACTTCAATTGCTAAAGTTTGTATATAAATGCACTATCCGCACATTAGCACATAATTTTGATATGGCGAATCCTTGTTACAGTGAGTCGACTCTAGATTTAGAACACGAAGGTGTAACCCGCACTCCGTGATAATTCACAAGGCGTATGAAAGTACAACACGGTAGGCTACAGAACTCCGCATTCATGCATCTGTTTCTCAAATGATTACAACAAAAAGAATAAATAATAGAAAGTTTATATTAATTTGGTGTAATTTCTTTATTAATAAAAATTTTATTTCAAAATCGAGAAAATACTCCGAGTCTCAACCGTAATATTGTTTCTAATGAGTATCTTCTTGTCTTATACGATCAATAGAGAAAACAAGCCAAGAAGATCAGATAAATTAATTACATTTAATAAAAAGATACGTTTAGCGAATTTAGTACGTGGTAAATCCAAAATAAACGAGAAATAACGTTTTGAGAGTTAGAGTAGTTATTTATTATTTTTATTTGTTCGAATTATTTTTTATACGATTGTATTGAAAGATTAATATCTTTTCATTACGTTAGTTGAGATTATTTAATACATTTTTTCTCCAAACATTATTTTTAAACTAATTTTTTACAGTAATATTGGATTTCTACGTGTCAAATTTGGCTGTCTATGTAATCATCTACAAATAAAGTAATAACAACAATTATACAAGTTCTTATGAGAAAATAATAAAATTTTAATAAAGTGTTTTTACATTACTGTTGCAACTCTTAGGTTAAACAGAAAATAAACGAACACGTAAATATGTATGTTATTTTTATTACCTTAGTTTCAATATTTTTTAAACTATAATTTTTTATTTATGTTGCATTTATGGTATACGCACCTAAGTTATAGGTACGTTTCAGAACTGTGTAGTAGATTATATACTTATTAGAAACGTGCATATATTATGTTAGTTTTATGTGTCCCCTTGTAAGTGTTAAATTTCAAGAGGTTATGGTAGCTAATAGCCATGCAAAAATGTTTGTTGTAATTTAAATGCAAATTTAAGTAGCAAGCAAAGGGAAACAAGTTATAACATTGTTATAACAATACACTTTAGGGTAGTAGTTTTATTCTTTATATCGTACTCTAATGTCTGTCATTTGTTGTAATTTTATAGACGTACTAATCCGATGATTGCATATGGCATCGAATGTATGGTATAATTTTATTCTATATTACTCAGTACATGAATCCTAGAGTTCTTTTTATTTAAGCTGTACAATACGAAACGCTTATTAGTTTTTGGTAAAATGTATACTATAAAAATTTGACGATCGTGATAAGCCTTCAAAATGGCACGTATCTATCATTGGATTATTGGCGTGAATGTTCAATGTAAGGAATGTAAGGGTATAGCTATAGCTTAGGGTGGTTTACAATTTTCAATTGAATTCAAAGACGCCAACATCTTCAGATATTGCAATATTAAAAGGTCTCTAAGGGAATTTCAAGAATTACAACAATGGCTTAAATACTTCATTCTAACACTTCCAATATAAATTTAGGCATAATAACGCGTCATTATAAATCTATTAACTTTTTAACATAAAAGTTGCAGTTATATGATAGCAATTAAATTTAATGGGAAATACATTGTTCCTATAAAAACTTACTACGTTCTAAAAGCTTAGTCATATAAGTAATAATAAAATGCTAAAAAATGAAATTATTTTGTATTTATTGCGATTGCAGTTTTTGATTTTAACTAAAATTTAATAAATCTGCTAAAATATAAATACCAGAAAATCAGTTTCATCATAAATAGATAAATTGATGTCAACAAAATCAAAATAATTCTGGGTGAAAATAGTTTTGTTAGCGTATCTTCCGGAATAAAACAAAATAATGCAGTGGATCGACTGAATAAGCTAAACAAAACAAATAAAAATCGACTTCAGCAAACATAATTCTATAATAAAAATATATATATAAATAACAGAAAATATGTCAAACAAAATTAATTATTTATTTGGTAACTTAAAATCTAATCACCTAAAATCTACGTAGATTCAATTATTGTTTGTTAGTAACCAACTAAACTGCTCCACAATTTTTTAATTTTCAAATTTTTGTCATGTTTGACATTTTATTAAAGTTGCTAGTTATCATACCTATGCCATACGGTTAAATGTGGAGAGTTTTTCTCCCTCAAACCCGTTTTAACGAATCAATTGTTTGTTTGGTTTACTTATCAATTTGTTGCAAATTTGGTATCAAAATTTTATTCGTTGCTAATTCCCAATGCCTATACGTAAATTAACATCTGTCAAAGCAAATAAAGCAATTGGTTTACTACAGGGTAGTCAACTACAAAGTGACGTAACAACCTTTTTTTTAAGTAAGCCAAAGTGTCATTTCTAGATTTTTTTAATCGTTTATAATAAAAAACAAGCATTTACAAACTAACTAGCTTAAAATCGTCTTTAAAAAATTTTTTTTTCTTTTGAAAAATCACATTTTTCATAATACCCCTAACTTATGTCGAGTTTTTCTAGCGCCTTTCTAAATTCCAAAAATCGTAACCGCATACTAATAGAAGAAGTTATAGGCTATTTTTGTTGAAGACGCAACTGTCAAATATTTACGAAAAAAATTGATAACTCGAAAACTGTTAAGTTAAGTTTTTTATTTATTTTATTAGGAATTACTTAAGAAATTTAAAAATCAAAAAATATACACGGTGTCCCATTAAAAAAAAATTATTGTTATACCGCAAAATTGGAACACTCTGTATGTTTGAAAATAATTTTACGACATGAAGATTTTTAAACCAATAACTTTTTCATCTCCCACGGGAAACGCGCTAGGAAAGCGCGACGCACTGTTACAGGACCTTGTATAATGAAACTTATCCACACGCTCCAAGAATGTAAATTTACTCGGTTGTAAGTGCCCGAAAACAGTAGCACATTAGTTCTTAGTGTATAATTATAATTATCATTTGTATCTAGTATGCCATTCAGTACTTAAAGAAATTAGTAAATAGTAAAATTAATTTAAGTAAGAAGAATTTTCTTTGTTGCGCCTACAAACATGCAAAAGTTAAAAATTAATTTTGATAAACCGAATGCTAGAACTACAACGGCAAAAGAGAAAAATGATCAAAATTTAAAATGTTGACCCCAGTAAACACAAAATTGATAATGTTTAGTAACAGTTTCAAAACAAAAAAATTATGATTCACTCTTGTTTCAAAGTCCATCGCTGTTTCACTTATTTGAATCAGTATAGTTTCGGTATTTTAAATTCAAATCTGTTGCAAAATAAATGTTGCATTCGGTTTACGTTTTAAAAGCTTCGTTCTTGAACTGATACTAAATGATCAATAAATATATGATTTTCTTGTTTCAATAATGAACTAAAACAATTCTTTTAAAAATATAATAATACATTTTCGAATGCACGTTTCAAATTTTATTGCACAATAAATATTTTTAAATACAATATCACATTGAGTTTTTTACATATTGCAACTTTCTTTGATGTGGTCTTTTCACGGAAGCCTCGAAAACTGCATCAGTTATTGTTGGGTAACAACTTTTAACCGCATCTGTAACATAGAAATAAATATTTAATTTATATACATACATAATCATAGAGTTATACAAAATTAATTACATTTTTTAAATCAAAAACAACACAAACTTAATATAAATATCACTTTAGCAATTATAAGAAAGTTATAAAAACACTGTGAATACCTTTAGCTGCACATAATCTTATAGAAAACTTGAAGAATTGAACTCTAATTATAAATTCTAAAGTATCATCAGATTTACGCAATAATCTACCTTAACGCAACCATGTGTGTTAATTTACATTTTTTTCATACAAATTAAAACATGATACATAAAGAACAGAAATGATAATAATATTGATTACATTTATGGATTATAATAAAATGTTTTGACTTACCGTTTATTGTTCCATTTCGTAATTGTACACACAGCATGACTTATCAAACTACAACCAAACAAGTGAAAAGATATCAATTTGCAGCGCAAGCGTTGACGACAGTAATCAAAAGTATAGCAACGACCAATGCTGACTAATCACAAAGTATTCGTTTTTACTAAAACGATTCCACTGTTTTGAAAATAATTCAATCTTATTTAATCGATCTTCAAGCAATTCTAGTTATTCAAAAAATATTCGGTTTTAATAAAGTAGTTATTAGACGGTTGCTGATTATGGGAAAAAATTGCAAGTACTGAAACGGTTTAAAACTGATTGTGAAAAATCGGAACTCTTTCAATTTATTCACTGTCAGTTACATGTAAATGATATAAAAATAGAACTAACACGAAACAACGTATTGAAACAATTGTTTTAATTTTGTGACTGTAACAGTTTCAATCCGTGTTTACTGGGACGTTGCCACATAACATTCTCCTTTCTAAAAAAGATCAAAGCGTATAACGGTAACAAGAATAAAATTAAGAATAAAAAAAGGTAAAAGGAAAGGTAGTCTAAGTACTAGAATCTTTATAAGGTTTGAAAAACTGAATGTAAAATTTTGAGATTTTATTTGTGACGGGATCTTTTATTATAATAAAAACGGGAGTAGACAACTCTTAGATAACTCATGGTAGAGACCATTTTGGTAAAAATTTAGAAAATAGAGTAGAGGCTAGAAATCGCTTTACTTAAAAACCTATTGATTAACCAAAAACGCGCTACTCGATATTTTCTTTGGTTATAGTGTCGCTCAGAGTGGTAAATGTCACTGTGACATTTACCACTCTGAAGATGCAAGCTGCAATGTCTTCCGAAACGTCAGTTTGTTTGGGTTCCCGAACGGCAATACGGCAAAGGCCAAGTTCTACTTCTTGTTTTGGCTCTCAAGAAGAGACTATGACCAAGCCTAAGTCTGGGTGTTTTACTACGACGCGGTCTAAGCCGAAAGTCGCTTATAATTTTAAACATAACATCCGCGAAAGCTTAAGATTTTATAACATAAATTCTTCCATAAGTTAATTTATCCATAATCGCATATTGTCTGAACCACAAATGCCATGAAACGGTACCTACGTGACCTGAAAATTCTCTATATCTGCTTAAACCTATTGGTCATTATCGAGTACCTTCTTAACTTCATACGTCCCTTTATCCCTGGGAATTAATTTTTTATTAACGCCCACCGTTGTATCAAAATTCCTAATCATTACATAATCACCGAATTTGTATTTAACAAGAGGTTTGTGCTTCTTGTCATAATATTCTTTATTGTATGATTGCATTTGCGAGATTTTGTTTTCAGCATCGGCCCTTAAATTGTCTAACTCTAACTATGAGTTAGTAAAACTTCTTAACCAGCTTCGTAAATCATCATAAGGATCTCGTTGATTCATACCAAATAAAAGAGTTGGACTGTTGTTTATAGATCGACAATAGGTATTATTAAGACTAAATTGAACATGGCACAAGTATTGATGCCAATTATTTTTTTCAGTAGTTAACTTTGTGCAATAACGGAGTACTATCTCGATTCCGACGCTCTATCTGACTATTTACTTTAGGTGTTTGACTTGCAACTTTGATATGAATAATACCACATTTTTAGTGTTGTAAATTATCTATATAAATTTATATAGATAAATTAATCTAGATTAATATTTTTTATCTATTTATATGTATCTAGATACAATCAAAAATATGTAAGTTATATGTATCTGTATATATATATATGATTTTTTATTTAAATTACTTAAATAAAATTTATAAAAAATCTAGTGTCCCGTAAAATTCAAGTAACAATATGTATGTTTTTCTTCAGTAATTTCCCACATTCTATAGTAGTTCTTCAAATGAACTCCATCTATCGTTGTTACTACCTAGAGTATTTTATCTATTATCTATTATCTATATAAAGTTGGAATAGTTTATCTATTATCTAATACTAGATAATTCTTGCAAGAAAAAAAAATTATCTGTATCTATATAATTTAAAAATTATCTATTTACAACACTGCACATTTTAAAATAAACTCTTTGAACTCATTGGATGTTTAACAAGTACCTCTGTCTGATATAATACGTATAGGTTTGCTTTAATATGAAAAGTATTCCTCTAACTTCAGTATAACTTCACGTGATTTAGTGGTTTTTATTGCATATAATTTAATGAATTTTGTAAATGCAACTATGACTTTAAATATATATCGTTTCTTAGCAGAAGTTAAGTCTAATGGACCATAATGATCAATGTGAATGGTGTGAAATGGTTTGTCACTCTTCGGAATAGTATGTAACTCTCCTTGTGCTCTACCACTGGTTGAAGAATAAGTGATACATTCTAAACAATTTTGTAAGTACGTTTTAATTTTAAAATGTACCTGTGGAAACCAATAAACTTTACATAAGTATTTTATAGTTCTATCTAATCCGATATATCCTACCGCATCATGTGATGCAAAAATAACCTTGTCCTCCATGGAACGAGAAACGTAAAACAATCCAGTTTTTCCTTTTCTATATACTAATCCATTGCGTAATTCATAATATTTATTTTCTTTAGCTTCCAAATCTAACTTAATCTTTGCGATTTCAGTATCTAAGTTTTGAGCGATTAACAAAGTTTGCTCGAACGTATTTTCTTTCAGTACTAATATATTATTACAAAGACTTAAAGCGTCTACATGCCTCATTCGCTTATTGTCTTTATGCTCAAGTTTATCGATTTATCCGCGGGTTTATTTCTCTCTTGTTGAACGCAAGTTTTATAGAATTGGAATCTGTTGATAAAATTGCACCGTAACGCTTCGAACAAGCGTCACAATGGAGTTCCGTCTGTAAAAATGGTGAATAACTTGCTAATAGAGGAGATGCATTCTCTGAAAACAGATACTGTTGATATATCAGATGATATTTTATAAAATGCGCGTGTTTTATAAACATATAAGAGCGCAGATGCGAAAGAAGACGATGTAGTTGTATTCGTTCGTTATATCAAGCATGACAGAGGTGTAATAAAGTGTATTATCAAAAGAACCTTGAAATTCGTTACAAATAACCTATTGAACTCTATTGAACATTAATGATCCTTCGCGAGGATACAAAAAGCAATCAATAATTACAATCGATGAAATAGGTGTGAAAATTCAAGTAGACCAGCTGAATACATGGTAGTGTTAACTTTCAAGTATTTAAGTACCTCAAAAATTCTATTCGTTGAACGACTGGATAATCCAACGGCTGCGTGGGCAAGTAGATTCGTCACGTAAGTCGTATGATCCCTACTTATCAGTTTCACTTTACTGACCTTATAAAACTTCAATCTGTTTCTAAAAAAAGAATGTATTTAATCAGTTAACAAATCTTTAGTAAAATTGATGTGATTTACAATTTCTTCAAGTACTTATTTATTTATACAAGAAAAATGGAAAGTAATGAACAGTGTCGCGCAAACGAGGCGTCATTAAACGTAAATTAACTACCTTTGCTAATTTTATTGAATGGATGACAGTAAAATTGGCAGCTGGTGATGCTTCGAAGAAGTTCAATTACAACTTGAATATTCTTGCAATGAATTAGAATTAGAAAATCACTATCGTTATAGGGACGAGTTCGCTGATTCATTATTATAAATTTTAGCGACATCGCAATTAATGCTTGAAAAGATAGGCCTGGCATTCAATTAGATGCAACGGCAAATACATCAAACCATGTACGTGACACCGACAGTGTTACAAACGCGCATTCGGGTTTTAATCTTCAAAGCATTAAATTGCCTGTTATCAATTTACCAAAATTTAAAGGTGATTACAAACGATGGTTGGAATTGGATACTTTTGAATCGATAATTCATGATAACAATTCAATTAATAATACACAAAAATTTCAGTAATTACCAGCTTCATTCTTCGGAGAATTATCCCGTCGCTTAGGAACTTCTTTGTACGAGATTTAACAATTGTAGATTCCTAGTACACAATCATTTAAAAACGTTATTTGAATTAAAGATCATTTCACGACTAAAGAACCGTGAAGTGCGCGTCGGATAAATTCGGAATTTGACGATCATGCGAAATAAATTCTAACTAAAAACATCTGTTGTAAACAATGTACATTAACTGTAATGGTTGATCTTTAATTTAATTAAAAAATAAATGCATACAAGACGTTGAATATAATATCAAAAATATATGAAGATGAAAAAGAGTTTGTAACTTGTGGAATAAATGTGGACACCTCAAACGCCGTATGAAAAGTACAAACGTTTTTGGTTAGCTAGTGTACTGACATTCGGAACAAATTGGTTTCTGCGCAGCGGTTCTTTAGTCTTGAAATGAACCAGTTTTAGAAAGAGAAACGGCGTCAGGTATTCGCAATACCGTTGATGAAGTAGCTTACTAAACATTGGGACACTCTTGTCATATTTATTATTTCTATCAAATTAGATAGGGCAACGGCCCAAAATTGGGAAAACAAAGAACTTCAAACAAAAGTCCTACATTGTCAGATTTCAACAATTTTTTGCGTACTAGAGCAGATTGCTGCGAGGCACTTGAAGTGAATCAAACAAGTACAATTAGCAAAGAGAAAGATTTTAAATCTAATCTGAATCGGCGTATTTCATTAGCTATTTCAAAACTCGTATGCAATTATTGCAACAAGTCGCATACAATTTTTTCTCGTGATGAATTCTTGAAATTAGATATTCCAAGCAAGATGGTCAGGCCATCAAACCAAAACTTGTAGGTCACGTCACACTTGTAAAACATGTCATCAGAAACACAATTCGCTTCTTTACTTAATACAGGAAAATTTCAAACTTCCAGTAGTGGAAACTTTTGATGGTGCCAGTACGATCAACAATGTTCAACTGTGTCTTTCGTCTTTTGTTGACTAGAACTATGTTGTTTTAAAGAATACCAAGAGTTGAATCACATGTATCTTAATGATTCACAAGCAGATAACTTTTCTTATTTTCTTCCTAATCATGGAGTACTAAGACAGGAGAGTATTACTACCAAACTTCGCGTGGTTTTTGATGGTTCATCTGCTTTAAGTTCAGGTTGGTCACTGAACGACATACAGTTTGTCGGACTTTCTATTATAAATGACATTTTTGAAATTCATTTAGACAGCATACATATGTAGTATCATCTAACATTGCTAAAACATATAGACAAATTTTGATTGATGACCGAGATAGACCTTTGCAGAAACTTGTGTGGAAAAAAGCTTCTGATCAACCCATTAAAATATTTAATCTAAATACAGTCACTTATGAGACATCCTCAGCCCCATACTTGGCAATGAGATGTCTAAAGCAAGTTGCTTTAGAAAATAAGTTAATGTTTCCAAACTCTGCTTCAATAATGCGACGCGACTGACGTCGATGATCTAATAACGGGCTTTTCAGATAAATCAAAGGCGATTGAAGTATGCAAAGAGATATCTACAACTTTGCACATTAAGAAAATGGCATTCCAATAGTAAACTTATTCTAGATTCGTTACAAGACTATAACGAGGCAAACAGTGTTATCTTAATAGACGAGAAAACCATTAAAACTCTTGGTGTAGTGTGGAATAGCAAATATGATACAGTTACTTATCAAGTTCCTGACTTCTCTAGTTATGAAATAACAAAAAGAAGCATTTTGTCAGATAGCTCAAAAATCTTTGATCCTTTAGGTGTGGTAGGTCCTTGTATAATTCTGATAAAAATTATCCTTAAAAAATTGTGGATGTTGAAATTGGGATGGGATGATCCAATACCTGAAGATATAGAAAGGAAATGGTGTGCATTTACAAAAGAATTAGTTCTTTTAAATCAAGTGTCTCTTGAGCGACACGCATTCTTTCTAACAGTGTTTCTGTGGAACTTCGTGCGTTCTCTGACGCCTCAGAAGCCGTATATGCTGCTTGTCTGTACTTGCAAAGCGTAGATCTTACTAATCAAATCAAGGTTCGTTTATTATGCGCCAAAACAAAGGTAACGCTAATAAAATTCTTGACTCTTTCTCGTCTCAAGCTTAAGCTCAAAGTTAGTGAAGTAAGACACCTTGTCTTTTAGCCTTACTATTCAATTTACATTGTATTTTTGGACAGACTCACAAACAGTTCTTCCGTGGTTACATTCTACGCCAAATAGGGTGCAAACTTTTGTGGCTAATCGAGTCTCACAAATCCAATCTCTCACTTCTATAAAAAAAACTGGAGACATGTAGCCGGTAAAGAACATCTCGCTGATATTGCATCAAGAGGAGTTGGACCTGCATTTCTCTTACAATCTCAATTGTGGTAGCAAGGACCTCACTGGCTGTCAAATGACACACAGCTTTGGTCAAAACAACAAATTGATTATTCTACGGTAATTGCTCCTGATGTTAAAAAGCACGTTTTTTCTACTATCAAGAAGGACAATTTCCCATTTGTAGATTTTCTAGTTTTACTAAGTTGAAATTTACAACTCAGAGTGCCAAAAAATAAAAAGAAAATTTGTCAGATGTTTTAGGTTTTGTCCGCATAATGTCACGCCATTAATGGCCGATTTACCCAAGGAAAGAGTTCGAGTTTCCTATCCTTTTTCTATTGTAGGCGTCGATTATGCTATTCGTAATAAAAAATCAAAAAAGTAGAGTGTTTAAATGTAATAAGGCTTACATTTGTTTGTATATTTCGTTATCAAGGCACACACATTGAATTAACAACTGATTTAAGTACTGATTGTTTTTTGGCATGTTTAAGACGTTTCGCTGGCCGGAGTGGAAAACCTTGTCACACTTATTCGGACAATGGCACAAATTTCATTAGTGCTTACAACAAGCCTAATGTTTTACAATTTTTTTTAAAATTCTTGGCATTTCATACCTCCTCAATCACCAGACTTTGGTGGATTGTGGGAGTAAAAAGTGTAAAAACGCACTTAATCAAAACTGTTGGTAATTTAAAAATGACTTACGAAGAATTTCTAAATTTACTTACTCAGATTGAAGGAATTCTAAATTCGAGACCGTTACACCCGTTATCCTATGATCCACACGATTTAGAAGCCTGGACCCCTTCTCACTACCTTATTGGCCGACCAACAACGACCAGAAAGTACCTGCAAATAAACTTTAACATTATCAACAAATTCAAAAACTACAACAAACCTTTTGGTGTCGTTGGCACAAAGATTATTTAGCTCACTTACAACATAGACAAAAATGGCAACAAGCATTGCCACCTCTTCGTATTGGAACAATGGTTCTTTTGAAGAAAGAAAATTTACGTTCATTTCAATGGCCTTTGGGTCGAATAGTCGACTTACATCCAGGAGATCATGGACAAGTTCTAGTAGTGAGTGTTCGTACTGCCATGAGCACGTTTAAACGGAGTGTAACAAAGGTGTTTGTTCTTCCATTACTTGAAATTGTGAAAGATTAAAATTCCTAAATATGTACTTATATTTTATAGTGGTATTGTTTAAATTTATATTTTACTTATACTTACCAGTATGTGTTCACTCAAACGTTTTATATGTAGTTAGTTAGTTGTTAGAATGTGTCATATGTTTAAATTTGAACATCCTCCCGGAATGTTTAAGGCGGGGGAGTATGTTGATGTATCAGATAATATTTTATAAAATGCGCGTGTTTTATAAACACATCAGAGCGCAGATGCGAAACGAGAGAATGTAGTTGCATTGGTTCGTTATATCAAGCATGACAGAAGTGAAATAAAATCTATTATCAAAAGAACCTTGAAATTCTTTACAAATAACCAAAGAAACGCAAATACAGTACACTCTATTGAACAGATACTCTACATTTTTTCTAGTTAAATCATAAAGCGGTTTTGCAATAACTGGGAGCTGACCGATGAATCGTCGAAAATAACTTGCTAATCCAAGAAACCTTTGCAACTTGTGAACAGTCTTTGGAATTGCATAATCATTTATAACCTGCACATTTTCAAGGTTATGTCGTATTCCATCTTTGCTAATCAAGTTTCCTAAATAAATGATACCTGTTTGCAGAAATTTACACTTATCAATCTTAAGTTCTAATGAGTTTTTAGTCATTAACATAATTACATCTTTGAAAATTAACATATTTTCTGCAATCGTATCGGTTGCTATAAGTATATCGTCTAAGTAGATCAATATCTTCTCTTTACTTATTAAGGGAGGGTACTAATACCAATACCAAATGGTATTCGCAACCACTCGAACTGACCTAAAGGGCTAATAAAAGAAGCATATTTAATCGACTCTTTATCAACTTTAATATTTTGGAACCCATTTTTTAAATCTAACAATGTGTTATAAATTTTGTTTTTGAGTCTATCTATTTGATCTGCTATTCTAAAGATTGTATAATGTTCCCGTATTATAAATTTATTTAATTGATGAAAATCACAGCATAAACGATAAGATCCATTCCGTTTCATTGCCAAAAAAATAGGGCTACAGTATGGAGATTTAGATTCTCGAATAATGTTTTTCCGTAACAACTCGTCTAAAATTTCTCGTAACACATTTGTTTCCTAATAACTTAACCTCCTTGTCCAAAAAGCAAAAGAAATATCCGATTTAACTCGAATTTGCATTTCATAAGTTAAACCAGGAATTTCTGGCGTCGCAGGCTTAAAGTATAAATCCTTACAAATATTTTGAATTTTATCGCAATCTAAAAATGAAATACATGGATTTATGTTTAATTGTTTTTCACTTATATAATCATCAACTTCAATTCTCAAAATCTTATTTTGGATGTCATCATCATAATTGTAACGTTCATCATCAACTTCCTTTATACTAACTTTCAAATTTGGACCTATCTTGAACTTAACTAATTCATTTGACAAAAAATCTAGTCCTAACAGAATCTTAGAATTCATCGTATGTTCAGGAACAACATACAATTGTAACTTAAATTCAAAACCGTGTATAATTAGTATGGCATGAACAATACCCAAGATGTTTAATAATTAATTATTAATTCCACAAAACTTAATGTTAGATACATATGGGACAATCATATTTGCAGGAACGCAACTAACATGCATTAGCGAAATCGAACTGCCAGTGTCAACAAATGCATTTTCCGTAAAACTAATTCGGTTTAATCTCACCTCTACCCAAACCATGTATGCTGGAATAGGAGTTTGTGTCTTTTGCAAAACAATCGTTGTACTATTCGGTACTCTTGATAATGATTCTCCATGATGTGGTCTGGTGTTTGGTGAACCTTTTTGTTGTGGACAATATCGTTGAAGATGACCTATTGAACCACATATAAAACATGAACCACATTCTCGTCTTGGCTTTGTGCATTGTGAAGCTAAATGACCAACAGCATTACAGTTATAACATCTTATATTTTTGTCTTTTCGAGCTGGTGGACCACAGCTATTGAATGGCTTAGGTGTTTTACGCCTAAAATAAAAATTGTGGCTCTCCCCATCATTGGTTGTGATTTTACTCATAACACTTAATAAGTTGTTAAGGTTCTAAAATTCTTGCATTCTTGCTTGAGTCTGTAAAACAGGATCGTCGAAACCGTCAATCACATATTCCAATATGTCTGCTTCTCTTAACCCAGCTTCATTACGCAATATTACTTTATCACTATAATATTTTTGGAATTTTTCAGTTTTCTTCCATCTTCTAGCTTCAAATTGTTTTCATAAGTAAAATTTTATCCGGTCGACAAGTAAACATGCTTCTAAATTATTGTGCTAGTTCTAATCAATTCAAAGATATTAAATTAATCAACTCGAGAGTGATACCATGATTGTGCTACACCTTGCAATTTGCCAGCTACTAATACACACATCGTCTGATTGTCAACTTCATAAGTCTTTTGAATAACATTTAAACGTTGCAACTATACTTCAACATCGGCAGTGTGATCATAAACGGGAAATAAATTTGACAATTCTGAATGTTTAAGCCTCGGACTGCTTACATTGTTTCCTGACGTAACCTCTTTTTCTTGTTGTAAAATAGAACGAACTGTTAATCGTGAGTAGTAGTTATTTAATCGATTCTCCAACCTCCTCCTAAAACATCGAAGGTCGCTGCGACCTTAACGTTGTTTCAGGAGTAGGTTGAAGAATCGACAAATAGGTGGCGAAGGTTGCATTGCTGTTACTGAGGTTCTAAGAGTGTGGAATGAGAGTAACGTCCGCACAACTATTATTGTTGCAGGAGATAATTAGAAATGCAATTAATTTCAAGGTGTCTGTTGCACACAAAGTCCGCATCTAACAGTGTCGAATGAGGGCAATATCTGCACAATTGTAATTGTTGCAGAAGGTAATTAGAAATACAATTGATTTGAAGGTGACTGTTTCACAGAAAGTTTGCATTTAACAGTGTCGAATAAGGGTAACGACTACACAATTGTAATTGTTGCAAGAGGTAATTAGAAATGCAATTGACTTCAAGATGACCGTTGTAGAAATAATTTTTTTTGTGGGTTTCTAGCACCCACAATAATTCCTCAATGTTTATTGCATGTTAGATTAATAATATTTTGTCATTCGCAGACAAAAATTAATATAATATGAGAATAATACGTCTAATGCAGTGACCAGTGTGCAAGCTCAATTTACTCTGTTGGCACTTAGAGCCATTTTTGTGCAATTAGTTCTTCAGAATAGTGTTTAACTTCAAACAAAATCTCAAAAACCTTCAAACATCGTTCGAGAAATAATTACACTTGCGCAAAGTTTTCTGAAGCGACAATAGATATTTTCTAAATTTCAAAATAAAGAGAAAAACAAAAGTTATAATTAATAACTTTTTTCTCCTAGTAATAATTGTTAAGAAGTTGTATTACACCTTCAGGCGGGAGAGGCAAAAAACTCACACTTAGTAAATTTTTATAGGCGAGGTTTCGTGGCGCTATTGTGCGAACTTCTTCGTTGCCACTATTTATTGAAAAAACAAAAGATAATATTTATCTTTTTTGCCCAACTAGATAGACAATCAGATATATTTCTATGGCTTTTATTTTAATAAACTATTTGAGTCTTGTAGGTTTTATGCAAAAATTGATAAAATTAAAAAAAAAGTAAGTTGAGGCAAAAGTAAATGATTTGCAATTCCATCTAGAATCCTTTAAGCTTCTTTATTACATTAATATGCTAATTATTATTTTTTGTTTTTTTAAAGACTGTATTGGAATTTTTCAAGAAACAAGACTCGTTTTTAAGGTTTTGGATAACTATCAACAAAAAAACGCTTCTCTCAAACTAGACTGTCCTCGTCAGCGACGTGTTCTGCGAGGGTTAGATGCTGGTTTAGAAGGCTACATGTTTGACAATGTTATAGATAACAGTTTTTTGAAATTATAGATAGTGTTGTGTGTTGTTGTTAGAACTAATCCATCCGCAACATTTTTTTCAAATTGCAGATCAATTAATGAACAACTATTGCTTTGCAAAATACTGTTTTTCTTAAAAAGTTTTTTCAGATTTTGATGGATGCGGCTTTCGTTTGAACATGTACTGATTTATTTAATGTGCGACTAAATAATGTAGCAAACGTTTTCTTAACTTCTTGCTTCTTGTCTTTTGCCCCCCTCCTCTGACTACGCCACTGATATATGTAGATATTAATATTTATTCTTATGTTATTAAACTAAACATCATTAGATCATTTGTTTTCAAACTTACTAATTTTTTAAAGAAAAATTTTTATTTTAATTTCTGAAACAGAATTCAATCCTAGGAACCTACAAAGTTTTAAACAAGTCGGCGCCTATAAATAGTGAAACAACACAATTCAATTTTTGCAAAAATGGAATGTGAAAATTGTAAAAAAGCATTTACGCGTCGTGATAATTTGAAGAGACATCAGATGTCAGGGTGTGCCGCAAAGAGATTCAAAGTAGAAGGCGGTGGTGGTCATAGTTTGAAAAACGTGTGGTGCAAATTGCGTGAGGAATACATAAGAAGACAGTGTTACTCTGCGCACTTACGAAGTAACGCTCATAACAGAATAGCTGGTGCGTTTGGACACAAGATAGTAAGTTACAGGATTAGCAACGATCGACACATTGACGAATTTAGCTACGTTATTCGAGAAAAAGCTCTAAGTCTCATTCAAAACACTATTGGTGTCCATGGATCTATAAATGTGAATATGGAATGTTTTGCGGTTTATTTCTTGGCAACAAAAATGGATACAGAAATAAAATCGTGTTACAACAAAAATAAGATTATTAGTATAGCATCCAACTTATATAATATGTATGGAGTGTTATTGGAAAAAATTAAACAGAAAATGTCGGAATTTCATGAAAGAGATTCAGGATATTCTTTAGTTGAAATTATATATATATGGAAATTAACTTGAACAAATATAATCCAATAAAAGAATCGAGTTATATTGATCATCCGTATGCCCGTTAAAGCATGCTTGTGATTAATGTTCAAAATGCCGACAATGCTTGTTTCGCATGGGCCGTAACGTCTGCTTTGAACGAACCAACAAGTTTACCTCAAAGAACTACGTCCTATTCTGATTATCGGCAAACCGAATTGAATTATTTCCGTGCAATTGTGCAACGTACCTGCGTTTGAGAAATTAAATAACATTTCGATAATTGTCTATAGTATTAATGAATATTTTAACAGTGATATTCAAGCAATGACTCTACATATTGTCACTTTGTACGTTTATAAACAAAAATTAGCGCGACACGTAAATGTATTGATTGTGATTGATGATAATGTAAACAGTCATTACTGCTGGATCAAAAACTTATCTCGATTAATTTCATCGCAAGCATTCCGTAACGAACATAAAAAATATATTTGTGAAGGATGTTTAGTGCATTTTTTGAACGAAACAAATCTTATTCGGCACCAAAATGACGATTGCAACAAAGTGAAAAGTGACTCTGGCCACCACAATGACAAAAATCAATAAATACGGATGGACAGTAAGAGAGAACGTATTACAATTCAAAAATTTTGCAAAACAGATGAGGTTACCGTTTGTAGTGTATGTCGATTTTGAAACGATATTAAAACTGCTGTGACAAAACATTGTTACTAAGTAGGAACTTTTATATTCTAAAATAAGAAATCAGGTTAGCAACTTCAGTTGAAGAAGTAAGGTGCGAATTGTATTGTACTCTTTTAACGGTTGTTGTGTTTTATGTACCTATGTAGTTTGTTTCATGTTAAGTTAGTTAAATGTATACGTTATAAATAATCACTTTTATCAAGGAATGCTTTGTTTATTGATAAAATCACAACAAAAACCAATGGTAGAAAACGTAGAAGCAAACATAAACATGAACAATAATTCGTCGTACACAGTACGATGTTATGAACACAAACCGTACTCGTTCGTTTATTATATTAAATGCAGTTACGACGATTCTGCCACACATCAACGCTGATTATTGTCACATTTGCGAAAAAGTGTTAATCATGAAGGAGAAAGTATACGACCACGATCATCTTACTGGGTTATATTGTGATCCAGCTCATTCGGTGTGTAATATAAATTACAAAATTCCAAGATTTGTACCGATTTTTTTTCACAATCTCTCTAACTACGATAGTCACATGTTTGTAAAAGATATTGCTTTAAAAAAAAAGAAGTAGACGTGATTGCTCAAAACAAAGAAAAATTAATGTTTTTCGAAAAAAGTTCACGTGCATGATGTAACCAATTGTAATGGAAAAAGCAGAAGCTATTTATAAAAATAAGATTTGTATATTCGTTTAGATTTATGACTTCGTTAGAAAAACTTGGCTAGTATCTACAAGACAATAAATATTTAGAAACTAGAAAATATTTTTCCGAAGACTCCGAATTTCATCTAGTCCGTCAGAAGGGAGTATTTCCGTATTCCTATGTGAATACATTTGAAAAACTTGTTACAACATTACCCGATATCAAAGACTTCTACGACACATTGAACGACGAACACATTTCGAAAGAAAATTATGCACGAGCCAAATTAGTATGGAACATTTTTAAGTGTAAAACAATAGATAATTATAGTGACGTGTATATAGTGCGGACATATTGATGTTGGCCGACATTTTTAAATACTTTCGCACAATGTGTTTTCAATATTATAAGTTATGTCATTAATTTACGGCTCCAGAGTTTGGTGGCGACGCTTTATTACGAATTACTGGTATTAAACTAGACTTGCTAACATATATGGATATGCTGCATTTTTTTCAAAAATGGTGTGCGTGGCGGTGTGATTATGTGTAACAAACGTATGGCTAAAGCTAACAATATGTTTATTCCCGAATACGACAACGCAAAGTCATCATCCTACATACTGTACTTAGACGCTACAAATTTATATGGATATGCGATGGGTTCTAAATTACCAACCGGAAACTTTAGATGGCTAACGAAACCCGAAATCCAAGAGTTGTCTATTTTTGATATCGAAGACGATGCACACGTAGGATATGTATTCGAAGTAGACTTGCGATATCCCGATACGAACATAACGATTTACCGTTTTGTCCGAAATTATGGTTCCACCTGGAGGAAAGTTTACCAAATTGGTGCCAAATTTGTATAACAAGATAAAATATATAATACATTACGTAAATCTAAAACAATGCCTTCGTCACTGTTTGAAATTAGTTCAAATTCATCGAGTATTAAAATTTAGACAATCGGATTGGATGCGAAAATATATCGATTTTAATACTGGTACACGTGGTAATGCTAGAAACGAATTTGAAAAGAACCATTACAAATTGATGAACAACATGGTTTTCGGTAAAACTATGGAAAATGTCAAAAATAGGGTAGATATTAGATTAGTTACGCATTGGGAGTCGCATTATAGAAAAGTAGGAATAAAAGCACTAGTAGCAAAGCCTAATTTTAAGTCGACGAAAATATTTTGCGATAATTTAGTAGCCGTAGAAGTGAACATTTTGGAAGTTAAGTATAATCATTGATTATATATCTTTATAGATAGTCGGTCCTTGGTTAAAAGTGTGACGCTCATAAAAAGGACACAGGAAATTTTAGTTCTGGATACTGGATGCAGCGCTGCGATCGTGGACATTTTCAGTAGCTGTCGGTAACAAAACCTGTACTTTAATAGCACCTTTTTAGCTATTGTTTTACAGTTTTCTAGTGTATTTGTACAGTCTTTGACAAATGTAATGTCCCTCAGACACATAGGCAACCAAAGTATCACATTCACGATCGTAACCGAAGATTTATAAATAACAAGGACGTTTGTTGCGTTGCGCTAATTTGAAAAGGTAGTTTTGTTAACTGGCAAAAGTAGTCCACAATAGTAACTCTGATAGGTGGAACTTGTATTACTTCTTCGTGACGTAGCATAGTAGATATATTTACAAACATTAAAAAACGAGATATTACGTGTATTAGACCAAGAATCTATTAACGATTCAATTCAAAAATGCAAATATTAAATTGCTCAACGGGCGACAATATTACAATAATTATATATTATAAATTACACAAGTCTATTGTATAATTAGTAAGAAAAATAGATAGCTTGTTTTTAATACCAAACATTTCCGTTTTAATTGTGAATTTTGTATTTTTGAGAATAGATTAAAGGCGCATTTATATTTACTTTCCTTTAAATACGGTTTCCGACAAAATAGATTGTAAACAGTTTCTACCTATTCACATTACCCTTTTGAGCTAAACAGCCTAGATTCTATATCAAACATTTAAATTAATCAAAAGGAAAAAAATGTAGTTTGATTTTGAACTAAAGAAATTTAAATTTTGTGTGTGGTAATATTATTTTGTTAAAAAAACAGAAATAGCTAGGGGCGTTACCAATACTGCAACCAAAGCCACTGGTTGAACGCTAATGTATTACACCAATTTTTAATTTTGTATAGATTTTTCTGGTTTTAAGGTATTTACTCACTTGGAACACTGGTTCATGCAATTTAAACAGAATGGTCAATTCATTCAAAAGCAGATTTACATGTTATAAATTTACTTTATTATATAAAAGAATTAGATAGACACAATACCAATAATGACCAAAAATGGAAGACTTTATTCTTAATAACTCACAAAATAAAATATATTCTTCATCTTTGTCTGTTTACTATATTTAAAACAGTTTTATTCCTCATTTGTTTTTAATTACGTTGTACTAAAAAAATTGTGACGTTAAAGCAGTCAACTTTAAGTTACATAAAGGTTTGAAATTTGAACAGTGGTTTCTTCACACAGTGTAATTATTTATTACGCGAAGTTACTAACATATTTTTTTTATTTTAAAAGCAATAAGTACAATTTATAGTTATGCAAGGCATTAAGATGATTAAGATATACAACTAGATGTTTGCGCATAAAAATAATTTATCACAAAAACGACAATCGACTTAAGAATAAATATGTAATCGTTTTATTAAAATACATCGCAGCAGAAAACAGAAACATAATGTAAAGAAAAAATATTAATTTAACTAAGATGATTAAACTGCGTAAAGTGAACTTACAGCAAAGATGTTTCTGCAGGAATGAAAGGTAATATGAAAAATATATGCAATATAACATGTAACCATATTTAAGTTATACTAAAAATTACAACTTATTTATAAAATATACAATTCGTAATATGAAAGTTGATTGAATTCCCTATTGCACTAAATTGTAGAAAAGACTTAAACTGAAGATAAGAAATAAACTGACAAATGTCACCAACCTCTCACATAATTGGCTAATTGAAGATCGAAATATTAACATGCAGTCACTAATTTGGCCTGACAAATGGCATCCTTTGGCTTAAATATATTATGGCTAAATTGTAACAATTTAGGTAGTTAAAGATAACAGATGAAAGTTACATAATTGTGGTGTATAAATAAAATCAAGTTACTTATCATATAAGAGAAGATAATTGAATGTAATATCGATAAACTGGTTATGAAACGTTTAAAACAAACTACAAGTTTACGTTTATCAATGATATTCCATACATAACATTAATAGTTTATGGAAGATTGAAATAGTATGGAAATGAGATAATCAAAATATTTTAATTACAGATACATCATACCGCGATTTGATAATCAATGTGAAAGTAATTGGCACGACATGGTCGTGGTCCTGCGATTTGTAGTTAATTCATATATTTAGTTATAAAAATGATCTAAACAGATAAATTAGCATCAAACAAATTTACGTGTAAAGTATTAATCAGAATATGAATGTAACTCATTTATATTTTGGTTAATAAGAATTAAAAAAATTATTGTTTTATTTCATATCAATTATCTATGGACATGTAATATAAATGTAAGTAACAATATAACTATCTATGCAAAGAGAAAGGCAAATTAAACATAAAATTAATGATTAACACCATAACATTAAAAATTAAACATAATATTAACGTGTTAATTTTTGTTTAAGTTGAACAAGGAAAAGTAATAAAGGCTAATTAATATTTTGTGTAGTATCCATCGGATTCAATACAAGCTTAAAGGAGAGCAGGCATGTATTTACCAATCTTATTATTACCAATATTATTCAGGTGTAGAGTATTCCAAGTACGCATAATATTTGCGTGAAGTTGGTCTATATTTCAAATCATGATGTTATTTTCCTATTCACGCACAGCAGCTGTCCAGAGATTTTCGATGGGGTTAAGTTCTGGAGACCTGGCTGGCCACTCTATGACGTGTATCTCTGGATGTTGTTCGAACCATTTTCGAACTATTCGTCTTCGATGAATGGGAGAGTTGCCTTGAACGAAAACTATTTCGCCTTCTGGATAAATTGTCCTAACCGATGGTAACATAACATCTTCTAGTATGGACACATATTCCTCAGACGGAACCCTTAGTTTACTTGGACAAGCTCCCCCGGACATGCTTGGCGTTTTATAGGTTGGATATTTTCAAAATTGTATCTGGTACTATTCGCTCTCCACAGTGTTTTTTGGAAATCTTCCGAAGAGCAAAATGTTTTTTCGTCACTAAAAATTACAAGCTGCCAATTTCGTCTTGCGTTGGCTTGACAAAATTGTGCTCGACGTCGGGTATGTTCTTTCGTTATCAGTGGCTTTCTGGCAGGAATGCGACTGTGAATTTCAATACTGTGTAATTTCCTAATCTCAGTCCTGATATTTCCAAGTAAGCTGTAGATTATCTCTAATCATGGTAGACGTGCTAAATGGTCTTTCTGCGCAACATTGCCTTATGTTGTTCTCGTTATTATGGTTTAAAATCCGGCGTCGTCCAGTACGTTTTCTCGTTTGTAAGAGACGATTATTTTCGGCTCTCTTTTGTTCCCTTCGGATCCATCTCCAAACTTGCGTTGACTACAAAAAATAAGGGAGTCGTAAAATATAAGTGCAATTTCCCTTAATTCGATTATGTCTCCAAATAAAAACCTAAATGTCGTTATTATATTTGAGGAATTTCAAAAAATTTCCTGCAATAAGCAAATGTCTCAATTTTTATCTTGAAGTATTCTACTTCAATAAATGAATTAATATTAACCAATGCATACAATTGACTCTTTGATGTAAATCATTCCCATCAAATTAACAAATTAATGTCTCATATCAATGCTATAAACGCTTAATCAGTTGAAATTGATTGCCAAAAAAGTAATAATAGTTTGCAATGCCCTGGCGTTAGTTGTATGCATTCTTTATTAAAGTATTTCTTAATTAACACTAAACGACGATCGTTTTATTTCCTGAGAAAAAAACTAAGTTTATTTCTTTGATTACATAGGTTTATAGAATAAAAAAATCTTGTTTTTGTGAGCTGGACACCGCGCCAAACAAATTTGTCGTGCATATTGTTATATATTATTCAATTATTGAAAAAAGCTATTAAACAATTATTAAACATATACAACAGTACAAAAATTTCCTTCACACTTCCGCTTTTGAGAAAAAGAAATGTTTGTGATGAAATATAGTAAGCATTAAAACAAAATCAGAAATTTATAAAGGATTTTCCGTCATAAAAATACGTGAATTAGCTAAAGTAAAAATTAGATTTAATCTTAAAGAACATTTTGTGTTTTATCTTCCTTTTGTTTGTAAACGTAAAGATGGTTGTTTGCATAATATTCCGTTCATTTTTTCTTTAAAAACCAACGGAAGAAATAAAGTTCTATGTCCAGGTCCAGTTTAAATAATAAATAAAGAGCGCTAAATACTGGACTAGGATTACGAAAAATTAGTTTTCTGCAACATTCGATTTATAGGTTTGAGCGATAATCATGGCATGACTACTTGAAACACGAAATAGAAATAATTTTTTTTAAATATACAGCGTTTTTCCAGAAAAAGCTAGTGTTCTCAAAAACGGGTGATTGTTACTAAACAGCACAGCATTTTATTATTAGCTTTTTAGATATTTAAAAAATACGGATTTTATACTACAAACTTTATGTGGCGACGCTTTAAGCACAAAAGCAAGATTAAATGATGTTCAATGAGTAAAATTTCTATTTCGTTAAATAACTACACCCCAAGAGCAAATCAACCCTTTCTGCTATTTCAGTAACTGGAACACCGATCTCCCATAGCGCAACTATTTTTCCTATGGTCTCCAAAGATACTAGCGATTTCCCAGAAGTCTAGTTTTAAGAGACTTATTTCAAAACAAAACATTTTAACAGTGACAAATAAAAGAAAGTTCAAAAAAAGTAAAAAAAAGATATACTGATAGGCGTCAGTATGGTATGCGCTTATCTAAAACTTTATTTTTAGACGTTTTCTTTCTCACTTTCTCACGTATACACTCATAAACCACTTTTCACATTTTAGGTAAGAAACCTTCAATCGATTCAATTGATATAGCTAAAGCTAAAGTATATTCTATAAGCATTAATCTCAGTTCGCGTCAGCACTTTGATGTTTTGTGATACAACTGATTTTTGCTCAAGATACAGCACAATAAATTTATCTAGCGGTATCAAATCTAAATGCAACGATTGTGTGAATTATTACAGCGTTGTAAATGATGCATTATTTTTGATAATCCATTAATTAATGTATAATTTTTTTACAGGATGAAGATTTTATTGTATTATTGCAATGTTACTTTAGAATATATTTACATAGTTTGAAAAAAAGAAAAGATTTTATCAATTAAAAAATAATTTTGATATGCATTCATAATACAATAAAAATTTACAACTACGATATTACGAATAACAACATAACTAAATTTATAGAAAAAAACATTAAAATATTTTGCTTTATTAAATAAATAAAAAACTGATTTTTTGAAGACTAGTAAATAAAAAATTTATGTATTGCAAAGTAAGTAAAAACAAATAAGAAATAAAATTGTTTTTTAAGTATTTTTAAACGTATTAACAATAAATTATCTCGTTTTTGGTCATTATCTATGTTATCGAAGATGCTCCAAGCTATTTCTTTTATGTAAAATTTTTATTTTTTTAGTTCAAAATCAAAGTACTTTTTTTTCTTTTGGCTAATTTAAGTGATTGATATAGAATCTAGGCTGTTCAGCTCAAAAAGGTAATATAAATAGGTAGGCCATATAGAATCTATTTTGTCGTAAACCGCTTTTAATTTATTGTCACAAATTCAAAATTCACAATTGCTGCTTAAAACGAAATTGTTAAATATTAAAGACAAGATATCTATTTTTTTATTAATTATACATGTGAACATTATTTTGTAATATTGTCGCCCGTAGAGCAATTTATTATTTGCGTTTTTGAATTGAATTTAATTAGATTTTTGGTCTAATACAGGTAATATATATTTTTTAAGCTTTGTAAATATATTTGCTATGCTACGTCACTTAGAGGTAATACAAATCCCACCTTATCAAAGTTGTTATTGTGAATCACGTTTGCCAGTTAGCAATACTACCATTGCAAATTAGCGCAACGCAACATCTAATCGTCCTTCATGCGTCTTTATTTTTAAATCTTCGTTTACGATCGTGAACCTGATGTTTTGGTTGCCTATGTGTCCGAGGGACATTACTTTTGTCAAAAGCTGTACAAATGTTAGATTGGATATTTCGCGCGTATTTGGTTGGCGTCAGTCGTACTTAGGTGATTTATGACTGTGATAACGCCAAGAATGAAATAAATACCTCTTATCTTACGTTGAATAATAAATTTAAATAATCAGTTCTTACAAAAACTGTTATCGATTATAAGAAAAAAATAGCGATCATAACTGTCGCATACATAAAAAATAGTTGGTTCCTGTGTAAATTAGCAGTTTTTCAATCATTTTAAACCCGAGCGCAAAAACTTGCATAGACGGTACTTATACAATAGCGAAAAATTAAAATTTATAATAGTTAACAACAATAAAGCATATTTATTTTAAGTAAATAATTTGTTTTAGCTGATGCAACATTATTAATTGTTTAAGAATGAATTACAAATTGATAAATTACATATTCCAACAGTTTTTACATTCAAAATAGTTTTGCACTGCTGTTGACATTATAAAAAGAAAGTGTCAGAATTGAAATACTTTAAACAGAGCAGTGGAATATTTTTTCTACGCGGGCTACTGCGGTCATAAAATTTATGGCACCCTTGCAGTAGTTTAAAATTTAAAAAAAAATGGTTACAAAACAAACAAAATATTTGTTAAATCGCTTGAGCGCCGATGTATTGGTAATTACACGTGTAATATTTAATTTGTAAAGATGAAAATACTTTTATTGTTCTTAACTGTCATAAATTTTAATTATTCGCTATTGTAAACCGTCTTTGACAGTTTTGGCACACTTGTCAACATAAACGTCAAATTATTTTTGAAAGATTTTGAGACTTTGTGGGCCTTCTAGTCTCTGTTCGAGCAATAAAATGTTGTATTCAACTCGTTTTTGTTTAAATTGGACGCTTTTTTTCCCTCTAGGACTTTTTAACCCTCGTTTCACTCGGGTTTAAAAATGTCCTTTTGGGAAAAAAAGCGTCCAATTTACACAGGAACTCGTTAAATAAACTACTATAAATTAAATTTAAAGTAAACACAGATTTTGCAAAACCACATGCAAAAATTAGAATTTTACAAAATAAATGATTTGGTAATTTTATAATACAATAGCAAATTGCCCTCGGCAAAAATACTATTAGTACAAAAAAAAAACTCCGGTACCCACAGCATAATCCTCACAGATCCTCTAATCGGATTTGTAGTGCTTCAAGCTGCATTTTTTTATCTTATTCTATTCGAAAAACAGTATTTTATGCGATTTTATCTCAGACTTAAGTTACAACATTGATTCCAGTAGTTGACCGTTGATTCGTCGTTGATTACGACTTGTCCTTATAAGAATTTAGAGTAAAATAAAATCGTTTGTATATATTCATACAATATTGTAAAATGTTTAACTTTCATATTTAATAATAAAATAATTTAAATTTAGATGTTTTAGTAACTGAATTGTTAAAACCGCATCTTACATATAGAATAATGTAATTGTTTACATAACAAGAGATAATCCAGTGTTCCAATCCATAAAAAAATAATTGTTTTTTATCTAAGATGATATCGTTTCATACACCTAACAAAGTTTATACTTTGAACACGTTTATGCCATTTCGAATTCACGAGCTAGTAAACACGCAGATCAAGGTCAAACAGCACCTCTAAGAAGAAATAGCTGTAACTAAAATAATCGACTTGGGTTGCACCGCTTGCTAATTATTTTAAAATTATTAATCTTAGCAACATCTACTGGAAAAATTTGAAGCATGAAATTGAGCACCCAATTCTCCTATGCGACCGACTATCTATAAACGTATATAATCAATGGTATAATAAACTGCCATATGTGGGAGTTTCTATACTGGAATTGTCTAAGACGGTTATGTACGAATTTTTTTATGACTGTCAAGAAAAAATATGAGAAAAATGCCAACTTATTATATACAGATACAGACTCGTTACTATTGGAGATAAGAACCGAAAACGTGTACAAAAACATGAAGAACGATATAGATAAGTTTGACACATCACACTATCTTTTCGATAATATCCACAATATGTGTCGTGAAAAACCAGTATTAGGAAGAACGAAAGATAAATACGCTGGAATCGTTATTTTTAAAAACTAGAGCCAAACCGTATTGTGTACAATTGCTGGCGGAAATAATTAAAAAGGCTAAAGGCGTAAAACAATACGTAATAAAAAAAACTTCATTATTGAGTGACTATAAACAAGTAGTAAAAGAAGAGAAATGCATTTACAAGAAAAATGTACGTGTTCAGGTCACAATTGCATACTGTGTACACCGAAATTAGAAATAAAATTGCATTTTCGCCACAAGACAACAAGCGTTATGTATTGAAGGATGGTCATCACACGATGGTGTGGGGTAACAAGATGATAATACAGATATAAAGAAGCTGAAGAGGAAAATGAAGTAGATAAACGTCTCGACATGTCACTCAACGCGTTTTAACAAGACTAACATAAATCGTTATGTGTTATTCTATTATTCAATAATCAAGTACTAAAATGTAAATGTTTATTAGGGCTGTTGTTATTGATACTGGTTATATATTAAAAATAATACATCTGTAAATAAATATTAAACTACCATTTATACAACACTGTTATTTGATATTCAAAAATTATGCTTAGAATCCATTCCCAACCATTTAACATAGACTTTTTTTCCTTTTCGTCGAAGTACTTTTTCTACCAAATAAACATCTGGATGCTTGACTCGTAATTCTTTTTCGTAAAATCCGCTTACAATAACGTCTCCCATAGAATCTTTTAGTATGCATGTTTTGGGATTAGAATATTGAACTATCAAAATACAAAAAGTTTCGTTTGACCAATTAGATATGTAACCTTTTGTAAAAGCATGTATAATCTTGCTAATGCGGACGTGATCACCTTCTTTAAATTTAGGAATAGTAGAATCCGTAATTTTTATAACATTATATGCCGTTTTTAAACGATGAGGAACGTTTCTTTTGTTAACGGCGTTGGGTTTCATACCGATGGTTCTATGAATAGTACTGTTGTATTATCAAAGCAGTTTAAGCAGTAGTTCTAGCCAACGATAGCTTCCCTGCATGCTAAATTTTTTCCACATTCGTCCTTTTAAATTTCTGTTAAAACGTTCGACGATTGAACTTTTTACATTTGAAAACGTACTGTAATGATTGATTACGTATTGCTTCATTAATTTCTGAAAGTCGGCTCTTTTCCGTTATCCGTTTGTAAATTTTTGGAAAAGTTGTTTTTTTCATCGAGTAAAATTTGTTTCATAGCACCGGCTACTTCTTTGGAGGATTTATTTTTTAAAGGTAACGCCAAAGCGAATTTCAAAAAAGCTTTAACCACGAGCAATATATACTTGCATCCATTGTTGTGTTGTGCGACCGGTATCATTTCCACCAGATCAGCTTGAAACAAATCTATTAAACCTTTTAGTATTGTTCGCCTGCGCTTAAACGTTTTACTAATAGATGCATGAAGTTCGTTAACGACTTCTCGTTTAATCGTTGACATGACGGATGTCTATACATCTACCGACCTTTTAAACTAGATCATGCGTCGATCAAAGTAACAATGAGAACTTTGAGATAAAACGCTATTTTATCAATTTCGGTTACTCTGGTTAATTGATGTGATGTTGATGTGTGTGATTCACTTCAACCACACCGATAATCGGTTTTCACACATAGACATAGACAAACTTAGTACGCCTGCTCACTTTTCTCCTTGTTCTCTGGTGCCTACTCGACACCAGTACACTTCTTTGGTAAATTAAAGTGGTACACTCTGATTGCACCGTTTGTACGCTGTATTTGTTTTTGTTGGTGTTCTGATTACTTCATTTATCTGTTCTTTATTTTATTATCTAACGTTTTTTGGGTGTTTTAGTGCATAAACAAATTTATTTGGTAAGTTTTTGAAACCTTGCATTTATTTATAATGTATAAAAATCATCATTTCTAATTATTATTTTGAATTACTGGATATAGTAAAAAGTTTATCGAAATTGAAAGATCACAATTATTAATAATAGTGATTTAAAACTCCATGCAAAAAACTTTTTTTGTACTCAAAAAAATTATTTAAAAAATGTTTTCTTTGTATTAAAGGTTTAAAAGCGCGACGTTGTCACAACTTTTATCGTTGCGATTCACAATAATTCACCCACTACACTGTATCAAACGACAGGAATCTGTAGGTAACACAAGAGTCGACTTTACAGTATCAAACAACATGACCGATAAGGCACAAATCGCTAATCTAACTAAGAAACTATAACGTTATCTCTTTCTTGGTAACATAACGTCTTAGTTCATAGTTATGATTTATGAGCGAATATCTGGTATTGTATTACTGTCCACAATAATTAGTTAAGCAGTTTAAAATACCTCTAGAAATAAACGAAACAATTAATTTTGTTTTCATCATATTCCTCTGATGAAACGTAAATGCAAAACGTATAAAAATTCTTAATGAATTTACAAAATTGACGTGTTCACAAAAACATTTTTTTAAAACGATTTAAACAATTTTTGACTGGTGATAATCGATCACTTCTTATGATTTAATCAGTAATGGAATCGTCAAAAAGATCAATCAATAATTCTACAAAATAGCCAGTAGCATCAATTTATCAATTCTTTGATTTATAAAAATGTAAATTCTGACTACGTATAAATACCAAAATAAGTTTTTTATATTAACTTTTTTATCCACTCTACATCACGATTACCATATCTCTTATGTATAGTTGCATTGTTTCAGGCGCCACTTAAAAAAATCGGGAATAAAGTATAAAAAATTAGCTAAGGAAGGCCAAAGAACGTTAGGATTGAGAAGATAAAAAAATGGAGTAATCTCTAAATTTATTTTAATTGAATATAATTAGGATTATTATTTAAAAATATAGTTTTATGTAATGATACTTTGTATATTATTTGATAGTTATTTATTTATTTTTTCAATTCATATATGTACAAAAGGGGAGGGGTGACTACCTCCGACATATCCTACAGCCATCTAAAAGGGACGTCCCGATCCTACGCGGATCCGCAAAGATGTCCTATAAGGACATCGTATCGATGCACACAGTTGTGATAAAAGAACGTCCCATGAATGTCCCTAGGACGTACACAGGACCAAAATGGAATGACGTTGGGACATCCAGTAATCCGCAACATCATGTCCCAGGGACGTCCTTGGGACATCTTTGTGTTGGTTGGTACAAGTTCATTCGGATCGTCCCAATATCGATAATTTATTGTACTGTTAGATATGATTTGTTTTTAGAGATCTTGTAGTTGTAAGTTTCGTCTTTGCAAACCAGCAACAGTTTTCCAACGTGCTGCCCACCAAACATTTAATTTCCGTTTAAGATAGATTTAATAATATTAACGTATTTATACCTTTCGTACTCTTTAGTCGCTCTCAAGACCGTTTGTAAATATACTTGTAATTAGCCAATTCAGCTATACTAGAAAGCACAGTAATTTTATTCATATTAAAGCAGTATTTATTTTGATTTGTAATTTTGTAATGTTTGTTGGTATTGAAGCGCCACTTGTCGATAATGATTATCAATACGACGATTCGCGTATTTTCCATTATTTTGTTCCGAAGTAACCACGTTTTGTTTTGGTAAAAGCCGTCTTAACTCGACGGGTAGGTTTTACTTGTTATAAATCGATAATTACTAAAAATCTCATCAACTTATTAGCTTGAAGGATCAAATTGAAATTGGTTACAGTTTAATCATACTGTCGGAAATAATAGAATTGTTGATTAGAAGTCGGAATACTCAAATAATTGTAAATGAAAAGAAAATTTCTATTCTTCACCTGTCAGAAAACGCTAAAGATAAGGTCAGATGTACAGTTCATTTATGCCATATTTGTGTTGATAAGGGTGGACAGGTTTCAATTTAAATCACCTGAAAAAAGAGCAAAAACAGATATATTAAGAAACGTCTCCCAGACAGCACACAACATCTTCAAGACGTCTGTTTTATACCTGTTTCTTGTCTGAACGTCTGTAGCTCCAAAAAAACATCTTACGATACGATATCTATTGTAAGGCATCTTAAAGAGGTCTGACTTAAGACGTTTAAAAGACATTTGTTTTAAAATTCTTTAGTCTTTTTTATAAATGGAAGAGTTGTATCAAAAAGTATGTTGTAGCCGTTGTCGGCAATTGTATTATATAATTTTAAAGTTTTTAACGTTTGAGAAGAAAGAATTTTAAATGTTTTTAAAATACACTACAAGAAATTTTAGAATTCAATGTTGGCACTGCTGCGGCTGGCAGCATTCACAATGCATTGTGGAATTTAACCTTAATTTAATGTATAACTACAGCAGTGGTATAACGTATAACAGAATTTTAAACTTAATTTAGATATTTCTGGTACAAAAATAGATAATAGGACATTTTTGAACATCGGCGTAGAATGTCTACAGGACGTCCCTTTTAGATGGCTGTAGAAGGTAGTCACCCTTCCCCTTTTCTACATATTAAATTGGAAAAATATTTATATATAGTAGTAATTACGAGAGCTCGAGTGTGACTCAGTTAAGTAAGAAACAAGAATTGAGAAAAGAAATAGCAACTAATATGTCGATCGATACTTTCAATGCAACGTATGTTGGCGAGATACGTTTTCTGTTGTTTAATTCATACGCTTTTAAGCAATGAGTTACTCGAGCTCTCGTAATTACTACTATGCATGTATACTATATTTTTATCAAGAAAAGTACCATTTCAAGTTAAAGTATTATTTCATTTTTTTATCTTCTCGATCCCGGTGTTTTTTAAGTGGCGCCTGAAACAATGCAACTACATAAGAGATGGTAATCGTCACGTAGAGCCGATAAAAAAGTTAATACAAAAAAAATATTTTGGTATTTCTATGTAGTCAGAATTTACATTTTTCTAAATTAAAGTATTGATAAATTGATACTTCTGGTTATTCCTGCCGTTTGACAGGTAGTGAGTAAATTATTGTAAATCGCGACGATATAAGTCACGCTTTTAAACCTTTAATACAAAGAAAACATTTTTTTAATAATTTTTTGAGTAAAAAAATTTTTATTTTGCATAAAATAAATATTTTTAATTTGTGGTTTTAAATCACTATTATTAATAAATGTGATCTTTTAATCGATTACTAAAAACTTACCAAATAAATTTGTTTATGCACTAAAACACCCAAAAAACGTTAAATAATAAAATAAAGTAGTCAGAACACCAACAAAAACAATTACAGAGTGTAAACGGTGCAAACAGAGTATACCACTTTGATATACCAAAGGAGTGTACGGGTGTTGAGTAGGCACCAGAGATCAAGAAGGAAAGTGGGCACGCGCACTAAGTTTGCATTCGTCTCGTTTATGTGTGAATTCCGATTATCGGTATAAAAATTCTTTTTTTCAATTTTTTTTTAAATTTGATTAAAAATATGAATTGACAAACGCCCAAATTTGTTTTCCCGCATAGGACATCCCATCGTACGTTCTTCATTGACATCCTGAGAACGTCCTATTAAAGACATCCTAAAGAGGTCCGTTTTAAATCCCAGGATGTAAATAAGACATCATTTGGACATACAACGAACGTCCCTGAGACGTCGTGTGTTTACTGGGAAGAATTCTACGGCTAAAGCAATTAGTTTTAAAGAAACGACTACAGAATATCATCTACAGTTAGCGATCAACTGAATAATGACGATTTAACAGGAAGTCCAAAATACCGTTGGTACTATTAAAGAAGTGATTAGATTCTTCAGGAAAAGTCCTAAAAAGCGAAATTTCAATTCAATTAAGTCACTCTTGCAGGACATGGCAATCAATAAAGAATACTATACATCCAAACTAAAGTCAAAGCAAATGAGCTGAATTCTGCTACTTCGATACCTCATCTGTCTATAAAAATAATAGTTAGATATTCGTCACAACTAGAACCCGTAACAAACAAGTTGCAGGGAGTAGCGGTAGATTTGCTGAGTGTACAAAAACCTATTAAAGACCTAATTCTAGCATTAAAGCACGACAGAGAAAATTCGGAAGCAATATTTTCAAGCATCTTCATAAGCAGCGTTGGAATTTGATATCGAAATTAAAATTCCACATATAACGGGACGACAGATTCATAGAGCAAATGTAGCAACCACAACAGCAGAAGGATATTTTAGAAGAAACATATTCAACCCGTTTTTCTGAACACACCACCATACCATTTTCCATAGCTCGTTTATGTCAAGAAGAATCCTGTCGATTCAGATTTTATAAAAAGAATTTCTGAGAAGTTTGGCATTAAAAATTTGAAAGCAGAATATTCAACTTGGGTGCACATTTGGAAGGACAGACAAGTACCAGCAAGTATGGATTTTACAGAATTGATCGCAAGAGAGTGTGTGACTATTTTCCTACTATAAAAAGGACGTTCCTAATATTCTGGACAATGCCACCGACAACACGCTCAATTGAACGTTCGTTTAGTACCTTAAAGAGGGTGAAGACGTGGTTACAGTCAATAATGGGAGAAAGTAGATTGTTTGGATTATGCTTATTGAGTGTACAACGAAGGTAAACGAAAATAAGTTAGAATATATAGATAAAGTCCTGGAAATTTTCGGACAAACACGGAGAAATCTCAAATTTTTGTTCTCATAATATGTATAAATTTCTTTTCTTTTTTACTTTTAGTTAGTGTTATTTACTGTGTTGTGCTATATTGTGTGATTTGCCATATTTGCAATATTTAGATTTATAATATATTGCCCCCCTTATTTTTGCCTCAACGGCGGGGATTGTTACAACTACTAAAGAGAAAGTTTATTTATGTAGTTCGAAAACTACTTGGAAATTTCTTTTTAAAAAAATTCTAATTTAAATAACTTTACCGACAAAATTAACTTTTGACGGAAAACTAAAATGACGCTATCGGCACAAACAGAACAAAGTTGGACAAAATAGTCAAAAAAAAAACACGCTAATAAGGCATTTTACCTAACGAATCTGAACTACTGTATAGAAACGTAGAAAATAATATATTTCTTATCATATAATATCGACTAAACATAAGTAGTTGACAAAATCGTTTAGGATTCCAAAATTTTGAATATAGTAAACTAAAATTTGAAGATTTCATATGAAAGTGGTAACAGATGTAATCCTAAGAAACTCAACAAAGCTGACAATTTATAACATACACATAATTAAATATATTTTTTAACAAAATACTTAAGAATTTTTGACGAATATTCAACTATTTTTCACCAAGAATATTACTAATTGTTTTAAAAACAAACAAATAAGTGTGCAAACCTACAAAATTTTAGAACTCGTTATTTGATATTTTCGAAACTTACTTCGAAATGTGCGTCAAATTTATTATACCATACTTGTACCATACTACTATACCACATACTATACGAAGCTACGTAGCTACAAAAAGCGGGATCCGTGCAAAAATGCTGTATTATTGACTGAAGACTATTTTAATCGTATTGAAAGAGTAGTTTACAATCATAAATTTATCATTATATCCTTATATCATCGTGCAGTTTTGTTATTATGCTGAAACAAACAGTGAATATCGTGTATCGCCAACCTTTAACCATTGACAATACTGAACAAAATATTGATAAAATAAACCTTTCATCTATAATTATATAGTACCTTCACTCTAAATTTCCTGTAAATCATAGTTAGAGTTTATAAAAATGTTCATTCGGTTCGAAGAAACAAGAGTTCGCACGCAACTACAAAAAGATTACATAAGAATGCAAGTAGAGACACATTCCGTACGTTACGATAGATCAAAAAGATTTGTTTAATTATCTAATAGTACCAGCTTAACGAATACACTACACTACACACTGTAACCTAATTCGGGTTCACAATTAAAATTAAATTAAATTCGACTTGAATATTTATTTTATAACGTTGAGCATACCAACTTATAGGAATATTGATATCGCAAGTCAATATTTATTATTACACCAAAAAAAACTTCACATTTACTAGAACTTTCCAGCATTTCTCGAACAATATAGAACGTTTTTGCAAGAATATGATATTGTGAATAGTATCTACTGTTAAATGTAGTAAATGAAAACCAAATCAAATAAAACCCAAATATAAGCTTTAAAGCTGTATTATAAAATATATATGAAACAACAAAATTTAATTTTACAAATAAGACAAATTTAGTGCTATAAATATTAGCAGTACAATTTACTACATCTAAACAAGTATTCAATGATCAACCAACATTGTAGTATCATCAAACCTTAATAAAAAAATAAATGCCATAAAGTTCCCAATAACCCAAAAGATGCAATGCATTATAAAAACCAACCAATCACGAAATGACTTTTTTATCAACAAATCATAATTTTATTAAAAAGTAAACTTAACAAAACCTAAGTGAATTTAAATCTATACAAGGCCAGTCCTGCCAGGCCGACTGCTACAGTTGTTCCTATGGTTACCCACGTTAACATCTAAAAATTGAATCAAGTCTATTATTTTCGAAAAAAATTAAACGTTAATTACCTTAGGCAAGCTAGATTTTCTTTTCTTATCCATTTGTTTGTCAGATTTGAGTCCGTTAAACATGCGACGAGCTAATTCTTTTTCAGACTTTTTTTGTTTCTCTTTAATTTTCTCTAAACCTAATATTTCTTTTACAATATCTGCGTCATTAGGTAATAATTTCTCAGCCTTTTTCAAACAACTCAGAGCTGCTTGTATATCATTTTTTGCTTTATAAACCTAAAAAATAGCAAAATTAGATTCTCATAGATATCAACCATCTAAAAACAATCCATTCAGTAACAGAAATTATTTTTTTAACTATTACCATACCCATGGTTCCAAAGTGAACCAGCGTTACGACTTTTCCGTTTAGATGAATAAAGTTCATTTGTAGATGCAATTATTGAACACACGCAAATCTCATCTCATTTATCTGATTTATTTCAATCACTATCTGATTACAAAAATAATAATGCATTTAAACCTTAGATTATTCGGCCTTGCAAAATAATTCATGGTTTTTAAATGCACAAGGTAATCTTGCTAATTACTCACATAATGATTAAACTTGAAGATATAAAGTGAAGGACTTGGCCCACCAAAAAGTTATTAGATTAAATAGTAATATTTGTACAAATCGAAGACGATAGGCAAACGTTGATCAAAAACATATATCAACCCAAATAATACAAAAAATTACTGCAATTTTTTGAAATTTTTTTACATTTACAAAACCCACCGGTTAAAAAGAAATAAATGTAGTAGAACTAAATGTGATTAAATATACTTCCACTCTCCCTTGTTCTTATGTTTTTTTATTTAAATAGAATGCTATATTTTCTGTAGTTTCCTTAACCCAACAGTTTTTTTAAACAACAATATTTTTAAAAACAATTATTGAATTAGATAAAAGACAACGAGCAGTAATTAGCATATGATATATCATTTGCTGGATGGTAACTATTTATACAAAAAAAAAGAAAAAAAAACTACTAACATCATCTGTCGCTGATGATAGGTTGTGATTTTTTTTATCTATAAAGACGTTCAAATCAATTGCGCGATATGCTATTGCTGATTATACTGTTACATGTATCTGCTTTAGTCTCCCAGTAAAGCATGCCATCTGAAACTTTACAATACCCAAACCAAAGCAAAACCGCAAAGTATTAATATAACTCATCCGGTATCATTCTAAAATCGTGATTTCCTATCAAAGTTGTATATTTTTGATGACAAAGCCAATAAAAACATCATTATAATTTTTTTGAATGAAAATAATATTAACATGCATATCATCGTTTTTCATTTTTTAAACAAATTCTAGTTTTTTCTTTGCTTTTTTATAAATTTCTTGTTGTCCACAGTGTATTTTTTTTTAAATTTCGTTATTTTTTAATTCTTTTGCAAATAATGTGACCAAAGGTATCTTATCTGTCAAAGATTCCAAATCGAGGATTATATTTTCCCCCTCAATTTAATCTATTTGTACCGATAAATTCATACTGTGAAAAGTAGCAGTGATTTCTTCATAACGTTGAGTATTATCTTCATCATTGTCTGCTCTATCGCTGGTAAGGAAAACTACCAACTGGAATTCTTTACATTCCTGTATTTATTCATTGTACAACATAACTTGTAGGAATTAAACTGTGAACAACATACCACAATGGCATTATTCTTTAATATTAGCTACATTGTGCAATATAACTTTAAAGGGCTCTTTTATAAACAGATTTCAAAAAGAACCAAATTTAAAACGTGCCTTTTTAATTATACATAACCTCACATCGACATACCTAACGCGTTATGCGTATTACATTTACATATCATACGGTGGTAGTTAATGGGTTAATTGTAATAATGTCTTTTATATCTTCTAAAAACAGCCGGTTACCGTTTCAACAAGTAGTATAATTTCACGTAAAAGTATACACGTGAACAGCAACAACATTTTGACATAAAAAACATAGATATGTTGTTGAGAGTAATAATCTTATAACTGAAATAAAAAAAAAGCTCTTCAAAAATTCATAATACAACATCTAATGTGTTTAATATTAACGAAAGAGAAGTACAGTAATAACTCGCTTAACGTTACCCCCGTTAACGATACTTCACTATAACATCATTGCTGGTCGTCGAGCGGTTGACAAGCGGGGACGCCTGCACACCTGCGCACCTGCTAGGATTCCGTAGACTTGTCAGGTAGTTGTAGTACTATAACCTTCACGACATTGGTTATACGCTCTTTACATCAATAGTTAGTGAAAAGACCGCTATTAAATCACGTGTTATTTCTTCCTCCGTTAACGTTGATTCGGTCGAAGTAACGTTCTCGAGGAACTCAGACCTAAACGTTCCGTTACTGTACTTGCCAACTATAGTCCTCGCAATTTTACTTTCGATGTACGTCATTAACGTCAGTGACGTAGTTATTCAACCATGTTGTCGGTATTATCATGTAAACTTACTGTTTTCGTACATTCTTAATATTACATTGCGTATTACGTTTTCATTAAATGTTTCTACATTCGTAACAGTTGTACTACGCTTACGTTTTGAAGAGATCTAAGAACCTCGTTGTTAGCAACCGTTGTACATACAGAAATAACTGTAGAATATATGTATGTATTACCACAATTTAAATATTAAGTAAAAGGGTACTTCTCGCACAGCATTTACTGATATCAATGAACCACCATTATCTCGTTCAAGCTCAAAATAGTACAGTTTTGTATCAAAAATAATTATAAAAAACAATGAGCACTTTGACATAAAAAACACAAATTTAATTTGACAGATGTCAACAACGCTGCAACTGTAGTAAGCACACCAACAACGTGATAAAAAAAATTCCATAAGACAATTCAGTATTTATTTAATTTTTGCTATAAATAGGGTGGTATGAATTTTACGTCATTAATGACGTGCATCGAAAGTTAAATTGCGAGGACTTTATAGAGCATTATATCATGAAATAATTAAACTTCAGCATGATTCAGATTATCAGCCATCTTCGGTAAATACATCGAATCTGAGAATAATAACAAGAGTCGATTTCGTAGTAAAGAAGAAAATGATAAAATTGACGATTTCAATACAAAAAGGAAGATGAAAATAAAAGAAGGAACTAACTGTCAAACCAAAGAAGTGCAAATAAAACACGTATTCTGATTTTATCAAACCAAAAATTAATGAAGATCCTGTAAAACGTATGGAAAACGAGCTTTTTCATAAGAGGTCTTTCAGCCAGAGTTACTGTTATAAAATGTTTCTAGTATGTAAAGTTTTTTTCTGAATGCACTTAAATTAGGTTCGAAACGATTAAATAGTAGTTGATCCAAATTTAAGACAGAAATAAAACATGGTAAAAAATAGAAAAAATCAACTTCCTGAACGAGTAATACTCTTATTATTACTCACATAAAAAATTTTCCTGTATAGAGTAAAAACCAACTATTTGAACTACTATATAAAGCATAAAATGTATGATTTGTATGAGAGTGAAAACAAAGACGTCAATGTATCTTTCACTTAACTTTTATAAGAATAAAAGACACGTGTAGTCTATGTGATTCCTAAAATATAAAATTACAAAATGCTATGATAGACAAGATTTAGGATTGACTCACAATTTACTGAGGTATTAAAAACAGAAATAAAAAAAAGATTTTTAAGTCCTAAACAGAACGAAAAATGTCAAAAACGTTATATACGATATGGGAAAAACATTGCATCTGACAAGCATTTCTACAAGCAACAAATACGGCACTACAATGACAAGTTGGGAGACAAACACATGAACTGAGATCACGACTACAGAGCGCCGAAGCAAACAAAGTCCGCGGAAAATATGTCAACTAACTTTAAAAATTGAAAGCGGTAAATGTTTCAACCAATCACAATTAGAAAGTACCGTCCGCTTGAAAAATTAAATTACAATCAAAATTCCTTGATTGCCTCGTGTTTGTTTACATCTTTACCTGCTGTTTTACTTAAAAATTCGTCGTTATTCAACTAGTCTTTATAAAGACTCTTTTAAACGCCATTATTTGTGAACAAGGTATGTGTATTTATAATTTTTGTTTTAAGTATAACCCAAATTTTTGTAGCATAACCTCAACATCAGTTATTACTTTGTATTCATTATTTAAAGATCTGTATTTAATTTCAGTATTTATTCTACAAACAATAACTAATTTCTATGGAGAGTTTTACATTACTTACTTTCTGTATTGTTTCAGCTGTTATTTACCAACATGGAATCTAAGTCGAAAAAAACCATTCATTCCGAAGCCAGAAACATTATTAAAAATGTTGTAGGGTTTTTTGATAAACAGAAAGCTGCGGGCGTATGGGTTTTCCCTTTAGAGTAGGCAACCGAACTATTTGTTGCTGCAACGGGCAAATCAACCACATTTATTAAAAAATCTGGAGTGAAACGATGACTAGCAGTAATGGTGTTTTAAGATCTCCTCGAAGAAAAAGAAGTGGTGGTGCAAATAAAATAACGTTGGATAATTGCGACTTAAGCATTTTAAAAAGAACTGTCCATGAAGTTTACACGGTTGATAAGAAAGTTCCAAACATGAAAATTTTAGTTGAAAAAATGAAAGAAAAGATTAATTACAAGGGGGGAGCAGATACACTAAGAAAGTATTTGTTACAAATTGGTTTTAAATATAAGAAATGCCACAATAAAAGAAAATTATTGATGGAACGTGATGATATTATTGCTTGGCGTTCTCGTTATTTACGCAAGTTGCGAGAAAATGATGCTTTAAGCGAAAACAAAAAACCAATAACGTATTTAGATGAGACCTACATTCATCCATCATACGGTGTTAGTAAGTGCTGGCAATCCGAAGAAGAGGCTGGTGTTTATCATACGGACAGAGCAGGTCAAAGGTACATTATTGTGCATGCAGGTGGATCATACGGATTTGTTAATAATGGCCTTTAATCTTTAAATCTAAAACTAAGTCCGGTGATTATCACGACGACATGAACCATACCAACTTTATGCAGTGGATGGAAAAACAATTAATTCCAAACTTGCCTCCTAATGGTATTGTTGTAATGGATAATGCACCTTATCACAGTGTACAAATTAATAAACCTCCAACACAAGCAGAACGTAAGGAAAGCATTCGACAATGGCTCGAAAATAATGGAGTAACAACGACAAATGAAATGCGTAAAGCAGAACTAATAATGTTAGTGAAGCAATTTAGTTATACGAAGACATATTACGTAGACGAACTTCTTAAAAAACACGGGCATACAGTGTTACGTCTGCCACCGTACCACTGCGACCTAAATCCAATCGAGTTGATATGGAGTTTAGTGAAACATAAGATCGCTATGAATAATGTTACACAGAGTGGTTTAGAGATAGAAGCCTTAGTGAGAAAGGCATTTTCTGATGTAACTGCATCGGACTGGGACAAACATTGTCGACATGTAAATCACTTGGAGCAAGAAATGTGGCAACGTGATGGATTGCTGGATGTAACGGTGGAAAACCTGTCGTTTATGGTGAACACAGGATCATCCGACGATGAAAGTTGTAGTGGAGAAGATGAAAGTGACAGTGATTGATCTGCTTTATTTTTTTTATGATTGTATTTTTCGATGTAAATAAGTAATTTTTAGAATTACTTTTAGAAATATGTAATATTTTGTAATGCCATACCTCATCTTTTAGAAAAGTAAATGTGTAATTACAATTTATTTTAATAATCATAAAGTGTTTATCTGAAATAACCTCAAACTTCAACAAGCTCTAATGATTATTTACACAGGTAACCTATGAATAATTTGAATTTCCCACCAAAATACTTTTTAATTTGAGTGTACCTTTAAGATTAGAGTGACACCAGCCACGCCTCTCCAGGGACTTTGTTTATTCAGCTCAACTGTAAACAGATTATTACAACTTTTTTTGCAAAAGAAAAAAGAAACTTTAATGATGTGATCAAATAACTGCAATAGACAAAATAAAAACATTAAAATTGTTAATGGTAAGAAACATAGTTAGCCACCATCCAACACTTATCTTATCTAATCACAGCTATTTGCCAAATTACAGCTTTTTCAGATAAAGTACGGAGTAGCTATATCTCGACAAAGGTAAGGCCTAGATGCTTGGGAAAAACTTGTTTATAATAAAATGGGCAAGAGAAATGAATAGAAATTATTTTGTTTTGTTCGTAAATCCACCGCTAGAGGCCGTAACTGTTATGAAGAAACAAAGTTCACAGTATCTTGCAATGAACCATAACTTTGAAAACATAACTTGATAGCTTAAGTGATACGGTATCATTTTACTTTTATGATATTTTTTGGTATCAATAATAAATAATAAGAGGGAACGAGGCCAAAAGAATTTAAAATATTTACATTTTAATATCTCCTAACCCATGAAACCTATTTAAACATTTTTAATCTCGTTTAAAAGAACAATTTATGATCTTTAGACAAACATTTTTTGTTGAACCATTTAGTTTAAAATAAATAAACTAGATGGTGCTACCTGCAGCGATTACTCATTCTTGTTCTATAAGAGAAAATGTTAAAAATTCGAGTATCTCAATCGAATCTACCTATAAACATCGTGGTGATTTGAAATTTGTTGCAGAGTGCTATCTCTCTCTTCCTTTCTTGTCTACTTGCTGTGATGTTATAATAGTCAGAATACCTTAGCGAGTAAAACAAATAATTACAATGGCTCAAAGTTAGTTTTAAAGCGTGTACAAAGGCCAACGGATTAACAAAACATCAGCAATAACAATAAAATAAAAAAGCACAGAACACTTAGAATTACTCAAAGTTTAACCACAAATGTCTTGCGTCATTCTCGATGCATTAATTTAGTCTAATTTCGGTAGAAAAAATCGCTGCTTTAATTTCAGCCCTAGATAAGCTTCCATGGTTTTTGGTTTTTCTTAAAAAACCAGATCTTTCAGTCTAGAGATCGGGGGCTAGGTAAATAGACTTCCTGTTCCGATAAGACGATGTGAATGTTTATAGTCTAAATGCTGGAACCACATGCTTCTTCTAGTTTTCAAGAAGACGTCTTCTAAAAGTGGTAGGAGAAAGACGTTCCAAAATTCCAAAATCATTTCTTTGTTAAGGATGTGGTTCAAAAAATGTGGCCCTATAATTTTTGCATCCACCATACCGTGGTAAAAGTGACATTTACCACTCTGAAGATGCAAGCTGCAATGTCTTGCAAACGTCAGTTTGTTTGAGTTCACGAACGACAATACGACAAAGGCCAAGTTCTACTTCTTGTTTTGACTCTCAAGAAGAGACTAGGACCAATCCTAAGTCTGGGTGTTTAACTACGACGCGGTCTAAGCCGAAAGTCGCTTATAATCATAAATTCTACTTTGACAATTAGATAATTAAAGAAGAGACAGGAAAGCAAAGCCCCACTATGACAAAAGTGAATAAAAGTATCAAAACCTACTACTATGATCTTAATTTTATTTTCCATAATTTATCTTGTCTGAACATACACATGTTATACATCATTGAAGAGGATTCTAATGAGAATTTAAAAAATCTAAAAATTTAACATGGATCCATAAGAAAGAAGTAGACTTTGGCGTGCCTTGGCCGTTCGCAGCATAGGCGTAGAATTTTTTGATACCATTTTTAAAATCGCCGTATCCTCTTACTTATGCCTTGAAAACTTGATCACCTCATCTATCATAATAATGGGAATATTGTGGGTTTTCAAAAATGCACATTTTTGCTATTCATTTTTCGGCAGACTAATGCGCAACTTTTTTTTCATTTAACCGACTTTGTACATTGCGACAAAGTAAACAAAAACCCCGGAAAATATGCGAATTAAAATCTAAGTTCTGAACCGGTAAAACGTTCGACCAATCACAATTGAGATATTTAATGTGATACAATCATCGACCTGGCAACATCGGAAAGCTACGCTTCCCTATAGACGAGTAATCTGTATACTTTTGCAATGTGTTTGTTTGTCTCAAACATGTAGAAAAGGAAGTACCTTTTTTTATTGTTATGGTACGCACTACTTGTCAATTTATGTTGACATACTTATAACCTCAAATTTTAGAATCGGTTCTAGCAGCATTATTTGAAGTACGTAGATAGTAAAATGAATTGGATCAAACTTTAAACATGAAATATAAATACAATGTATATGTAGCTTGAAGTAGGAATATGTAAAAGTAAACAAATACAATTGTCGTTTGACAAGTAGTGCGTACCGTTTGTTGACAAATACTATTTCTATCTCTTACAATGTTGTGTACACTTTGCAGCCTGCGATTACTCGTCCAGAGGAAAGCATAGCTTTCCGTTGTTGCCAGGTCGATGGATACAATCCTTGATATAAGTTCCATATCTATTGATTTTGTATTGATTTGTCAATTGTAGTTTTGCAAATCACTTTTATTTTTGCTTACTTCCTTTACTACTCTCCAAAACAGTTTTTTTCAAGACTGCGGTCATCTTATTTGTGGAATTTGTACGTATTACAAATTTTATTTAAATTTGACGGTCTAATACTTTTTGTGTGGAATGTACCCGGCAAAAAACAGCGACTTCCGTTACGCCTTCCCAGAGCTTTTGTTTATTCGGTTGAGCTGTATCTCCAACGGTTTCCGATATGCACGTGTATATTAGTTTATACTGAACACACTGTATATTTAGTAAAGCCATTTTTTGTTTACAATTTATTTTATTTTTATCGCATTTAATTTCCTAATAACTATCATTACTTTGGTCCAATAAATAACAATCGTTATGCAATATATAATATATAAAAATAACCGCAAAACTTTAAGGTTAAGTACGTTTTGCAGGGTTAGGTATTTACATAATAATTACGTTTTACACGTCGACAGAGTTACTTTACTAAATTGAGAATTTCATTTCTGCAAATAAATACTTTATTCGTTTACTGCTACTCTAAGACAAATTATTGGCGCGCAATTAAAATTAGCTTTCTTCTTATGGAGAAAACTTTTGTAAAGTGTTGCTCCTAAACAACACTGTTAATCTACAGAATTAATTTATATTCTTATATGGTACCTATTGATACATGACATGATGTATATTAATATGCATCTGATTTCTCTTTTATTTCTGTAAAAAATGACAAAAGTATCCAAAGTAATTGTTTAAAGTTGGCGATAAAATTGTATATAAAAATTATATCATGACACCATATAAACCTTCGTCTTCACATTACTAAAAAAATCCGACTATATTGAGGCATATTGCTACGATACTTGACATTCTCAGACTTGAAATTACCTAACCTTAAAACACGTCGGAAATTGCATTGCATATTGCCGCGTCACAATTGCAGCATTTGCAAAACATTCAAAATGAATACGTAACCTTTCATACGCTTAAAAAGGAAATCTAAGCTACAGAAACTATCAGAACAAACTTTTGAAAGTTAACAAACCCGTAATTTTTTCAATTTAGCAGATATCTTTTCAGAGTTTATTTTTCTCGCTAAAGTAACTTGATACTCGAATTTTCAACATTTTCTCTTATAAACCGAGAACGGGTAGAGATACCGTGATTCGGTTTTTACTACAATTTAGCTAATTTTATGAAAGCTAAGCTTGTTACAAAAATGGTACCGTAGTATTTAACGTTTTAACAAAAATCACAAAACTGAGTAATTGCTGCAAATATCGCCCTCTAGTTTATTTTAAACTAAACGGTTTGTCGAAAAACCATAAAATGTTTTTTTAAACGAAATTAAAAATACTCAAATAGGTTAAATGGTTCAAGTGATATTAAAATGTAAATATCGAAAAGTGCATTGGCCTCCATCTACCTTATTATGACAGATACGAATAAATACCATAAAGCAAAATAATTCCGTATCACTAAAGCTATCAAATTATGTTTCTTCATAGCAGTTACGCCTCCTAGCGGTGTATTTACGAACTTCAAAATATTTTCAGCCATTTCTCTTGCCATTGCCATTACCATTGTCGTAATACAGACGCTCCGTACGTTGATCCGGATACCCGGATGTGCAAACAACGAAAACTCTCGAATGTAGTCTTATTTATATTTAACGTGAACGTGTATTTTATAGTACCGAGAGCATAAATCTTGTAAGCAAATGTTCTCAAAAAAATCATCCGTTCTCTAGAAGCTGCAAACACTTTCTTAGTCACTGAATGTAAATATTCAGGTTCTTAATATTCGGTAACTAGAATAAAAAGTTTACTGTATAAATAAAATTACTAAAAAAACCCTTAATGCAACTTGTTCATCAATATTACACGAATATCAATGTTTTAATATCGCCAATAAACAAAACGTGCTAACGTTCTATTGCATAAGTAAAACAAAAAATAGTATAGCGCAACGGGATATAAAAAAGAAAAACAACTATCTTAATAATAACAATAATCCAATTTATTACTAAAAAACCAAAACAAACTGCTACCGAGACAATGCGTAAAATACGTAAACTTTGGAGAGGAAATATAAAAAAAACAGTCAGAGATCATTTTCAAAACTTCCTTACAAAAATTTCAACGTCAAAGGTGCTCCATATCCAAAAAATGACAGTGGACTATTGTTTTCAAGCCCGTTAGAGTAGGTAAAATCACGTCTGCAAAAAGAGGTAAGCTTGTCACTGTACGTGTAGAATAAGTGCAATATGAAACGACATCCACCATTCCCACGACAGACAGAATGTCTCATTGAGAACTAAATATGTCACAGATCTAAGTCGATGACTAAATTTATACACATTCGCACCCTGTCATTAAACTATGTTCCTAATGACGCATTGAAAACAGGAACCATTGAATCTATCACTTTTTGATCCACTGAAAACGTGCATTTACCACCTAAGATATAAGTGGTAGATTCAAAATTACAAGCTTTTAGCCTTAGGCTGATGACAAATTTCATACATAATACGTTACGAACAGCTTTAATTCTAGTAATCCATCTAATCAGAATCGAGAACATCAAGGTGAAGATTCGTTACGAAGACTTTCGAATTGGCAGACAGATATCCATGCACATCTAAAAGTCCCCATCATAACTAGAAAATTAATAGACAGATATCCCCAAGAAACAAAAGATAGAGTAATTAATTACGGCTCGTAACTAATTAATAAAAAACAAAAAACCATTTGTTGGAATAGTAGTTATCTAGCATCTAGGTAAAAATCAAATTCAAATCTACCCAAGAATTAAACAGACAATTTTAAATGGCGCAAATTAGAAATGTAATTCAAAAGACACTTTACTTTCACAAATAAAATCTCATCGTATATTACTAAAGCATTCTACTTTCTATGATGTATTAAAGCTTGTTTCGTGTTGACCAGAAACTTTATATTGTTATTACGCTTGCAGAATGGAATTATGATTAATAAGAAAATTTAGAAAAAGTCACATATACGGATCAATTGTCCTCACTGTCTCCACTGTGGCGTATTCAGTTAGACCACAACTAATCTCTTCAGAAAAGAATCCCGTAGCTATTGTTATTTTATTAACCTTATTGACAATTAGCAAATGTACTCTAAAAAAATATACGAAAACTTTATAATCTGAAAATTATCTACTTATTATCTGTACGGCGAACAGATAGAGTTAAATCCCTCCCATCAAATACGCGCTAAATTTGAATAAATTTTTTTTATTGGTTAAAATTTTCAAGTCAGTATTACAACAAACAAATAACATACTTCAGTTTGACCTGAGTTTAACCAGGTTTAACGTTCGACATTTTGGTTAATTTATTCGCAGTTTTAAGTTTTTGTTATTTCCATTCATTTGACGAAATAGTATTTTTCAATACTTTGGAAGACATTTGTGTATATTCAGGTGCGTACTGAAATGATTCATTAAAGATTAACATTAAAGTTACATTTTGTATTTTAGGTTATTCATTTAATTAATTATGGATCAAGCCATGGCCCTATCGCCACCGAAAAAACGAACTTCTCGGCATTTTTCGATTGATGACAAGGAACGCATTGTAAATATCTTTAAAGCTAGTACCGAGGAACGCCCCGATAGAGCTAAGACCCAAATTATCGAGTCTACTGCAAAAGCCGCAGGTAATTTTAATTAAGTCATTAATATTATCTATATCGATTATAATTTTAGGGGTGTGTGTCTCGAGTGTTTTCAATATTATTCGTGAATATCAAGAAACACATGACCTTCAAGCACCAAAAGTGTATCACAGACCCCGATCAGTTTTAGACAACATCGATGATGCAGCTAAAAATGCTATTCGACGTTTAATACATAGTTTTTTTGAAAGAAATGAACCGCCAACTCTGAATAAAATGTTAGCGGCATTGCATGAAAACGAAAATCTACCTCAATTGAAAAGGACTACGATGAGTTTGCTAATTAAAGAAATTGGATTTCGGTGAGTAAACAAATTGTTTATTCATACATCTTTTAATGTGATTGTGGTTTTGCATTATAGATTTTCAAAAAGATCACGCAATAGTATTCTTAAAGAAAAAAACGAGATCATTGCCTGGAGACGACGTTTTTTGCGAGAAATTCGAAAGTACAGGGAAGAGGGCAAGAAATTGTATTTTTTAGATGAAACCTGGGTGAACGCTGGTCATACCGTAAGCAAAGTATGGAAAGACACAACAATCGTGACTCCGAGGCAAGCTTTCATCGAAGGATTAACCACAGGGTTAAAGGACCCTGCCGGCAAGGGAAATCGTCTTATAATACTTCATATAAGATCTGAAGACGGTTTTGTTGAGAATGGTTTGCTATGCTTTGAATCTAAGAAAACTGGTGATTACCATGAAGAAATGAAGTTTTCGAAAACTGGTTTTTAAAAATTCTAAGCCGTTTGGCTGAAAATTCTGTGATTGTGATGGATAATGCTTCTTATCATAGCAGGAAAACAGAAAAGATTCCATTTTCAGGAACGAAAAAAGCAGACATACAAGGTTGGTTGGAAAGCAAGTCGATTGTTTACCTACCAGATATGGTAAAAGCTGAACTTCTGCTTCTTGTTAAAGAAGCTGCCATCATGCCAAAGTATGTAACTGATGAAATGGCAAAAGAACAGGGTCATACTGTTTTGCGATTGCCTCCGTATCACTGTGAATTCAATCCTATTGAGTTGATATGGAGTCAAATAAAAGGAGAAGTCGCAAGAAACAATACAACCTTTAAAATGAAAAACCTTCACCAATTATTTCAACAAGCTGTAGGCAATGTATCTGCAGAAAACTGGAAGAATGCTATTTGTCATTCACAAGCTGAAGAAGGATGAATGTAGCAAACTGACTTTGCAATGGACATTGTAGTAAAACCGTTAATAATTCGTGTGGAGGATGGCTCTTCTTCATCAGAATCTATCTTAAATGTCAATTTTTCTTAATTTAAAATCTTATTTAGACTCTTATAAAACATGTCATAATTTTAGTTGGGCAAATTTGTTAAAATGTAAAAATTTAATGAAGCGCTTGTTTATACGCGTTTTAAATGTTTAGTTGTTCCCTCTACGTATTATTTGATAAATTTTTGAAATTAATCGTGTAACTGAATTAATATATAAAGTTGTAAACGTATTTATTTGTTATAATAGAAATTTTTACTTTTGTACATTTATTGAAAATTATACGATTTCCTATGTACTTCAATCTTTAATGCCTATATTATACATTACATAGTTTTTGAATTTTCGCGCTTTTACTAATTTGAGCCGTGTAAACTTGTCTCTTCATACATTGGTTTAAATTATCATACAAAATTGAAGGAGGGGCTTAACTCTATCTGTTCGCCGTACAGATAATAGTAATCCTGAGAATGTTCCAAAGTACAGAGTTCAATTGTCACGAAATGCAAAAATTATCATCACTAATAGTGTAATACTACAAAAATATCTTTTTAAAAAGACTCACCCTTGCTTTTCTAAACAACGCTTTAACATTATCAGGTTGACAACGTAAAACTGTTTGAAGAGACTGTAATGCAGCATCATATAACTCTAATTTTAATTGTGCTGCAGCCATATTATTAGAAACATTAATTCTATCTTCTAAAAGCTGTTGTAAGGCAGCATCACTGACTTCCAAATTTTCTTCGCTTGTAGGATATTGTATACCTCCCTCTACTTCATCTAAATAATCTAAAGCCCTTCTATAGCATTGAATAGCCAACTGATTTTCCCCACGACTATACCACCAGTTTCCACGTTCTCGTTTTACATTTCTAAAATAATTTAGCTTTGATTTTAATTTTTGACTTGCAATTATCCTTACCCTTTAATTCTTCTCTGTTCAATGTTCAGATTTTCAGGTTCATCGTCCGTTTCAACAGATAATAATTCAACATCGAATATAACATTTGTGTCTGGAGGAATAAGATTTTCCAAACCTTTATGCCCATAAGCAAGCCTCGATTCAACTTTAAGTTTACAATGTTCTCCTTCATTCATTAATCCCAATGCTAAATCTAGCCCCTGGACTACCTAAAATTTAACTGATTGAATAAGGGTCTTTAATAAAATTAAAATACCTCATAATCGCCAACTTGCACTTTAAACTTTTCTTTCTTTTCAATTATTGTACCATTCTCCAAAGTACATTCAAAGTTTATCAAACAATTCTGTAACCTCTGAGGCCTAGTATCCGGTTTACCTTTGGTAATAATTTGTCTTAATAAACTGCCACTTCCAAGAATATCTTCCCATGCATCAGAACCTTCTTCCTCATTAGAACTTTCGTGATTCAATTTCTCAGTAGAAGAAATATTATCTGAATTAGTTTCATTATTAATATTTGATGAATCGGATTTAAAATCTTCTAGGGAAGATAGACTGCATGTATCAGTCATCAAAGTACTTGATTCACATTCACTCATTATGGATTAATGATAATTTGATTTGATGACAGTTTATTTGTATGATGATGAAACGGTAAATTTTGATTAAGAATTTTTATTAAAACAAAATACAACACAAGCTTACTATTGCTTACTATAAATACAAGTACATATAACTATAACCTACAACTTAACAAGAACTAAAATTTCGAAGCTGTCTACCATACCACCACACTGATGCAACTCGTACGTCACAAGTTGATATTGACAATTTTTCGATGCTTTTTTAGTTTTTTTACGTATCAAATCAAAATGATAAACGATCGGCATTTGTAATTACATTTTTTTAGATTACGTAACGTATTTACTCATAATTAATTTAATTAATATGGCCCAAAACATAAAGTTTCTAAAAATTATAAATAAACTATTAGTTTGCTTTCATAAGATTATATTACATCACACCAGTGCTGGGCAGTAACGAATTACTTGTATTTCAAATATAGTATTTAAAATACAATTGTATTTTGTAATTTGTATTTAGATACAATGTAAAATAGTATTTTGTAATTTGTATTTCAAATACATTGTTTGATGTATTGTGAGTATTTCAATTACATCAATTACTCGAGACTAAAGTAAATTAGTAAATCGTTAATTTTATACATTTATGTAGCCACTATTCAATTAAATTCTGAAGTCTGCAACAAACAATTATGCTTGTGAAGTTGCTTAACCGTTTCTTAATTTAAAATCATTTCCTAAATAAGAAAAATGTTTATAAGATTCGATTCAAGACAAGTTTATGTTCTTCGGCACCAGTGGAACGTCTATTTTCATTTGCAAATATTATACATTCACCATCTAGACGTAGTTTATCAGACGAACAATTTGAAAAAAATTTTTTTTAAAGAGAAATAAACCTTTTTATTAAAAAAAAAGACTTAGTTCGATTTGTCAAGTAAATAAACTTCTTACATGTTACTTTTGTGTTACAAAGTATTTTGTATTTTGAATTGTAATTGAAATACTATTTCATATTTTGTATTTTCGACATTTTTTATTCTGTATCTTGTATCTAGTATTTTAAATACACAATATTAATGTAATTTGTATTTTGTATTTCAATTACCTAATAAGGTGTATTTTGCCCACCCCTGCATCACACCAATTTTTTTTGGTGCATTTGGTTTACTAAACTTTATTTTGATATGAGGCATTTTCTTTACTTTCTTAAACTTGAACTATTACCTATAGACAGCGTTGTAAATTATCTATATATATTTATATAAATAAATTAATCTAGATTCATATTTTTTATCTATTTATATATATATCTAGATACAATCAGAAATATATGAGTTATATGTATCTGTATATATATATAATTTTTTATTTAAATTATTTAAATAAGATTTATAAAAAATCCAGTGTCCCGTCCCAGATAGCATGTAAACTTACTGCAAGTTTGCTTTCAGCTTGCTTTTTCCTTGTTAAGTTTACGAATCTTGCTGCAAGTTTACAGCAACATTGGTAATATTGGCAACTTTGACGACACACGCTTGAGAAATTTGAGTAGCTTGCTGCAAAGTTGCTGCAAGCTTGCAGAAAACTTTCTTTTTCAAATTTACAGTACGCATAAACGCATAAATACCGGCGCATGTCTCGCCATTTTCATGTTAATAAAAGTTATGTCTGTCATTTACATGTTCTTTGTATTCTAACACATTATTATTTAGTTCTCTGTTTTACTCATCGTAGACTTTTTAGGTGAATATTATTGCAATTTAGTGCACTTATTGGTTTGCATCTTAGGTTTCTATACTTATTCGAATAAAGATTTTAAATAATTTTGCAAACCCTAGCAACCAAGTTTGAGACCATTTACTTTATGTCAACCTAGGGCGAAAATATTAGCGTGTAAATCCCTATGGACACCTTTAAAAAAACGCACTGTATATCTTAAAACTAAAATAATTTAACTGAAAATAAATTTACAGTAAAAATGAAATGAACTTACAATTTGAAATCAATGCATCTATACAAATATCTCTAATTTGTATTTAAAAACACAAAATGTAGTCTTTTATTACTAATAATAAATATAAGTACGGTCCTGATTTGCAAAAGATCAATGATCCAATCATGAAGCTGACTAATATTCCGGTACTGTAGGCAATTGACGAATAAGAATAAAGAGCGTGGCACTTGCTTATACAATACATAAATTTAGTTTTCTTTTGTATCGTTTATATCTTTATTATAAGTTAATGATAAGGTTATATAAATAATTCCAGCACACTTGTGATCTCAATTTTGTATTAGCATTGTTATACTTAGCTTTGTATTAAGATGAATACATATTTTCACTTCACTTTATTACTAAGTTATGTTGCTATTAGTTATTGTTCTGGTGCTTCCGACGTCAATGGTCCTAAAGTAGATAGAAAGGTTAGGTACATATTTAATTATTAATTATAATTCCTGCTTTACTTTTCTTCAAAAATCACTTTTAGTTGTTCTTATTATGCTTTATAATTTTTACATTTTACTTTCATTTAGTATTGCGGCAATGTACCTAAGAATGTGTATATAGTATAAATCTAAAATATTACAGGTAATTTTTGATATTAAAACGGGAGATGATTACTTAGGCCGTATAGAAATCGGCTTATTTGGTAAAACCGTTCCAAAAACTGTTGAAAATTTTTATCAACTATGCCAAAAACCAGTAGGTGAAGGCTTTAAAGGCAGTAAGTTTCATCGGGTGATCAAAGACTTTATGATTCAAGGTGGTGATTTTACAAGGGGTGACGGGACTGGAGGTTTGTATGTTATTTAATAATGGATGATTTAACTAAAGACATGTTATAGGTCGTAGCATTTACGGTGAAAGATTTGAAGATGAAAACTTCAAACTAAGACATTTTGGTGCAGGCTGGTTGTCTATGGCTAATGCTGGTAAAGATACAAATGGTTCACAATTTTTCATAACTACTAAATTAACAAGCTGGTTAGATGGAAAACACGTCGTGTTTGGTAAAGTTATTAAGGGAATGGATATTGTGAGAAAAATTGAAGCTACTAAAACAGATCAACGTGATAGACCTCTAGTAGATGTGATCATTGACAACTGTACAGCTGAGGAAATTGCTGAACCATTTGCAGTTGCTAAAAAAGATGCTGAATAGACGATATACTTAACTACAATTATTTTACATTTGTTTACTCAGTCATATAGTAACAATACTTTTTCTATAATGTACAACTAATTTATACCTCATAGGGTTATTTTTTTCACTTAATACTTGTTAAGCATAACTTTTGAGTGTGTTAATAAATTTTATATAACATAGCCAGTTTAATGCATGTTTTCAATCATTAATTTCGTAGTTGAAGACAGTTGGTAAATTAAAAGCTGCTCCAACAATTCAGGAATGAAAAAAAATAAGTTTTACGTATATAATTTACAAGTTTTTTTGTACCTAGAAATATGTTTTGATAATAATAACATTAAGAGAAATCAACGCTTGTGGAAAATAAAGCTCCTTCTGAATATCTTATAGCGAAAATTTCAAGACATGTTTTATCCAGCAGAAAGTTCTTTAGCAAAGACAATTGGTTTTTCTGCAACATATACCGAATAAGGCGCATTGGTATAAAATTAATTGTTACCATGTAAAATGATTATGGCCTTAGCCAAAAACGGTCAACGGTTAAAAATAGAGTTAAAACATGTTGATACTGCATTCTCTACAGTAAATATGATTATGTTTATACATTATAAACATGCGCTCAAACGTTAAAATTAATATTACATTTTAAATACATTCTCATAAAAAATTGAATTAGTAGATACGAATTTGCACATACTGGATAAAATAGAAATATTGTGCGCAAATTTGTGTTACTTTTTATTGGTAGATGGTCGTCACCATGTTTTACAAAATACACATTTACGATATACAATAGCCGGTTCGATTGAAGTTGAAATAGCCCGATAGATAAAATAATATGTAATACATTGATATAGGTGTACCAGTTCAATTAGCAGCCTTTTGTTATTCCAACCGATGTTTTATCTTCTGAAGAAATCGTGTCATAGGTCTATGTGGATGATTTTTTGTATGGGTCCAATTCAGTGAATGACGCGATTTACATTGTAAAAGAGTTTCAAGTATATTAGCGAGTTGGTTTTTAAGTGGAATTTAAATAATCTGCCACTCCTGCATTAGAAAGAAACGAATGTTTTGATTTTTTTTTGAGCAAAACGGATTTACAATAACGTTAGGTTTAGTCGAGCAAAACAGACAATTTAATGTATACCATTGAACAGATTCCACAATAGGCTTATGATTATTAAAAATCATCTACACTTTTATTGTAAAAACCGTTTAGTAGCAACAGCATTTGGGTATATGAATTACGTGACGCGTTGATAGTTCCTAACAGTCGTTTTTAGAAAGATGAGACACCAGCAGCAGTAGACTACACGTAGAAACTTTTTAAGTAGATACATTTACAAAACCGCTACTGTTCTAACAAATTCAAACTAAAAGATACCACTTTTTTTTATTAAACAATACATATAAAAGTATTACATTTATTATGAAACTAAATAGAAACAACGATAAATTATAATGAATTGAAATCCTAAGTAAATTACATTGGACAGACAAAAAAATGGTTGAACCATATATGTCCATATAAGTAGTCTTGGAGCAATAACCATTTAATCAATCTCAATGACGTCTCCTAAAAAATACAATTTGAAAATTAAATTTACCTGATCGATTAATTTTATTACCTTCTACTGTACATTTTGATTTTTCTAGTGCCGATAATGTTATGTCCAAATTTTGGTTTAATGAAGAAATTAGTAACTGTTGCTCTTTCATGAGTACACTATCATTATCTAAGTTAATAATTGCAACCGGTTTCGGTGTAGTACTTAATGCAATTTTAGAATTTGATATGGGCTGTTCCAAAACAGGTACACTTGAAGTACTTGCTTCAGTGCTATTGGTATCAATTAAATCTAAATTTATAACTGGGATATTAGCATCGTTTGATTTACTAAGCGCTTCTCGATGCTTCTTCACAGAGTTATAATTAATTATCTTAGTTAAAGGTTTATTTTTAGAATACGTTGTAGTAGAACCTGTTTGATTTTGATTGTAATTTACAGAACTCCGTTCGCTGATGGTGTTTTGTAAACTTTGTGTAATATTATTTGAAATTTGTCTTGGATTATTTAATGGTGTAGCTTTTTTAAAAACAACTTTTATGTTGTTTTCAATATTTTTTTTAGTGGACGAAGCTTCAGTAACAGGTTTAAAAATGTTAGTTCTTCTAACAGGTTTTCTATTTGTCATGATATTACTTAATTTTACTGGTTCAGAAACTTTTTGATCATTGCTGCCACTTGTGCTAGATTGTTTAACCAATGTAGTAGTCCCTAAAGTGGACGCAACGGGAAGCTTAGATTCGAATGTTACAAGAGGATACTGAAGTTGTGAAACTGTATTCGTAATAATATTGCTGTTAGTTCCCATAGCATATTTTCTATTTGTCAGAATATTAGATGTTTTTACTGGTTCAGAAACTCTTTGATCACTGCTGACACTTGTGCTAGATTGTTTAACCAATGTAGTAGTCCCTGAAGTGGACGCAACGGGAAGCTTAGATTCAGATGTTACAAGAGGATACTGAAGTTGTGAAACTGTATTCGTAATATTGCTCTTAGTTCCCATAGCATATTTTCTATTTGTCACAATATTATATGTTTTTACTGGTTCAGAAACTCTTTGATTACTGTTGACATTTGTATTAAATCGTTTAATCAAAGTAGAAGTACCTGAAGTGGAGGCAACGGAAAGCTTAGGATCGGATGCTACAGGAGGACGCTGAAGTTGTGAACCAGAATTCGTAATAATATTGCTGTTAGTACTAGAAACATATTTTCTAGGTGCCACAATATTACTTATTTTTACTGGTTCAGAAACTCTTTGATCACTGCTAACATTTGTTGTAGGTTGTTTAACCAAAGTAGTAGTCCCTGAAGGAAGCTTAGATTCGGATGATAAAAGTTGTGAAACAGTATTAATAATGATATTACTGTTAGTTCCTGTAACATATTTTCTATTTGCGACAACATTACTTATTTTTATTGGTTCAGAAACTCTTTGATCACTGCTGACATTTGTTGTAGGTTGTTTAACCAATGTAGTAGTCCCTGAAGGAAGCTTAGATTCGGATGTTACAAGTGGTGAAACAGTATTAATAATAATATTACTGTTAGTTCCTGTAACATATTTTCTATTTGCCACAACATTACTTATTTTTACTGGTTCCGCAACTCTTTGATTACTGCTAACATTTGTACTAGATTGTTTAACCGAAGTAGTGGTCCCTGAAGTTGAAGCAACTGGAAGCTCAGATTCGATTGTTACAGTAGGATGCTGAAGTTGTAGAACAGTATTCGTAATAATATTGCTAGAAACATAATTTTATTATTATTTATTACATCTACTAAGTATATTATAAAAGTTAAAATTATTTAGTTTTTGGTTCTTTACAGTGTTCTATTTTTTGATGATTTTACTACTTTGGTTCATAAATTTGGTGTTTGAATTTTGTTAAATTTAATACATTATTAGATAATTATATCAATACTTAAGTCAAGTTCATACTAGGAGGTCATTTACATATCGCATTTGCTAGTTGTCCTGTTAGTTAATACGTTAATAATTTTTCTTAGTAATTTAATTATATACACCCCCATGGTGTCTTAAAATATTTATCCGACACAATTATTAATTTATTTCCCAAATGGGGTAAGTTTATAATTTTGTTTATTAACTTTATATTTAAAATTTTATCAACTGAATGTTTTTTAATGACGATTTTCTTAACTTCTGTTAATTGTTTTTAAGGGGGTACTTAATGAAAAAAATTAAAAATTATCAATTTTTTTTTATTTTTGTTTTTTAATCTACACTATATTCTGCAAAGAATGCAAAAAATCCGATGTCTCTACAAGGTTTAGAAGTTACTTAAATTTAAGTGTAAACTTGGAAGGACTATGCGTTACACAAAAATTTCCTGCTTCAATGCTTAATAAATAAAAAATACGGCAACGAGGTATGTTTCCATTAACTGATAATGCTAGACCATTCCGAGCAACAATGTTTAGGCTAATCTGCCCATTGCATTTTTTGCACGAAACAAAAGAATTCACCGCCGCACTCAACGCTCTGATACAAACAATATCGAAAACATCAGTGCTTTCATACTTCAAATACTCGGGCAATTGAGGTTTTATTTTAGAACCTAAGAAACAGGAGTTTCTGTTGTCGAGCAAGGTTGTGGTGACTCCACATTTACTGAACAAGTTGCATTCAATGTCATTTCTGCAGGCCTTTTACTTGAAAACCGCCTTTTTCTCTTCTTGAAAACCGGACTCGTTCTCGGCATATTTGAAACGAGTAAAATAAAATCTCTGCAATAAACACAAGTAAAACAATAAAACTGCAATATACGAACAGGAACAAGAACTTTGAAAAGCAAGAACGACTACTAAAGATAAAAAAACAAAACTTTTTTGTTTCTTGCTTCTCCTGAACAGTTGTATTTTTTCTATTTCGGTACACTTTTCTTCAAAACTATGACAGGTAATTGAGTGTGTTTTTTTGTATCTTATTCATGGCGACGCTAGTAACAAACGCAGCAGAGCGAATTTTAAAAATCCAGCTGGTTTCTTTTTTACTTCACTTTTAATAAGACAATAAAATTTTCAAAAAAAAATTTACTATTTCTTTAAATTAAATTCTACCTGCTGTACAGCTTTAAAACTATGTAAAGAAAACGTGTTCAAAGTTTCACAAAAATCGATTTAGTAGTTTTTGAGAAAAGTGTACCTAAATTTGCATGGAAAATGGCTCCGTTTAGTACCCCCTTAAGAAGCCGAAACATGTCGCACCAAATAAATTAACTTAACTTTATAATAAAACGTTATTGGTTGTAAAGACTTAAGAAGTAATATTTAGTAACCTTCAACCATACTTAATGGATCCCTTCGAAAAATTAAATTCTCTTAGTTATCTTAACTGTATTGTGAAGAATATTATACGGTATCTAATAGTTTTTCATTATCGATTGATAGTTCACACACTTTAATAATAGAACAATTAACCAGCAGACCATTTTTCATAATTAAACGCGGCCAAAAATAATAGGGAACATATTGCAATTGGATCAACACTTAAAACAATCCGTATCGACAAAATAGAGGCAGTGTTTAAACGGATAGATAACATGAAATATATGACCGAAAAATTTGAAACTCTAATAATAGATATGAAACAAATAAAAACGAAACTGATTGAAAAATAGCAATAACAAAAATAGACATACTAAAAAAGAAAGAATATAATAAAGAAAAAAGTAATGGATTGGAACTCATACGGCTCGATATAAATGAAATGAAATAAGGGAACAAAAAAGGTATGAGCAAGCTAGGCCTGTAGTGCTTGCATGGTAGGAATTATGATTTTGTTGCTACATCCACGCCGCCGTAGTGGAATTGCTCTACATTAAATCTACGTCAGATGTCAAAACAATGGCAGATAAGATTGAAAGTGTTATTAATGCGGTGTTATTTATAATCGTTTTAGTTTAATAATTGATGATGGTGTACCAGTATATTTTAAAGTGTTCATTATATCAGATGAATATAAACCTAACATTAGCAATGTGCTTTATGTTTGGCTCCTAGTCTCAAAATCAAAAACATTAAATAAAACTAAATAAATATTTGTACAAGAGACTCAAATTACTAAAGCTAGGGTTAAGGTTATGGGTGAGGTACATGTTGAGGTTAGGATTCACGTTATCGATGAAATTAGGGTTGAGGTCATACATACGTTCAACCAGTAAAAAGTAAGCAATAGCATTGATTAAATGTGTTTATAGATAGCCGGTCGTTTCAATTTTTCCCAATAGAGGTTGCTACGATTAATAATTTTAAAATAATTAGCAAGCGGTGCAGCCCAAATCGATTAAGTTAGTTACAGCTATTTCTTCTTAGATGTGCTGTTTAACCTTGATTTGCGTATTTACTAGCTCGTTTTTTCGGAATACCATAAAAGTGTTCAAAGTATGAACTTGTTAGGTATATGAAACTATATCATCTTAGATAAAAAAAAATTGTTTATTTATGGATAGGAACTCTGCATTACCTCTTTAGCTCTTTAAATGCGGTTTTAACAATTCAGTGTCTAAATCATCTAAATTTAAATTATTTTGATATTAAACATCACAGTTAAACATTTTACAAAATAGTATGAATATGTAAAAACAATTTTATTTTACTGTAAATTCTTATAAGTTAAACAACTCGTAATCAACGACGAATCAACGATCAACTATTGGAATCAATGTTCTAACTAACGTCTATAGGATAAACTCACATAAAATACAATTTTTCGAATAAAATGAGATAAAAAAGTGCATATTGAAGCACTACAAATCCGATTACAAGATCTGCGAGGATTCTCTTGTGGGTACCAGAATTTTTTTTTTAATATATGCTATAAGATATCTATAAAATGTTTTAGTGTCTAGAAAGAGTTTGTTTTGTACTAAAAGTTTAGAGTATTTTTCCGAAGGTAATTTTTTTCTAAGATATTTCTTCCTGTGCAATTTTTACCGGAGAATTTTATCCGTCGCACAATTGCAATGGTTTTATAAAATTACCGAATCATTTATTTTGTAAAATTCTTTATTTGCGTAAAAACTGTTGGAATGTGAATAAACCTGCATTTAATTTCTGACATTGTATTATGATTAATTCTAAAACAAGTTGCTTACTTAAAATAAATATGTTTATGTTTACTTAATTCTATTGTTCTTAATTGTCTTAACTGTCTTTGCAAGTTTTTGCGGTTGGGTTTAAAATGCCTACTAGTTACGGGAACTCGTTAAATAATTATTTTTTATGTACGCGACAGTCATGATCGCTGTTTTTCCTTAAAACCGATAACAGATATAGCTTAAAAAAACAGTAATCATTTTTGTAAGAATTTATTTCAATTTATTACACAAATTAAGATAAGATGTATTTATTTAATTAATTGCGTTATCATGGTCATAATAAATCCATAATAGGTCCTATCTAACATTTGTACAAAAAAAGGATAAAAACATACTAATGAGTAAATTTGAAAAGAAAAGATATTGTTAGGCAATAAATTGAATCTTACCTAATTGGTGCAATGGACAATCCTATGTTGCAAACACAAGCCAGAATGCAGCATTTTAAGTCGCTAGCACAGTTTGCAAAAATTATGAATAGTGACGTCGTCAGATAAAGACATAACTAGTGCGAACAAAAGATATATTCTCCAGTCAGAAAAAACGAATTTTTTGAGACCAGGACCAAGTTCAGCATCATCTCAAGCAGTACGTAGGGATGGTAATGGAAACTCGAGTGAAATCATTCGAAACTTTATTCGGTGTTTCAATTGTAGTGAATATGGACATTTGTCAACTAGTTGTTCCAAACCATGACGTCAAAAGGGTAATTGCTTTCGGTGCGGTCAGGCCATAGGGTTGAGAATTGCAGAAAGCAGGTGGCGGGAGATAGCGCAATGGAAAATTTACCGGATAGCACAACGATGGTAGTAGAGACACCACCACCTAAAATTTGTCCAGTTGTTGCCCCGACCTACACACTTCTAATTGGGTTTGAAGTCAATGATAAATGTGAAGGAACTGTGAGTAGTTATAAAGTAATTGCATTGCTTGATACAGGAAGTTCCATAAGCTTGGTCAAATCTAAATTTATACAAGGAGTCGCATTGGTCCAAGAAGATGAATATTTTACTGGGATAAATAATTCAAAACTTAGGGTGTTAGGTACGTTCATGACTGAAATCAATATTAATGATATGATTGTTACAGTCAAATTGTATGTAGTTCCAGATAATACGATGAATTTTAATTGTGTGTTAGGGAGAGATGTTATATCTAAGTCTAATTTATAATTTGGTCCGGAAGTTACAATTAGAAAAGTAATATCAAATCAAGTAGTTAACCACGAGCCTTCCAATTTTGAAATTATGCATATTGACTTCTCTAGCAATTGTAATACCGATGAGCTTATTATTGGTGAGCAAATTGATTATAAATCACGTAGTAAATTGATAGAAACTTATAATTCTTTTTATCGTAATGCAGAAAGACCAGTTGTGCAAATAACACTTAAACGGGACCAACCATTCTATTTTAATCTTCGCCAATTGTCCGGTTCCGAAAAAAATTGAGGTTCAAAAAATTATTGACGAATTATTAAAAAATGGTGTAATAAGGCTTAATTGTTCAGAGTATTGTAGTCCTGTCGTTTTAGTCAAAAAGAAAACAAAGGAAACACGTATATGGATTGATTATCGGGAACTGAACAATTTAATAGTTAAAGATAGGTTTCCCTTACTATTAATTGAAGATCGGTTAGACGCTTTGAAGAGAAAGACACTGTGTACTTCTTTAGATTTAAGAAACGGAACATTTAAAAATTTTAAAAATTGTGTTTGAACGTATGGCAGAAAACTTATTAGATCTTCGACTAGATAAGTGTAGCTTTATGAAATCTCGTACTATTTATTTAGGTTATTCGGTAGACGAGATTGGCATTAGGCCTAGCCCGAAAAATGTCGAGGCAATCGTAGAATATCCGATACCTAGAAACGCTCATGAGGTGTATAGATTTATAGGGTTAACCTCGTACTTTTTTTCGTTCAAGATTTTGCAACTATAGCAAAACCTTTAAATACGCTAATCAGGAAAAATGTAGAATTCATTTGGGACAGTACGAAATTAAAATCATTCGAATTATTGAGAAACAAACTAGCCGAGTCCCCATTATTAAGCATATATTTACAATTATTGGAAACGGAATCGCACTGCGATGTGAGTTGCGTTAGATTTGGTTCAGTTCTATTACAAATATAAAAATTTTACAACAAATTACATCCGCTTTTTTATTATAGTAAGCGTACAGGCGATACTGAACCTCGTTATCACAGTTACGAATTAGAGACTCTTGCAATAAGGTATTCGCTTGAACGATTTAGAATTTATTTGTTAGGTGTTAAGTTTAAGATTGTTACAGATTGTAACTCGGTTAGATTAGCTTTTCAAAAAAAAAAAAAAAAAAAGAAATGAACCCGAAAATTAATCGATGGGCGTTGTATTTCCAAAATTTTGTCTACGTGTTAGAGCATCGGAGTGGGACAAACATGCAGCATGTAGATGCACTTAGTCGCGCTCAAAATATACTGGTTATATCTGAGAATTTGTTTGAAAACGATTTAATTGTTAAACAAACCCAAATATCGTTAAGGAGCCGGTATACTAGTTTACAGAAAAGTCAAGGATAAGCTTTTATTTTGTGTACCAAAAGATATGCAACAAAATGTAATTAGGACTTGTCACGATAATATAGGACACGTAGGAATAGACAAGACCTAGGATTTAATTAAACAAACATATTGGTTTGCAAATTTGCGTGAAATTGTTAGGGATTATATATCCAATTGCTCGAAGTGTTTTCCTTTGCACCTGTAGACGGAAAACAAGAAGGTTAGCTACATAATGTTGATAAGGGTATTAAACCGTTTGATACACTTCATATTGATCACTTTAAGCAACACGTAAAAGAAACAGGCACATATTGGTGGTAATTGATGTATTTAGCAAGTTTGTAAGTTTACTTTCATGTCGATCAACTGACACTAAAACTGTCATTGTACACTTGAGCAATTACTTTAATACATATAGTAAGCCTCGCCGAATTGTATCCGATAGAGGTAGTTGTTTCAGGTCGGTACATTTTAAAGAGTTTTTAAATGGTGAAAGTGTTGAATTAGTTCTAATAGCAACTGCATGTCCTAGGTTTAACGACCAAGTGGAACGCACAAACAGATTTATGGCCCCTATGTTAGCCAAATTACTGACATCTAAAATAAAATAGAATGGGATGATGTCTTAATTGATGTTCAGATTACTATCAATAACACTACTAATAGAGCTGTTAGAGTAAGTCCATCAATGCTACTGTTTGGCATAAATCAAAAAGGGAAGGTACATGACAATGTTAAAACTTTTTCTTGATAAAAATGAATACTTGAACAATTGCATAGATTTAAATAAAATCAGGACTAGAGCTCAAGTTTTGAACAGAGAGTTGCAAGATTACAGTAAGTTCTTATATGATAGGAAGCATAAAAATGCTAAGCTGTATAAGAAACGTGACTATGTAGTCATAAGGAACGTTGATATAACTCCAGGCGTTAACAAAAAGTTAAGAAATGATATTATGTGCTACCTGATATAGAAAGATTCCAAGATAATCAGATGTCTTTCGAAAGAGTCTTTGACTCTAGTAGGATTAAGTACTAGAGTAAATATAATAATGTCGATGATTCTGATGTTGTCAGGGACGACAATAGTCAGGATGGTCGCGCTGTAGCAATCTAAGTTTTAAATTTGAATTTAGCGCCGTAGTTACCCGCCTTTTGTAATTTAGTTATTCCTTCCGGCGGGTAAAGAGACATGGTTACCGGCATTGTAGAATGAGCCGTGGTATTGATTGTATATGTATTGAATCATCTGTGTATATCCTGACAAAAAACTCTAAATATACAGCGCGCATATAAATTTAAGGAATTGATCAGGTAGCGTTGAACAACGTTACTACACTAGAAAACTGTAAAACAATAGCTAAGAAGGTGCTATTGAAGTACAGTTTTGTTACCGACATTTACTAAAAATTTCAACACCCACGGCGCGGTATCCAGTATCCCGAACTAAAATATCCTGTATCCTTTTTATGAGCGTCACACTTGTAACCAAGGACCGACTATCTATAAAAGTATATAATCAATGGTAATAGTCATCTAATAGTATATTACATGCAGAGTGGGGAAAGTTGTCTTTTTTCCGGTAAAACAGTAGTTTTGAAATACGAGACCGTAGGTCGAGTATTTTAAACGGTTAAACCAGAAAAAGTCACTTCCACCATGAATCATGTCTACCATTTTAACCGAAATGCTTGCACTTTAGTGTTTACAATAGTTAAATATTACAAAATCCATTATGACATATATTGACATTTGTTCTGATAGATATTTATTAATTATTGAAAAATGTAGATCATTGCATTTCTCCACATTATCTATGCAAACTGAACATCGATATCGGCAAAGTAAATTGGATTGTTTCAATGGTTCCAAGCAGTGGGGACAGTAATTTGTTTCCCCCACTGTGTATTGTTGTTTTTTATTCAGCGAGGCAATCGAGTACTTCCGATTGTTTAAAATATAGCAAAAAGTCGTACTCCTCAACCATTTCAGGTGAAAATATATTAATAAATATGTAAAGACTATCTAAATAAATACACTGAAATTTATAATATTTTTCTATCAAGAACTTTAAGTGCGGCTCCCAAGATTTTTCAGGTATGTAACTTTAGCTCTTGCTGCAAAAACTCTGGCCACCTCGGAATAGCGTATCAAATTTATTACCGATGCTTCCCCTCTCTTATACTACAAATATCACATGTAATTATGTTGATGATGAATATCACAAATTTCAAAACAATACTTTGATGAAGGTACAAAATTTCAAATTCATGTTTTGATACTTGCTTTGTAAGTTTGATAAATGTTTTGGTGAATTTCATTCCATTATTTTTCGAATATGTATTTAAGTACTACCAATTCTCAATCACTTTTTTCAAAAATCGTGTACAAAAGTTGTTAGTGGATCATATTTCAGGGAGAGAAAGAAATTCGAGCCATATTTGAACCTTGTAATCACCGGTGAACTTGGCGTGATTGTACGGATTGTAAAAAATTTTTTTCAAATCTTCATAAGTGAATAATCGAGTTTCGCCTTATTTTCACCTAGACTTTTTGTCGTCACAAATGGGTACTCCATCTGAGGACAAGTTTAATATATGACACTTTCATGCATACGTTTACGAGTAACCAATAATTATCCTAACCTCTTGCGTAACTCCGTTTTTCTATATAAACATGACCACAACTTTTTACCACCTATTACCGCTCTGCAATTTTATGTCCCTGGAAGCTTTATATGTCCTCTATCAAAATCCAAAAGCGCAATTGCTCATATTTGTAATTTTTGCTTTTTGCAGATGGAACACGTAGTCGAGGCCAGCTGCTACGTGATCTTTGTTTACCTTTGGTAGCGTTGTATCGAGTATTTAAAACTGGCGTATTTCTAACATTGTAAAAGTTTGATTATATTTTTTTCCAGAGTTTATGTTCAAGTCAATATACTAACTCCATCTCCATAAAGACGCCAAATAAGACACAATGTAATTTATATTCTTTTAAAATTTATCACTTTATAACATATACCTCACAGAAAACCGATAATAGTTATTATACAGAAAATTCGCGTTTTTTTAGTGTTTTTTTAAAGGGCTTTTAAAATTAATAATTTTAGATACTGTTCTTCAATTTTTAAACACCGGTTATACCCCCAAAACCTCATAAATCTTGTTTTCAGGTATTATTGTTCGTTGAGCATTCTACTAATATTTTTGAGCATCTTAAAAATACTTCAAACCTCTATAACAGACATGAATATTTTGAAATGAAGAATTTTCTATTGTGCGATACCAAATTTGCATCGTTTTATATTATTTATTTTATGGTTTGATTTTTAAACAGAAGAAAAATTTCAATTTACAAATATGTACACTACCAATAACTCGCGTTAAACCAAAGAGTACATAATATTTTTGGTTAAACGATTAGAAAAAGCAGATGCAGATTAATTTTGTATAAGTTTCAAATTTACTAGAAAATAAATAACAGTAAATTTAATATTCACTCACCTTGAATTACCTGTAGAAGTTTGACATAACACAGCAGCAGCAGCAGTGGTAACAGCAGCAACAGTAGCAGGATTTGATGCCTTCTTTTTTATTTGTAACTCAATTTCTAATTAATTTAAAATGTGGTTAAACCAAATTACAACGGCTACAAAATATACTGTTACCATTTTCATTTTCCTTATTAAATTCGTCCCAAGCTAGTTTCATTTCATCTTCATTCAAATTTTCGTCGGGTAAATTTTCTAATAGAGATTGGTGTTCGTGATATCTAAAAATTTCGTTACAATTTTGTAAAACCTTTGCTAATAAACAATCTGCCGGTAGAGGTGGAGTTGGCCTAACTTGATCTCGAATAAATTTCGGTCTGTAATTACTAAATTGAAGCACTTACTTTTCATCAATTATGAATACAAATACCTGTAGAACATTTGTAGATCATTACTTTTAAAATGTCTAGTGATTTGCAGCGAATCAACAACTCTTCCCGAAATAGCCAGTTTTGTAACCTGGCGGTCATAAACGACTTCTTCCATCGTTCCCTTAAAAAAATTTAAAAATCACACTGCCAAGTTTTGTTAGGAGTTCTTGCAAGTTATATAACTGCTTACCATCGATACAAGTCTATATACAAAACATTCCTTTTCTTGGCCAAATCGGTATATTCGAAAAACACTTTGGCTATCATATGCAGGATTCCAATTAACATCCATTAAAATCACTCGATTCGCTCCAATTAAATTCAGTCCCATTCCACCGACTTTATTTGATATAAGAAACACTCTCTTACGAACGTTATTTTTGTCATTAAAACTGTCACAAAGTTGAACTCGTTTATCTATTGGCGTGCTTCCATCCATTCTAATATAGTCTTCGTTGCATATCCATTGCGAGTCAGAATTCGAATACTGCTTTAAAAAATGCTCGATGGCGTTCAATTCTAGTAAACTATTAGAAAAAACTAATCTGAAATTAAAGGATTATTGAAATAAAGATTATTACGTTTGAACGTACATTTTATCACCAATTTTTTCGCATTCTCTGATAATACTAAACATTACTTTAAATTTTGGTCCATAATTTATATTAATGTCGCTGTCTGGAGGACAAAAACCCTTCCACCAATCATCTACACCTAAAGTCGAACTTGCCTCGTTACCATTCCGTTGAGCTGCTGCAGCCTGTTAAATTTAAAAGAAAAACTAGGTATGCTACTTAAATTTTACAAGGTTGCCTTACTATTTCTTTTAAATGAAACATGTATGGATGACTCCAAATAAATCTAAATTTGTGATAGTTCCCAATAATCTGCTTTCGAGAAATATTTTCGGACGCACTCCTCCCTGCTAATTCAGCTTCTTTTTGATATAAATCCATTTGAATAGGATGGAGTTGTATAAATAAAGCATAATCGTATCTTCTTTTTAAGTACGGAACTAGTTCGGACAATTCAAATCTCTGTACAGTATCTTTCAATAACTTATTCAAAACGTGACTTCGTTTTTTCATTTTAATTATGTCCACTTCTGTCGAGTCGTGATACTGACCGTTTGTAATAGGATTAGCAAACCGATTTTTATATTCGGGAAGGCTTCCCAAAAGATTAGGTTTTACAAATTGTATCATATAATAATCTAAAAATATTATATCATAATTTAGAAAAAATTAAAACAAAAATACTACATTCTAATAAATTGTTTTGTAATGGCGTGCCTGTTAAAACAATTCGACGTTTTGTTTTCAAATGACGGAGTGATTTTGATCGTACCGAGTGCTCGTTCTTAATAAGATGACCTTCATCTAGCACGATAAGATCAGGACCTAATCCACAATCATTAAAAAAAAACAAGAAAATCAAATTGAATTTGAAATACCTGGATCACACAACGCTTTCGAAATATTAGATTCTTGTAAGGTAACTTTATCAGGGTTTTTAGGAGTAATCAGACGATGATAGCATTCATAACCCAGAATCAACACTCCTTTATCCATCCTCCATTTATCTACTGTATATAACTTATTCAAATTATTTATTTTTTTATCACTAAAATTAACATTGCAAGTACCATTAACATAAATATAAAAAATACCTTACCATATATAAAAAACCTTAAATAACTTCTCTTTTATATTCTTCATAGCTTCATCGAATTCCTTTTTCCAATGAAGTACTACCGATAACGGGCAAATAACCAGTACATGATTTGTATTGGTAACTCTATGACTAAACAAAGTGTGTATAAGAGTGATGACCTGTAAATATTTTGTTTGTGTGTAATTAAAGACAACATAATATATAGTTTTGTATTTTGTTTATAAATTAGAAAGAAGTTACTTTAGTTTTTTTTTTATTAACTATTGAAATAAAATCCAAACAGAAGAATCCCATTATGTAAATTATAAACGATCACAACAAATATAATGTGTATTAATATACACGCAAGTCGAGTTCAAACACCGAGACGCGTGAATGATATACTAGTATGAAAACGTTCGAGGAGCTATGAGCAGAAGTCAAGTCAATCTGGATCAACTTCAGAACAGTTGGGACGTCACTTATCAATTTTAAATGCATTCACATTTTTTTACAATTTAAGCTTTGCTTGTGTAGTACCATTAGTAGTACTCACGAATGCAAAATATCATGTGCCGTATAAAAGAAATTTAAGAAAATAATCATAATAGGAATAAAAACGCTCCAAGAAGATGCTTTAGTCAAGAGTGACTTCACTCAAACGATCGGTTTAAATGTATGAAAAAAAGCTGCAATGTAGATTCCAATTGATAGTCGCTAAGCTAAACAATGTTTAAGTATTAAATTACTCATCATTTAGTATTTTAAATTTTCATTTTTTTATTCAAAAGCTATTAACCATAATTTTAGTCAAAAAAATCCAAGGATACGCCAGCCACATAAGTGCAAGAGCCCATCCAGTAAATTGAAAAAGATGTGAATATTATGACAAATCAATCCAAAGCTACCATAAAACAGGTTAGTGCAATTGACTGTCATAAAATCAAGAACCGCTAACTTGAATATCAGCTCCCTATAAAAAAGGAAGACAAGTCGGCTACTTCTAAGGTAGACGAAATGTTAATATTGGTCAGTTTCATGTGATTGTGTTAGAACCTACCATCTTATGGGTATACTAGACAAATTCAAATTATTTTTGAGTGTATTACTTTATTCAGAAACAAATATCTCACTAAATCAGCAAAGCAAATTTTTGCAAAATAGACTTCGAAACGTTGTGAAATATATCTGATTTAATAAGTCGACCAAAAAAACGCGTTTGAAACATGATACATTTGCATCAAAGCATCAAAGGTATAGAACAAATTTATCATTGTGGAGCCATTAAAACGAATGGTACCACCTTGCGCAAGAAAAAAAAAAAGGAAAAACAACTTACTTACCCTAATCTTACATTTTCATAGTAATAATTAACTGTATATAATTAAGCGTAATGATTATTAACAACCTAAAGCTTACTATGCAAATTTATAATGTACAAGTTATTCGAAAAGCGGTAGTATTGACATAAGAAGCGACAAACTTGCATCGTTGTCCTAATCTGGTTGGTCGATAAGGTTTAGAAAGGAGATATGCAGACACATACTTAACAATAAATACATTTTTAACTAAAATAACTCAACAGTTAAGTTTAGTGACAATTTAAATATCTTCAAGAAGAGTGTCCAAAAATAAGAAAAGAAAAACTAAAACAAAGTATTTTTGTCAGACTTTAAGATACGAGAAATAGTAAGTGATAGAATACTTGATACTAAGTTAACAATGTTTTTTAATGGTATTTACTATAAATTCATCTCAAAATTCTAAACAAAAGTTGTATAGCAACCCATACATACCTAAAGTCAACCGTTTTCAAGATATCGAGTTATAAAATATCATTTCCTAATAAATTGTTAAGTACATGTAATTACGTCAAGTTATCTTAAAATCAAACATTTCAAAAACACTGCAGCGTTTTAATAAAAATGGAAGTGTCATAGATGAATCAAAAAGTGGAAGAGTGGTAAGCATTACAAATTATTTGAATGACAGGTTACATGTGGAAAAAAATTACAAAAAGTTGACTCAGCAGAAAACTTTAATTCATGACATCAATTAATATCCAATTAAAAAAAATTTAAAACGTGTAAAATTACGACCATATAAAATTTACAATTGTTAGAAAGATTAAGTCGAGACGATTTTGATCGCAGAATTGAGTTCTGTAAGCTTATCTTGAATAAATTGAATTAACACGCTAAGTTTGCCAACCATATTTTTTCTGACGAATCTATATCTTGTTTAAATGAGCATGCATGCACAACTGTAGGTTATTGACCAAAATCCACATTGGATGGAACAAGTTCCAACCCAATGACCACAAAAAATCAATGTTTAGTGCGGCATTTATAGTAGACACGTGATAGAACCCTATTTTATAAAAAGAAATTTGACCTCTACACAATATTTATTTTTCGTAGAAGAGAATGCTACTTCCGATTATTTACGAATAATCATAATCGCAGTTGACCGGCACAACAAGTACTGTTTCAAAAATATGATGCTACTCCACATTTCGACTGTGCCGTGAATATCTCGACGAAACTTTTCCTGGTAAATGAATTTGACGTAAAACAATTAAATAGCGAACTATGTCTCCGGATATGACCCCACTTGACTTTCTATGAGGTTATGTAGAAAAGGTAAGACTACAAAGAAGTTACAAGAAAGAACAAGGCATAAAATATCCAGTATTCGTCCCAACACCCTTTTAGATTCAATAGACAATTTTGTTTAACGAATTCATTACTGTCAGAAAGTAAACGATAGGGACACTTTGAGCAGCTTATAAACTAAGGAAAATTAATTTACTTCCATATTTCATTTTACGGTAATTAAATGAACTTAAATATTGTAATCATTTATTAAAAAAATTATATTTTATAACTCGATATCTCGAAAACGGTTAGCTTTAGATATGTATGCAGTGTGCTATACAATTGTTGTTTAGTTACCTATAAGATACATTTAAATATTTTAATATATATAGGGTGTTAATTAACAAATAAGTAACTTTGATGTCTTGTGCTTTTTGACCATCCCTGTATACTTAATTTTTGTTTGTAATAAATTTTTAAATTTTAAAAATGACTATAGATGGCTACACAATCACATGCATATCACGCGCACAATTATATCCAAAGTGTTCAACCAGAAAATCGTGACCGTTACTAGTTTTACTGTTCTAAAGATCCTAATAGTGAGCATTAAGAAGGTAGATATGAATTTGCTGTCGATATAGTAGAACTATGAAAATACACTTTACCTGCAAAGTTTTCCCCAGACCCATACAGTGTGCTAAAATACAACCAGATCCCGCATAACCGTTTTTAATTTGTTTAACTCCTTCATAACAACTTTCCCACATAAACTTTACTCCCGCTTTCTGATGCGGTTTTAGTTTTTTAGATATAGTTGGATTGACCATAATATTTGGAGATTTTGTTGTTTCATCAATATCAAGAATAATACCATCATCATCTTCCGAAAATTGCGACATTGATAAAATTGCATCCATCTAAAATATTTTTTGTTATAAATGGAAAATGTAATTAATACAGGAAATACCTACATGCTTATGTTTTTGGTGTAATCTATTTTTCCTTCTCCTTTCCAGTAAATTAGCTTCTTTTGTTGCTTGAGTTAAAGTTTCATAATCTAAAATCTATTTAAAAAGTCATAACAATTTTAAATTCGCATAATATAGTACCTCTCGAATATTTTTCCTTCCTCTTCTTTCAGAGTTATTATCATCATTCGTATTATCTAAGTAACTATCATTGTTTGATTTTTTCTTTACATTTTTAACCACAGATACGCTTAGAAAATACAATTTACGTAATACATTTTAAAGAATGGATTTTGTAACTTACAATTCTATATCACTATCGGACTCACTATTAACAATTATTTTATTATATTTTGCTTCCACGTCTTCATCGTCCGAAATATCATCGTTAGCAAGTTCAATTGTCGGAGAATTAGGTATTTCCTTAGCTGCCCCTCCTTGTATAGTATCTTTATCTACTGGATCATGTGCTACAGTCTTCGTATTGTTACTAAAAACCATGTTTCAAATACAGTACATAATCAGATTTAAACCAACTTATTCAACATTCGTGCTTCTAGTTTTAAGATTCGATTTCTTAAACCTTCAGGTAATATATTTTCACCTTTAAGATCAGATATATTAAACGATGTTTTGTTTTTTTCTGTTTTTTCCTGTAAACTACAAACCAATAAAGGATCCGTTTTCCAATTTGATTTACTATCGTTTTTTAAGTTGTCAACAGGTAACTCCTAAAAGTAAGTAAGGAATATTTATACATTTTTAGTATAAAAAGATAGACCGTATTTTAGTACACAGGAATAAACATATACAGGGCGATTCATAAAACTGGGAGGTACGACGTATATAGAGAATGGCTAAATGTATTTGCTTCAAAGAACACGTGTATAGTGACATATGATTTGTTAAAACAAAATAATTGCAACGTTGCCATTTCCAGTTATACCGAAAGTAGTCTAGAGCTCCTTTATTTCAAATATAACACTGTATAATTTTGCATTTTTGTACATAAACAATCAGATACAGTTTAATTAGGTTGTCCTATGTTTAAATCTAAACGTTTTTGAGAAAACAATCAATATTTGTATTTTTGAGGTTTTATTAGATTATCAAGTAAATCAGGTGCAGATACATGATTTTGTTTAGGAGGAGGGTCAATTTTTCTGTGATTTTACCAATATTCTTTGCCTGAATTTTTTTTAAATCGGTCAATTAAAGTGCTTCGACCGCGAGTCAGGGTGAGTGACATATTTTTTTTTATAATTACTGTTTTTAATAAATAAAATATATATTTGTTCATTTACTTACGCTGAACTGTTAAGGAACAATACAACAGGCTATGACCCCAGTGTGTGAAGTGTCGAATAAGGTCAAATAGAACAAAATTAGAAATTAGTGTTTTATCAAAAGCGGTGTTGTGAACGTAAAAATGGCTGACGTAAGTAAGGTTACGATTGCGAAGTTAAATGGCAAAAATTATTTCACATGGAAATATAAAATAGAACTGCTGTTAATTAAAGACAGTTTGTGGAGTGTCCTTCATGAAACAAAAGCGGAATTAGCGTCTGATGGTTCTAACATAAAGTATGTAACTGACTGGAAAAGACGTGATGATCAAGCTGGTTCAACAAAAGATTTATTGAAGGATGATAGTCAGCTATGTCATATGCGAACAAAAATATCAGCTGGTGCGACGTAGAAATGGTTAAAATAATAATACGAAAAAAACAAACTTGGTTAGTCTCCGAAAAATTTGTAATTCGAAAGTGATGGAAAATGGGAATATGGAAAAACATATTTCTGATGCGACCGATTGATTTCAAAGATTGATCGATCTTGGTGAGCAGCAGTTATCTGATAAATGGACAGTTCCCATGGTTTTAAGCAGCTTACTCAGGAGCTATGATGCGTTGGTAAACGCGGTTGAACAAGGTCAAGAAACGATCTGTCGATTTCATTAATTAAATCAAAATTAATTGATGAGTACAATAGCCGTAAAGAAAATGATAACAGTAATAGCTTTAATAATATGATTTTGAAGACAACTAACAAAGCACGTTATCATGTTTTTACGGTAAAAAGCACGATCACATTAAAAGGGACTGTAAAAAATACAAGGGATGGCAAGAGAGAAAAAACAAAGTTGAAAAAATGCCTATATGCAATAAAGTAAATAAAGTTGAACAATTCCAAAATAGTATATTAATGGACTAGTTTCATAAGGGACCATTTAGGAGTTTTCTAATGGAATTTTTGTTTTGAAAAGGTTCGTGTTAAATTAAATTTATGAACTCAAAAGGCAAAATTTCACGTGCGATTCAAGCTTGTTGTCGGTGAAGAAATTAATGGATCAGGATTTTAATATAAACTTCCGTAACAACGTTTGTGTAATTAAAAGGAACGATGAAAAAATAGCCGTCGTCGCAAGGATAAATGGAAGATTGTATAAATTATGTCAACCAAAAGAAATATGCGCGGTTAATGAACTCGAACACAAATCGTTATGCGTGCAGAAGCAATTACAAACATTTGTTCTAATAATTTATTGGGTAATATAAAAATTGTTTATTGTGATATAAGTATGTCTTAAAGCAAAATCTATTAGATTGCCATTTCCAAAACAATGTTTAAATAAATCATCAGCGATACTGCTTGATCTTATTCATACAGATCTTTGTGATCCAATGCATACTGTTTCATCAAGCGGAAAAGTATACATACTAACATGTATTGATGATTTTTATCGGTATACGGTCATTTATTTTTTAAAAGAACAATCAGAAATTGAAGGTAAAATAAAAGAGTATGTTGAAATGGTGAAGAATAAATTTTTAAAGAAACCACAAGTAATAATATCTGATAGAGGAGGAGAAAACATGGGTAATACAATTATCAATTATTTAAAGGCGGAAGAGATTCCAATGCAGTATACGACACCTTATACACCACGGCGTCGCAAAAATAAAAAACCGTACATTGGTTGAAATGGGAACATGCATGTTGGTAGATGCAGACTTACATGTTTTATGGGGTGAAGCTATAAATACAGCAAATTATCTACAGAACCGTTTACCATCGAAAACTATACGACACCGTATCAAATACGGAACAATAAAAAAACTAATGCAGATCGATCATCTTAGAAATACATGTACATGTTCCAGTTGAAAAACATGCCGCCATGGAAATGACGTTTGTCTACGATCCAATTCAAAGGAAATTGATAATTAGCCTAGATGTTTGTTTTTTAGACGTGAAGATAGTCGGAAATGGATTGGAAGAAGGCTTAGAAAGAAAAGAAGCTGATGTAGATGAAGTATTATTATTTAACCTTACTCTGCGAGCACCACATTTAAAACTTTGATATTTGTAGAGCAATAAATTTAGACCATTCACTAATCTCAAACTGAAGCAAGCAAAAAATGTGTTTTGGGCACTTGACTCTTGTAGCGTTTGCACGCTAACCAGTTTTTCGCTATTATTTAACCTTATTCTGCAAGCAAAAAACACGGGACTAGCATATTTAGTGAGCAAATAATTAGCAAAAAATTATTCTGTTATTTTTATATTTGATTTGTTCTTTTAGCGTAACCTAAGAAATAAACAAAACCCGCAAAGCCAAAATTTTTTTTCTTTGGCAACTTATTAGCAATAAATGAGCAATAAATGAAAATATTAGTTAGAATCCATTCCGCCCATTTTGTTCCGCTAACTTATACGACAGTCAAAGGAAAGTGAAGAAAATAAGGCTGAGGATATATATGTAAGTAACACTCCAATCAAATTTAAGCTGAACACAGCCAATGAGTTAAATGTATTGCCTTTAAAAACATTTCAGCTTATAAAAAGCGTTAAAATAAAAAAGGCGAAGGTGCATATTATATCCTATAGGGGTTTCACGACTACGCGAATTGGAAAAGTACAATAAACAAAAAGATCTTAATTTTATGTTAATAGATTTTTTTATGAGCATGGGAAAAATTCCTGTCAACATTGAGTGATGACTCGGTTCCTGTGGTAAAACCAGATCTGACCCAACGATTACACAACGACCTGAATGGGATCCGCTTGAAAACTTGATTGTTTAAAGTTGAAATGATTTAAAAAATTGTAGAACCAACGGAAAAAACGGAACTGACTACAACTTTTAGCAGTATTACACAGTAATGTACATAAATGAAAAAGGAACTAATTTTCATTGAAAGAAAATTTAGGTATCTTGTATGTGATGAACATTCCCTACAAGAATTCCATTTAGAATTTTTAGTATCCCAGAGATTTTTCAGAGGAAGATATTCTGAGATTTATAGGGTGTCCAAATACTGTTAGATGATTTAATAGTTAGTAGCCGTGCGTAAAGTGAACATAATAGAAAGTATCAGTAAGCACCCGGAAAAATAATATCAAATTTAATAAGCACAACTTACAGTAATAATCTAAACAAAGTTAAGGATAACAGACCAATGTTTACAGAGGATGATATAAAACCAACTATTGTACGAATAAGAGAAAATAACAGAAATAAATGCACCTATTAGAAATGCATGTTGCTTCGGACCAGTTAATTTTATTAACAAATTCTTACTAGTATTTTCAAAATTCGTAGGTCTGTTTAGAGAACTACTTAAGAAAAATCGTAGATGGAAATAGACTTAGCGACAAAATCAAGAATTTTTTGAAGTGATCATCTTAGTTACAAATGCTCCTTCATTACAACTTTTTCATTGCCAACAGGATGTGATTATACAATACGATGGAAAATGTACGTGCGGCTATGGTATGTGCTAATGCAGTTTTTGAGTTCCATCATAAATTAATTTATTATTTTTGTAATAACCTTAAAGATATTTTAATTGTTTGGAGATGAACAATTAACTACAAAAAATTATTTTGTTGCTTTTAATGGAAGATGACTGAAAAACAAAATGTTAAAATCGTATAAATTATAAATGTTCGTAGTTTTAATTTATAAAAACAACTGAATTCTCTAGCTAACTATTAATTATTGCTAATAATTCCAGTAATATCAATTTAAAATGTAAACAGTTAACAATTTAAGATGACTAAAATTCAGAATCAAATCCGCAGGCTTTCTGTAAATACTAAACACCAAGTCTATCTGAACGCTTCAAGTTGTGCAAATAATAACATTAAAAAAACTAATATTCTTACTTCATTAATACTTTGTTAATACTTACTTGAAATAGTGAAGTAATTTTCTCCGTTTCGTTTTCTTTATTGCAAAGGTTTTTATCGATATCTGAACTTTTTTTGTTAGTCTTAGTAAGATTATCACCATCATTCACAGTTTCAGATTCTGCTTCATAATTGTCATCTTCATCATTGTATATTCTATTTAATAAATTTTCCAACAACTCGGTATTAGATGGATTGTTGTTTACCAGATTATCAACATTTTCTATAAAATTTAAAGTATTCGTATTTTCACTGGAAGTATCACTATCTAATTCAAGTTCTGGTGCATTCAAACTAAACTCATTACGACCGCTTTTTAATTTCTTTTTATTTGTTTTTTCCGAAAAGCCATGTTTTCGTTTCTTCTCCAAGTTCGTTAAGTTTATAAGCCTAAAAATATTGTATGTAAGATTTTAATAAAAAAATAATTGAAAGTTATTACCTTTCTACTTCTTCTTCTTCGTTGAGACTAACGTTTCCATAAATTTCTTCAGGAACAAGGTTTAACGATTTATCGTCGACGTACGATAATGACGTTTCATCAATTTTTTCTAATACTACCGAACATGGCTTAAGGTTATAATTTTCATATTTGTTACAAGGTATTTTATTCATCTCATTTGAGTCGTCAACACAAGGAAGACTGGGTAAAGTATTTGTAATCTTTCCATAAATACCTTCTGGTAATTCTATATACTCATTAGAATCTTGATCTTCCAAATCATCGCTGCATAAATAAAGAGAAACAATATTATCCCTTAGAGCAGAAGTATATATCATACAATAAATCAACAAAAAACTACTTACATGATAGATTCTTCTTCGGACATTGTAAAAGGTTCATCTTCAATATAAGCTAGCAAATTATCCATATCACATTCTTTTTGAAGTAGCTCTACTTCACTTTCGCTAGTATTTTCGTCTTTAAATGTAAGATCTAGCGATTTCAAAAAATTCATTTTTTGATTTAGATTTTCTGAACTTAATAGAGGCTCATTTAAATTATTTTCAGTGCATATTTCATATTTTGTACCGTCCAATGATGTGTTTTCGTTGAGAAAATTTATTATTCTAAAGTGTTTGTCACCTGTAATAATCACAGATAGATATAATGATTTAATTAATACATTTAGTACCTTCATTCTTGTCTACAGTACTATTTGATTTGTTAATTTCAAACACAAAAGATTCATTACTCGTATTAAGGTCTGAGGCCAATGAGTTGTCTACTTCTGTATTATAACCTTCGGCATCTAAAAAAGTTAAAAAAAGTAATATATGCGAAAACGTCGGTAAAGATATATTTTGTTGGGCCGTGGCATCGTAACCAAATGTAAAAAAAACTTCTATAATTGTTATCTTTTTAGTGTCTATAAAAGAATTCTAATTGCGCCGTCCGTATCTATGTACGTGTTGAAAAGAAACTATCTTCAAAGGGTTTTTAAAGTTGTTGTAAACATTGAACATCTTTCAAATGAAACTATAATATAGGTAGATTTTGTATTGTTTTTAAAAATACAAAAAAATCTTTTACTTGTTAATCTTTTATCTAGTTTGTTGTTAAAATAATTATGTATATGCATTTAATTATAATATAATTCCTAGTATCTTCTCTTCGTATTTGAAATATGAAATAGAATCGAGACAGCAATTGCATGATTACATCGTCAGTTTTAAAAAACGTTGAGATGGAGACAGAACAGAATATAACAAGTATGGCCGATATGAATTAGATTAGAAAAACTATTTTAATAATAAAGAAACCAAAATCTTTTATTGTAGAACACATTTTGTCAACTACTGGTTTAAGGAAATATATTGCAGTCATTACTATCTGCAAAAAAAATACATATACGCTTTGACCAAGTTTGCTGCGTTGGTTGTAATTAAACTGTTGTAAATAACGCCATTTGATGTGGCAGACAATTCTTTCTAGTCACTGTCCATCACATGTAGCCAATTCGCAAATTGGAAAACTGTTTATGTAGGTCGACTACCAGATTCAACCAAACAGAGCTAGTCCTAAGAAGGTCCTAAGGATGCAAGAAAAATGCTGAGTTGATTATATTCAATTGATAGTGAAATTTTATAATTAGTTGTAAAACTTCATTACAAAACTATTAGATTCAGTCATTAAAGTATGTTTACGATAGAAGGCAAACGTATGTTTTACCTGCTTCTAAATTAAAAAAACAGCAAAAAACTCCAGTTCGGACTTTATCTCACTAAATTAAAGAGTATCAAATAACTGGGTGAGATCAATTATATCTAAGGGTCATCGAACGTAAAAAGATAATGTAAAGCTGTAAATTTAACTTTGTAATTTGAATAATATTAAAATTGATAGTCATAATTACACCACAAATAAACGGAAGAGGAATACAAAAAATGAGATTTTTAAAAGAAGCAAAAAAGATAAAGTTAATAAATTAGAAAATGTTGATGTAAATGAAAGGAAAAACAATGTGATAATAGTAGAATTCGCGTATAACGAAAAAAGAACCGTCAGAGAACTAGAAAGTACATAAATGATTCTAAAAACCCTAGGCAAAAAACGTGATCAATAAAAATGGACAATATTAACTATAAAAACCAAATAATAAATAAAAAAATTGAGAAACTATATACAATACCAAGATTGCATAAACAATATGATGACATTAAACAAAAAGAAACGCGAAGAAAAAAATTTAAAATTGAACAAGAAAGGTGCAAGAGAAAAATAAGTGTAAGATTTCCAAAGCGCGCATAAAAAGCTAACAATTCAAGAAGATTAATGGAACTAAAATACAAAAAAAGTTACAGAAAACATGAAGAAAGCAAACAGATTAACATTATAGCAAAGAAAAGTAAAAACAAAAGTGACAATAAAAACGACAAAAAAGACAACCACTTTTTTTAGAAAAGAGCTGAGACAAAAAATAATAGTGGAAAAAGACCAATAAGTTAGCAGAAAAAGACAACAATAAGAAAATACTAAAAACCAAAGTAAAACGAAGACTTGGTGTCTACAGTGACCATTACCTACCAGCGACTATGATTAAACAAAACTTAAAAAAGGCAAACAAATCCGAATTTGAAATTATACGATCATATAAAAAAATTATTCGATACTGCAAAATAAAAAAACATGGATGCATTTATACATAATAAAATATAATGTAAAGTGACTTTTCCAATATAGTACCTGTATTTATAAAATATATTGAATTAGTAACAGTTTTACAATTACTACTGAGATTTCTTGTGATTTAGTTAAAAACGTAGACATGGACAAATTTTTGATAACTCTATTCTGCCAACATACTTATGAATGCAAACTTTTCGATTTATTTCTTATTGTCAATTACTTGTTGGTAATCGTTTTTTAATTTTTAGAGTTTAGTTCAAGAGCAACTGACGTAATTTATAATTTTAAAGGAGACAAGTAAGAAAATGAAGAGATCGGTATGAAGCAGGCCGATTAGTCTTGACGCACCGACCTGGTAGCGCACATGAGACTACAATAAAAGTTGATAATCATATAGTAAACTTGAAAGATAGTTGCGTTCACGAAAAGCAACGACTACAGATTGCTTGTAGTAATAATACAATATCCCAATGTTAAAATAAAATTCATGCAAGAAAATCAGAATCAGAAGAATTATACTTTCTCCAAAAGACGTCGCAGTTCGCTTAAAATGTTATCGTAATAATTTAGACAGAGACTAATCAGCTGTAATTTTCTTTGTTGAAAGGACATTCTTGCCATGACAAGATGCTCTGGTGACACTATGGCGTCCGAATAACCAACGATAAGCACAATTATGTTATATCGTTGGGGACAAGCGGAGGTGTATACGGGGCTGAGCTGTAGGTGTCTCCTTCAGAGATATAAGAAGCTACGCCTTTACTATCAGTCAATATTTTCTTTCCCGAAGAGAAGGAAGGTAGAACAATAACTTTTGTCCAAAACAAACGCAGTTTTCATACAGCACGAGGCATTATGGATTAGTAATCATGACTACACTGCCATTCGCAAAACGGCGGTTGTAGCTTTTTCTGATTGTTCGATTGTCTATGGCAGAATTGCCTCAAAACATTATAACTAGTTACACTTGCTTATTTGAATACTACGAAACAAACAGTCTAAACTTAATTTTACATAGTTACAGGGTTTGCAAGGGTTTCCGTGTTAAAAACCTTTGGCAGATTTTGACAACAACATGCACCGCGGTATTAATAATTGTATGGTAAACAGATATGGATATTATATAAATTATCAAACTCGCATATTATGTACTTATATGAATTGTTCATCGTTGATTAAATGATTAATGCTGTTTTAACTTTCATTGTTTAAAACCAGATCTTCAAAGGTAAAAACTACAAACAGAAAAACAAATTACAGCGCTATTCCGCATTTGTATAAGAATCGTTTCAATAGCAAACTGGTTAAAAGATTAACAGGTAAATAAGTTACTGTCTGCTTTTAAAAAACATTTTAAAAATCTACCAGGAGTATTAGCATTACAGTTTAAATCCACCAATTTATTCAAGTACAGACAAAAACACTATCAACTTTTATTGAAGTTTCATTTTTTTGTAATTAAATGAGTAGATTAAGATGTCTGTTTTTTTCCGCAGCAGTTTTGAATGCAAATGTAACTTGCGTGATGCTTATTTCCCCTAAGCACGTCTACTTAGAGTTTTGTAAGTTTGACTAAACCTTAACAATATTTTTTTTTAGTTTCGAACTCATAAGGAAGTATTTTTAATTTACAGCTATTTAATCCCATCTTTTGACTCAAAGTCACGACCATAAAATACTAAAATACCTGTTCCAAATATTTTAAAATAAAAAATAATTACCTAACCGTTTAGTAATGTCTATACTTTCTGTAATTCTCTCACATTCTCGACTGTTCCCTACTACGGCTTCAGTCTTGCAGGAATAAATACTGTCGTTGCTGTTTTCTTCGATAACATTAATGTTTGTTACAGTACTGTGTTCATCTGTTCTTACAATAGCATGTGTAAGTTTTGTACCTAATAAATAAAAAAGTTAATGATAATCTTTAAATATAACAAAATGTCCTTTCTACACACCATTAGCATTCTCTGTGATATCTGTTTCATTATTTTCAATTTTTCTTAAACTTAAATTATACTTCATCTTTTTTCGGGGAGATACGTTTAAGTCGGAATCTAATTTTTTTGTAAGTATATCTTCTACTCCTTGTAGCTGCTCGTGCCAAAGGTTAAAGGTATTAAGACTTGCGCTCACAAATTTTATCAAATAGGAGTACGCATTCGCAATATCATTAGATAAAAAGTTATCCTTTATTTTACTTTTAAAAGAAAGAATATTTTCATAACTAACAGTAAAAAATAATAAAAATTCATCTGTCTTTTTTAAAAAAAGATTGTGTATCAGCACACGTTCTTCCTCTGAAATAACTTTTTTCGGAAAATAAATCTTCTCTAAATTTATCAAGTTTTGTATTGGTCCGTGCCAAGAATGACGCCTTACAACCTTGTTGATTCTTTGCATAGTGTTTGACGGACACTTTTTGAACCTAGAACATAATTAAAAAGTGCATAATAAAAATGATTTTCTACATTTGAACATCAATCGCACATTATATTGAATACCAACACTAATCAAATACCGCATAACCGATTCAACGACACACTGTTGTTAAATAACTTCACATTGTTTTAAAGTGAAAAATATACGGATGGTAAAAAAGTAACTGATACTAAACCTTTCTGATTTTGTGTGTATACTACCAATTTTTTTTTAATTTGCTAGCATGGCAAAACCACCGAAACAAAGTTAAACCTACATGTAAAATACAGAGAATAGCAAACAGTAAAAAATAATTCAGATAAGTGGTATCAAAACCATAAACTACTGTAGTGTCTAAAAAAACTATTGATCCTAATAATGTATATAAATCATGGTTATAAATACTATATACCAAAATTTTTTTATTGTAGAGATACGATGCCGAACTTGAAAACCTATCGCAATTTAAAAAGCTGGACATAAGTGAAGTCGAAATTCTAAGACAACAGTCAACAAAATGTGTAACGACGTCGAAATATATGGACTAAATACGTTACTCGAACGTAGGCAAGTAGTTCGCATCTTAGGTTAAACGAAATCTTAAGCAGTGACGACGAATATAAAAAGGAACATTTATTTAACAAATAAATACACAAAGAAATCGTATTTATAGAATGATAAAAACAACACGCCAATAGTTTGTTTATACATTGGAAATATTTAGTTCACAACCCACAACCTAACTTTATTTACTGAAATCTTTCGTTCCGCCGTTGGCCGTTCCACTGTCGAATGTTTAGCCATTTAGTTATAATTTATTTTTCATTGTACCATTCTGATATGGTTTATCAATACTCTATTCTTCATTTATATGACTCCAATAGAGCTCTGTGCCATTAAAATTTAACAGCAACGGCATTTATTTTTTGACAGATTTCCTAATAAATATTTTTATAAAAGTTATACAGGGTGTATCTGATTAACGGGTTATTTTAGCAGATGAAATTAAAGCATAAATACAAGCAAAAAATCGCAAAATAAAAGTTCGATGAAAACATTTAAAACAAAGTGTATAGCAAAATAAATTGTAAATAACGGACCTGTTACGTTAATTAAGTGTCCTAAGGTTGTTGACACTACGAATAAAAATAAACTGTTCTAAAAAATGCAACATTTTTCTCAGTGATTTTCTGACACCAAAAATAAAGGTAAATACAAAATGTTGTCGGATAAAGCGTAGTTAAATTACTGTAGTTAAATTCTTTTCAACTAGACTAAAAACATAGAGGATAACGTATTTATAAATGATTAAATGTAGGTAATGTTACGTAATACAGTCAAACCTCAATTAATAAAAAACATTGCAAAAATAAAATAAATATGCAAAACAAGTATTTCTGCAATTTTCGGCTACTAAACGAATCAATTAAACTATTTCTTAAAATATCCGCCAAAACATTAATAAAAAACCGCCAGTGAGTTAATTTGGTGAATTTCATTCTTGATTCCAACTATGCGTGTTATGAAGATTCAGAACTTCATGTAAAACAACACTCATCTGAAAATAATATGTTGGCATTAAAATCAGGATCTAAAGTAACTTGTTGCTGTAACCACTCACAAAACTCACGTCGTGGTTCAAAATCAACGTAGGATAACTGTTGGACTCGTTGAACATGGTAAGGGTACAAAGAATATTTTTTTAAAACACGATATACCGTACAATGAGATACGTTAACTTCGCGATCTACTTCTATAGTGCTATTTCGACTATTTGCAATACCTGCACATACATTGAAGAAAAACAAATATTAGTTTTGATTTTATTGAAAAAAATATTCTTTTTCCGATGCTAATACATGGAATGGTCCTTCTCGATCACGGCCTTACATACATTACAATCAAACAATATTACTGTATTCTGCAGCTTTACATAATAAAGAAAAAAATTAAATTAAATATTATGAAGTACTAGTACGTTTAGACAAATCACTTAGCAATCAACACAAAAAATTCGTGAAAAAATTTAAGCAGAAATAAAGTAGATTGTCGAACTCAGTTCGAAGAAAACTGAATTTAGCATTTATTTATTTAAGTCTTGTTTTGGTTACAACCGAATATAAACGTGATCATGTACACAAAAAACATTTTGTTAAGCTAGGTCAATAATAATGCAAAGCAATAAACATTACTATCTGCTTTAATTATTTTATTCACAATTTATTTTGTAGATGGAAAATCAAAGAAAACAATAATCAAAACAATACATTAATACGTTTCGCGAATTTTACAGCATTTAGCCACCATTTACCGCATAGATACAATGAACAGTCAATTTCCATTTGTTTAGATAGTCAGGAACAACCTAAAAACTTTAATTGCAAATATCTCAAAACTGGGCCACTTTCGATTAAATCTTTAAATGAAACATTTAACACCACAAGGAAACTACTTCTTGAGTTTGTAATCCAACTATACATTGTCATTGATATTAAAATCAGAATAAAAAGTAAAAGTTACCAGAGTTCATTTCAAGACTAAAGAACCGCTGCGCAGAAACCAATTTTGTTCCGAATGTCAGTACACTAGCTAACCAAAAAACATTTGCACTTTTTATACGGCGTTTGAAGTGTCTACATTTATAGCACAAGTTGTTACAAATTCTATTTCATCCTTGTGTTTCATATTTTTTTATATTATATTCATTGTCTTGTATGCATTTATTTTTCAGTTAAAGATAAACTATTACAGTTAATGTACATTGTTTACAGCAGATGTTTTTAGTTAGAATTTATTTCGCATGATCGTCAAATTCCGAATGTATCCGACGCGCACGGTTCTTTAGTCGTGAAATGATCTCTACTAACGTGTCCAAACAATTTAAAAAAAAATTTAGACACTAATATATTTACAACATATCTTAAAAAATATTAATATTTATGACAATTCACTGTCACAAAAAATTATGTTTAGTCGGACCGCGTGTTTTTTCGAATATTCCGGAAAGCGCTGCATTTTAGTTTCAGTCTCAGTAACGAGTGGTGCTGACAATTTCTCTAAAAGCGCCAATATCAAACTACAGCTTCGTGCCACATGAAACAAAAGATTGATTGTCGCAACACCTATAAAGTGTAAGGTTGAATATCCATAGCTGCCTTTTGTAAAATGCTATCGATGTTTTAATGTCAGGTGTCGGAAGGCACTGTTGCTGCAGGTCACCTTAGTGGGATCAATCGCTTTGTCGGTTCCGCTTCTTCTTGATGTTTTTTTAACTGCATTTAATTAATTTATGGTATCAGCTACCAATTATAAAGATCAGTGGAAATTTCCATAAATGTTCAATTCAAATTTTTTAAATTCATTTTACTGTATAAACAACCGTTGCTACAGTAAAGGACCGATGACTTTTAAATTTAATTTGAATTAAATATTAACGTAACCTTTAGAAATCACCATAATAGCTATTTATGCACCAAGTGTGTTATCACAATGGTTACGCTTGAAGAAAAACGTGATACTGTCTGACGGCCTCTATCCCAAGAGATGTATGTTGCTCGATAGACGTAATCATCCAGTAACCCCAGTAGCGCAAACATTTTATATTGCGTTCTATATAATATAGAAACTACAAATGAACAATTACTTTAGTTTCTATTTTACGAAATCTAAAAGTATATCTAGCAGTCTATAACAATAAATAATTTGACGCTTAACATTTTATCTAGCAAAATTAATTTTACAATCATACTTAATGTGTAAGAATTATAGCTAAATATGTTGAAAAAATACACAAAAAGAAATAGAAAATTCGTTATCATCTAAATCTAATACCAACAACTTCCGCTCTTTAATTATAATCATACCCTCCTCAACCTTATATAATATACTATTATTTTTCACTTCGTTATAATTTACTCTTTAGGCTGCAAGATACGTAAACATATACATAACAACCGGGGAATAAGAGAGAAAGCGTTATGGATTCATTATGCCCTCAAGAATGAGATTTTTCTTTATACTTTCTTTTTGTGCATTTCTTTCCACATATTTGGGTATAATTCTTACACATTCATTGTTAGTAAAATTCATTTCAACAAATACATCGTTAAACGTCAAATTATTTATTGTTATAGACATATAGATATACCTACAGGTAGACTTAGTAGAAGTATATATTATATAAAGTGAAAAATAAAAACCTGTATGTACCACTTGCGTAACTGGATGATTACGCCCATCGAGCAACATACACCCCTCGGGCTATATCACGTTGCTTTTCGGGTGTAATCATCGTAATACCGCATTTGGTGTATAAATAGCTATAGCATTTATAGTTTAATGAAAATTACTGAACGACACATAGCAGATACGCAATTAAGAGACTCGATCGATAGTAAAATCTTGACTTCGCCTAGATTTTGCAAACTTCGATCTCGCTTCTTAATTGTTATATATCAGCTATGAAGCTAATAACTACTTATGTACTAGTTTTTACAAGGCTTTTATTAGCTTGACCTGTATCTACACTGCCGTTTAAAAATATTTGCCCACACATGTATTTTTTATACTTTCGTGTATTTTTAATATAATATACTCTTCACATGTATTTGCATGTTATACTCACTTTATTTCTAAGAATTACTAATCTAAATATTTTGAACATAGAGCTCCCATGTTCTAGCCTAATTAACTATTTCAAGCTTTATGATTAACATTTAATTACATTAATACTACTTGTTAGTACTCCATATCATTACCGTTCAACTTGCATCTTGTATTCTGAAGTTACTCAATCTGAATGGAATGAACATTGTCAACATGTTAACCGTTTAGCCGACGAAATGTGGGAACGTGATGGCCTGTTGGATGAAACAATGGAAAGCGTGTCTTTTAGAGTAAACATTGGTTCATCAGATGAAGACAGTAGTGATGATAAAAATCAGATCAGTAGTTAACCTTTATTTAATTAGTTTTCAATTTTTAAATACATACATATTTTTAAGTGGCCAAAAAGAAAAAATCGCATAAAGTCTTGCAGTAGAATAGTTAAACTGTAACAGTTAATTGATTTTAACATAACATTTATCTTGCTATTTATTATAATCCAATGCATAATTTCGGTATAATACTGTTAATATTTTAAATATGTAATATTGGTGAGTATAACGTAGGCAACTCCAAAGTTTTGTGTCGGGATAATTACAGCCTAAGAATTTATTGTTTTTCTAATAACATCTATGTTCTGTTTTAATGTAATACATAATTGTCTTATATATGGTAAAATTTCGTAATTTTTGTTAAGTATAACGAAGTAAATTGTTCAAGTTTTGTCGCACTGTATATAAGGATCAATTGCTTTTATAATATTACACTGAAATGAATATGAAAATAAATACAAGCACTTACGAAAACTTCATTCTTAAGCATGTTTTAAGTCTGTTGTTACTATTTCTAAGAAAACTGGGAATATTTTAATCGATAAATTTTTATTTCTGTCTTCAGATTCTTTTGGAAGTCGAAAGCAGGATGGCTAATGCTATGTTACTCTAAATTGTAGGTTTTGGTTATTATATTACCAATCAGATTCTTAACTGAGTACAATGTCTACAAATTCCAGTAATCAATCTAAAAATGTGATTTCATTCTTATAGATTGTGTAAAATAATAGATAAGTAACATAAGTTGTTATATCTGAAATTACTGAGCAGTAGTATTTAATTAGAAACTTCTTATAATGCATATTACGTAATTTGAAATTTAAAATTGCCGCCGAAATACTCATTATTTGGAATGTATTGTCAAAGCGCCCTCAGTATCGCTCCTTCGCGTCACTTGTTTGCTTATGTCAACTGTAGTTTGTCACCACAAAACTGACTTGACTAACCGGCAAATTGCATCCCTCTTCAAAATAACTAGAAGAACAGTAGATTATAATGTGAAGAAAAAACTCGTATTGGAAGACCCAAAATAACAAATTCTTTGCAAGATAAAAAGATTGTGGTAACAAGGAAACGAAATAGAAAACTTACTGCTCCCGAAGTAACAGACAATGTTAACCCTAGGATGCATACGGGGGGTCCAAAAAAACCCGCCCTGATATAAAATGTTATTTTTGTGTCAGTCTTAATTCCGTTTAGAAATGTTTTTATTACACATTTGTAAGCATCATTACGATAAACATATTTTATAGAAACGTTTCACCTTGCAGAAATTTGAAATTCCCTATTACTACTACATTATAGCATACGTAGGGTATCCGAGACCCTTATATATTTGTACATGTGGTTTTTAGTTCTTCTACCGGTGCGGGCGGGCCGATGGCGTTGGCGATCAGATGTCGCACGTGTTTTAAGTAGTTCATAGCGAACGTGAGTAAGTGACATTTTGTTTATGCAAATTCTACGGTTTTCTCGATTGAGATAATATTGGTAAGTCTTTCAATTTTATATAATTATCTATGACATAATGATTTTTGCTGTGTGGTTGTGATAGTATTTTTATATTTGATTTGCTCATAATAATACTTCACATAACCTCACTACATGTACAATAAATCTATTTATAGATCGTATATTTTACAATACAAAATATTAATTTTTAGAATAATGGCATCCCGTAGTAGGAAGCGCAGCGTTCGTCCAATTGATTCAAATTTCGAAGTGGTATTTTTACAGTGGTATGAAGAGGCTGATTCAGATGTGTCGTCCAATTCTTCTGTGATATCTGATGACACACAAGCTCCTAATATCGCAATAACAGATAATAATTGCCAGATACCTATAGATACTTCATCAGAAGATGAAGAAGATCAAGAAATAATTGAATCCAATGCAGATTCCACTATGATAGGCGGTAATGGTTATAAGTGGCATAGAACTGCACCTCCACAAGTAAAAACAAGGTGCCACAATATCATCCGCTTTGTTGCCGGGCCAGCGAAGAAAAATCAATTATCTTCTTTGAAAAATGCCTGGAGCAGTTTTATGACTAAACAAATATTGGAAGAAATTATTTTATGTACAAATTCGGAAACAAAAAAAGAGTTTCATAAAAAGGGAAAGATATGGCAGGATATTGAACTAGATGAAATTAATGCGTTCATTGGTTTACTTTTATTAGCAGGAGTTGAATAAAGCTGGGATGTTTCTGTAAGGGAGCTAGATAAATGTTCAAATCCTATGTACAAGGCTACTATGCCTGTTAATCGTTTTGAATACATAAGAAGATTTTTGAGGTTCGATGATAAAACTTCGAACTGACAAGCTAGCTCCCATAAGATATATTTGGGACCTATTTATAACACAATGTAAAAGTGTAATGATTCCTGAAAGTGATGTCACAATTGATGAGCAGTTGCTTGCTTATAGAGGTCGTTGTAATTTTATACAGTATATGCCAAGTAAACCGGCCAAATATGGTATAAAATTCTTTTGGTTATGTGAAAGTAAGAGTAGGTATGTTGTGAATGATACGATTTATGTGGGAAAGCAACCAGGCGATGATGCGCAAAAGAATTTGGGAATGTATATTGTAGAGACATTGATTGGGCCATTGAAATATTCGTCGAGAAATTTGACAATAGATAATTTTTTTACAAGTATCCCTTTAGTTGAGCAATTGCTCGACATTGTAATAACTACAGTCGGAACGTTACGCAAGAATAAGCGAGAAATTCCACCACAATTTAAGCTTAATAAAGAGAGACAAATATTATCATCGATTTTTGGCTTTCATGAAAATGTTACAATTGTTAGCTATGTCCGTAAAAAAATAAATCTGTTATATTGATTAGTTCAATGCATCATGATGCATCAATAAATGAAGATCACTCCAAAAAGAAGCCGAACATAATAGAATATTAGAATTATACAAAAGGAGGTGTCGATCAAATGGATCAGATGGTTGGCAACTATACATGCAAACGTCAAACACGACGTTGGCCATTTGCGATTTTTTACAATATAATTGATATAGCAGCATTGAATGCCTTTTTGCTATATACATCTGAGAATAAAGACTACCAAGCTGGAAAAACGCACAAACGTAAGCTTTTCATCAAAGGCCTTTGCAAAGAATTAGTACTACCTTTCATGAATCGACGGCCTAAAAATCCTAGACTTAGCCATGATATAAGATGTATTGATCTCTTCATTGAAAAAGAAAATCTTCCTCAAGACGACGAAAATGACGAACCAGTAATAAAAAAACGATGCTATATTTGTCCTTGCCAATTATCAAGAAAAACTATGCAGATATGCAAAATTGGAAAAAAAATGTTTGTAAAGAACACAGTCTAGCAATTTGTAATAACTGTTTACTAATTTAAATGTTAAAAAGCAATAAATCTTGACTGAACTTTATATTTTTGTATTACTATATATGAGGGTCTGCCTGACCCATCATATGCATAGGTGTAAAAATTTTCAAATATGCATCCTAGGGATAAACTTACAGAGAACTAAACCTATCAGCGTTTCAACCGTCAAACGACGATTACAAAAAGTCGACTTGTGCGAAAGAGTAGCAGTCAAGAAACCACTTTTACGACCCATTAATAAAAAGAAAAGGTTACAATGAGTCAACCAACATAAATTTTGAACACTTACCGACTGGAAGACAATACTATGGAGCGGCGAGATCCGGAGATCGGTCGGGGAGTGGACTTCTGATCAATGTTTTGTACCTTCAATTAAACATCGTGGTGATTCAGTAATGGTATAGTATTGTTTTAGTGGCGATACAATAGGAGGCATACATAAAATTGATGGTAAAATAAAGAAAGAAGAATATCGAGATATACTAGAAAATGTAATGTTGCCATCTGCGCTCCATCTTCTATGTCCAGGATTCGTATTTCAGCAAGATAACGTTCCGAAACATTCTTTCAAATTATGTAAAGCATATTTAGAATACTTGAAGACAGATGGTATGCTGAAAATCATGATTTGGCCATATAGTGACCAGACTTGAATCCCATCGAATTGCTGTGGGATGAATTGGACAGAAAGATCAGAAAAGTGCGCCACACTTTTAAAAAGGATTTTTAGGAGAAGAGTGGAAGAAAATTAGATAGGAACAAATCGTTAAACTACTAAATAGGATGCCTAAACTATACCAGACCGTCATTAAAAATAAAAGTGGACACGTAGATGAACGAAATATTTAATTAGCGAACGTTTTTTTTTTGTTTAAATAATTATTACTTTTGTGTAGTAATGCATATTTACTGTAAAACGTCATTATTAATTTAATTGTTCAAATTATTTTGATTTTACTAATTGAGCAAATACTTTTGAGCAGTAACAGTGAATAACGGAATCTTTCAACACAATTATCATCAACTTCATGACATCTGATTAAATTGAAAACTTGCACACGTATTAAGGACCGATGACAATAGAATAATTTGATAACTTTCTCCTAATATCCTGAACAATTATTAATTTTACAAGTTAAGTATGTTAAGTGTAATATTAATATGTAATACAAACCTAGAATCGTTTATAGTTGTAGTTTTTACTGAAAACTTTGTTAACACCGTAAATACAATATATAAAATATATATTATATTGGTTTTTAAATCTAGAAAAATGGTAAATAAAGTCTAATCTTTATTGTAGTCCTGATACCAATTGTGATATTAAGTATAAGTATAAATACCATATTTGAAATCACCTCGTTAATGCTTATAGCATGCATAAAGTATAGACAAACTTAGTAAAAGTTGCTAAAAGTATCTAAAATATTAAATACGTGAAATACATTAAATACGCAAACAATATACATCAAAACAGTTTTTTTTTTAAGTTCAATTTCATAAAAGTATAAACGATGCTAAACAATGATTCCTACTATTTCTATGGTATAATTTTTTAAACGTTGATCTTAATAAAATAGTTACCAACATACTCTTATAGCACCTTATAGTGTTGTCCTTTTCTAACATATATGTATATAATACCTTAGTAAAAAAATGGGCATCTCTAATCGCTTCGAGCAATAATCAGGTAAACAAAAGTATTGTTTGCCGACAATGGAATAGTAAACTCTGTTTTTGTTAAAATATAAACTTTAAAGTAAAAATTCAGGGGTTCTAAACCATTTATTTGTTGTAATCGATATACGCAAACAAGGGATACATTATAAATTAGTTAGGTGCATCTAGGACAGTAAGGTATTACTACTGTATAAATATGTTATAGTAAGACAACCCAATGTTAACAAGTGACTCCAATATTTGGAGGCAGAAGCTATTACCAATGCTATTACATTGGATGCAGTTGGTCAGATGGCGCAAAATCTTAGAATGATTATGATTGTAGATCATATTTGGTAGACAAAAATGAGGTTGAGCTTTTTAAATGTAGATGGCGAAGCGGCAGATTGCTATTACATCGCTGTAAGATAATTTTTATTTAAAACATCTGAAACTATGTATACCGGCATTTCTTATACAAGCGTGCTTTAATAGTAAACAAAATGTATTTACAATGATAGCTAATACGATAAATCGTACAAATGGTTGTATAAAAACTGACAAATTTTAATGTGTATGTTTTTATGTTTGCATTAATTGTTGTACAAGTTTGTTAATTACTCTTTGAAAAAGTGACGGAAAGCAAAACGATAATGAAGGAGTTGAAAGAGATGAATATGATGAACTATTACATTAGATATAATGTAATGTCTGGCTATTTTAATGTTTCAAAGAAAAACTTAACTTTTAGTGGGGTTATGGCAATTTTGTAACTACACATGAAACGCACATTGTCGCTAAAATGATGAACTATTACATTAGATATAATGTAATGTCCGGCTATTTTAACGTTTCAAAGAAAAACTTGACTTTTAGTGGGGTTATGGCAATTTTGTAACTACACATGAAACGCACATTGTCGCTAAAATGAAACGTATTTATTAATAACATTAGAATACGATGATTTTATATACAAAATTACCATAACCAGTAACCTTACAAAAGTGGTTCGCCCGTTCTCAATAAATACGTATAAATTTAAAATTGGTAGTAATTATGGTCATGTATTATGTATCAGCTTTTAGATAATGAACCCAAGAATGCGAATCAATACTTACCACACGTTAAATATCATTACACAACGCACAAATAAATATATCAAATCAGTACAATGTTAAAGTCCATAAGATAATTTATTGTTTGGATAATAAGCCTTGCTTACACCAACAGAAAACGACACCCTGACGTCACACTAAACACGCGTATTGAATTAAATTGTATATTTTAAATATAATCAATGCTTAAAATAATAATGTTTTTAAACAATTTTAACAACTTTAGCAGTAAAAACTTACGTTACCTGTTTATTTTTGTGTTTTAAATCACAATTAAAAATTAATTCTATTAAACTAATGACAACTGTCACAATCACTGACTTAATTTTTAATTTGAAATTAATATTTTAAATTCTAGATTTGATTTAGTAACAGATAAAAACCTGCGCGACTTATATCCCTCGACGCTTGGTGTCTCACGTTATAATCTATTGCTTAGGTTATAATCATACACTTCTCACTACGTCACTGATTTACTATGTTTACTACGTAGCCAACTAACATATACAGAATAGGTGTACTAAATCAAAGCTTACAGATTGCAAATTTGATTAAGGTGAGGATCTTCGTTTTAACGATTTTCGTCTAACACAGTAAAAAAATACTACCCAAAATTATTGTTTAAACATTTGCGTTTGATAAATTTAACAATTAATTAGTTTATACTTACGTGTTTAAAGAAATATTATCGACAAATAAAAGTTGTCTAATCTTAGCATAAATGCACTGCAGGCAATAATCTTTACTAATCAAGATATCCTCATAGTCTTCCTTGAAGTTCAGTCTTAAACAGTTCTAGAACAATACAAAAATTAACTAGTTTAGCATAAGATCAAATACTAACATTTTTTATAAGGTACATATAGTATATTATACGTTATCCTAATTTTAGAATGAAGTTGAATGAGGCAAACTTTCAGGCTAGATGCATCAAAACCAAAAAAATTGATGCTAGAGATTTAATAGCTCTACATAGTATAACCAATCTTACCACAAATCGATAACAAGAACAAATATAAAAATAGTAATGATAATAGAATAGATTTCTAGCAATATAAAAAAATAGATTATTTTTGTTTTCTAACAATAAATGCTTATATTTACCTTTTAAAACATGATTTTAGTATTTTACAATATTAATACGCTTTTAAGAGATTCGTATTTGGTCAATTTTAAAGTGTTAGATAAAGTGTACCACTTATCAACTGCAGCCTTTTTCAATGACAATATTTACAAATTTTAAAGAAATATCCTTATACAAACCTCAGCATAAGAGGCAAATACTATCAGCGAATTAATATCTTTGGTTAAACATTATTTGAATTGACAAACCGTATCATCAATGATAATGTCTAAATTCCAATGAGTGTTCTCAAATACTAAAGATTGAGTTTTTAAACTTTGATCATAATAAATGCGGAAAAGTAAAACAAATCGAATTAACACAATTTTATTAATGTACGAAATCACGATTTCCATAAAAACCAATTAAGATTCTTTGTTGACCTATTTTATTAAAAAATGAGTATGTTTTTAATACCCAGAAAATTTGTGTGAATAAAATCTTAGAAAAAGTGCTTTTTTTAAAATTGTTCAATAATATATGTATAGTATTCTCATCTCTTATACTCGTTTTACATGGAAATGTTGTTTATGTGTCGTAGCAAGTAGACATATTTTGCGTGTTCCGCACGTTAAATAAGATTATAGTATACAACAATAAAATTTTATATAATTGTTTGTGCGCAAGTACATAAGAAGTTCAAAATGTCGCTCACTCCAGATCAACTTGATCAAATTAATTCAATTATCACAGAAACTACAAACAAGCTATTAACCGTCAAAAAGGTGGTCAAGTTTATGTTAGAAATCGTGCCAAAAACGGTATTTGAACCAATTGAATTTAAATTTAATTGTCAATAAGAAGAAATTGACAAGCTTAAAAACAAGGTAAAAGAATTGAACCAATGGTAGCCACAAAAAAATGGATGATTTAGAACAATATTCACGCCGTAATTCGATTCGTATTGATGGATGAAAAGAAACGTTAAATGAAGACCTTAAAGAAACAAGTAGTGAAGGATAAACCACACGAAAATTTGAATTTAAATTCAATTCAATGAATCCTTCCTTGAATAAGAGTGAAAAAAGGAATAATTAGTCCAGTATTAATTAAATTTGTGTCGTACGAGCAACGTGCGATCATATTTTTTAAGAAAAAATTACTAGACGTTTCCGGAATTAATATAAAAAAACACCTCACAGTTAATCGCATAAGAATAGGTAAAGCAGCTCAAGATAAGTAGGGTATATAAAATACGTGAACCAATGACGGCAAAGTTTATGTGAATGCTGCAAATAACATTAAAAAGATAAGCTGTATTGATAATTTAATATAACGTTTTAGACTTTACTACTAAATTAAAAAATATTAGTATAAATTTAAATTTAGCAAAGTTTATGCAATATGAATATAACATACATACGTACGCGTAACTATTTTGTAAATAGTTTTATGCATATTTTGGTAAACTGATACCGCTGGCAAATCCTTGTTATTTACACTTCAATTAATATTTTATTTAATTATATTTATGTACTGTTTAATTTACAATTATTCTGATTATTTTGGAACGTTTGCAGTTACGTATTTATTTATTTATTTTTCTATTAATTAAAGCATTGTTAGATTTTTTTGATGTCTTATTTAATATTAATCTGTATGGAAGATATCTTAGCAGATATTCCAGCACTAATAAATGAATTCAAGCATTTAAAAGTAAAAATTTGGAGAATGTTACTATTTTTCAAACTAATATTAAGAGTGTGAGTGGTAATTTTGCTCAATTGGAATTTGCTTCGTTAACAAATGAATTTTAAATTATAATTTTAACTGAAACCTGAACTGAACTGAAGATGTAGATGGGTATAATTGCTGTTATAACAACAGCAAACTGAATAAGTGTGAAGGTAAAATGGTATAAAGAGTGCACCTGAAATACGACTACAAACTTAACGAGTAGTTTCCCTGTGGTGTTATATGAAAATTTTTCCTTTAAAGATTTGGTCTAAAGCAGGGGTCTTCAACCCGCGGCCCGCGGGCCGCAAGCGGCCCGCCGATTTGTTTTCTGCGGCCCGCCAACTGCAACTGTACGTTCTTTATCGCTTTATTATCCTAGCCGCTATTCTGTAATTAACTAGACTGTCGGCATCATGCGGCCCGCTGTGCAAAAAAAAAAAAATTTTTAGCCCTTGATTTGTAAAACGTTGAAGACCGCTGGTCTAAAGTGACCCAGTTTTGAGACATTTGCAATTAAAGTTTTCAGGACGGTCCTGACTATCTAAACAAATAGAAATTAATCTAATTGTAATTACGCAGTAAATGCTGGGCAAATGCTATTAAATCCGCGAAATGTATTGATGTATTTATTATCTTGATTATTTTCTTTAATTTTCCATCATCTACAACATAAATTAATAAAATAATTAAAGCAGATACTAATGTTCATTTGTTAGCGTTACTGACCTAGCTTAACAAAACGTATTTTGTGTGCAGATTCTAGTGTACTTGAAAAGAATGTGCAGAATAGCCAACTTTAACCACAGTAATTTATCTACGCTTTATCCGATAACATTGTTTTGTGTTTACTTTTGTGTTGTGAGCAAATTGCTGAGAAAAAATTTGCACTTCATAAAACAGTTTATTTTTATTTGTAGTGTCAACAACCTTAGCAGGCTTAATGAATGTAGCAAGTCCGTAATTTACGATTTATTTTGCTAAATATTTTGGTTTTTTAATATTTTAATGGAACTTTAATTCTGAGATTTTTTGCTTGTTTTTATGCTTTTGCGTGTAATAACGAAGCAGTTATTATAAATGACATTAGATTTATGAGTACCATTTTAAAGCTGCAAACATTTCGTTAACATCAATATACCGCGCACATTCTGTTAAATGTCACAATTCTGGAAACATCAGAAATTTATTTGGCAACCCATTGCAAATTGAACAACGAAATCTTTACGGGAGACACAAATATCGACTTATCAAATGAAAGTAATTTTGGTGCAGATAAATATATTAAAGTAATGTGTGAATTTAGGTTTCGCTTGTTTTTATCTTAAATCCAGTCTAAAAAACGATAGTTTATTCTGTGGGGTATTAGCTTCTAAGATTTCAGATCACTATCCAGTACTGTTAATTTTAAATTTTAATACTGTTCTACCACGTTTGATACAGGATTTAGACACTCAATTTTACAATATCCTTGACTATAAAAAATCACAAACCTTATTATTACTGGAAAATTGGCATTTCTTAAAAAAATCGAATACAGATGATGTTTTTACAAAATTTATAAATAATCTAGATTACTACATTAAAAAAGCAACAATTTACCGATAACCGATAACAACACGAAATGTTTTTAAAGAGATAAATTTATTAAAATCAGCAGGTAACGATGGCTTAACCCCCAAAATAATAAAATTTATAGCACCATTCATTGTTCCTCTAAACTTTAAAATACATCTCTAGCTGCTGGGTGTTTTCCTTCAGCATTACAAAACCGTAATAAAGCCATTATACAAATGAGGCCCTGCCAACTGCGTAACTACCGGGCAATTGCAATAATCTAATAATTAGATTTATATAATTATTATATAAAGTATTTGAAAAACAAATACAAAGCCAGCACCAATTTAGATTTAGAACACAAGAAAGTACAAATGATACGTTGGCGGGACTAACTAAACTAACATCAAGCATTTATGATAACTTAGACAAATCTTTACCATCAGTTGCGGTTTTTTTCTGATTTACATAAAGCATTTAACACTGTTTGTCACCAGGTATTACTAGATAAGCTTGAATGATTAGGATTTAGAGGAATAGTTAGTTATCAGAACAACACCAACAGGTACAAATTTATAAATTGCGGTGTTCCTCAGGGTTCTGTACTAGGACCATTTCTTTTTATTATTTATATTAACAATTTTTTTAATATTAATACTGATTCTTCACAAATCATTTCTTTTACTGATGATACCGTTTTGTATGTTAGTGGTAAAACATGGAAAGCAGTTTGTGATAGAATTTCATTGGGTGTGTCACAAATTAAATACGTGTCATTGACTACTTTACTTTGTATTTTATTTATTGCACTTTATTGCATTTGTTTGTTTTTTGTTCTCTTCCTTATGTAACCTAAAATGTTATTATAAACATAAAAAAAAGAAGAATAAAAAAAGCATTTGATGCCAAATTGGACGAAAAATTAGATTGCGTCAAAAAAATTAAAACCTGCTCTATTTTTCAGACACTTTCAACAGAATTTATTTGGAGAGCAGTAAGCTCTAGTGTTAGTAATCGACGAAATCGACTTAATCGAATTACCATGAAAAAAGTCAATTACGTCAACTTCCTCGACTAAGCCCATTTACAATAAACAAAATGCGATATTAACATCGAATCAGAAATGTTGAACATAAATAAGATACGTATCGCAAGGTAATCTCGATTAAGATCGCAGAGCCACTGTGGTGTAAACAGAAAGCTGATTTAGTAACGTCCAGTTTCAAATTTATTAGTATTTAGAATTAATATGTCATTATAAAGTTGAATTAGAAATATTTCTATTTTTTACAATAAAGTGTAACAAGTTTAATTAAAATCGGTACTGTACTATAATAAGTAAAAAGTATGATTCGGTTGTATTAACTGCACTAATTGCAATATAGGTTTATACAATATTACGTTTATATGGTCACAAGCAAACATAATTGAATATTATTATTATTATAAACTACAAATTCTACAAAAATATGTATTACTAGGGCGTAAAACATAATTTAATGTTAAATGTCCGCCAAAATATGGCAATGATGCAATTATCAGTCATTTTCCGTAGAAATAGTAATTAAAAACGGTTGTAGAATTGAGTAATCCAGAACACTGACAAACTGACCTACAGATTCCATATATTTACTCCTTTGACATTAAACTGTAAGAAAACGCAAATCACCTTATTTATAAATTGTAATACAGAAAAAAACAATGTTAAATCTGTCAGGCAGTTTGACAGTATTCTAAACTACTCAATTTTTTTTTTAAACAAAAATAAGTTTGTGTTTGTATGTCCCTAATTCTGTTTATAAAAACGTTACAAGCTAACGTAGGATTGCCTATACTTACCTATCATAAAATTTCACGAGAATGCTGATTGATTAGTCAAATAATGTATTAGAACTCGTCTCACGTAAAATTGAGAACGTCAATGACAATCATAGTAAACCGCATTTGAAAAAGAGTGTTAAATGATATGAAACTAAAATTGCATTGGTTAACTTTTATCTTCAAATGTGATTACTTATGAATAGGTTGCAACTTAAAATCCAGCGGCAGTATCATAATTCCAAGACATTTAAAAACTAAATACATACATATCGATAATTTGGTTATTATGATTTCTAATAACAAGTTTTTTGTAACATGAACATGTTGTTTGACAGAACAAATATGATGCACAAGATTATCTTATCTACTAAATATGCGATATGTGGCGATTTAGGTGAAAAGGTTTTGAACAAATCTATTTAAAAATTATTTAAGAATGTACTTTTAGCGCAAATGTATTACTTAGTACGTTACTGTAGTCTAATCGCGGCGCACGAGACGGGATTTTGAATAAATGCATTATTGCGTTGATCCTATTTTTATTTGGTTATAATTACAGTGGTAATCAATGTGAAGTATCACTATTGGATGATGAGCTAAGTGACGTAAATAATACCATAATAGATAAAAATATAAATAACAGTGTAAAAACTAATAAATCAAAGAAAAAATGTACATTGGAATACACAAGCATTTCCGCAACATGGAAAAAGATCTGAAGCAAATGTAAGTGCTACAGTTCACATCTGGCCCATCGAGATATGTCACTTCTAAAATATAAGATATAAAGTCTTCGTTTAAAGTAATTATGAACTCAACACTCGAAAATATAATCTTGAAGACTAATATCATTGTATATAAATGTTATAGTAAGCCAATGCAATAGAATTTTTCAACTCCCAATAGTTGATTACCCGATAGATATCGCTTATATAAACCTTGTTTAAAATTAATTATAGACACAAACCTAAATATGAATTCATGTAAGACATATGTTTCTAATCGTTTGTTTACATGTTTATTGACATAACCTCAATAATTTAAATATTTAATATTTTAGTAGTGCTATATACTTTTATTAGCGGTTTTCACATTAATTTTCTTCGCATTCTTGTTTTTAGTAAAACACTGAAAGGAGTTAAATTCGGATTATTACGATTTACTACCTATTTTGGGAAAAATTCTTCTTCATATCTATTGGACTTAAATTAATAACAGTTCAAAATTATTAAAATTCAACAAGTTAAAATTAATACGCACATTCCAGCACTGAAATAAAAGCATTATCACAAATCTTTTAACTAACGAAATCATACACTGGCTTCTTATAGTAAAACAACTTAGAACGAAACACAAAACGTAATGAACGAAAAAAGCTCTAGGGTGGCAAAATGAAAACTACGAATCCTCATAAAATTAAGTGCTCAAAGTCAATTAATATATTAGAACGAGTATGTGACAGGTGGAAAAATCATTTTAAAAATCTTGAAATTCAGTTAAAATTGAAGAAAAACGATGTTAAAGTTAATGTCAAATTTGACAAATTTACTAATAAATGTAGTACCAACATTATATTTCTGTTGATTTTTTTTTATTTTTTCAAAAAAGAATGTAAATTTATAAAAGGCAACACAAAAAATAATGTACATTACTCTCGTCGAAAGAATTATAGCATAACGATAATATGTATTACATTTTACATTTCAATACGTAAACGAGTTAATCAATATAGTTACCATAAATTAAATGAGGAAAGAGGTATATGTATATGTAACTTTAAACCAGTTTGTCTAATAAGATTTTATAACAGATGTGTCCAAACAGTTTTAAGTTTTAGCATTTCAATTATGTAAAACACGTGAATAATAAAAATCAAAAAGTCAAAGTGAAACAGAAGCTCTAATTACGACCATGCCGAAAACCGGTCCGAAATGTACAGAGTTTACTAAAGAATTGTGTACAGCTTTTATTAGTGCCCATATACCGTTTGCAAAATTTAAAAAAATGAAGTACTATGTAAGTTTTTAAAAAAGTACACAAAACAGAATATTCCCAAAAAACTACAATAAAAAAAATGCGTTCAGGAACTAGTTACCAGAGTATTATAGAAAGTGAAAAAAAAGTGACAAACCACAACATTTTTATGTTTCTGGATGAAACTACCGACGTAGAAGAAAGATACGTAGAAAATATATAAAGAAAAATCGCATTTGTTCAATTTGAAAATGTTGGATATAAAGTGAATCGTAGTACTAGCAGAGCTGGGCAGTATTTCAACTGCATGTGTTTCAAATACATTTATAAAGTGTATTCTTTATTTCGTATTTTAAATACATATTTTGAATTATTTTGCACACTGCCGAATTTACTTTTCTTTCGTCGTTTTTAGTATGTTTTTTCATTACGATTGGTATCATGGTATATCATCCGGAACTTATGTTTGCAGTGAGAAAAGTATGCACTTATTGCAAATATTTTGGTAATTCAAATACATGTGATAAGAGTATTTTGTAATTGGTAGTTTAAATACTATGTTCTAATCAGAGTAATTTGTATTTTGTATTTCAAATACTTCAGTCAGTATTTTGCCCAGCTCTGAGTAGACTTGTACAAAAACGCGTTTGATATCAGTCTGTTATACAAAACAACGTAAAAATGTTGTCATGGTAACAATTTCAAATTTACCTACATAACTAATGTTTTCGGGTCGTATGGAATGACGTATATGCGCGAATGTATGACGTCATGTCAATAACAAAACCGAATACCTCTACTAGAGATACTTTTTTCAATGACAGGTTGTGTATTTTGTAGCTGGCAGGTACTATATATGAAAATGTTTTATCTGCGTTTACTGAAGCTGCGTCGTATATGTGTGTGAAACAATGCAAGAACTAAAAGAGAATGTAGAATTAGATTTCAAAAAGATGCCAGGTTTAGATTTTAAAAAAGTCATAGAACACAAATTTGAAAAAATCCATTAAAATTTTTTTTTATTCAAAAAGTACTCTAGCAGTGTACAAGTGTTTCAAAAACTAAAAAGGTCGGTACTCTAACCACGCCTCCTATAAGAAATTTTAATTAGAAACTGAAAAGCATGAGAATTTTGCGGAAAAAAATATGTTTTTATTTTAATCCACCTTAATTGCAATATTCACATATTAACAATCAAAATAATATTGATGTTTACAACAATCTGCTAGTTAGCACAGTGTAAACCTTTGATGTAAACTAAATCTACTAGCATGAAGTTGGCCATAAATCTAGCTATAAAATAGTACTTCGGTTTAAATAACTTGTATGTTATTTGTAATAAATATGTATATAAGAAGTATAAAAAGTAAATGTGAAACTATTTTTGCATAAAAAATAATTTATTGCTAACGGGTAATCTCTTCTAAGGCCCTAAACCAACAAGAGTAATTATGAATTCAATTGCAAGAATGAGTGCATACATGAATTACAAATATTTGCACATAGAACAAATATAAATATTATCTTCAAAAATATCTTAGTAATATCCAACAGACACATCAATGGGAGAAGCAAGTCTCATATTTTTAATAAAACACATAAAATTCATATCTAGATTGTATGAGTAAATTTATTTAAAATGTTATAAGTAACGAATTTAAAAAATCTACTTGTAAAGGTTGAAATAGTTTTGATAATTGTATTGTACAGCTCTGGACGTGTCTCGATATTTGCTTAAATTTACTTCAAGATCTTTTACAACCTTATATAAACCAGTCAAATTTATGCAAGCTATTCAAACACGTTATTACGATTAAAATATGAACTGGAAGAAATCACAAGGTTGATTAAAAGTATAACAAAAATTATCTCATTACGAACCCTGGTACATACATACTAGAATAATTATAATAACAGAAGATGATACTGTAATTTATCAATAACCTTTCATTTAATAACGATTAAAACCAAGTATCCACTGTTAGGTATTGTACGAATAAGGTTTTAGTTCAACGACAAATCTTAAATTCGTGGCTTACAAAAAACTAAAATGAACATGTTTGTAAAACACTGCTTATGATAAAATCCAATTCATTAAGGTATCTTAATCTACACACACTTACCGAACAATAAAACTCTGTGCACTGTGAACATGTCTTTATATTTGCTTCTGGACACTGACAGCCTTCCTGCATACTTTCGAATTATAGTAATCACTAAATTTTGCACTATGAAAATAAGACTCGCACAGGCATACTTTAAAAATCTCCTAGTTTAAGTGGTAACTACATAACCTAAAAAATCATATAAGTTTATCATTATTTTAAAAGCATGTAGTTGATTAAAACATATTAAATGTTTACCTAAAACTTTTTTTAATTTTAATAATGTTCATTAAAACAATATATTATAAAGTAAAAAGGAAATATACAATTATTAATTTTCCTTATTCTATCCTAAATAGATGTTATCTTTGGTTGTGTTTACTAGATAAATACGTAGCCTATTTTTTCAATATTTATAATTTACCTTTTCAAGTTTTTAGGTATATATTTGAAGTTATAATTACACAGATAAACAACATCACAATATCAAATAGCCAATAAGACCACAGACAGTAAGACCATAACAGTCAAAGATGTAACAGTTGCGAGGGTTTTGCCATTGTTTGCAATGTTGCCAATACGAAAATCACATATGAAAACACTCGGTGTATACCAAAGAGGGTGTGTACAGTTCATAATTGTTGGATATAAAACCAAGTTAGTATATGTTTTACGTATAAGCCAAAATTAAACAAAAACCAATAATTTTATTGCATAATTTCTTTTACAACCGTAATAAGTAACTTGTAATTTTAAATTTTAAAAATGAAAGTTTTCATAAGAAACACACAAGAAAGTTTTTCCCGCCAAATCGTTATACATAGAGAAAGATAGCGTAGTACTTTATAATATATAGTTTGCCTTACGAGGAACAATTTGTTATACATGCAATTTTTTCAAGAGTTTATTTAAAAAAAACTTGTATTCACGACCATTATGAAATGTAATTCTTTTGAAATAATATTTAATAACACAACGTAAGTATTCTTACTCGTTGTTAGAATATTTATTCTAAAACACTACTTACGTCTTATGTATTTTACATTTATTTTCATTCTATAACAAAAGATAGAATGGATATTTTAACACTGAATATCAAAGCTGTTAAATATAAATGAGAAGTTATAATTTTGACGTATGTGATTGATAATTAACCTATAATTAAAAAAATTACAAAAATAGTAGGTACATTCTTCAACAAGCGTAGAATGATATGGCTATTATTCACGTGGATGAAGTTTCCACTACTAGCGAACAAGTGCTGGAATTATATAAGTAAATAATAACCATTCTATGCAAGCAGAAGACTATATACTTTCTCTACGACTATGCGACTTATGCAACAAATCATAGTTTTTAACAAATCGTTAAAACTTAAAATTATTAGATTTATTACGTATTGTCTCCATTCCATAATTGTTGCATAAATTCGAGTATTTAGATTTTTTCGACATTAATCATTACCGATATGTCTATTTTCAAAGACTATTGTGCAATTCTCTAAATTTCGGTAAGCGTACATGTTACTACCCAGATAGCACAGTCAGTTTGATACAAGGTTAAAACAAACTTGTTTTAACAATCATGTAGACTGGAAACAAACTTGTCTGGAAACTTATATCAAGCATAATTCAAGCTTACTAGTTACCGCTACCACAAGCTTATTTTATAAAACTTGAAAAAAGCTTATTAGACAAGCTGGAAAAAAGTATGTTGGGCAAACTTGAAATAACCATGTTGAACAAGCTTGAAAGAAGCGTGTTGGGCAAATTTGAAAAAAAGCATTTTTTTCATTTTGAATCGATTTATTTTCTAAAAAAAAGTGGACTAAGATATAAAAAAATACATTGCGTTAGATAATATAATATAAACTAAAAAAGGAATAACATGACAGTATAAACTATATATGAAGAAATCGTTAAGCAATTGTAGTTTTTCCTGCTGAGTTTCCACATTGGATCGATTTCCTTGATTTCTAAAAAAAAAAGAATTGAACTAGAACAAAAACATGCTAAGGCATAAAAGTAAATGTATATTTTCTTAATAATGTGTTGTACGTTCACCTTGAAGAAATGTGAATCCGTTTATCAAAATACCAGATACAAAAACAAAATTGAAAATTTAATTATAGCTGAATAAAAACTTGTAGATAAAATGATATATTTTCTAAGTTACTAGCTGTTAGTCTACTTCTTCTGTGGTTAATACAAAAAGTGAAAAACGATTTGGTCGAATTTAATACAACTAATCGAACTAATACAAAAATATATAAATTATTAACAAATGTTAAGATATGTTACTTTTGATTTCAGGTTATAAACATGTTTATGCCCATTCCGGGTTTTTTAATAATTTGTTAAAACAGAAAATAATTTCAAGATATGTAACTGAAAATTATGAATTTATATAAAATAATCGATACATCAGTAGTCATATAAATTGACCGTTAAAATGAAAATAGAGGTCAGTGATAAAAACATTCCACACTATTTAAGATTAAGGAGTATGGTTTTTTACAAGTTTTTTATGGTTGTACACTTTATTACAACACGTGTATAACATAACCTCAACAAAAATTGAATTACTCGATTAGTGTATTTAATTCATTTTACATTTAGGATTTAAAATAAATACCTACTCACCTTACTTTTTTCGAAGAACAGTAGTTACACAACAAACCGCAACAATAACAAAATAAAAATTGTAAGCTGCCTATTCAACGGTAAAAACAAGGTAAAATGGCTAAGTTTCAACCATCGTTGCCGCTATTTAGAAAAACATACTGATTTTTTAGGTTAACGTACTTTTTGCAATAACTTCGAACAAAACGAAAACTGCATAGACCAAGGATGTTTATTCGTAGGAAAAACTAATGGCGCACCTTTCAAATCAATCTTTGTTATAATTATTATTTAAAAAAAACGTACTGAAATCAGTTACAAAAGTATTGACGTATTTTTACTTGAGCAAAAATATGCTGATTCAGTACAAATGTATACTAACTTGGGCAACATTGACTAAGCTACTTAACGAAGCATTCCGGCAACTTTCGGATATCACCGTTGCCAAAACAATAGCAGAGCTTGTTACGATTTTTTTAAAGCTTATTACCAAGGCTTATTACAAGCTTGTTTCATAGTTGAAGTGAAAGTTTAACATTGCAAGCACAACCAAGTCAAAAACAAACTGGTTGTAAGCTTACATGCTACCTGGGTAATAAACTTGATATAAGCTTATTTTGCAAACTTGCTTCAAACTTTCCAACCAAGTTTCAAGTTTGATTCAAGGTTAATTCAAGCTTCATGTTTGAAACTTGCTTTAAGCTTGACATGACAAGTTAAAAGCAAACTTGCCGTAAGCTTACGTGCTATCTGGGTACTAACATCCATTGTAAATATTATAATATATAAACCACAAGATTCCTTCCGGTTTCATTTCAGTAAATATTAAACCCTAGATATTAAACTAATACAAATTATGCGCGACAACATCAATAAATAATTGGTGTCTTTGATTTTATCAATAATTGATGTATTTGAAGTTTTAAATGGCGACATATTATAAGGTTGCTAAGATACGCTTAATTAGTTATTTTTAAAGCAATATGATATGACATATTAGCGTGAATTTTTAAAAATCTAAAGATGTGGTTGACCAATCTAAAGTCATTTCTTGGTAAGGAATCACGATGTGCTATTATTCAATTTAGTACGTAACAAGAATTAGAATTCAATAGTACTAAAGGAAAATAATTTACTACACCGCTTTCTAATTTCAATAATTGTACTTACAGAGAATAATATAAATGTTAATACAGTGCACGCCGGTTATTGGAATCACGGATAATATTATTAGTCGGGTAATGTTATACCATTTTATTAAAAAACCGGTCGGACGTATACGACTACATCGAAAAAACACCGTTTACAGTAATCTTCTGTAAATAAACAATAATCTATTTGGCATTAATGTTTTAGCGGAATTTTTACAATCCGCTTGTTTCGAGTGAATTATTTTATTATTGTACCCTAAAAAGTTGTTTTGTATATTTAGCTTTATTTTTGCAGTTTTATTTATTTATTTAAGCATTCTGAAAGCATGTGGGTTCTTACAATAACAATTTCATTTAACTACGTCTTATTTGATAACGTTAATTTGTATTTATTTTTATTTGTAGCGTCAGCAAATTACTGAGAAGAAATGTGTAGTCCTTAGACAAGTGAATTAAACATCATAACATTCATAACGTTATTTTTGATTTCTTTTTATTAACGGTGTCAACAAACTATTTAATGCTACAGGTTCGTTATTTTCGATTTATTTGACACAATTTTTTTAAAGGTTTTATGAAAATGTTTTTGCTTGTATTGTTGCTAATGATTTCACTTTCTAAATTAACAACATATTAATCAGATACTCGCTGTATCTATGTATTAACTGCTTTTTAACCAAGAAACGGTTATTTGTTTTTTCTTCTGAATTTTGGATATTGTTATCAAAAATGCGAAGTAATAATATGAAATAAAAATAATGTTAATGTTTAAGTATCAATCTAAATGACTCAAACTTGTTTACATATTATCTTATTGCATTCAGCTTATAGACACAAATTTGATACTCGTAGTTCCTCACGCTCGCCTACGTTCACAGTTAGAATCTTGTTACGGAATTTAATAATGTGCTATTATTTGAGGCCAGTTTACACGATGTAATAACGTGTTATGCAATGCAAGAATAGTTGCATGTGTAATAAAATATTTCAAATTATTTTACACCAAGTAGTAAAGGTGAAATTTTTATTAGAAAGTGTCACCACTACAAAAGAATAATTGGATCGAAAATATCCCAAAACAAAACGGTTTTTTTAAGTTGGCGATACTGAATATCACCAGATGCAATTAGGACAAGTTCTAAATTCGATGCAAGAAAAGTTTTACGTGTAATAAAAAAATTGCATACTCGCACGCTTACGTAAAAGTTTCATGTACAAGTTGCATTGAATACAATTTAATACATGTATCGTGTAAAGTGGCTTTTAATTTTTTTTATTCTATAGAAGTATATATTTTTGTCAGTTACGGCAACACTGGCTTGAACATAACCTAGATATCGATTTTTCTCATTTTCCTTACCACAATAAATATAGAAAATATACAAATATTTCAAATACTTACAAAAATAAATTTAAACAATTTCAGAATGTCTCGTGATACGAATGTTAAAGTAAGTCCAATTGAGACAATAGAATCGCTAACAAAAGAAGCAGAGCACCTGAAAATTAAGCTGGAAGATGAAAGGCAAAAGTTAAATGATGTAACATGTAAGAAATATTTACTTGTATGCAATTTATTTTAAGATTGTTTCTGTAGTTATACCAAACAAATATGGTTTTGTGTTTGATACAGTTGCATTAAATTTATATAGATTAAATAAGCTTACGCTGAGATGATTACATTTCTAACATAAAAATATTTTAAAAACCTGTGTAACTATTGAAACAACAAAATCTTAACAAGGTAATACACTTATAATTACTTATCAACATTATTATGAGTAATGAACAATGAACACCACTTGTTTTCTTAATGGTGCCATTTGTTTGTGAGAGTGATTATTATTATTACAGCCATTGAATAGTGAAATAACTATACAGTGCATTTTTTTAGGTGCCCATAGGGGTTTACATTAATTTACATGCTAATATTTTGCCCTATCTTAACCTAGGTATCTATGTGGGTTTGATACAACTTTTTATTTAAAAAAATAAAATAGACATTTTTCTACAGAATGCACATTTTACTAACATTACATCAGTTCTTATTTAATTTATCATTGGCAATTTTGATTACTAAGAGATGGCGCTGTTCGTCCTCTCTGGCAGCTGAAGAAACTAAAAGATACAGTCAGAGACAGTCATGTTTACTGCTGTTTACAAGCACGTGCTTTGCATATAAGATTTTTAGGTGGCTTATTTTAATCACCGTAATAAAATAAACTTTGATTTCTATAATAAAAAAAATTATTTAATCATAGCCGTCGGAAAACCAAAGGAAACATTAACTTTCATAACTTGTCCTTAAACAAAATGCTTTAACAGTGGTTTCCACACATAATGATATGCTTAGAGTTTACTAATTGTTTTCCCATCGGCTTGTAGCTGTTGCATTTCAAAATGAAAAGATGAATACATGTTTTAAATACATCTTAAGCACTGTAATGTAATAAACTTTAGTACAAACTAAAAAATAAAGTGTAGTTAATAGACAGATCATAAATAAATATGGATTAACTAAACAATAATTAATAATTAGGCCCATTAACTTATTTTAAATTTCAACTACACACCATAACCTAACAAACATTTTAAAACTACAGTTGTTAACAATTTACTTTAATATTATATGAATTTAATAAAAGAAATAACTACTACTTTAACGAAGACGTTTGCACTAATAAATTGGTTTAATCACTATTTCCAATTAAAAATATGGATAAATTAAATCAATAATAATTACAATTCAGATGCGCATAAGCAGCTTAGCTTAATATATAACACTCACAAAGTAGACTAAATTATAATTCATAAATATATAAAACCTTTAGATGATTAACGAAAAATTAAATCATTTGTGCCAAAATTTATTAAGATTATCAATGTTTATGCGGAATAATTTGAAAAAGAGATGTTGGCTTACGGGTTACGTATATAAACAGGTTAGGATTACTGTATCTTAAAGTTTCCAGCAGAAGGCGTATCTGATTTTAGAAATCGTCGCGATTTCTAAGATCAGATACGCCATCTATTGGTAATCAAAATTGCCAATAGTTCAAATAATTATGCAAAAAATGAGTGCGTGCGAATCAGTTTACCTTTGAAATTTGTAGAGATACATGACAGATGTCAGTTTGACAGAAAGTAAAATAATTTTTGTAATTAACTAATAATTTTATTAATCAAAAACTTATTTTCAAATGCCTGTTGACTTATCTTGTAATTTTTGTCAAAATTTTGATTGACGTATAAAAAGGGATACATAATTTTATTCAAACCTATTAAAATGAAACATGAAATAAGAGCTAAGAATATAAAAAAAATTAAATATAAAAATAATGCAAATTTAACTTAATTGTTTTCCTTCTGACGCTAGAAAATATGCTAAGCGGTCGTAAAAATGCCTTCTGGTATTTTGCAATTCTCTAACCGCAATAGAGTTACACTTTTCTACTATACGTTATTTTAATTCTTGAATCGTCTGTGGTTGTTGCCGTATATTGTCGTAGAGGCTCTGTTTTGCTGGAAAATAATTGGTGCATTGGCTTATCTAGACGTAGTCCGACCTGCATTTGCAGTAATCTAAATAGTCATATTAATTGAAGTATCCCTCAATGAAAAATGGCCCTAACAAGAATTGCCTACAATACCTATCCAAACGTTTTTGTGGCCATTGTGTATGATTCTACTATATTTCGTAGGGATTCTCTCGTGCCGAAACGCGTCTGTTTTGTACATTTATTTTTCCGTGCAACGCAAAACTACTTCCATCGGAGAATAATATTTTATTAAAAATTCCTTCATAATTATCGTTCATAGTTCACCAAGTTCTCTTCTAGGCAGATAGTCGCTTGGTAGCAGTTTATGAACATTACGTTGTAAGATTTATAGTTTTCTTCTTTCAAAGCTTCTACTTCTCGTAGTTTGAAATCTATCAGCAAGCATAGTTAAGGTGCTCATCTTTAACTGCCAATCATACATTTAATTTCATTTCTTCGGTGTTAACTGTAAGCGTTCTTACTCGTTTTTATGATTGTAATTGACACAACCGTATTGCAAAAATGGTTAAGTATGTGAATTTCATGTTCAGCAATTCTTTGAGAATCATGTCTTCATTCTTTAAAACCGTAAATAAATGGAGGTTTATTCAATTACTACCATATACAATACGAACCTTACAATAAAATTAAAACTAAACCATTTTCTATTAGATTGGTTGTTTTTCAAAATAAACTTTAATGAAATCAAATAGTAAATCTTCTTCGGAATTCGCTAATTTTGTTTGTATGGGATGTCGTAACAAAAATTTGCAATATGATTGGTATTTAGTTTAGTTATTATTCAATCACTAATACTGATGCAGAGTCAATTGTCATCGCTTGATGTATTTGATTGTAGTTTTTTTTTGTTGAATATTTTCCCCGGAATAGTTTATTAGAAATTAACATGCAAAAACATAATTACAGTATGTAGCAGATAAAACTTAAAGTTACGTACCTAAATTTGTAGGCAACTCTTGATTTTTGGTCTGTGTCTTACTTTGCGTATCATCATCGTTTTCGTTGTTAGCTTCAGTTATACTATGATTAGAAATAGCCACAACGACGTTAGCAATAATGATATTTTTGTATTGATGTATTATTGAAAAAAAATGTTGTAACCTGTTCTATTTCTAGTTTTCTTTTTCGTTACCATTTCTCGTAATTTGAAGGCATTGATTTTGCATAACGTTTCATTTTTTAGCAGCATTTATTTATCTGGTATTGTATTGGTTATTCGTCAATATCAGTGGCGGCTGGTGGTCAATCATACCAGAGGGTCATTTTGAAATATTCAAAAAAACGCAATTATCACAAAAAGTAAAAAAAAAACTTTTTTGCATTAAAGCTATTTATATTTAAGATCTATTCGTCTATCTTTAGAATCAGCAAAATGATCGATAACAAGTCCATTAAAAATTTACAATGTTTTCAATTAAAAATTTTCCCATGTTTCTTCACATCCACAAATCCATTCTGATAAATCGTACATAGATTCTTTAAAATTACGGTGTACTTCTTTATTTTTATGTTTATTTGTTTGTCGAATTTGAAGTAAAGGATACTGTGGTAAAGGCCGAGGACAACCATTGGTTTTAAATTCTAAACGTCTTTCAAACTTTAAACTATTATTAGCGATTAGTTTTTTTATCAAACAAAAACGGTAATATGTACTTAAACATAATTAATTTTCTTTTAACTTGTGAAAGTCATTGACATTGGTTATAAACAAATCGGCTCTATTCCAATTTACCATCGTTAAAATAAACGATAACGTTAACTTCTAAAAGTTAGCGTCAATTTTAGCGATCAATGTTTTAAAAGCTATTCTAAATCGTAAGTCGCTAAAAAGTTAACGACGAACATTTTTAACGTATTGACAATGTGGCAACAGTGCCTTTCTCTCAGCTGTTATGACAGATTTGTAGGTTAAAGCAGGGTTAGAGTATGTAAATAAACTGTATAATTAGTAAATTAAAGAAATTTTATGTTTGAAAGTCTAAATATAATTTATAACGCCGTAGTTTTTTAATAAAAGAAATTTGTTAGTGTATGATTGTTACTTTTATATACGGCAACCCAACAAGCTGTGAATGTAAAATCGACAGTTTTTTAAAGCAAATAAGGTAAATATCTAAATATTTAAAGATTATTTTTTACATAAGTATTGTTGTTCTTATTAGGAGAGAAATTTTAGAAGCTCAGCAGGCAATATTAATATCTTTGAAAACATTAGTGGTTTGCACAATTTCAAGTATCTTAAAAACAATCACACGGTTTCATTAAATGTACTTGAATCAATGAATGAAGATTTCAGTTCAGAAAATTAATTATCGTGCTATACCAGATAATCGAGAAAATTCTTGTTGAGTTCGGTTTGAAGGAAAAAGTTATAACAGAAATTTGTGGATTGATGATGTTGTTACTTAGCAAGTTGCAAGAACATAATACTCGATGAGCACACATTGAAAAATAGTGATGAAGATAACATTGGTGTAAACGTTTTTTTTTGTTTTTCATTTTTACATTTATAATTTTTGAAGTAAAACTGAAAAAATCATACAGATGCAGTGTAGGATACTAAACCGTATTTGGTAAATGCTTAATTTTTTATGTATAATCAGTAGAATCGAGAAAAATGACTGAGTATTGTAGTATGTAAACAGATTTTTGTTGTAGATAATATAAGAATACATAAAAACAATTAAACATAATCTTTTAAATAATGATGCACAGATCAATGTTCTAAGAAAGAAAAAACATCTATGTATGTAGGTATTTAGTAACAAATAAATGCCATCTGATCAAAACTAGGATTACTTTAATACATGCTTAATTCAGCAGATCTAAACAGATTTTAGTATATTTCAATTACTTTATGAACCACACCTTTTTACATCGAAAAAGCTTTTAATAAAAAGATTCGAAAAAATGTTACGAATTGTTCTTTAAAGTAAAACAATGTTACAAAAGCAATGTTATAAACATTTACACTTTAATTTCATTTTAATATTATATATTTCTGAACTAATAAATTAAAACAGCATCTTGAGCCGTGTTTTAAGGTTAGTTTATTCAACAACTTTACATTTTTCGTAATCGTTAACTTTTAACAGCAACGAATTTGTCGTCTTTAAAATGAGTGGTTAACAGTAAATTTTAGCGACAGTATCGTTAACTTTTAGCGCCTCCGTAAAGATTAGAATAGCATTTAGGCAATTTAGCGATATCGTTAATATTAGCGAGCGCTAACTTTTAACGATGTGAATTAGAATAGGGCCGATTATCAAACAACTAAAAAATCGAGTGCAAAGTTTGTCGTATGAGATAAAAAATGTGCATTCCAGCATTTTTGTTTTACAAACAAGTATTGCGGAGATAATAATAAATGACGTAAGCATTGCATTGAGTACGCGAAATGGGACCCGGCTGATAACCGCAGAAACCATGTAGTTGTCTTTTTCTAATTCGCATAAGACTGTATAATACGTGTTGCACTCTTGACTACGATAACTATCATTTACGATTCGGTTGCATTATATACAATATAATACACAGGGACTATAAAACACAACAGCCTCGGGTAAATTCGTAAGTTTTCGCATTTGTTGCGCTTACAATGAAAATTGAAATTCAAACGCTGATAATTCAATTTAAACGCGGGTTCTTGTAATTTTAAAGTAAAAAAAATAATTTTCTAATTCATTTTGGAGGGTCATTGTCCGAATGACCTAATAGAGAAGCCGCCACTGGTCAATATAATAATTATATAATTGACGAAAAACACAGCCAACAGGTCAACACTAACCCAACGTCACATTTGCACGACGTCATAGACAGGGTATAACAGGTATAACTAATAATCTCTTAATGTGAGATAGCTGTAATGATTTAGATCATATTTGCATTATAAACATAAGGTCTATTCTTTATAGTTTTCGAAAAAAATTAATATTAAAATTTAAGACGGCCCTGTCATAGAATGTAAATTCGTAGAAAGAAAAGCCAATGACCCAATTCATTATCGTTTAGTAGTGAACAACACGTACAAAGTGCAAGAATGGGATAAGATTGTTTTGCTTAGTTTTACTGTAGATTGTTGAACACGTACAGAAACCATAACTTGGTTAACATAAAATAAGACTGTAGCTAAAATTTCTTTTTCTGCTATTCAGGGCTTATTGTGTCTATTTCGGTTGTGCGTTACTGCTGATTCGATTTTCATTTGTTTCAAGATGTTTTAAATACATTAAATTATTTTTGTAGTTAAGTATTCGATGTTTAGTTTTGTTATTTGTTCAATTTAGTTTCTTAGTTTTTCGTATTATTTACTAATTCTACTTTTTAATTTCTACATTTATGACTTCAAAATAACCGATTGACATTGTTACTTTACTTTTTTCTGTTGTTAAGCATCTTGAAGTAAATTAAAACTAACCTTCAATTTAGCACGACACCATATCTCTTAAATGTTGTTTATTTAGTCATCAAAAACTTAATACCTAATAGTAAACTTGAACTTGACACAGTTTTAATCATTTTATATCACGTTTTCTTATAACGTAATTACATCTAATTATTACAAAAAAATTAAGAAAAATTGATGAATAGCTAGACCACATGTTTATGAACAAAATGTGTTTGAAATGACCATATCCACCCCCTATTACGAGATTATTAGTTATACTTGTTACACCCTGTATAATTGAAAGTTTCAATGAAATCAGCATAAAAGTAAATGTATTAGTCTACCTACACCACAGTATATCTGTCGTGCCTTCACAAGGCAAAATATTGTTGTACTTGCAAACTCGCGAAAATATGTGAGATTACTGATTACTGTAATAGAATCTTTGTTGTATCGAGTTTTATTCACGGCTAGGAGCAACCGTCCGTATGTCGCTTTAAAACTTAAGTATTAACGTTATTACTAAAATACCAACTCATCGTTGGTGCTAAATATTAAAAAATTAGAAATGAAACATTTTTTTAATAGCAAAAATATATTGCAATTCTTTGCATAATTTATGTACCGCGGACAGGACCGGCTTGCTGAGGGCTCACCGGACAATGCTTGGCAAGCCAGCACGCGAATGATTACTATAGCTTTTTTTATGCTTATCCTCTTTTTATTTTCCGTGTATTAAACATTTATTTGTAGTAGAATTGACATAAATGTTCCTGTAGGAATTGTTGCAACCAGTTATTACCTTTAATTTTCAATGTGTTTCACGTGTATGTGCGTTTTTATTTATTTTTTTACAAACACTCAAGAAATATTAGTTTTTTGATCGTATAGTGTTCTAAAATATTCTGGTGAGTATACAGAGAGTTCAGTATTCAACAAAAAATGTTTCTAAAACAGTGTATGTGGTTAATTATGCATTTAATGATATAATTTGTTTTATTTTGTAGCTAGTCTTTTTGCTATACAACAATACAACTCAAATGTGTTTTCTTGATGAAGAATCTAGCGAATACAAGAGGCTTAAGGGCGTATCTGAGATACCAAATTTTCATTATGAAGATGCAGGTGCGGGACTTCAGATTGTATTTCATAGACCGCCCTAGTGTGTCGAAGTTTTTGAAAAACCGACCGCAACAAAAAAACTGCAGATGTTCTTCAATTCGAAAGTTATTCAAAGTAGGGATTCAACAATTTTTGGTTCTTTGTATCTTACAAGGGCAAGTAAAATATCTTTCTATAAGAAAAATGTTTAGTATGGACTTCCATATATTATAACCCCGTGCCACATATTTCCTTCTCCGAAAGACGTTTTGAGGAACATTTAAGGGGTTTTAGTCGTGCGCATCAACAGCCTTTAGACCGCAATGATTGACTATCGAGAGTAAGTCCTTTCTTAATAAACTGTTATTAAATTACAGGAATGACAATTTATCCTTTGAATATTTGTTCTGGCTTTTTCGTGGACGACTAAAGATTAGATTATACATAAAAAACAAGCGTGCAAGATACGGTATAAAATTTTACGCTCTATGCAGCACAGATGGATGTGTTCTAAACTTCCAAATTTAGTCAAGAAAAAGTGAAGAAGTCGAAAGTCTTACAAAAATTGATTGTAGTAATCTCACTATTGGAGTCATATTTGGACCAAGGTCAACAGGTTTTTATGGATAGTTTTTATAACAGTTTAAACATGTGCAAAAAATTTCTTAAAAGAAAGGCTCATTGCAGAAGTATAGCAGTAGAAAATGTAACTCTCTTATAGTGACAAGAGTCAAATTAAACAAGGGAGACCACATTTGGAGAAGGTGCAGGAGAGCATATTTCTCCAAGGGGAGAGACAAGATAAGTTATTTCCATTACAACTAGATTAGATTACATTAGATGGTATAAAAAAGTGATTTACTGGATATCACCCTTTAGAATGCATACTAGATCAAAAGGAAATATGAAAAAAAATACACATATTTTTAGTTTCGCAAGGAGTTCATAACATACCTCCAAATTGATCCTAGTCTTATAGACAGAAGACGGTTCGTAAAATCAGGATCAATACATGGCGGTAAAAGAAGTAGGACTGTTACCCCCACTGAAAATCAATCTGCAGGATTGTCAGACAAAATGCATTTTCCAGATAAATAAAACCCATTAAAGAGTCGTAAATGAAAATCTATTTTTATCACTATAGAACAATTAATACAGATATGAAAAAAAAATAAAGTTTAAATAAATAATTGTACGTAAAAGCTTAATCTAATAAGATCAAACTATTATAGTGTTGTAAAATTTGCTACTAAAAATTTCACCGGTAAAAAATAAAGAAAATTTTAGTAAAAAAAAAACATAATTCTATAGTAGACAAATAGAATGTTTTGTTTTGAAATTTTTTTTCAAAGTAGCGAAACAATTGTTTTTAGGCATTTGGAAATCAACAAATACATCTACGGATACATTTTAATGCTACAACATAGCAAGCAAGAGTTATGTCGTCAAATTCTTTGCGTCTTTGGACAAATTTCAAGCATATTTTACCCGTATCAGCTTAGAAACATTTTTAAATTAAATAACGAAACATAAGTATCGGTCTATCGTGCAAATTACATCTTCAATTTAGGTTTATCTTTCATATTCATAACAATCCTTGTGATTATTATTTATTCTATGCACAGACTTATGACTAGGACCGTTTCAATGAACTACATAAAATGTCAACTAATACGAAAAGATCAAATCAAATAATTACCTAGTTTTTATTGTCTTACTATTTCATCGTTATTATTCGTATCACAGTCATTATGTAAGTATCCATAAAACTAATTTAATCATCTTTGTCAGACTTATTAACATCTTTTGTGCTATTACCAATCTAAGTTTTCTCTATCTACACATAATCAAAGATTATTGCAAATCAAAATGTAGGTTGAATTCACTAAAAAAATGATTTATACTTGACAGGTAATTTACGAATTTTACTTCACTGCTTTAACGTAATCATTATTTACAGATCAAAAGATCTTGTATCTCAATTTTCACTTCAAATAAATGTAGCAAATGTATAATACATTTCCTTCATGAGTCTTTACATATTACTCATTATTGCATGCAGTTTTCATTACTGGTAAAGTTATTGTATGGTATACTTAAAAACATCGCAGATACATGAATTTTGAATAAACAAAGTATGGCTCTATTGAAAAATTTCCCTGTCGCGCAATCTCGTCGATTACGGTTATTGGACACCGTAACACTATTTTGACTGCTTTCGTCTAAAAGATTATGTATAGAGTTTTAGCGTTAAATCACAATTTTCATCGACTCATTGATACAATCAGGGCTATTGAAAACTTTTTACGTTAGTTGTTTAGTTGTTAGTCATTTGGAATTTCCATTAACGTTTTATATGTTTTTGCATTTTAATACAAAACTGATTACCTAACTAGTTAGGTTTGTAAAAAACAGTTTTATCTTATTTTTAAACTTCTTTTGTACAAAGTTTCTAGTTTCCAGAAATAAATTATCTACAAACTCCACGGTTTGGCGTATTTTTATTCGATTTAAAGTTACATTATAAACCTGATCGTCATTATTTCACATATGAAAAAAGATAAAGATACTTTAATATCTATTTTTATTTTTTATATAAAGCATTAAGTAAATATTGGTACTAATAAAATAATAAATAACTGATATTTACAGTGGCAGCAGTAGCCGACAGACTAGAAATAATAAATTACATGAATGTAAAACCAAGACGTACGTTAAAAGGACACCAAGCAAAAGTTCTTTGCTCTGATTGGTCACCAGACAAACGTCATATTGTATCGTCATCTCAAGTAAGTTTTTGGTTACTCCAATAAAAAAATATTGATAACACATTAAACTAGGATGGTAAGATGATAATTTGGGATGCGTTTACGACTAATAAGGAGCATGCGGTTACCATGCCTACTACTTGGGTGATGGCTTGTGCTTATGCACCCTCGGGAAATTTGGTTGCTTGCGGGTAAATGCTAAACAATTTTTTTGTTATTTTATGTAGTGCGCCATTATGGGATTTAGATTTAGTGTTTTTATGGATGATGTAGAAACATATTATTCTAATATGTACAGGAGTGATTTATAGTTTTTATTTTTTGTTCTATGTGTCCACTTTTACTTTTCACTTAATTTTTTTAATTGCTTTGATTCTTGTTATTGCTTTTATTTATTTCAGTTAGTAGCATATAAGTAGAATGTCGTTTTTATGTTGCGTATTTATCTTCTTTGCAAATAACAACACTTGAAAGGAATTGTCATATGTGAGATTGTTTGTTTAGAGGATTGGATAACAAGGTTACAGTGTACCCATTGAGTTTGGATGAAGATGTAACTTTAAAGAAAAAGACAGTTGGTACTCATACAAGTTATACATCTTGTTGTACTTTTCCTAATTCTGACCAACAGGTAAGGTAGTTCCATTAAGAACAATTGAATATATACGCGTTTCAGATACTTACCGGAAGTGGTGATTCAACGTGTGCGTTATGGGATGTCGAATCTGGTCAGTTGTTGCAAAGTTTTCACGGACATGCAGCTGACGTTATGTCTATAGATTTGGCACCGTCAGAAATTGGAAACACATTTGTATCAGGGGTAAAACTACATTAAATCAGCTTTAAAAAAAATGAAAGATTGATTATAGAGTTGTGATAAAATGGTTTATCTTTGGGATATGAGAACCGGTCAGTGTGTGCAATCTTTTGAAGGACACGAATCTGATGTTAACAGTGTTAAATTTCATCCTAGTGGAGATGCAATTGCTACAGGCAGTGATGATGCTACAGTAAACTATATTTACTGGTTAAAGTTTGTATTTCTATTTTATTTTTAGTGCCGTTTGTTTGATTTACGAGCTGATAGAGAAGTAGCAGTTTACAACAAGGAAAGCATTATTTTTGGAATTAACGCTGTTGATTTTTCTGTCTCGGGTATTGTTTTTGTAATACGTTTTTTTCAAATAATAATATTTACATTCAGGAAGACTGTTGTTCGCTGGATACAATGATTATACCGTAAATGTGTGGGACACTCTAAAATGCGTAAGGGTATGTTTGTTATACGGACATGAAAATAGAGTTTCATGTTTACAAGTATCACCCGATGGTACAGCGCTTTCGTCTGGATCTTGGGATTGTACTTTAAGAGTATATAACTCAATTACTTTTGAAAAAAAAAACATTTATGTTTTTTATAGGTGTGGGCTTAAAGATTTTATTGAAGAAGATATCAGTATTGATGAATGTTTATGTTCGACCAAAGCTTATTGAATCATTATATATTCAGATATTTGGTGCGATATTGAATGAAGTAACTACAGTATTAAATATTAAGTGTAATAATTATAACAAATGTTTTAAAATGTATTTAAAAGAATTTATTGCTATAAGCTATATCATTTTAATAGATAAATTAAGGATTTTATTTAAATGTTACTGCCTTTTAATTATTTGAAAATATAAAACATAAATGTGTAACTGCTGCATTTTCATTTTCTGTTCCTTAAGGTTTTATATCATTGCAGCGTACATTCTCATTTTTTCAGAAAATGGTCAAATTTGATTAATTAAATGAATACTGAACTTAATTTAGTTTAGATTAAGACTAATCTCTAAATATTTTTGAAAAAAAAAAAGAACATTGAGATTAGAATTTAAGTATTATTAGAGTTTATTAGTATATTTTCCGTTTTAACCCTTATCGCACACTTTTTTTTAAAACCGTCCAAAAAATCATTTTTTTTAATTAAAGAAAATACATTTTTGAACTTTATTTTGGTCAAAAATAATAAAACACAAAATAAGTCTATGAACACTTATTTTTGTAGTTTTATAACTATTAGCAACGCTATTACATATTACATCACAGAAAAGTGTATCGCCACTAAATCAATAATAATAAAAAATAATATGTACTTATTGTATTTTTATAAATTACGGAAATAACGTTTTCTTTGTTTTACGATTAGACCAAAAGTACCTAAGTAATACTACGTAATGCTGTGGAATTTAAGTAAATACCAATTTTAAATGCAACTGTGCTTGTATAAAAACTTAAGTAATAAGTGTCATATAACTCTCAATAAGGGGTGTCATAAACTATGCCAAGATGAAATAAACAATAGAAATAACCGCCTTTATTGAACTCGTGTTTATAAATTCGTCGAAGAATAACATGTATATTTGGAAAGCACTACACTTTAATGCAGATGTAAATAGTAAATATTAATAAAATCAATTTTTTCTATGTTTCGTATGCATATTTTCTATTCTTGAATATATTAGAGTGCAACAATTACAGCAGCATCAAATGCGAAACTGCTCGAATTAATTCGAGCGTGCACATTTTGTCCGGTTTAGCGCGCGAGCATGCAAGCACATTTGTAGTATAAATGTGCGTTTAAGAGGGCGATCGCTGCAGTTTATCCCGATAGATGACACCACATGTAAAAACAGTATTAACTTTGCGACTAGAAAACTCGCTAAAAACAAAAAATTATGACTTAGTGATAATGTTATTTTAAAGAGGAAATGTTAGTTTAGGTAATGACAAAATTTTACATCAAATCTAGCTTTACTTAACGAGTATTTTACAATTGAAATCAGTGTAAATTGAATTCTGATTGCAACCAATTACGATTATATTACTTTAATACCTAAGTTAGACAATAACAAGCATTCTGTGAAAGTATAAGATGTAAAATGATTACCGTACGTTTTATTTGTATCCGCAAAATATTTACTTTTGCAATTGCTATAAAAATGGACGCCGTAAAACTTAATATAGTTCAGCACTTGAGCAAGAGATGGCAAAATGTATAAGAATCTTCCAAGACTAAAACCAATAGTTATAACACTATAAGCCGTGTGAAACATATAGTATATTCTTATTCCTTTTATTTGTATTTCTATCTTTATATACGCATACCTATAACGCAAACAACTGATAAATACGTATAGAAGCATGGTTTATACCAAGTTCATACAAGATTGCCGGTAAAACAAAACCGTATCAATTACATTTTTCGTAAATTTTCTTCTATTCAATGTACATTTACTGTTAAATCAAAAAACAAAAAATTAAATTTGGATAATTTTTATATAAGTATACTTAGTTCAATTACTGTTACCCTAAGTCTATAAACTAAAATAAACTTTAAAAGTGTACTTATAGTAGTACAAATTTGCATTTTTGTATAATAATGTACCTGTTTAAATAAATTAAAAACAGAAATCATAAGAAGCTTTATTTTTTTCTAAGTTGCTTTTCAAATAAATTTTTTTAACTATTAAAAAAGACAAATAACTTATCATGAATTCTTGGGTCTTATCTCATGCCCACGCTTAGCATTCAGCTCTGACTGTAATATGATACTTGTCTTTGATACTGTTTATCTACATTTTAAAACAAGTGTTCTAAAAGTACTATTTACAATTTGCGGTTCATTGCTTTATTGTTGTGATAAAAAATTTAAACTTTTAACTTTAAAATAATTATGATATGCGCTTAACATGTAAAAATTTAAATCCTAATAATTACCTAAAGTAGCGGTTTTGCATTAGGTCATTTGGTCAATGACCCTCCAAAATTATTTAATATTAAAATGACCCTTTTGCAGTATTGACCACCAGCCGCGATGATTATCCATTAAATTAAATAAATTAAAAACAAAGATTATAAGAGGCTTATGCAGTTAAAATGTATTTTATTTTTTTAAGTGTTATTTTTATTACTGTCGTTTTTAAGTAAAATATTAAAAGATAATTTAAAAAAGAGATCGATAATAATAAAGTAGATGCATATAACAATTTTCATGTCAACGTTTGTGCAATTCTCAGATGTTATCTGTATGCCCACGATACGCTTGTTTAGTATTCGGTTTTGACTGTAAAATAATACCCAATAACGATTCAGCTTATCATTCAAAAACAATTCTATTGTAAAAACATATCTTCAAATGTGGTGTATTTTTTATGAATTTTTGGAAACAAAACTTGCAAATAGATTAGATTACTATCGACACACCAACTATAAAAAGATTGCTAACAATTAGCTACCTTATGAGCCTATAAATATAATATTTGTACATTTGTTTTTACTAACTAAATACACACTGAAAATATAAAATACTTTAGTAATAAAATCTACAGTGGCGGCTGCTGCTGCAGAAGGGCTTTTCAACATTAATATGTACTTTAAAAACGCATTATTATTCAATCAAAGATTTATATTTAAGCTGGATTTATCTATCTTTGTAATATGCAAAATAATTATTATCGTTTATAAACAATAATATAAACTAGAAACTAGCATAATTGTTAGTATTTCTTTGGAGGGTCATTGGCAAATGACCTAACAGAGAAGCCACTATTGATAATTAGAAGTAGCAAAAATTCGGTTTTTATTTTCCAATATTTTACATTTCCTATAACAAATTGAAAAAACATTTTATGTCTTCTCAAAGTTTTATAAATACTGTCTTTATGAAATTTTAAATTAGGTTTCGTCACAAAAATGATACAAAAAAACAGTAACAGTAGAATTAAATTAAAAATAATAAACAAATTTGCACTCAAGTTTTTATAGTGGTTGCATATTATTTTCTGTAATTTTTTAAAAATTTTTAATGCCCTCTGTGAATGACGAGTTGACGTTGTATTACTTCTAAGATACTCGTAAAACTATGGCATTCCAACTACTATAATGGCGTTTTTAATTTCATTTCAGTTTTTATATGTTGGGTGCCATCTATGAATGAAGAGTTGGCGTTGATTTGCATCTATGATGCACATAATAAAAAATATCAAATCCCCACTACTTCGATCGCGCTCTTAAAACGAGGTACACTGCTATGACAACGCTGCTGAAACTACATTGACAGCTTTTAAAAAATGAGGTACTAATAGTTTTTTCCGTAATAGATCAATTCTGCACGTTTTTAACGGACAGAATTTCTACGTTAAGTGATATAAGAAAAGTTTAAAATTAATTTTTATTTTTAGTACTTATAGTAGTTTTAAATAAACAAGACATGCTAAACAACAATAAGTGTAATAAGAAAAATAAAGTTCATACGCATTTCTCTAAAAGTAGCACATTGGCAGGAATTCAAGCGGCGTCTATCCACTAAACAATTTTTGGTTTCTGTTACGTTTCACTATTATTTTGAAACGCTTCGCGAAGCTGAACAGACATGTTTCTGAAACATTTATGTAAACCAAGATGTCCTGTCTTAGAAATGTTTCAGTGTCAGGCCTGCGCCTAGCACTTGGCGCCCTTGTGCAAATTTAAAATAACGCCCCAAATTTGTATTAGTTCATATGTGAGTACAGATACGGGTTAAGTTAGGTATTATTATCCACTATTGAGACTTTGGGGACTTCCTAGTCTGTTCGAGCAATAAAATGTTGTATTCAACTCGTTCTCGTCCAAATTGGACGTTTTTTCCCTCGAGGACTTTTTAAAACCTCCTTTCACTCGGGTTTAAAAATGCCCTCTTGGGAAAAAACCGTCCAAATTACACCAGGAACTCGTTAAATAAACTACTATTTCATTGACGTACATAACATAATTATAAACTTATAGAAAACAAAAATATATTCTAACAGTATTACAACTCAAAATGTTTGTATTTTAGTTTCAAATGTAATATATGATACAAAAGCACAAGAAATTAAAAAAATATTGAAAACATTGAAAATACTCGTTTATATATCACAGGACACAACTGATCGACAAATAAAAACAAACCAATATATTATTTTAATAATGCAACATGTCACCTTTTAAAGGTTAATATCCAAGTATTAGGTATTGTTATTAATAAGCCGCGGATAATTATGCATTTGCATGTTACACGCATAGTTGCATATTTTCATAATATTTTTAAATTAATTCATTTTTTAGTAAATTTTTAACAAAATGCATATATTTGCCAATTTTTTACTTCTTAGAAATAAATATGTTTTTTTTATAACTACAGTCAAAGTATTTTAAAATACCGAAACAACTCCTTTACATTTATAAGAACTACTACGAGAATGCTGAAAAGTATTGAAGTAATTACATAAATATTGTAATATCTATTCAAGTTACTTTAATTTAATTATGTAGGTATTATTTTGAAATGCATGATTTTTATTAAACAATAAATAGTCTACACATTATAAGAGTGTCAATAACTTGTATGTTAATATGTAACTTAATACCCAAGAAAAAAAAATGTAGAAACGCTGAAGCAAATACAACATACGTCATCTAGTATGAGTACGGAAAAGAAAATATCTGGGGTCTTATTTTCGAGTTCATTTGACTGATACCGCCATTAACGCAACGAAATGATTTAAAAAGGTATTCTTAAAATTGCAATCTCAAAGCAAACGCATAAGTATACATGCTATAAATTAAATGAATTGATAATTTTTTCATTCATGATATTAATGTTTTATAAGTTTTAAAATAAAAATAAGTGCTAAATGTAATATGAAATATAATATAATACCATCTGCGGGAAAAAAAAACATTTAGTCTTTATAAAAAATAATTTATAAATTTTAATTGTAATTTAACTAAATAACTGTAATACTATTTGAATTGCATAAAATAATTACTTAAATAAATTAGTGATTTGATTTGATTTTATAAGTGCTAATAATGTAAATTCAGTTTTTTAATCATGTAATAAAACAATTTATATTATATACATTTATAAACGGTTAAGGCTGAATAATGCAAATCAACAAAATAATGAGTGCCAACGACTTGCGTCTGATATGAAATATAACACTATATGCAGAGAAAACACTTTTACGTTAGTCTTTATAAAAAAAATGTTATGCATTTTAATTGTAATTTAAATATGCACCGTTTTGTATTGATTATTATTTTAATCATACTACATACATTTACAGGGTGGACCTTATAAACTTACTAATCTTCTTATTTTTTGTTGGCAGCGTATTTAATAGTCAATGAAAATGTAATCATTGAAGGTTCTCAATCTGTAATAGTAAATAAATATGTAATTCGATTTATAAACCTAAGTTACTTTAATTTAATGATTAATATTAATTTGAAATGCATGCATAAAATAGTCTACAATACATATTATAAGAGTATCCATGTTTGCTATCACAATATCTTTAATAAATTTTGTAATCTTAAGTTGGCAACAGTGTATTCAATAATAAAATAATAACATTGATCATTATAGGTTATGAATATGGCATCATTATCTGAAATATTTATTGATCATTCTAAATTTACATTCAAAAAATTTGTTTTACTTAATACACAATTAAGTATATAACCTTTTATAATCTGACGTGTAAAAAAAATTCTGATAGGAACCATTCTTTATATTTTGGGATGAACAAGTTAGCCCTTTGTTGTTTATGATAGATTTATTCTACCTTTTCATAATACTTTAATTTAATTGTGTTAATATGCATGATATTCAAATGATAGAAAAAGCACCCGAACTTATACGAAATTCAAATATTTTAAAATGCGCGGGAAATGCGGTTGCTACCCCCCACCCCTTCCCGAAATTCGAATTTGCCCGAACCCGAACAGACACGAAATTCAAAAATAAAAAATTGCGCGCGCACACGAACGTATACGAAGAAACTCCGATCTTGCCCGATCTTTCCCGAACTTACACGAAATTCAAATTTTTAAAAAAGCGCGGGAAAACGTGGTCCAGGATCGGCATCATATAACTACTTACGCGCATATGTGATAGAGTATAAGGGTGACTTCCAGGGGCGTCGCCAGAAACTCTTCCAGGGGAGGGCCAAAAAATTATAAGTTATTTTTTAATTAGGTACATTTATTTCGATATAGGTGTATATAAAAAAAATGAACACAAATTTTTAAAACAAATGAAGGACCTTTTCAATAGATATAAATTGAAAGAAAAAAAATTAAAAAAATTATTCACTAAATAACAATAATAATCTTCGAGAACCCTTCTTCGCAAATCTATCACATACTTCTTCAATAAATTCAGTTTTGTTTGCTAAAAGTCTTTGTTAATGAAGGCTCATCATGCAAAGTCCGTTTAGGCGGTCGTTGGACATGGTAGAGCGAAACCAAGTCTTAGTTCGTTTCAGCGTACTGAATGAACGCTCTACAGTACAAGTAGTACACGGAAGAGTCAAGAAGACTTGAATTGCTGTGTGAACACTAGGATAAAAGTCCTTACTTTGCTTCAATAGATCGAAAAAGTTGGCTTCCTCAATACTGTTATTTTGTTTGCAGTATAGTAGGACCATGTTTTTATTTCTTCTTTACAATTTGGAAAATTATAGAAATTATAGAAATAGCACAAATTTTAATTTAAATTTTCAAAACAGAACGAGCCGCGAGTTTATTAGAGGCAGCCACGGAGGGGCCATGGCCCCCCCTGCCGACGCCGTTGGTGACTTCACTACCTATGGAAGTATTTTATTTTGTATAGCATGTCACTGTTCTATTGCGGCAAAAAAGAAGTTCCAAGTAGACCAGCATGTAAAAAGTGTTAAACACGTAAAATTAAAAAGTGTTTGTATTTCTAACCACAACAAACTCTTTTGGATTTGACCAAGGCCGTGCCAAAACCCTCCGAATGTAACAAGGACTTGTGTGAATCACTAACATCCGCGGGCATTCCCTTAAGCAAACTCAAAAATGAAAAACTAAATCAGTTTTTAGAACAATATACTCAAAAACACATTCCCGATGAATCTACTCTCAGAAAAAATTATGTTCCAATAATTTACAAACAGTGCATAGACAAAATTTGTGATACAATTGGCAACAACAAACTTCGGATTTCACTTGACGAAACAACGGATGTTTGTGGTAGATATGTGGCTAATTTTGTAGTTGTTTTAAGCAATAAAGAAGAGGACTGCCACTCTTATCTATACGTACTGTTGAAGTTTTAACGAAGGTAAATCATTTTCCTATTGCGCTATTTTTTAATGAATCGTTTAATCATCTGTGACCTGCCGATGTAAAACATGAAAATGTTTTTTTGGTCTGCACGGATGCTGCCACATATATGGTAAAGGCAATGGAAGGATTAAAAATCAAAATGATCTATGTCACATGTTTAGCTCATGGATTGCATCAAGTAGCAGAAATTGTTCGTGCTAAATTTCCTGCTGTTAATAAATTGATTTCAACAATTAAAGAGGTTTTTGTGAAGGCACCTAGCAGACTTGCAAGTTTTAGAGAAAATGCTCCAAATAACATTCCATTACCGTCAGGGCACGTGGCTGGAAGCAGCAGAATACTATGCCAATAATTTTGAATGTTTAAAAACAAATTATCAATATTTTTGACCCAAGTGATTCCAAATTTGTGCAAGACGGTCAAACACTTTTAAAAAAGAAGGGAATTTGCAAAGACTTACTATTTATAAAAACACATTTTATGTGTATATCAGTTGCAATGTCTAGTTTAGAAAAGAAGAACGTTTTGTTAAGCGAATCTTTAAAAATTGTGGAATTTAAAAAATAATATAAAAACTGTTCCAAGAAAAAAACCAGATGAAAAATTTATTTATGTATTAGAAAAAAATGGTGGTAATTCCATTTTAAAACAATTGTGCAGTGCTTTAAATGGTGACAATCAAACTTGTGGCAATATTTTAGAGAATTACAACATATCTGAAATTGCATCTTTTAAATATACTCCGATTACGTCTTGTGATGTTGAACGTTATTTTTCAATGTACAAACATATTTTAGATGATATAAGAGACAATAAGGGTTTACATTTAAAAATATAAAACAAATTTTAGTTATTAAGTGCAAGTTGTAATATATAAAAGATTAGTAATTTACCTATACGTAAATGTATTTAAAACTGTAACATAAACTTGTAGCGGTCAAACAATCAAATTTGGTGCCATCTTACACAGGAAGTACTCCCACTCTAAAGGGCCACTAGCGTAGGAAAAAAGGAAAGGACGCGACCCAGTAACGGCGACGAAACTAAACGCGCGGCACGAGCGTTATAAATTTATTTCTATTTGTACTGTATTATTTTTGTATACGTTTTTATATATTTATATAATATAAAGCCAGTATTACTTATTTCTACAGTGCATAGTTAAGAACATATTTTAGGCTTTGTTGGTGCCTATCTGAAGAATGATGTCGGTCTCTAATGGTATTCGTTAAAAAAAAACAAATAAATAATTTAAGAAAATGTATTTAAAACCAAAAATAATACAATGACAAAAACAGCAGTTTTTACTATTAAACTGTTCAAGCTATATTAAAATTTTTTTGTCTTGCTTTAACTTGCGCAAAAGTGGAAACTATTTCAGAAACATCTATTGTTCTGGCAACTTCATTTTCAATTAAAATAATTGTTAAGGCAGATAATCTTTGTTCGCCCATTGTATTTCTTTAATTATTTTTAATTTAGAGAAGGATCTTTCTGCTGAGGCCACCGAAACAGGGATGGTGAGAAAGATATAACAGATAGTCAAAATTTCGCTAAAGCTGCTACATGACGAAAAATTTTTTATTAATATAAATTCCATTATAGAATTAAGTTTACATAAATCATTTTTAAAACATTGTCTAAATGAGAGCAATTGAGAGGAAATCGTGTCCGAAATATCGTCAGAATATTTTACGTATAGTTCCTGACCCATTTGATATAACTCTTTATCAGAAGCAGTACATAAAATATCTGGAGACAAAACGCGAACAGTTGCAGCAAGTTCATTTAGACAAGAACTACGGTTTTGTAATTGGCTTATAATAATGTCTAATGTTTTATAAAACACATTGATATTGAACCAATCTTCATTTGATTGTACCTGAAAATGATTATTGCTTTCAACAAAAAAAAATTTCGGCCTAAATATTCTTTTTTGTGCAAATTCTGTACCAGTTCTCCATTCTTCTGCTAAACCAATTGAATCATTTTTTAATAAATCAAAGTCGTTCCGCATTTTTTAAATATTTTTATATGAAGTACTAAACATTGTTGATGCGTGTTCAATGTTTTGCTGTTTGCTTTGTAATAGCTTAGATATAGCATCAATATTTTTTTAAATTTTTGTTTCAAAAGCAATCAAAAAGACAGTTTCGAACTTTTCTGAGTTTTTAATGATTTTGCTTCATCTATTTCCTTTTTATTTGGAGATGTTAATATGACTTTTGTTAAAGCTTTTAAAACGTCTACGTATCTAAACCGAAGAGCTTCTATTGCATCGTGTCTTGAGGACCATCGGGTAGGTGTTAATTTTTTTAATGTTATTTTCCTTTTAGTTAAACCAAATATTGCTTGTAAAAGACTCCACCTTTTTATGCTGTGTCTAGAAAACACATAAACGCTCTCAACTAAATAATAAAACATACGAATTCCTTCAACACTTTTAACAGAGTCGTGTAGTATTAAATTTAAACAATGAGCCGCGCAATGTACATATGGTGCATTCGGTGCAACTTTTAATATTTCCGCTTGAACACCGTTATATAATCCGCTCATATTAGCTGCACCATCATACCCTTGCCCGCGCAGTTTTTCTAATGCCAATCCATTATCTGTCAAGATTGGTAAAATCTTATTTTTTAAAGCTGCACCAGTTTGATTTTCAATTAGGACAAACCCAAAGAAAGATTCTTTGATCACTATATTTGCTGGCTTATTTTCAACATACTCAATTGTAACATAACGAATAATACTACTTAATTCATCAAGTTTTGAAATGTCTTGAGTAGTATCTATTATTATTTCATAAAACTGAGCATTTTTTATTTCCTTGATTATTTGATTTTTTATGGCAGTACCTAGTAACGCGGGCTTAAATAAGTAATAGAGTTTTTTTCTTGTTTTCTAACAAATTTTGTAACACTAAATCATACTTAGAAATCAAATGAATTATAGATCGAAACATTCCAGGGTTTGCAGAATTTAAATTTTCGTCATGTCTTCTAAACGGCACGAAGCCAATGTTAAAGTAACTTCAACAATTCGCGCTAGAATTTGCCTCCATGTGGATATTTCTTGTCGAATTCTGGATTCAAGTTCGTGGTCAATCGTTCCATTCAGCCTCTATCGATCGAAAATTGCACAGGACGCATTATGATTCAGTTTTTGCTCATGTCTATTAATTGTCTGATTCAAATATATCCAGTCATTACAGCCATTGGCCATAGTATCTTTAAATTGAGCAAATAACCAGCAAGGTTGACAATAGCACTTGTCTAAGATTGGTGAATAGCACAGCCACAATCGCTCCGTTTTTAACCCTAATTTATTGGCTTTGTTATAATTAAAGAGCGGAAGTTGTTGCAGTAAAAATCTTCAAAAATTGCGCCATAAATTGCATACAAAATTTTACAAAATTTACAAGCTTCACTTAAATAAATTTTATTTGTTCCTGTATTTTACACGATTGTCCTCTTGTTTTGTCTGGTGTACGTTACGTGAGAATTTTTTAGTTACGCCACAAGTATTGAAATCTTAGGATTTTTAGTAGGATCACTATTCGTTTGGAACATTTAATTTTATGGAAAGCCGTTTTACTTTTTAATGTCATATAGAAAAATTCGTTATTAAAAAATAATATGACGATTTAGAAATAAGTCAACACATATTTAAAATTAATTTCAAATATGTATTTCATATATTTAAATAAATAAACAGACTGCTGTCATATCTTTAAATTATTTGCCATAAGTTTTAACATAAACTATTCCATTAAAAAATATGTGTTGACTTCTAAAAATATAATACTAATATGAGTCGACATATAAATATATATATTTTTTTAATGTGATAACAAAATAATTATTTGTTTCTATTTTACGAATAAATATATTTCAAATTATTTGATGTATTAGAGGGTAAATATTTTAACTTGTTTTAATTTAATACAGTAATATTATTTTACATTACTTTATAAGATTGTTTCATAACCACAATGTCTAAATAACATAAAAATGAATTGTAAATATGTTGTAACATATTTTAAATTAAATGTTAAGTTAAAATTTAAACGGAATTTTCTTGATACATTAAACGAATAATTTCGACTACAATAAAATGAATGCATAACAATAAAATGAATTTCAAATATGTCTTTAAAATATTTTTAATTCGGAATTTATTTGTTTGTATATCGAAAACATTCAATTTCAAATATGTTAAAGACATATTTTTAATTCCAATATAATTATATTCAAAGATTTTCACGTTTAGCTAATATTATGTTAAGAGAATTTTTTTTGTCATACATTATATCGTTTTCCAAAGTTTCGTATATTTTAGTCGTCTACCTAACGAAAAAATGAATTTCAAATATGTATTTGACATAATTTTAATTCCTAACGTTTTAATTCATCTGTTTTACATGTGGCAACGTAGCTTCGCGAGTGCGTTTAATCAAATTTGAAGAACTAAACAGATTCAACAAGTTAATAGCAAGTATTGGTTAATAGTATCAGGCCACAGCTGTGATCAAATGGTATCAGCCATAGGTATCAGCGGTATCAGCATCTTTGGTATCAGCTGTTGGCGCGCTTTGAAACCGTTTAGCGTACGCACGCGTGAAGCTACGTTGCCACATGTAAAAGCGATTTAAAACGTTAGGAATTAAAATTATGTCAAATACATATTTGAAATTTATTTTTTCGTTAGGTAAACGACTAAAATATACGAAATTTTGGGAAACGATATAATGTATGACAAAAAAAATTCTCTGAACATAATATTAGCTAAACGTGAAGATCTTTGAATATAATTATATTGGAATTAAAAATATGTCTTTAACATATTTGAAATTGAATTTTTTCGATATACAAACAAATAAATTTCGAATTTAAAATATGTTAAAGACATATTTGAAATTCATTTTATTGTTATGCATTCATTTTAATGTAGCCGAAATTATTCGTTTAATGTATCAAAAAAAATCTGTTTTTATTTGAATTTAATATTTAATTTAAAATATGCTTCATCATGTTTAAAATTCATTTTTAGGTTATGTAGACGATAGAACTAATAAAAAAAATTACTTTTGATGTAACAAGAAAATGTATAACAACTTAATTTATATAATTTTTAATTTGGTGTATTAGTTAGATGCGTTAAAAAGTAAAACGGCTTTCCATAAATTTTGGTGTTTTTTCTTTTGTTCGATTGAATAGTTTACATTACATCTTTGAATGTAAATGTAACCGGGCCCTCTAAAGAACCGGGCCCGTGTTTCACCTTTTTGATGTTTCCGTCTAAATGTTTAGGTCAAAACTTAAAAGCAAGTATTAAAGATTAGCAAAAATTAGAAGTTTATAAACTTATTAAATTATTGCAAATGCTTGAAATACTTATTTAGCAATTTAGTTTTCTTCTACACGGGAAAAATCCTAAAAGAAGAGTACCTTTATTAGGTCCAAAACTATACCACATAAGAAGTGGCAAGTTGACGAAAAATACAAGGTTAAAAACATTACTGTATTGCGATAATGACAACTTGTAATATAAACGACACCTTTGTATATTTATGAAAGATAAATTTTGTATAGTCTGCAGAGTCAACTTATTTTTTCGTACATCTGACTTCAAGGTTACCACAGTAGTAAACATTGTTGGAATGCAGACGAAAAGAATGTAAACAAATTAAAGTGAATAATACATCATATAGATTATGCAGCAAATATTAAATGTGGCTTTTGGCACCTATATTGTCGCCGCTTCAAAAACTTCGGACCGTGCTGTAAATTTTACTATTCGTGGTAAATGTCATTTCGCCCTTGTACAATTTAACACTCGGACACTTTTTAGAAAAAAGCAGTGTTTCTAATATGGAAATATAAGACTTTTCCAAACACTATTAGAAAAATAATATAACAGTCGTAATTGTAATCAAATGTATAAAAATAGAATGTATGAAAATAAATGATTTCTATAAACTTTTCAACACTGCTTTAATTTTTAGTTTTTTTCCAAAACATAAAATTCCAAATAAACCCTTATAAAAAGAACAAATTTGTAGATGACAAACCAAGTTGTACTAAATGAACTGCAATTACTAAAAAAAGTAATTTAATATTTGCTTGCAAGTTGCAAGGTTGAATCTTACGATAATTTTATCAAAGAAAGAAGTTTTGAGCTGTGAATACGTATGCAAAGCACTATCTTTTTCTCTTTATTACCGCATCTTACTTTATTAATTTCCAAATGAAGGGACATCTCATCAACAAATCTATTCAACTTAAACCTGACAATAAGAACAGTTTTAAAAATACCTCTAGTTTTTAGTAAATTATAATGTTATCTTGCGATTTGAAGAAATTATGGATACGTCATACTGATAAGGACTTGTTATCACATGTCAAGATAGAATCTTTTTTTTTTAAATAATTATGTGAAAGTTGATATTTTTCACTTTATGTTACTATACAATTTCCTCAAATGTAGAATAAATAATGACAATTTAAAAAAAATCTTCTATCATGACATAGCTCTAACGAATTATAAACACTTTGAAGTCATCAAAAATTTCTAGAATTATAATTAAATATCAATATTTTTATGAAAACAATTTATTTTTACTTGTCGATAAAGTTTAAATTCCAATACAATATGAATACTTGTTGGTGAAGGTCATACATCGCCCTGCAGGTAACAGATAGGTTTTGCGATAACAATGACTTTAGCACAGAATAATATGTTTTTGTTTTGTATATACAAAAATGAAAGATCAGAAATATGATTTCTCTTTTGTTTTGGAAAAAGTACGTGTCTGAATTCCCTGTCTGGTACACAAAAAATTATTTGTAATTCTTATATAATATAAAGGATACGGTTTTACAAGTACACGTAGTTTTACGTAATTTACATATTTTTCCAAAATTCGATGCCGTCAAACGCTTTTTACGTTCTACCTTCAATAAAGAACTTTCTGATTGCGTTCGATTGATATCTTGAGATAAATCAGGCAAGTTGCACTCATCTGGCATGCCGTAATCGCCATAAGCGGCAGCAAATTTCCTTACTTTAGAATAAAGTAAATGTTTTATTTTTCATTAGTAATTTTTAATATTTGCGAATTTCCTATATGATTTAATTGCAATTTTGACGGTAAATAAAATATTACTACTTGTTGTTGTTAATTCAAATATGTAAATCCGCACCGAATCAATTTTGTAAAAGTATGCTTATCGGCGCGCATTAAAATGTACGCGCATAAAAGATAAAAGGCAACTAATGGCCGAATATTGGTATTGTTAAAAGGTCTTTGTAGAAGGTCGCAATAAATGGTTGTTGAGCTCGGATATATTAATTTGTTAATGGAAATATTCAAGTCCTGCAAGTATTTTATGGAAAATTATACAGTCCACTGGGTTGAAGAAACATTTTGGTCCTAATCGAGCCAGGATTTGAATTATTGAAGATTTTTTGGAAATTTATCACGAGCAGCCATTAAAGATAGTAGAATCGGCAAAACGATAACGAAAAATCAGGTTTGCCTAATTCCTTTTTGTTATTTCCATGTTATGCATGTCTATTTGTGCTAAATTTGATTTATTTAAATAATACGTATATAAGCATTTGTTATTCTAACTCTTATCAAGTTTACTTTAAATTAAATCATGGAGGTCATTCGGCAACTCAAACTTAAACGAGCGAGTTTTAAAGGTCAATTAACACGTTTAAAAAATTATTTCGAACAATTAACGGTTGAAGGAAACGCACCCACACCGGTGGAATTGCAACAATTACAAATTAAGTTGCATAAAGCGGGTCCTATATATGAACAGTTTTTTGAAATTCAATTAGAAATCGAAATATTAGAAGGGGTTGAAGATGAAAGGGAACGTGAAAGTTTTGAACAAAATTATTGTACGGTTGTAGCCGAAGTAGAAACATTTTTTAAATGCCACGAATTTGAATCGCGAATTTCAGAGATAATTCCCGAACACAATTTATCAGTAAGTGCACATGCATCAAGTAATATTAAGTTACCGGAGATTCGTTTGCCTGTCTTTTATGGTCAATACGACCAATGGATTGAATTTAAAGATACGTTTACGGCATTAATTCATGATAATTTATCGCTAACTGACATTCAAAAATTTCATTATTTGCGTGCGGCTTTGAAGGACAAGGCATCAAATCTGTTAAGTTCCTTAACTGTATCCGCGGCAAATTATATTGTTGCATGGAATTTATTAAACGATCGTTATGAAAATAAAAGATTAATTATTCAAAATCATGTTTCGTCTTTGTTCGATGTACCGGTGATACAAAAAGAGTCTCATGTAAAATTACGACAATTGCTCGATAATGTTAATAAAAATTTACGTGCGTTAGAAGCTTTAGGGCAACCGGTTTCAAATTGGGACACTTTAATAGTTCATATTATTGTGTCAAAATTAGATTTAAATAGTAAAAGGGAGTGGCAGGAGTACGAGTTTGATAACGAATTGCCAAATTTAAACGATATGAGATCTTTTTTAAAAAAAAGATGTGAAATTTTAGAGTCCATAAATAAGCCCACTAATTCAAATTCAATGCGTCACACTCACACGTCAATAATTAAATCCAGCGCTGTGTCAAACACAAATTTTGGGTCTACAGTTAGCCACTGCCAATTTTGTAAGTCAAACCATAACATAAACAAGTGCAACGAATTTTCAAAATTATCTGTCGGAGAAAGACGGGAAGAAGTAGCTAAATTAGGGCTTTGTTTTAATTGCTTGCGTCGCGGTCACGGCGTTAGACAATGCAGATCAATGAAATGCACTACATGCAATAAAAAACATAATTTTCTGTTACATTTCGAACAAAACAACGACCTCGGCGATTCTGTAAATAATCAAATTGAAACGGTTGAACAATCTTTACCAACGGTTGCATTAAATGCAGCTAACCGAACCAAAGTAGATACGTCATTAGTACTTTTAGCTACTGCTTTAGTCAGTGTAAATGATAAATGGAATAATTCACATAAGTTTAGGGCAATGCTAGACACAGGGAGTCAAGCTAGTTTTGTAACAGAAAATGTTGTATCTGTCTTAGGTGTAAAGAAAACTGCTTGTAATTCAAGCGTTATAGGAATTAATAATTCAAAAACTAATGTAAGTAGTAAATGCAATTTCGTTATTTATAATCCAAATAATAAATTTTCTATGAGCATCTCATGCTTAGTCTTACCTCACATTACTACCAAAATTGTTAAATTAAGCTTACCTACATTGGAGGTACCTGTTAATGTAATGCTGGCCGATCCGGAAATCAACAAGGGTGGAGACATAGATATATTACTGGGTGCAGATGTAGTTTGGGACATTTTTGATGCTGGCCGACTGTCATTAGGTAAAAATAAACCTACATTAATTGAAACTAAGCTAGGGTGGGTTTTAAGTGGTAAACTAGAACAGTTTAACGATCAGATTTTGTCAAGTATTTGTATCACAAATGAGTGTTTATCGAAACAACTAGAAAGGTTTTGGGATATTGAAAATATAAAAGGTTCCGATAAACAATTCACACTCCAGGAACAAATATGTGAAAATCATTTTGTTAAAACACATTCGCGAGACCCTAATACAGGTCGATTCATAACAAAAATACCATTCAATGAAAATTTGAGTAGTTTAGGAGATTCGCGTCAAATGGCATTAAATAGATTTTTAAACTTGGAAAAACGTTTTGAAAAAAATCCTTTATTGAAAGGGCAATATGTAAGATTTATGAAGGATTATGAGTCATTAGGACATATGGAACAAATCAAAAATACGAAAAATGATAAAAATAAAGGTTATTTTATACCCCATCATGCGTTTTTTAAGGGAGGTAAAATACGGGTAGTATTCGACGCGTCCGCTAAAACCAATACTGGATTGTCATTGAACGACGTGCAATATGTCGGACCAACCATCCAAAACGATCTGTTTTCTATATTATTGAGATTTAGGCAACATCGATATGTTATGACGGCAGATGTAATTAAAATGTACCGACAAGTATTAATTGCACCAGAAGATAGAGTATATCAAAAAATATTTTGGCGTGAAAACAGCTCAGAGACAATTAAAGTTTATAGTTTAAACACGGTAACGTATGGAATGTCGTGCGCTCCGTTTCTAGCTATTCGCAGTTTGGTCGAATTAGGTAACGAAATTAAAGAAAGTGAGCCAATTATCGCGCGAATAATAACTAATGATTTCTATGTAGACGACATGTTAACTGGGGCTGACACAATCGACAAATTAATTGAAATTAAAAATAAAATTACAAAAGTTTTAGCCGGTGGTCAGTTTGAATTAGGAAAATGGTGCTCTAACGTAAATAAACCAACGGTTGAGAATGAATCGAGAGGATTCGTTCGTGATACTCATGAAAGCGTCTTAGGGATTCGGTGGTGCGCAAAACGAGATGTTTTATACTATTCGGTTCAAAACTTGTATGATAATTCTATACCTACTAAACGCGTAGTTTTGTCGTCGGTTTCAAGGCTATTTGACCCTTTAGGAATATTAGGGCCGATTACAATTTTAGCTAAATTAATGATTCAGGAATTATGGCAAGCAGGTTTGGATTGGGATCAACCCATTCCGAAACCAATATTATCAAATTGGGTGGAATTCAAAGAACAGCTGCAGGTAATTGAAAATTTAAAAATTACTAGGGATGTAGTCGGTCAGCCAATAGAGATTCAGATACACGGTTTTTGCGATGCCAGCGAACGAGCCTACGGAGCTTGCGTATACATTCGAGTGCGAAGTCTCAATAAAATTAGTACGAACCTTCTTTGCGCAAAATCTAGAGTGGCTCCGGTTAAAAAACTATCACTGCCTAGGCTCGAACTATGCGCTGCTGTTTTGTTAACTAAGCTTATACGATCAGTAAAAAAGATCCTTTTAGTAAAGGTAGATAAAGTTTATTTGTGGTCAGATTCATCAGTTGTTCTACATTGGATAAAAAATACCTCCGCGCAATGGAAAACCTTCGTAGCAAACCGCGTGTCAGTAATTCAAACTAATACAAACATCGAAGAGTGGCATCATGTAGCTTCTGGTCACAATCCGGCAGATTTAATATCTCGAGGTGTAGTACCTAAAATGTTAATAGTTTCAGATTTATGGTTTTATGGACCAAATTGGTTAAACCGAGAATTTGTTGACTGGCCCACAAATGAATTCTTATGTTTTGATAATCCAGAAATTTTAGAAAAAAAGCGTGTTAACATTGTAGTAACTGAAGGTACCGGTTTAGATATTTTTGATAAATTTTCAAGTTTCAAAACTTTATTGCATGTATTTACTTACATATTAAGATTTACTCATAACACTAAAGGTAATCAGAGTCAACGTTTAGGACCCCTTTCTCCAACAGAGATTAATAACGCTTTAAATAAACTAGTTAAATTAGTTCAGCACGATTCGTTTAAATTAGATATAGAGATGCTTAAAACAAATGGTAGAGTCGGTAAGAAAAGTTCATTGCTATCACTCAGTCCATTTTTGGATAGTCACGATCTTTTAAGAGTTGGCGGCAGACTTGCAAACAGTAATTTCACATATGATAAAAAATACCCACTATTATTACCTAAACGACATAATTTTACGTGGTTACTTTTCCAACACGAACATAAAAAACTTTTACATTGTGGCTCACAGACACTTTTATTAGCAATTAGAGAAATGTTTTGGCCAATATCAGGCAAGTCGATTGCGCGAAAGATCATTCGAAATTGTGTTACATGTTTTAAAGCAAGACCTCAAGGTTTTAAGTATAAAATGGGCAATTTACCGTTAGCTCGTGTGTCTCCTTATACCCGTCCTTTTACTATAGTCGGTACAGATTTTGCGGGACCTTTTTTGCTCAAAGACCGGCTTACTAGGAACCCTAAATTGATTAAGTCTTATACTTGTATTTTTGTATGTTTTGTGACCAAAGCGGTCCACTTAGAGCTAGTATCAGACTTAACCACCGAAGCCTTTATCGCCGCATTGAAAAGATTTACGTCTCGACGAGGATTGTGTTCGGAAATTTACTCTGATAACGGGACAAATTATGTAGGAACAAAAAATGAATTAAAAAATATTTATGAATTTTTGAAATCAAACGAAAGCAATTTGCGTTCTTATTTAACAAACCAAGGTATTAATTGGCACTTTATACCCGCCCGTTCCCCTCATTTTGGAGGGTTATGGGAATCCATTGTGCGCTCCATGAAATCTCATCTACGAAAAGTTATAGGGAATGTTCATTTAGCTTTTGACGAATTTATTACTATCTTAGCACAAGTAGAAGCATGCTTAAATTCCCGACCTTTATCTCCAAACAGTGATGATCCTACAGATTTAAATCCTTTAACGCCCGGGCATTTTCTGATTGGAGGAACATTACAAGCCATTCCAGAGAAAATTTTGCTGGGAACAAAATGCAATACTTTATCTCGCTGGGAGCGAGCGCAACAAATTACTCAAAATTTTTGGCATCGCTGGGTACGAGAATGCACTTCGCAGATGCAGGTCCGATCCAAGTGGCAACTAACTCTAAAACCAACCGATCAGCTGAAGCCAGGCGACATGGTGCTTGTTAAGCAAGACAATTTAGTTACGTTACAGTGGCCACTAGGCCGCATATCTCAAGTGTATCCTGGAACTGACGGTGTTGTTCGGGTCGTCGACGTCATCGCGACAAAGGGGCTTATCAAAAGATCCGCAAGAGGCGTGTGTCGGCTACCTGTAAACCTGTAAATATATAAAGTGACGTGCAAAAACATTGTGTTTAATTTTAAGTTCAAAACACAAAATTTAGTTAAATTATAATGTAAAGAGTACCAAGGTTTACTTTTTTTCTTTTTGGAATGTAGTTTTAATTTCGAAACTTTATTGATTTGTTATATATTTTTTTTCGAATGATCCGACAATGTTTATGTTAAATGTGAACGGATCTAGTATTAATTTCGAAAATTATATTGATTTGTTGTATTTTCGAGCTGGCCGAGATGTTGTTGTTAATTCAAATATGTAAATCCGCGCCGAATCAATTTTGTAAAAGTATGCTTATCGGCGCGCATTAAAATGTACGCGCGTAAAAGATAAAAGGCAACTAATGGCCGAATATTGGTATTGTTAAAAGGTCTTTGTAGAAGGTCGCAATAAATGGTTGTTGAGCTCGGATATATTAATTTGTTAATGGAAATATTCAAGTCCTGCAAGTATTTTATGGAAAATTATACAGTCCACTGGGTTGAAGAAACACTACTTATGGTATGTATTACCATTGAATAATAAGTGTAAGAAGAAATCGAGATATAGAAGTCGCCACGTTCGTATTGGATCGAGATTTTTCAGTTCTTGCGTGTCTGTCGACTTGTAAACTTCGGGATTGAATTGAAAGTTTGCTTGGGTTAACATTTGCGATACGATTTTTGAAATTCTGGTAGTAGTAATGTTTGTTTGAACTTTTATTTAGTTTAAGTGTAAATACTTTATTGATTTATTGAAAAGTTACAAATCACGGTTGTGTTTATATTCATTGTGAAAATAATACCGAAAACAAAAGTACTAAGTTTTTTATTAGTGATAAAGTGCGTGCTAAAGAATGTCAGAAAAACTGTGAAAATATAAACATTGCCCAAATGAACTTGTAAAATTTAAAACAAAAGAAGATTTGTGGGAAGTACCTTCGGAGATAATTTATAACAACAGGGAATTTTAAACACACTGCAGTTCTTATTCTACACCTTCTATCAGGTAAATATTTTTTATTTTTTTTTCTACCAAACGTTTAAAAATGGTTTAAATTAGCATCGGAGAATCTCCTCCTGATTCTTTTTCTTCTTCTTGTTGCACTTAATTGTACAATAACTTAAAACAATTACTTTAAAGCAGTGGATAGGAACGCTATTATTTTCCACGATCAATGATCGCAATCAAGGTATTCAGAATTAAGTAGTAATCGACTGTTGCTCAAAAATCGCTCCTGTAAAGTTAGTCATAAATTTAGCCATTAACATTCGATTTTCGTTTTCCGGGATACAATAACGTTTAGAGTATTGAAAATCAACATACCTAAGTATTTTTTAATATTGCTTCTAAACAATAAATTAATTAAAATTTGTTGTGATGTTTTTTTTCGACATGACGTGGTATCTGAATTTTGATGCAAACTTACTAACAAATAGTTTAAAGCATTAATAAACAACATATTAAAAAATAAAAGTGTCATTCTTTCGTAAATTAAATGTTTCCATTTGAAATTGACCCTGAAAAGATTATTGAGTAATTTCCCACACAGCACAAGCATATCCAATGGATATGAAATGTACACACCAACCATGGATACCGGAGGTGCATCGAACATCCATATTTAATATTATGGAGCAAGGATGGAGGTCCACTGGATATATCATTCCGTCACGGAAAAATCTTCATAGTATGTCCATAGGACCTCCAGGTGGATAAACATTTTACATCCATATGGAGATATATTGAACAGTCATATGAACGTACAAAATACATACATATGGAGGTTCAATGAACATTTAATTAAAGTATAATAAACATTCATTTTTTATAGAACCTTCATATGTAGGTAAAATATATGTGCATATCTATATATTAACAAAAAATATGGCCACACGTCAAATAAAGTCAATACAAAATGCCAATAGTGATATTTTCCAGATGCAACAACTCCGGTTGGTCCACAGAAAATATGACCACTTGTTCATTTTCACTTAAACACAATCGAACTGTTTTATTTACACATTCTCTCATTTTTCTAGAGCTTTTATCCATTATTTATATTATAGCAATCCAAATACTTACTAGATTAATGTACAGCAAAAGTAAATTCAAATATGCAAAAATACCTTGTCTTTACCCAATAAACACAAATCAATGAGTCTGTACTGGCAATGTACTCCTTAGCCGGCACTCAGAATGCTGGCAATGTACTAAAATGAAGTACACTGCCGGTAACCAGGTGACACACCGGCCGATATATTGCCGGATGAATCTTGCCAATGCAGAAATTGCATCGAACCAATATTGGCAAGTTATGTATATTAATACAAGTTAAATGCAGAATGCCAGTGAAATCTGTGCAATATAATATGTACTTTGCCATCACATAAATAGTGCGCAATCTTAAAAGCATTGGCAATGTTAGCAACTTAACACAAATTAAATGCATACAATGGTATTATCATTTTTAATTTAATTAATAAAACAATTTGGAAACTTAACATACAATGTCCATATATGTACTGAAAAAATTTAAAAATATAAAAACCTATTTACATTCATTCTGAGCTTATGTTTATTGTCGTCTTTCGTACCCACTACTCGTGGTGTTTATTGCGTGTTGTAAAGCTGCAGCACAATTTGAATTTTTTATTATGGATACTGTAAAATAAAAATTACATTGTAATGCTACTCAAATAACTTATGCACTTTTTTAGCAATTTCTAAACTAAATTTTGAAGTTTTTGAAGTAATTATAAAGAATTGCTTTGTAAATAGTCGTGAAATAAAATACAACATGAAAGTCAAGTTTGGCAGTAATGCACTTGAAATCACATTACGTTAATATACATATAAAGTTAATGTTTTAAGTTTTAACCTATAAACTATAAAATACTCTAAAGCCTCTTACCATAAATTAAATTAAAAATATTTTTACAAATTTGTTTTGCTTGATCCAGACCAATTACTTGGTTAAAACATGTCTCGTTTGCTGTATCTTTTCATCCAACAAAGTAGATTGAATCGATCTAAAAAAAAATTTCAATTAAATAAAACTCAGCAATAAGAATAATGAATTGGGAAATTGTAGATAAACTCACAAACTGGCTCTTAGATTACAAATTCCAAAGTCATTATATATCTTCTCGAAAACGTGTTAGTTTTTAGGTTATATATTTATTATTAAGAAATAATTTATATTTGAATTTAATACTTACTTATTTTGTTAATCCATCCTAAATGATGAAAAACAAACACATTTTTTCGAAATTTTAAAGCACAAAATGGTTTGCATACGATAAATACAAGCTAAACAAAAAGCCAAAAAGTTTGCGTGTGCAATAATTCCGTGGCGATAATATACGCGAAAACCTTGGCGAAAACAAACGAACAACGAAGAAAGTTTAAATTAAACCGCGCCAAGTATTTTTTTTTTACTTTTTCAATTTTTCATTAAATTTGTTGTTGCATGTTAAATATTTACTACAAATGTTAAATTTTAGAGAATATAATTATTTCTAAATAATTTTGATAAAAAATAGCAACTCACAAAATTATGTAACATGATACATAAAAAAAAATGTTTCCGAACATAACACTTATAACACTTAAGATAATCCTATTTCACAGATATCCATGAATGTATATAAGGTGCATATACAATGGATATTAAACTACGGATGTACATCAATGGATATTATATGGATAAATATGTATATCCATTGCATCTCGCGTGCTGTGTGGGTTGTCATAACTCGTATTGATATTTGTCTCAAACATAAGATTTATGTATTAGAAATATATTTGCAATTCTTTTCCAATACGTATTCTCATTTGTAGTTAATGTTTATTGTTTTTAACGTCCTGTGTTTTATGATTTACCTTGGTGTTTATATAAAGCTAGGTATTTTTCCAAAATGCTGAATGTGTGACACAAATTTTACAAACGTTTTTTCCTAGAAGAGTTTTCCAATTCTCTTTGAAGAGAATGCATTGTTAAATTTCTGTAAACAAAAAAAAAAAATAAAATTCAATGCTTAAAAGGGGGGTCTACACAGATAACTAGGCAACACACCGTACTTCCATAAGACCAATGTTAAAAGTGCTGTTTGTTTATATAAAATTACAAAGTTACTTATTATTTTGAAGAATCGTTCAATTCGTCAATACAACCAGGAAACCTATCTCCACGTCAATATAGAAAGATTTTTAAAAAAAAAGTACATATAAATTGATATTTATTTGTTTTCAAACACGACTAATATTTGACATTGTACACTGAGAAAAAAAACATATTTATATTAATAAATGGGATATTAGGGAGTTTAATAGTAATTATTAATAATATTTATTTCGGTAAATTAAATTAGGGTACTGTATAAGTAATAAATATAGTGTATATTATGTGTTAATTTTTCAAGCGTATACACACTAATATATTATTTATTTCGCAAAGCATAATTAATATTCAAGTTATTGTGTTTACAATTAATTTACCAAATTAATTATAAATCGGGATATTAACAGTTAATTTGCAATGCTAAACGGTAATCGCGCAAATATTGACCACAAACCCATCAAGGATCAAGACGAAAACGAATCTCGGTGACGGACGTAGACCGCAGAGTTGCGCAGTTTCAGTACGTTGCAGGTTGATTTCACGAGTTTCAGTTTTGATTTTCGTTGCATTTCCAATTGTAGAATTATTTTGTGTTTAGTGTCTAATTTATAGGATTATAAAATGGGTAGTGAGGTCACAAGTTTGCTTCAAGACATGGGGCTATCCCATTTAGTAGATGCATTTTCCGGTAACTAATAAAATAATACCAATATTATGAACTTTTAGGAAACACATTGCGTATACATAGATCGCACTCGTACTTGATTTTATTTTTGTGTTTTATTTAATTTAATATAATTTTTAATCCTGCTTTGATTTTTGTTTATTTATTCCATTCAATGTTAAATTGTTAAACTATAACAAAGCTTTTATTCAATCGGCTTAAAGACTTAAAGATTTTATGTTTTTCTTGTTAATACATCTTAAAAAGAGAAGGCCCATTTTTGGATATTCAGTCAATTTTGTGACAGTTTTTGTTGGGTAAATATAAATATAGGTAGTACTTTCTTATCACATGACATGCTATCTTTTTATACTATTAATTAACCTTGGAAAGTTAGCAGGAATAAAACGCCGTGTAATTCCGCTATTAATAACTATCATTTATTTCTGTTTATTTCATTCTAGACAATGGAATTGACGATCTAGAGGTGTTGCGTGAAATTTTTGATGCTGTGTCCATTGGTGGGAAATCAACTTAAAATTAAAGCTAAATTAAAAAACACAACTGCAAACTTGGTCTTCATAGCTCTGAAATAGGCCACGAATTAATTAGTACAATGAATGTAGTTTAACTTTGGGATTGTGTATCAATCAAAAAAAATTTAAAAAGAAACGTCAGAAACTTAAGTATTGCATGCAGTGAATGTAGATTTAAGTTTAAGATTTTTTGTTACGTATTTTATTATTAATAACATTTAGGTTATTAGTTGTTTGCTTTGTTATTCGATTGTTTCCGAATATTATATGTAATTAAATTAGAGTTTCCATTAAAAAAATTAAAAAATAAAGGTCAGGAACTTAAGTATTGCAATGAATAATAACAATAATATTAATGATAACTTTAATTTTTTTGTTACGTTTCTTATTGTAAATAGCGTTTAAGAATGGTTTCAGTATGCTGTTGCCATATAAATATATTGTTACGTTCTTATTTATTATTAACTAATTTATTTAAACGATTATTACTACGTTTACTTATTATAGAAATATGTACACTTTTAAATTAACCGAACTAATAAAATCTAATAATAAAAACACTTACACTACAATTTATGTATACCGTTGTATAACACTTAAGATAAGATAACGTCCTCGGATATCACTCTTGTTTACACTAATTATCACATACACGATTATTCTCGATTTATTTATGTAGACAAACACGTGTTAACGATTTATTTTCACTTGATAATCTTCTTAACACATTCGCATTCCAGCAATAACTGACCTACGATTTCCATCTTCGGCTTTTATAGACATCAGCGAATTCTTCTCGATCGTTCCTCACTTTTCGCTATATTTTCTAGAAACTAGATAACAGTTCTAGAAGGCTCTTGCATTTGCAAGTAATTTCTCGAACGTTTCACTGCCCCTTCTTAGGACTGTTCTGTCCCAGAACAGGAGACTGGATGCGACACCGGTAAAAGGGATCGTGGCGATAGCGGCAGCTTCCTCCATTTCGGCAACTTCCTTGACCATAAAAGTAACAGTCAATGGACTTTTCCTGACCCAATACTCTCTTCGGTTGGTAACTACAGACCAACACTTGAACGCCTGTTCCTCGGAAGACGACCTCCAACATGTTTCGAACTGTCCTCCAATTCAATTGGTCTAAGCCACAACCAAGCTTGGGTACTGCCAATTTCTTAACATGATGGAACTCCATTTGTCTCTTGAGACTCCATAATGTTCGCCACAGATCTTTGTATAACGGCTTGACACGTGAGTATTTCTTGGTGACCAGATAGAAAACGAAGCGTCCGTCACCACGTAGTCCTAAAACCTTTCCGACTGCCGGTTGCTGTCTTCGTAATTCATCTAGCTGTCCAAACTTCTTTTTAAACACGACTGCAACCCCTTTGGACATGTCAAGCTCCTCGCTCACGCAATGTGCGATGGCGTAATCTTTTGTGTCTGGAACAGGTCTTGTTGTTCCTCGGTGGTAACTCCGAACCTAGCTTTTCCAGAACCTCCGTATAAGTTCATAAACTTTTCGAACTCCATTTCTTCGATTGGATTCCTGGTTCTGCTACTTATTACTCTGGTTCGGACCTGAACTTGCGGATTGTGGTTATCGCCAGCAAACGGGGCTAGACGATCCACGTGGACCACTTTTGGCTTGCCTCTGGGCGGTTTTCGGATGCGGTATATAACGTCGTTAATACGCTGCACGACTTCATAGGGGCCCTCCCATTGCCTTTGCAGCTTCGGCGACAAACCACGTCTCCTTTGAGGGTTATACAACCAAACCATATCGCCAGGTTGAAACCCACCATTTTGCGCCTTGACGTCATATCTTGTTTTCATCCTGTCGCTGGCAATTTGTGTGTTTTTACGAACCTCTTCATGTACTTCGTCTAGCCTCTTTGCCAGCTTGCTGACGTAATCTTCTCCAGCGACTTCTTCTTCCGGTCTTCGTCCAAATTGAAGATCGCATGGTAATCTTATCTCACGACCGAGCATGACACAGGATGGTGTTTGGCCTGTGCTTTCGTGAACGGATGATCGGTACGCCATTAAGAAGAGGTGCAAGTACTGATCCCAGTCTCTTTGATGTTCGGACACTACCTTGGCTAAGTACTTGCCCATTGTTCGATTCATCCGTTCAACCATGCCATCAGACTGAGGATGGAGAGGCGTTGTCCTAGTCTTTTAATTCCTAACAGTCGGCAAACTTCTTGAAACAGCCCAGACTCAAAATTGCGGCCTTGATCGGAGTGTAATTCCAACGGAACTCCAAACCGGCAGAAAAACTCCTTTACTAATACGTCTGCGACTGTAGCTGCTTCCTGATTGGGTATGGCGTAAGCCTCCGTCCATTTCGTGAAATAATCCATCGCCACCAAGATGTATTTATTTCCCGAATCGGATTCTGGGAACGGCCCTGCGATGTCAATCGCTACTCTTTCCAAAGGGCTTCCTACGTTGTATTGTTTCATGGGTGCTTTGCGCTTTCTCGCTGGACCATTTCCTGAAGCGCAGACTATGCATTTACGGCACCATTTCATGACGTCCTCTTTGCAGTTCATCCAGTAGAATCGTTCTCGCACTTTACCCAACGTCTTCTTAATGCCAAAGTGTCCTCCTGATGTCCCATCGTGGAGATGCTTCAACACTTCGGTCACCCTGCTTTTCGGCACTACCAGCTGTAGTTTGTTTCCCGTGCCCTCGGCACTTTCTAGGGATCGCTTAAGAAGACCGTCTTCTACTATCAAGGAGTCCCACTGCGCCCAGTACGCTTTGATATTTTTGCCCAAAGCACTCACTTCTTCCCAGGTTGGTCGTCGGCCGCTTTCTTTCCAGTCGAGGAGTAGTCTTATTTCAGGATCGTCTTCTTGTTCGCGACGTAACTGCTCAGGTTCCCACTCATCATCAACCATAGCAGTTCTCCGGAGGCATTCGATTTTTTCTTCCAGTCGCAAACAATGGCTGCAGTCCGCCGGACATGGTCTTCTGGATAAGGCATCAGCGTTCCGATGACTGCTTCCGGCACGGTGTTCTGTGTCGTAGTCATACTCTTGCAGTCTCTCGATCCATCTTGCTACTTGTCCTTCTGGGTTACGGAACTGCAGTAGCCATTTTAAAGCGGCGTGGTCTGTTCTCAGTAAAAATCTTCGTCCATACAAATACTTGTAGAAATGTTCGATGGACTTAACGACTGCTAACAGCTCCCTCCTAGTCACGCAATAATTCCTTTCTGGCCTAGACAAAACCTTGCTAAAGTACGCGATCACCTTTTCTTGTCCATCTTGAACCTGCGAAAGGACCGCGCCTATGGCCATATTGCTTGCGTCGGTATCCAAAACAAACTTTCCATCTTCTCGTGGATAACTCAAAATTGGCGAAGTGACTAGGGCCTGTTTTAGTTGATTAAAAGAATTTTCGCAGTCTTCATTCCATCTAAATTCTGCTTTTTCTTCGGTTAGTTTTGTCAATGGTTTGGCAATATTGGCAAATCCGGGGACAAATCTTCTATAATAAGTGCACAACCCAAGGAAACTTCGGACCTGATGTTTGTCGATCGGTCTTGACCATGCTTGCACTGCTCGGATTTTGTCTGGGTCAGCCCTTACTCCGTCTCTAGATACGACGTGGCCAAGGTATTGGACTTCCTTCTTAAATACGTGGCACTTCTTTGGGCTCAGTTTGAGGTTAGCCCCACGTAATCTCTGGAACACTTCCTTCAAGTTGTTTAAGTGCTCTTCAAACGACCTTCCAACCACGATCACGTCGTCCAGGTAGACCAAGCACGTCTTCCAAGACAATCCGCGCAAGATGGTCTCCATCAAACGCTCGAACGTTGCAGCAGCGTTACACAGGCCGAAGGGCATTACAGTGAACTGCCACAAACCAGTTCCGATCGTAAAAGCTGTTTTTTCACGATCCTTGGGTTCTAATTCTACCTGCCAGTATCCACTCTTTAAATCTAACGTAGAAAACCACTGGGATCCTGACAGGGTGTCTAGCGTATCGTCAATTCTGGGTAAAGGGTAGCTGTCCTTTTTGGTCACGTCGTTTAGCTGCCTGTAGTCTACGCAAAACCTCGTTGATCCATCCTTCTTCTTCACGAGTACCACTGGGGATGCCCATGGACTACTTGAAGGTTCAATCACGCCTTCTCTCTCCATATCCGTAATTATTTGTTCGGCTTCTTCTCTTTTCGCCAAAGGAAGTCTGCGTGGATGTTGTCGTATCGGCCGAGCGTCTCCGGTATTAATTTTATGTTTCACCACGTTAGTTCTTCCTTTGGAGCCACTCTCCAGCGCGAACACATCTTGGTACTCTTGGATCAACACTTTAACTTTAGCCAGCTGGTCTTGGCTGAGGTTTTCGTATTTGGTGGTAAGAATGTCCAATAGATGTTGTGGACACTTCTTCAGCGACGTATCTTCGTTCGACTTCACGCATCTCACAATTTGTGATACTGGCGTGCATTGGCCTACCACGGTCCTCTTTTTTAGCGTTACAGGATCTGAGTTGATGTTTAAGATCCTTACTGGCATCGTCTTCTTTACTCGTACTAAAGTTCTGCCAACGAGTAGTCCCTTTTCAACTGAGCCGCCCTCCATTGGTTCAATCGCGCGTATGTAGCCTTCCCGGAGACTTCCATCCAGGCGTGCCATCACCACACTTTCAGTCCTTGCAGGCAGAGTCACGTCTTCACTCAATAAGACTCGCACGGCTGCCTTCTCTGACGAATGAAAAGGAATTTCTTCATTGTCCATCTTCAGGACATCGTTCTTCATATCCAAATGGAACCCATACTTCTTTATCACGTCCAATCCCAGGATAACTTCTTCCGTGATGTCGGCTACCAGTACTTGATGGTCGAGTACTCCATTTCCCAAACCAATGGTTACTTTGACTTGTCCGTGAGTAGGTATTTCGACGCCCGTCGCTGTTCGAAGTCGTACTGTTACTGGTGATGTCTTCTCGTTTTCCAATAAGATGTCAGGACGAATGATGGTCTTCGTCGCTCCCGTGTCAACCAGTAACTGGACGCTTCTCCCATTGATCTTGCCATCGAGATAAATGCTATGCAATTGCTCTCTAGGCGATGCCATTTGGATTGTAACCTCCGGAGTTTGACTAGATGTGATTACTTTTTGTTTCTTTCGCTCGCCTCGTTCCAAATTTTCGAGGGCTCTTCTAGTCCTCTTCTTAGGTTTGGTACGATGCCGTCGTACATGGCCTATTTCATCGCAGTTCAAAGCTGTCACTCCTCTTTCCCGAAGTATTCGTAGCGCTATCTCCTCGATGCTTTCCAGTGTCTGCGCGGGTACTTCTGTAGCACAGCAGAGTCTATGACCACCTCGTTGCGATGCTTGTTTTGCTGCTTCAAACTCCAAAGCATGCACCAAAGCGTCATCCAACGTCTTCGGTCGAGCTAACCGGAGGGTCTGCTGTGTTTCGCTGTCTCGGAGGCCATCTACGAAAGTTTGAATAGCTAACTGCTCCAGGAAGGTATCCGGTGCTGTAGGATACGCAAGCCGTGTTAATCTAGCGATGTCAGCCTCAAACTCTTGAAGACTTTCGGCAGCTTTCTGAACCCGACTTTTAATTTGAGCTTGGTATACTTGTTGAAGATGAGCATCCCCATATCTCATTTCTAATCGTGATATTAAGAGTTCGTAATTTTCTTGCAGATGGTCCGGAACAGTTTGTAAAATTCCCAGCGCTTCTCCACGTAAGGACACGATTAAAGACGTCGCTTTCTGCTTGTTGCTCCAACCATTAGCAGTAGCTGCGGCTTCAAACTGCTTTTAGTAGGTTGACCATGGAACTTTACCATCAAAATTCGGTGGTACAACTTTGAACTTGTGAGTGTTTTCTTCACGATGGTCCATTATTAAATCCTCACTCGTGACGCTTCCTTCGCCGTGACAATTCATCTGCTTCATTCTTTCTTCAATCAGTTTTATTCTGTCTTCTAATTTGTCCTCTATTGCTTCTATTTTCTCATTCACAGATTCGCAAATTTCTTCTTTCAAATTTAGCATATCTGCTTGGGTTTCCTCTTGCACAATTTTGATTTGATTTCCTACACTAACCTGTATTTGTTCCTCAATAGTCTTTATTTGATTTTCCATGCTCGCTCTTATTTCTTCTTTTAAACTTCTAGCATTTTCTTCCATTTTTCTAGAACTTTCCGACAGTTTTTCTTCAATTTTCTGTGAATTTTCGCCCATTTTTCTATTCATCGATTCGAGAATTTCAATTATTTTTGAATCCATTTTAACTGCTTGCAAACGCGTCACCGGCATAAATTTAAATATAACACGAATATAAAGTTTTAAATACACTACTTTTTAAAATGCAGTTTTTATATAACACAAAATTTAATAACGATTCACTTATTAATATTAAACCACGGAAACGACTTTAATTAATATCGCAATCACGCACTATTTTAACTTTATAAATAAACACGCTTATCGCGAATCTTAACAGATATTTACGCAATGTTTTTATTACGGGTGCGATATCAAATAACTTAATGGTATTCACACTAAAAATCGCGAACGGTTTGATACCTCAACACCTGACGCCACTGTTACGTATTTATTTATAAAAAAACTAATTTATTTATAACGACTGAAACTACGTTTACTTATTATAGAAATATGTACACTTTTAAATTAACCGAACTAATAAAATCTAATAATAAAAACACTTACACTACAATTTATGTATACCGTTGTATAACACTTAAGATAAGATAACGTCCTCGGATATCACTCTTGTTTACACTAATTATCACATACACGATTATTCTCGATTTATTTATGTAGACAAACACGTGTTAACGATTTATTTTCACTTGATAATCTTCTTAACACATTCGCATTCCAGCAATAACTGACCTACGATTTCCATCTTCGGCTTTTATAGACATCAGCGAATTCTTCTCGATCGTTCCTCACTTTTCGCTATATTTTCTAGAAACTAGATAACAGTTCTAGAAGGCTCTTGCATTTGCAAGTAATTTCTCGGACGTTTCAATATGTAATTAGTATATGTATACAGTTATTTGATTCAATAAAAAAGTTTTAAAAATACTAGCGTTTGTTATTTATTAATAAACAAAGGTTAATTAATTAATTTCAATAAATGTCAATTAACTATTAATAAAGCAAAATACCTAGCAATCTATATACATATATTAACCATTAATACTTGTGTCAATTAACTACAAATAAAGCAAAATACCTAGTAATCTATGTATATTAACCATTAATAAAACTAGATTTAATATTTAACTTGAAGATTCATTATTAATACTTCTGTCGATTAACTATTAATAAAGCAAAATACTTAGTAATCTACATATTGACTATTAATAAAACTTGATTTAACATTTAACTAAAAGGTTTATTATTAATTCTTGTAACAGTTAACTACCAATCAAGAAAAATTTACTAGTAATCTATATTATATCATAAGATTGTAATAAATTTTCGAGTTATAAATAATAAACATTTATTAGGTCGGATTTTCAATCAATTTTTTATTAATGATTACTCATTCTGAGTAGTGGGTAATAAACTCTTCTCTCAGTGTAATAGTTATAAATGCTTTTTTCATAAAAATGCTTCTATATTGACTTAGCTTTGCTTAAACAGGTCTGATTAAACTTGTGGAAAAGTTATAAAATTATAATTTACAATTAAAATTCTTATATAAACAAAAAAATTCGTCGTGTCAGTTAGTGTCAATAAAGACGAAAATCGACAAAAAATATTACGAGCCGTTTTAACCGCAATATCGCCGGAGGGTTGGTAGGTAGTTGAATGTTAACACAATAGGATTAATTTTGAGGGTCTTTAAAAGTTTTGCTCATAACTAACAATGTTATTTGTATTATTATCATAAAATGAAACAAATAAATACAACATTTGTACATGAATTTTATTATAATTTAGATATAACATATATATAACACTTAATCACATTTTTAAGTAAATTTTGCGTAGGTCCAAATTACGACAGCGACGCGGATCTACCAATTCCGGTAATAATGCATGAAAATAAAATGTTTCTAGTTTTGCCACCATGCGATCTGTCCAAAATAAATCGTCCCTATAAAAGAAGAACTATGATTAAAGTGTTTTTCTCAATTAAATAATAATTACCTTTTAATTACTTCAACATGAATTCCTTTTATAGTATAGACAATAAAATAACACTTCGTACGTTTGGTGATTTGTAATATTCCTTGAAGTTGATAATAATAATTATGGTTTCTTTTTAAGGTCATTTTATTTTCCGAATCTACAACACAATAATTAATTAAGCTTGACTTACAGGCTTCTAACGGATCCATATCTCATATCTTCTTTTAGAAAACTTTTTATCTCTATAATTGCATCGTCGTTTACAAATCCGTCAGGAGAACATGCCAAAAATGGCTTTTCCTTATCAATAATGAGACCACAAATAGTAACCTTCAAGTTATACGTCTTTTCGAATTGTTGTATAGCTACTGATTCACTATCTAACCCAAAAGCGGTGTACTTGTTTCCTTTAAAAATGTTATATAGTAAAAAGGATACAGTTTTGGAAGCGCAGGTTGTTGGGCGTAGCTTACAAATTTTACCAAAATTGCAGGCCGTTATCCTTTTTCTACGCTCCGCTTTCCACAAATCATTTTTTGATTGTGTTAACGTACCTTCTTCAATTTTTTTTCTGTCTATATTTTCTAATTTTTTTAGAAACTGACTAACCCTTGAGTCATATTCGTCTTTTGGAAGATCAGGCTCGATATTTTCGTCTACCATCCCATAGTCAGCATCTGCAGTAGCGAATCTCATTTTAGGGTAATCTGAAATTAAAACAAAATTAATAAAATACATAGCAATATTTACGGAATAAATACGTACGTTTCATAGTTTTATTTCTATATCGACGAATTTGGGTGTCTAAAAAACGACTCATGTAGTATCCTGGAGCTCTACCACAAATATCTTCATGCAAAAGAGATAGTAATTTTCCTCTGCTATTAAAAGAAATTGCGGCCATTTCGCATCTCAATTGATAAGAATTTTTTAAAGAAAAATTTATTCTTTTGCCTCCTATAAACTTAGCCACTATTGCGTTATAAGTTTCCGCTGGATTATTGTCAGTATCCTAAAGCAAACTAGATGCTTGATCTGCAAGTCTTTGTGTGATAGTAGTGATGACTTGCAACATACCACATTCGAAATATGTATCAACTAAGTCCTAATAACATAAATAATTTTATAAAGGTGTTAATTACATTATTTAAACTTATCATTACGTACCTCGTCATCCTCTTTGCCACTACAAAAATATTCTTTACAGCGTTCATGTCTACCTAATATATGGAATGGACTGTTTAATACATCACGTCTCAAATTTTCGATTTTGGTATATATTGGCAAGTTTTCACGTTTGCGGTATTGCACAGCTTTTACAACTGCATTACGAAAGCGTCCTAAAGTTGAAAGACTGCATACATAATCTTTTCTGCTTTTTGGAAAGCTGGAATTTTTACTAAAGTCACTTAACCTGTTTATATAGTTGCGTAACAAATGATGACGACATTTAATTTTTCTAATGTAAAAAGTGGGACCGTATGGTGCAAGCTCAGTTAAATGTCGGTAAACAATGGTATCACCATCACCAATCAACTGTCCGTAAATTAAATTATGCCTAGAAATAGAATCTGCGAAACCTTCACAAATGATACCTGCTTCCATAGAAGTTGATGTTTTATTCCAGTTTCGGAAGCACGTGTGGTCACTTACATCGCGTCCTCTGGTACACAAATAACAGGATTTGTTTTTGACACCCATATATAATTTTTTTTTTGATTTTGCGCCAATTATGGATGCATGAAACACATTTTTACTCAATAATTATTTAAAATTGTTTTATCAAATAACTTACAACACCAGAAAGAGCGGAGTAATTTCTTCGGTAGGATCGCTTTCCCCAAGCTCCGTCTGCTATTACCGCTATAATAGGTATACCGTCTTCATTTTTCTCGTCTGCCAATTCGGTTTCTTCTTTCGAAGCTACGCTCATTAAGTGTTGGTTTAAATTTGTAACCCATTTTGAAATACTATTATGGTGTTTCAAATATGTCCCATTGGACATTTGAGGAATATCCATTGCAGCAAACAGTTAGGCAAGTTGGGTATACCCAATTCCAATTGATAAACCACCAACTACGCTAGCACGATTAGCTGAATCAAATGAAGAATTTGTGTCACCAGTTCTTATAACATCTACCTTTCCGCACATATTACATTTAAAAGTAAGCACGTTTTCAAATCTTTCAATTTTTTCAGAAATAACTTCTGCATTAAAGAAAGAGCAACCAAATCCAATATGTTGTAATGATTTCAGAGCACTTAAGAAATACTGTATATCTACAACTCTTCTGCCAGTTAATACCTTTTCTTTTTGAATATGATCTGTTTCTGTATCACTTTCAATAAGCAACAAAGCGTCTGAATACTGATCTTCATCTACAGAAGACACGTCTGTCACATCTTTGGAATCAGTGTCTCTATCTGAAACCATTTCTTCTTCAGATTCGCTATTTAACATCTCTAAAATATTGTCGAAATCGCTACTACAACTTGTTACATGCCAAAGTTAACACAAAGTCACTGCCTGAAATGAGGTAACATAAACGGTGTTGTGCCACTAGCTCAATGGAGAAGGGGTGGGTCATAATTTAAAATTCCGTGATAAATTGGAAACGAGATTGACATAAACTCGAACTAAAACGGTAAAAGACTCAAAAATCGGTAAGGGCGCCAATCAAGGTCACGATGAGGGTAGCTTCCGGACCCCTGATTACCCGAAAGCTCATCTGGTTGGTTACAACCCCGGAACTTACCTTGAGTTGTAACTATTCGGAAATACACTTAAAAACAAAAATTACGTATGCGGCAGCTGAATGAATAAAAGCTCTTTACATTTAACAATTTAACGTTTATTGATTGAATATTTAAAAAAAAATGACAAGTAATAATTAATATCAAACAAATTTGAATAAAAGAAATGAAATAATCATAAGTAAGTAAAACAAACAAAAACGAACAATATAAACACAAAAATTTTAAAATATATAAACAGAAAATACTACTATAATAGCGTTAACTCTACTTTCTTTCAAATAAAACATAACACAACTAAATTTCAAGGCCTTGACCGCATAAACAATTCAATTAAACTAAAAATATATAAGTTATAAAATATACTTCCGTAACTTTACTTTGAACTAAACAAAATATAGTTTACATATCGTTACATTATCTTATATTCGGGAATACGATTTACTTTTACATACGCACCAAACAAAGTTAATTTAATTTAACTTCGCGCAAACACCTTTAAGTGTTAATTGAAATAACCAAATTTAACGTTAGTCGTAACTCAATCGGCTCAAATTCAAAGCTTTTACTTCATTTCAATCGCGGTTCACTACACGGTAATAACCAAAATCGATAAATACCTTTGCTTAATTGTAGATACAAGGTGAACTGCGGATCACAGTGGTTTCCGGAAGCTACGACCTTAGATTGACTTCGGCCGCTCCAGGTGTACCGTAGTTGGATACAAGCTCGATGGAATCCCCAAACAATAGAACACCGACGGAAGATTTATTTCACAATTTAATTTATAACCGCACAACGGCGAAATTAGGATTTTTCCACATAACACATCGACATTAAATCCCTCAAATGTGACAGTTTATTTTTGGAAACCATGAAGTCTATATAAACCGTGCATTACGAAATTTGAAAAATTAACACTTTCACCACAACACTTAATTTTCACGGTTCCTACTTCCGCGGCATTACCTAACGATAGGGTAAAAAGGTACCCTAATCACTCCACTACATCTCACGGTATCCGGTATATCTTAATTGCGACCAACGATCGATTGATCCCCAAAAAACCAAACTTTACCATTTTTAAAACTTCGTATCCCTACTTAACTAATTTGAACGTGCGCTGTAAAATCTTGGTAAAAGATAGAACATTAAACAAACGAACTTAACAAAGATGAAAACTATAATTAGCCACGTGAATTCTATCACGTAGACCTCTACAAAAACATTTCCCATCAAAAATGCTTAGCTTGCCAAATTGCAGGTGGCTTATAATAGCGCTTAATAAAATAGCCTAACATAAACAAAGTATAAATACCAAGAAAAATGGATCAAATTACATTCCAAAAGGAAGTCGTAAATTATACAGAATTGTTATTTTACTGAGATAAACAAGTAAAATACTAAATCAAAATCAAAACCACGGAACTTTATGCATTCAAAAAAAAAATACCAGTAATGATTGTAAAACAACTTGAAATACCAATAACTTAAATCACACGCAATACAATAACGAGCAAAACGTTTTTGATGCTAATATTGAACTAATCAATCAAAGAAAAACAAAAAAAACAAAATTCAGCCAGCAGAATCTATTTACGGGGTCTGACATAAAAAGATAACTGCTGCAATCCCCAAACGCAGGTTACAAACTACGTTCACCTTCCAAGTATGAAGAAATGGAAAGATTTTTTACGTTCGAAATCAATTTCCTATTAAAAAAATGCGTTTTTTACACTTTGCAGATATACAAAATGTGTGTACTTACGTTTTTCTGGCTTTCCTCAACATCATACGCCTACTCTTTTTTTGAGCACCTACACTTTTTTTTACTTTAGGCATCTTTAATTTTAAACAAATACACAATGTATAAACACTGATTATTGATGTAGATCGTATGCTAGGATCACTCACAATAATCACAATTGCTTAACTTTTTCATTTTAATTATGGGTTACATATATGGAGGTGGTATGAATTAGCAATAATAATAGATTAACTATTATGTGCACTAGAACTAGTTAAAGTTTAATTTTGTGATAAGCTAAGATTTTGATATTTTTCCTCGTATTTTTCTGTTTATTTTCGTATTATAACTAAACGGTATTCATTAAGCATTAATCAGAGGCTATTAAATATTCCAAAATTATACGTCGTTAATCGTTTCTTACTTTCTCCTTTAACTAAATGCCCTTTTGATTAACCGTTTTTGTGTTTAATTACACCCTTGCTCAAATATTCAAGTTTTTGTTTTTTGTTAGAAGAGTGATTACTTTTTTAATCGTAGTATTCTATAAAAAAATCGGTTTTGATCTTAAGAGAAAGCAAAATTCGATAACTAAACTGTTACGTTTTACAAAAAAAATGTTTCAAATAAAAGTTGTGGAAACTATAATTTACAATAACTTTTGTTGTATGTATAATTTCTAATTAGATAAAAAAATTGTTTAAACAAAAGTTGTAAAAAGATAAATTGGGAAAAACAAAAAAAAATGTCGTATCAGAAATATTTTTGAAAATATTCTAAGAAAACATCAAACGCTTTTTGTTCAAGTGCACTTTTAGATTAACCGGTATTGCCCAAAAACTAATCAGACCTTGTATTTTATACAAAAACTCTAAATTCCAAGTTTAAAATACGATGTAACTTTATGCGACGCTTTCAAAATCTAAATTCGGCACCTAGTACTATTTTTAATGATATAACATTATTATTAATAACAAATGGTGTTTCCACCTCGTGGTAATTTCCACGTACTAAATATTAAAGAAAGAAGTATACTGCAGGTAAAATTAGTTGGTATATGTTAGTTCACAAAACGACTGTTGTCAATTAAACATTGATCAAACAATCGTAAAAGAACCACCAACTGAAAACGTAGTAAGTAGTCAGTATAGTTGTGAAAAACAACATCAAAGAAACGATGGACAGCTGTTTCGTTCTTTTGGAACTCTTCAGCACCGTGATAACTCTAATGTGTTTTCACAACTATTACTGAGAACTACTGCAGTTATATCTCGTAAGCATCCGAGTAGCATATGTGAATAACAAATGGTGTTTCCACCTCGTGGTAATTTCCACGTACTAAATATTAAAGAAAGAAAGAAGAAAGTTGTTTTTCACAACTATACTGACTACTTACTACGTTTTCAGTTGGTGGTTCTTTTACGATTGTTTGATCAATGTTTAATTGACAACAGTCGTTTTGTGAACTAACATATACCAACTAATTTTACCTGCAGTATACTTCTTTCATTATTATTAATGTAATCATTTAATAACGACACATTGCCGTTTTCGTGGTAATTATCATCAAATAGAATTTGATAAATAAGAATAATAAAAGAAACTTTTGTATACATTCTCGTATTTACAGGGTTTGTAAAAATCTAACATATGTATATGTAGTTTGACATTTGCAAGAATCATTATTATATATATATATATATATATATATATATATATATATATATATATATGTTTGTCACTTCGTACTCGCTACGACTTTTCGAGATATATAACCGTATTTACTACGCCTCGACCATACTTGTTACGCCGGCGTAACAAGTCCATGAAAATCGTATATAATTTTCGATGTCTTTCCGTACTTACTACGCTTTCGACTATCGGTGATTTTTGGTACTACGATGGACGGGTTAAGATCTAAGCTGCGCATTTCAATGTGGTTTGCATAACCTCCAGTCAAAATAATATAATTAAATAAAAATGCTACATGACTTGTTGCCTAACTACAAGTAAACACCTAATTATTTACTTTTTCACTAAAAATTGCTATATGTTGTGTTGCCTAACTACAAACAAACACTTAATTTGTTAATTGTTCACTAAAATTGTTTCAAATAATAGTTATAAATAAATATCGGCTTTTAATTATACGTTGTAATTAAAGAAATAATAAATTATAGTTATGTTATAATTATTGTATTAAGAATATTTCATTTTGATTGTTTTATTGCCGTTACTGTAATGATTCATAGTTATTGTAAAAACTGTTTATTTTTCTTTGTTTATTTAATGCGCATTGTTTAAGATAACTCATACAATTTAAAAATACCTATGTTGTTCTAAAGTTTCAAGCATACTTTCAATTTTGTGTACATTTTTTTGTTTTTACCTTTCTGTGTAAAGTAATGAGGTACATATGAAGCATCGTATCATGGAAAGTTTGTTACCTTTGTAACCAAACAAAAGTTTTTAGATGGTTTTTGTTGTATATAGATCATGCAGAAGCTTCAACTTTCAGACCTATTCCTGGTGTTAACGAAAAAATCTTTCACGGCTAATGTCAAAAAATTATTAGTAATGTTAAACTTTATGAAAACAGAAACCCATCTACTCCGCTGAAACATTACAAAAATCGAACAATGCTGCGACACAAATAATTGATTTTACACTCAAACATATTTTAAAAACAAAAAGGTGTATTGAAGCTGGTGAATGTTCTGGTTATACTGCGGTTACCTCCATATCTTCGTGACTTGAACCCAATTGAAAAGATTTGTGGCACTGGAAATTATTGGGCTGCAAATCGAAATGTAACATTCAAATAAAATGATGTTAAAACAAGGAGTCATTGTAAAAAAAATTTATTTCATTACAAACACTATAACTCGTTTAATTCTGTTTTGCAATTGACAAACTATTATCATTGCTATTATGTACGATGTCAAGTAATAATCTTGTTGTTTTAATTAACTAAACTTTATTTGTTTCCTAATTATAAACATTCAAGTTCAAAAATTAGGTACTCCTATGTGTTTGTGAGGTTATGTTAGCAAAAATAAACAACTGCGCCGGCACGGGTTTCGTACTTTTCTTGCATAGAAAATGATATGACGTCATATCGTTTAAGAAATAAAATCAAAGAAATTTTCACATAAAAGTTTAAATGGTTTCTTGTATTTTGTATTTATCCTAAAGAAAAAACATCTAAAACAGTAGGTACCTATCTCACTCATTTTGTTTTTCCATTTTTTGGAAACAAAAGCAGAAACTGATTACTTTTATTCTTTATTAAACTTCCTTAAATTATTCCTTAATCATTTTCTAAAGTAGGTATTTTTGTTTAAAAAAAAGTCAAATAAATAAAGACAAATCATTACATTGTTTACGACCACGATACTTCCAAACTACTTTTTTTTTATATGTAGCAGATTTTGTAAACGCTTTTTAGTTTACCGCCTGATAAGAAATGTTTGTATAGCTTAAAGAATAATTTTAAACCATAATCGCATTGATGCACGTGTATATTGTAAAAATAATTTAACGAACTAACTGCTGATGTTAGGATCGACACCGCTTTTATGTTTGTATATAAATCAAAATTATGATGACGCAACCTTAGATGCTGTTTTTAATTTAAATGTAATTACAATAATTTAACCCAGATTGTTTCAGCTCAAATAATATCACATTCGAATATTTAAAAAGTAGGTATCTGTATCTACGAGATAAACATTTGTGATAAGCAATGAAATGTGCGTGTACCTAGTTACAATAATTATACAAACTGTCCTTGGTTTCACTTTTTGCAGTGGATGCGTCATGCTTTTATTTTGAATGTAAACATTTTTTCAAGAGAGATAATGATAGTCGACCAATCTGTTATTACTCATATAAACAGCATTCTTATGGTATAAGCATTTGTATAAGTATTTTTAATGGTCGATTATCGAGCAAAATAAAGAGAGTTACTTTTAACAAGAATCTGTGATAGCAAAAACACATAAAATTATGATTTTGCTATATACACCGTTTACAAATAGAAGTTGTTAACCATACAGTTAAAAGAATTAAAATTTTTAGGAGAAATCGTTTGCTATGTATAAAAAAACATTTCAGAACGGTTTCTTTATTAAATTTTACACAAAGTTTAGTATTTTTATAGCGTTACTGAAAAATACTAGATCATGTAGAAAAAATTGATTTAGCAGAGTTATTCTATCGCTAGTCAGCTAAACCATATACATACAAACAAAAATTATAAAACATAATCTTTATTTCTACGAAACACTTCGGATATTTTTTATATTTTTACTTTATCTTATCTAGAACATTCCATCTTTGTAACAATCTTCTCGAAGTTTCTAAATACTTCGGGAGCGATTCAATAAGATATAATATAAAAATGCATTGGCGATAACTCAAGTGAATCTAAATGTATTTATGACCCTTCGACCAGAGACGTTACGTTCGTGAAAAGGTATAAAACTTTCGCTGTATTTCCGTACTCGCTACGATTTTTCGAGATATATAACCGTATTTATGACGCTTCGTCCAGACCAGTCCAGACTTGTTACGCCGAAGTAACGAGTCCATGAAAACGTATAAAACTCTATGTTTTTCCGTACTCGATACGACTTTTCCAGATATAAAACCGTATTTATGACGCTTCGACCAGACTCGTTACGCCGGGTAACAAGTCCATGAAATGATGAAAATCGTATAAAACTTTGGATGTCTTTTCATACTTACTGCGCCTTCGACTATCGGTGATTTCATAATGACATGAAAAATTACATCACTGGCAAAGTAGAATTTTGATGTATTTTTTTACGTAACGTTTTACGTCTCTCCTCTAATCACAATCGTTTTTTAATTATTTTTTTAATTCTTTTTTATTTACCTAGTTCTCCAATGACAAAATTTCGTTCGATTCGAGTTAACATTAAAAAAAAAGTTGGGAATTTTCATACAAGTGTTCTCAACAACTAGTTTTTTGTCGAAAAGATCGTCTGTTAGGATGGAAATTGTCTAGTCTCGTTTTTTACTTTTTTCGGAGTTTCTTGCAAAAAAATCGAAGTTAGATATCTTTTGTATTTCTGTATGTCTTTGTTTTGACTATTAGTCACTATAAAGTTGTTTAATATTATTTTTTGTTATTGTTTCAGACTTCTCTTCTACGAATATGTAAATTTTAGATTTTTGCTTACTTTGTTGTTAAAGCCGCTTGTGTTTATATTTTCTTTGTTTGGTTTGTTCTGTTGTTTGTCTGTGTATTTAATTTCTTTTTTGTTGTCTTTCTTGCGTATCTAGTATTATTCGTTTTTCATTCATTATAAATTCAATGTGGCGTTTGAAAGTAGTTATTTTTTTGTAACAAAAAGTATTTCATGTAACTACCTTATTGGTTTAAGCGGTTTAAGACTTTAATCCTGAATTTAACAAGAAGCTTAGAGATAAAATTAAGTTATTTAAAACAACCCAAACCTAAAATGTTGACAGTGAATACGAACAAGATTAGTTGAAAGTGGAAAGAAAATCGGCTAAAAGCAGAGATATCTGTTAAATAAATCACATCACAAAGATATGATCGCAAGTAACACAACATGCTTGTAGTCAGATATTGTTGAATATTATAGTCATCCATTAGGGGCATCAAAATAAAAAAAAAGTCGAGGCACTACATCCCTGCCAGTATCATTTTGTAAATCACATTTATTTGGTTCTAGCAGATTTCTAAAACGCTTTTTAAAGTTTTATCGCCTGATAAAGAAGCTTAGTGTGAATTAAATGATTTTCAACAGTTATCACATTGTTCATGGTAGCTCACGTATAATGTATGGAAAGAAAAAATAGTCCGTATTATTGATTTTGATTTAAAATTTTAAATTCCATGCACCTATTAATTGTAAAAATCATTTTCACTGCTAGTACTAGAATCGAATAACTTTTAAAATACAAAGTCATTGAGACATGATTAAACATATCTTACTTATTAACTTATTTTTATTATTAAAAGAAAACATAATTAAACAAAAAAAAACTAAACAAAAAATAATCAATTAAAGTGACGTGGGAAACGGCAGATAAGAATTTATCGTAACCGAGCCTCGCTGTATCGCGATGCCTCAGCGAGCCTGTCTAAGATGCGTGTTGATTACTTAGTAGTTGGTACGTTGGGTAAATCATAATAAAACAATATTCTCAACACACAGCGGTCGTTCTGGGCCTATCTATATTATTGTCCTTGCTTTTATCTGCTTTTATTTTGACCGTCGACATTTTTTTTGATGGAAAATTGAATAGTCTTGATAGACTATTTGTATCCAAAGTGTAGGTATTTGTAATGGTCAATTGTAGTGTGTTATAATCACTTTAAAAAAAAATTCCAGATTACAGAAAATCATATTTCTGTTTGTTACAAATGGAGATTTATTAAAGTCTCGATGAATTAAAATTTTTAGAAAATAACAAATTTGATTGATGAACTTCTAGAAATAAATAGTTTTATTTTTCGAGTAAAACGTTTTATTACAGAAACGGAAAACCCTTTCTTGGATATTCCTTATTTAACATTTAAACCGTAACTCAAATATTATTGTTATAAATACTCGACTTAATTTTGCACAAGGTTTATTATTTTAATAGTTTCTATTTGGTATCCAAACCAATAAGAACTAGATTAAATTACTTTTCTGTCGGAAATCGGTCAAATCACTTACACAAGTTTTAGTGTAAAATTTAAGAACTTCCTTAGGAATTTTTTAATTTTAAAATTCTAAGTTGTGTAATAGCTTGTCGGATTCCGAGATTTAAATAATTAATAAGATTGAAGGCAATTTCATTATTTTAAATAAAATGAAAACATAAGGGTTAATTCTTTAATACAGGCCAAGGTTATACATCTGTTCTCGAGTACAATCTTACGAATACTACTACCAACTACCATAACTACCCCTTATTTTTAGTTAACGATAACATGTTAAAAATAACTCTTAATATTTCACGCCACATAGAAAAAGCTCTAACAGTTGTGTCGTGCAGGCGAAATATTTTTAGAATATGTTGGTTACTATTAAGCATTAAAAATTTTAAATCAGCATAATAAATTATCTTTTTTTTTTTCAAGTAATACTACTTTCAAGAATGAATTGAGTCATGCATAATTTATGACCCTTTTGTTGTTCTTCCGTAAAAACTACTTATTTTCTAGAAAAGGGATTATACACAGATGTTCCGACAAATACTCACTAAAAAAGATAAGACTGGTTATAATTGTAATTCTGGAAAGCCTTGAATATATGCATTTAGGGATTAAAAAATATCAACCTTTAAATTAGCCATTACCACAATAGGTTTCTTTGTAGTACCTGACAACACAATAGGTATACTAAAAGAATGAATAAACGTTTTTAAGAGAAAACATTTAGTGAACACATTCCTGGAATAGACTAAAAGACACAATTAATATTCACACGATAAGATACTGTTCGACAAAAAATCTGCACAGTAAAAAACAAATTAATGTCCGAATTCAAATAAAATTTAAAATCAATTATTCCCAAACTAAAGATTATAGTTTCTTAAAAGCCATGTAGTCTTTTACCTTGCTAAGCATCTTTGACGCGTTTTCGTTTCGCGTTCGATACATCTAAAACGCCTATTAACATCGAATTTTTTTTAACCCGTGCCAATCATCTATTCTATAAGCTACGAAGAGACAAATGTTCGTATAAATCGTTTCATAATTGCGAATACGTCGACGTTTCAACCGCAATTTGAAGCTAATCTTAGAAACCAAAAACAATTCTTGGACTTTGAGAGACTTTATTTTGGAAACTGTATGTCAAAAATAATCGTTAAGCATATTCTTAGATACGCCGTTTTACCTTCTAATCGTTTTTTTATTTTCGCTTTGTTTCAACCTTCGATCGCAAACTTATTTAGCTTCGTGTAAAGTACTGCGCATACTGGGTTATAAACTTAAATTTTCTTTACGAAAAGTGACTAAAATCTACAGTTTTCGATGGATTTGTATGAAATTTGAAAATGATGGTTCCCGATCCATCATAAGACGATTGGCGTTAACCGCGTTTTTCTATCTCGACTATGTAGTCTTTTATCTTGCTAAGCATCTTTGGCGCGTTTTCGTTTCGCGTTCGATCCATCTAAAACGCCTATTAACATCGAATTTTTTTTAACCCGTGCCAATCATCTATTCTATAAGCTACGAAGAGACAAATTTTCGTATAAATCGTTTCATAATTGCGAATACGTCGACGTTTCATCCGCAATTAGAAGCTAATCTTAGAAACCAAAAACAATTCTTGGACTTTGAGAGACTTTATTTTGGAAACTGTATGTCAAAAATAATCGTTAAGCATATTCTTAGATACGCCGTTTTACCTTCTAATCGTTTTTTTATTTTCGCTTTGTTTCAACCTTCGATCGCAAACTTATTTAGCTTCGTGTAAAGTACTGCGCATACTGGGTTATAAACTTAAATTTTCTTTACGAAAAGTGACTAAAATCTACAGTTTTCGATGGATTTGTATGAAATTTGAAAATGATGGTTCCCGATCCATCATAAGACGATTGACGTTAACCGCGTTTTTCTATCTCGACTATGTAGTCTTTTACCTTGCTAAGCATCTTTGACGCGTTTTCGTTTCGCGTTCGATACATCTAAAACGCCTATTAACATCGAATTTTTTTTAACCCGTGCCAATCATCTATTCTATAAGCTACGAAGAGACAAATGTTCGTATAAATCGTTTCATAATTGCGAATACGTCGACGTTTCAACCGCAATTTGAAGCTAATCTTAGAAACCAAAAACAATTCTTGGACTTTGAGAGACTTTATTTTGGAAACTGTATGTCAAAAATAATCGTTAAGCATATTCTTAGATGCGCCGTTTTACCTTCTAATCGTTTTTTTATTTTCGCTTTGTTTCAACCTTCGATCGCAAACTTATTTAGCTTCGTGTAAAGTACTGCGCATACTGGGTTATAAACTTAAATTTTCTTTACGAAAAGTGACTAAAATCTACAGTTTTCGATGGATTTGTATGAAATTTGAAAATGATGGTTCCCGATCCATCATAAGACGATTGGCGTTAACCGCGTTTTTCTATCTCGACTATGTAGTCTTTTACCTTGCTAAGCATCTTTGACGCGTTTTCGTTTCGCGTTCGATCCATCTAAAACGCCTATTAACATCGAATTTTTTTTAACCCGTGCCAATCATCTATTCTATAAGCTACGAAGAGACAAATTTTCGTATAAATCGTTTCATAATTGCGAATACGTCGACGTTTCATCCGCAATTAGAAGCTAATCTTAGAAACCAAAAACAATTCTTGGACTTTGAGAGACTTTATTTTGGAAACTGTATGTCAAAAATAATCGTTAAGCATATTCTTAGATACGCCGTTTTACCTTCTAATCGTTTTTTTATTTTCGCTTTGTTTCAACCTTCGATCGCAAACTTATTTAGCTTCGTGTAAAGTACTGCGCATACTGGGTTATAAACTTAAATTTTCTTTACGAAAAGTGACTAAAATCTACAGTTTTCGATGGATTTGTATGAAATTTGAAAATGATGGTTCCCGATCCATCATAAGACGATTGGCGTTAACCGCGTTTTTCTATCTCGACTATGTAGTCTTTTATCTTGCTAAGCATCTTTGGCGCGTTTTCGTTTCGCGTTCGATCCATCTAAAACGCCTATTAACATCGAATTGTTTTTAACCCGTGCCAATCATCTAATCTATAATCTACGAAGAGACAAATGTTCGTATAAATCGTTTCATAATTGCGAATACGTCGACGTTTCATCCGCAATTAGAAGCTAATCTTAGAAACCAAAAACAATTCTTGGACTTTGAGAGACTTTATTTTGGAAACTGTATGTCAAAAATAATCGTTAAGCATATTCTTAGATACGCCGTTTTACCTTCTAATCGTTTTTTTATTTTCGCTTTGTTTCAACCTTCGATCGCAAACTTATTTAGCTTCGTGTAAAGTACTGCGCATACTGGGTTATAAACTTAAATTTTCTTTACGAAAAGTGACTAAAATCTACAGTTTTCGATGGATTTGTATGAAATTTGAAAATGATGGTTCCCGATCCATCATAAGACGATTGGCGTTAACCGCGTTTTTCTATCTCGACTATGTAGTCTTTTATCTTGCTAAGCATCTTTGGCGCGTTTTCGTTTCGCGTTCGATCCATCTAAAACGCCTATTAACATCGAATTTTTTTTAACCCGTGCCAATCATCTATTCTATAAGCTACGAAGAGACAAATTTTCGTATAAATCGTTTCATAATTGCGAATACGTCGACGTTTCATCCGCAATTAGAAGCTAATCTTAGAAACCAAAAACAATTCTTGGACTTTGAGAGACTTTATTTTGGAAACTGTATGTCAAAAATAATCGTTAAGCATATTCTTAGATACGCCGTTTTACCTTCTAATCGTTTTTATTTTCGCTTTGTTTCAACCTTCGATCGCAAACTTATTTAGCTTCGTGTAAAGTACTGCGCATACTGGGTTATAAACTTAAATTTTCTTTACGAAAAGTGACTAAAATCTACAGTTTTCGATGGATTTGTATGAAATTTGAAAATGATGGTTCCCGATCCATCATAAGACGATTGACGTTAACCGCGTTTTTCTATCTCGACTATGTAGTCTTTTACCTTGCTAAGCATCTTTGACGCGTTTTCGTTTCGCGTTCGATACATCTAAAACGCCTATTAACATCGAATTTTTTTTAACCCGTGCCAATCATCTATTCTATAAGCTACGAAGAGACAAATGTTCGTATAAATCGTTTCATAATTGCGAATACGTCGACGTTTCAACCGCAATTTGAAGCTAATCTTAGAAACCAAAACAATTCTTGGACTTTGAGAGACTTTATTTTGGAAACTGTATGTCAAAAATAATCGTTAAGCATATTCTTAGATGCGCCGTTTTACCTTCTAATCGTTTTTTTATTTTCGCTTTGTTTCAACCTTCGATCGCAAACTTATTTAGCTTCGTGTAAAGTACTGCGCATACTGGGTTATAAACTTAAATTTTCTTTACGAAAAGTGACTAAAATCTACAGTTTTCGATGGATTTGTATGAAATTTGAAAATGATGGTTCCCGATCCATCATAAGACGATTGGCGTTAACCGCGTTTTTCTATCTCGACTATGTAGTTTTTTACCTTGCTAAGCATCTTTGACGCGTTTTCGTTTCGCGTTCGATCCATCTAAAACGCCTATTAACATCGAATTTTTTTTAACCCGTGCCAATCATCTATTCTATAAGCTACGAAGAGACAAATTTTCGTATAAATCGTTTCATAATTGCGAATACGTCGACGTTTCATCCGCAATTAGAAGCTAATCTTAGAAACCAAAAACAATTCTTGGACTTTGAGAGACTTTATTTTGGAAACTGTATGTCAAAAATAATCGTTAAGCATATTCTTAGATACGCCGTTTTACCTTCTAATCGTTTTTTTATTTTCGCTTTGTTTCAACCTTCGATCGCAAACTTATTTAGCTTCGTGTAAAGTACTGCGCATACTGGGTTATAAACTTAAATTTTCTTTACGAAAAGTGACTAAAATCTACAGTTTTCGATGGATTTGTATGAAATTTGAAAATGATGGTTCCCGATCCATCATAAGACGATTGGCGTTAACCGCGTTTTTCTATCTCGACTATGTAGTCTTTTATCTTGCTAAGCATCTTTGGCGCGTTTTCGTTTCGCGTTCGATCCATCTAAAACGCCTATTAACATCGAATTTGATAAAAATAATTTATTACATTGTTTTCAAGTCAACTTATCTGTTAGCGAGTGTTACAGTTCATACTATAAATTTTTCGCATGGGAGCGACCGGAGCGGACGAGCACGCGATGGCTCGACGCTTCGTAGTTTTGCTCAAGGCTAAGGATGCTTTTCGGTGCTTCGAAAAAGTTACTGCATATATGCCAGTATATTTTTATAGTTCACTTTTATTTGGTTCTAGTAGATTTCTTTCTAGTTTTACCGCCTATAAAAGAAGTTTCTTGTGGATTAAACAGTAATTGCATGATTCATTTATGAGACGAAATGTTGCATTAAGGTGATTTATTTAATGAAATACGAATTCTGTACTTATTTAGATTTATTTTAATTAATGATTTTATTTTGTTTGATTTCGTTATGAATATGATTTGTTAGTTGTTCTAATGTGCGTTGCCGTTTATTCGTCACTTTCTCTACACGGTGTAATTGAAACGGATATATACAGCGTCTCAGGATTGATGTTACAAGAACTCTGCAGAATTAAAAATTTTTAAATTTTAACTTGACCTTTTTTTATATTGTTAAGTCCTGCTTGATTTGAATTTTATTCTTAGTTTAGTTCTGATTTTGTAAAATCACGTAGGCATTGATAGTTGAGCAAGAACAATTTCTGTTTCAGGTAAAGTATCTTTCTCGGTTACAGTAGGTTAAAATGTTACTAAAAAGAAGTTGTTCAGAATAGAATGACAGATTATAGCTCTATAAAAACTTTGATTAAACCGTTATTAGACCAATCACTTATTACTTACCTTAACTGTGATCTTATGCTTTAGGGATTTTTAATAGTCAATTGTAGTGTAAAACTACTTCAACAATTCTCTGATAGCAAAAAGCCATATGATTTTATTATTTTTACTTGTTAAAATTGTAAATTGACCAGTCTAAAATTTTTAGAAAATTTATGCCGTTTATACAGACGGCTGTCACTACCTAAGACAACTTGTAACAGGCAAATTTATTAATTTATTACCACTCCCAAAATACAGTCGTATTTTCTAAATAGACAGATGTGCAACAAATTCTCAAAAAAAAGGTTTACAATACTTATTTTACAACACTGGTCATAACCAATACTGGTAATAATTATAATTAAGGCGATGAAAATGCATTTAGGGATTGAAGAAGTGCAATTTTTAAATGAACGATTGTCGCAACAGCTTTTTGTTCGTGACAACACAATAGGTATTTACTGCCGCATGATAAAAGATTTGATAGGGGTTTCCAACCGTAAGCAATTGGTGTACTTATACTGTTGGAATAACAAAAAAAAAGAGAGAAACCGTGTAAATCAAACATTTTTTAAATACAAATGATGAAAAAAATCCATCAAATAAAATGCACTAAAAAGTAAAAAATAACGCTTTAATTCAGTAATCAAACGGCGAAATTATGATTTAGGTACATGAAAATACTTTTTGAAGTCCATGCCATGTATGAGATTGGCGTAGGATTAGTCTTATTTCTTAACATTCATTAACATTGGCAGTTCTAATAGATTCACGTCGAATGTGTTTGGCATCTTCAAAAAGTAATTTCATAGAAATCAAGATTTTGTCGTTTAATTGTATCTAAATTAAATTATTATTTTTTACTTTTTGGTGTATTTTATTTGATGCATTTGTTTGAGGTCGGTTCATTTTTTTTGTTAGTGATGTTAAGATATAATAAAAAAAATAAAAACGATTCATGTACAAAACTGTTTCAGTAAAGATTGGTATAAGAGGCAAGTTTTTCTCTTCGACAAAGATTGTATCGAATTGCATCAGTTTCAACCTCTGCAAGCTAGATTAACTATTTTAAGTTTTTTGTAAAATACGTATTTAACAACTATAATTGGTAATGGTAATTTCCTAGATGGTATTTTCCGGCGGTTTCTTTTCCCGGGATTTTTTTTTCGATGATTTTTTTTGGGGAACTTTTTTCCGATCGCCCTGGTCTAAATGTACAAACGTTTTTGTATTGAATTGAAGTGCATACACCTTGTAGGAAATTTATTTCTTTCATTCTTCAAAAATTAATTTCTTAAATGTAACATTGTTTTTATCTATTAACAAAAAACAGAAAACAAATTGAAAATGGTTACATTTTAAACACTATTTTTCTAGCTGCTTCTCTGTTTCAAGAAACAAGTCATAAATTTTTTAATATAAACACTACATTGAAAATTCTGATTATGTTTTATTTAGAATTTATAAATAACTAAATATTAACCGACTGAGACTTTGTACTTTCAGTATTTCTAAAGAAAATTAGAGTCCCAGTAGTCATTTTTTACATGATTTTCTAAAAAAAACATCTACGTATTAAGAGCACAAAGATAAGTCATAAAATACTTCTGCGAATTTAATTTAGGCAAGTCATTTTTGACTAGTATAATTGTTAGGTAATTAAAAAACAAAAAACGTAAGATAAACAACGTGAACAATAATACCTATATTCGGATTGATTCCATAAATTAATGTGCTTAAATTTTTATTAGAATTAATTCTTAAATTTTGTAAGCAATTATATTTTTATGAAGGCAGTGATTAAAGTAAGAATTCCATCTGCTATAAAAGATTAAATAATATAAACGTTGTGCGTGTATATTTTAAAGTAATGTAATGAATATAGTACGTATATTTATGACATCACCGTACGTGTTGTTTGGCTTATTTTCTTATAAACACGATAAACGCCTATTTTAATTTTAATGTAGGTATGCTTATAAATTAGCCGTATGTTCTGAGAAAAAAACTTGCTGTTATAGATTGTTTAAAAACCCTTAAAACTAAGCGGTGGGGGGGTTTTCAATTCGTGAAGGAGTACCTATATTTGAAATCTAAGAATTCGTGCTGTTTTGTCAGTTGGTCTTGTCTTATGTAGAAACTAAGACAGCTTTAGTCGTTTCGAGTTTAAATTGTTGCTTTTCGTCGTTTCGAGTTTAAATTGTTGCTTTTCGTCGTTTCGAGTTTAAATTGTTGCTTTTCGTCGTTTTTGAGTGCTGTTTTTCGTTTTTCTTTTTAAACATGGATCTAAATCCAAATATCTTAAAATATTGCAAGGATTATCAACAAGGACGCTGTACTCGAGGCACCAAATGTAGACATATCCATGTGTCTTCGGCTACAGAGGCTATTGCAAGGGCCACTAGGGTACCGACTCCAGCTATTCTGCAAGAGGCCCGTCGAACGGTGCAATTAATTTCGCGATGTGAAATGTATTTGCAAGGCAAGTGCGTTCGCGGTGCCGCTTGTTCTGATGTACATCGAGGACGCGATGAAGTTATAGATCGTTTGAAGTGCCCGGTTTGCTTAGAAAGCATTCGATCAAGCTACATGTGTTGTTTTGAGCTCTGTAATCATGTCTTGTGCTTACAGTGCTCACAGCATTTAGAAGATAAGTGTCCATGCTGTCGGCAGGTGTCCACTATGTTATATCTTAATTAATGTAAGTATTTACAATTCTTATTTAATTTTTGTTTTAAATATTTAAATTTAACCTTATCTGAAAGGTTGAAAGGATATTTTTTTTTAATTCGAAGTATTTTCGGGTGGTGTTAGTTAATGGGGGGGCAGGATAGGTTCACAGATACGGTGTCACGTGGGGACGGGTGTTCATAGGTTAGCATTGGTTAGTACATAAGAGTAGGGGATGGTAGGGGTGTTTGATGTGATTTCATTATCATTCAAAGTTATACCGTTGTACCACAAGTTTATTGGTTTAACGCTTTCTAGACTTTCTTAGTTTTTCTGTTTTAACGTTTGATTCGATTTAACCATCGCTTTTATTGCATTGTATGTTGTATCCAGCTTTATAATTAAAATTTTTATGTGAGTTAAATTCAACTTTTAATTTTTTTTTAGCGAACAATGGCATCGATGTGTAAAGGACACCTTTTTGGACAATGCGATAAAACCAGGTGCAGGTACAGACACTGCTTGTTGCGGTGTACCAGAGCTTCTTGTACTTACAATAAGTGCAAAATGATACATTTATCTTTCACCGATTTTTCCAAGCTGCGAGAAAATATACGGCCATTCGAAGAAAATATTGCAAAAGAATTGGAGCGTTTAGCTTTCGCCTATTTTTCTATTATGACAATCGAGCAACGAGACCAACATTGTTCGGGAAAGCTAACTGGGGGAAAATGTTATCGTCCGACCTGTATGCGTTGCACAGAACCCACCATACGTAAGCAAATTTTTTTTTTACACATATATATTTATATATTTGAATGTTTTAGCTTTTGCAAGATGTTGCAAATGCAAAAACGATCTGGAGAACAACAGGTCCCACAGATTAACTTGCATGCATGTTGTGTGTACATTCTGCCTAGACAGGTTACCTCTGCGGTATGAAGCTCTGGTACACCACGAGTGTCCATTGTGTCAAACATACGAATATGCGTATGAATTGTATTAACAGTAAGTGTACAATTGAGAAGTTAAATCAGTTTTGACAATTTTTCTCTTTTGCAGTTACCGATGCCATTGCTGTTTTTGCATTTTTAAATTATTATTTATTACTGGTCCAAATATCCTTGTCACTTTCTTCATTGCCTCACTGCTTTAGTCGTTGCCTGATTGCTTTATTCGTTGCCTGATTGCTTTAGTCGTTGTCTGATTGCTTTAGTCGTTACCTGATTGCTTTAGTCGATGCCCGATTGCTTTAGTCGATGCCCGATTGCTTTAGTCGATGCCCGATTGCTTTAGTCGTTCCCTGGTTGATTCGTAATTGTTCTCCGAGTCATGGTGTGAGCTTTTGTTGTTTTTCGAGATGCCTTCATAGTTTTCCCGATTGCTCTTTTTCCTAAATTGCCTGTTATTCATTCTAATTTTCATTTTTTCAAATTTAGCCTTTCTACATTTTACATTACGGAACTTCACCTTACTTGCAAAAACGTTGGTTTAAATTTTCTTGGAACGTGGTATTTATGCTGTATTATATGAAAAATACGTTCATCTGTCGTTGGTAAGAAATAATCTTTTTTTAATTACTGTTATACGATAATTTGTTTTAGGTATTAGATTAATTTTGTTGCACTGCAAAACTTTGCATTTCTTTATTGTTGCCAGTTCTACGTTGTGCTTTGGTCGTTGCACATTCAGCTTGGTTAAATTTTGTTTTTGTCGTTTGTCTTCCGAAATGATGTATGCTTTGGTAGTTTTTGTGGACGATGATGTACATTATGTGTGTTCAACTATAAGAATTTCGGGTGGATGTGAGTCGAATCAAGTTGTCTCAGTTAAATGGTTAGATAATAAACGTTATCCTGCAAGAATTATTTGTACTCATGGTGAGTTTATTTAATTTTTATCATTACAAAAAAATAATTTTCATTTTAGAATCGGCAACATTTTTGGAAAAATTGAATTCATCGATTACTGAATTTCTCCCTCAAGTTGGTATGTGGAATACAGTAACTGATTCTTTTTTTGTAACTGTTTTTTTTTCTTTTTAGTAATCAAACGTTGTAATGCTTCCGATAATTCACTTTTAAGGTCTAAGATCAATTCTAATGTTACTGATAAAAATGATAAAGTTGGAGAAGCTGTAACAGAATTGAATGAAATCCATCAAGATTATTACAGTGATGAAGTCGGAGAAGTAGTAATGAAATCAATCAAAATATTACATCCACCATTAATTCTAATGTAGCTGATAACAATGATGCAATTGGAAATGAAGTGAATGGTGATTATGATTCTGATTGCTCGATTCCAGATCATAAGTCATCAACTTCATCTGAAGAATATCAACAGCCTGATTCATCAACCTCATCTGAAGAAGAACATCAACAGCCTGAACATCAAATTGAAAAAGAAGAAGTGAATACACATGAATCTGTTGATGTGCCTTTAAGAAATTCTATTTCTTTACCACATACTGATAGACTTTTAGCTTACGAAAGCTTTCCCAACTTTGAAGTACCTAAAGCAACTGGACGTTACACAAGACGATACTTTTGTATTTATTGTAAAAAAATGTTTGCAAAGCTACCTAATCATCTTGAGTGCTGTCACAGCAATGAAGTTGCTGTGGAAAACTTCATTAAATTACCTACAGGTGAGTTTTTTAATGCATATTTTAAAAAAAGTATGCTACTTAATTTACTTTTTTAGGTTCTAAAGATAGGAAAGCTATCATTGAAACAATCAGACGTCAAGGTGATTATGAACATAACACATACAAAGAATACAATACAGGAACATTGTTAGTTGCAAGGCGAACAAAAGTGGAAAGTGAGCGTAATGTTAAAATTGTTACTTGTCCAGAATGCAAAGGACAGTTTTATAACTATTGCTTTTATAAACATCTGAAGAGATGCTGCAAAACTTACCATAAAGGTAGAAAAGATGCATTAACAAGATCCAAAGCTGTTTATCAACATCTGCATCCAAAGGCTTGTTACAATCTGGTTCATCGTGTATTTCCAGTTTTAAGAGAAACCGATTATGTTACAGCTATGAGGTATGATGAATTAGGTATATGTGTAATGAATGATATGTGTCGAGTCTATACTGATCAACATTTTGATGACATGATTCGTGCTAAAATAAGGTTAATGGGCAGGTTACTATTGAAGGCAAGAGAATTTGACAACAGTGTTACCGATTTGGCTTCTCTAATGGACCCATCAAAATATGATCTTATTGTACAAGTAATAAATACTGTTGCAGGATTAAATCCCGAAGGTACTCATTACAGAGCTCCTTCTGTTGCGACGAGTTTATCAACACTTTGCAAACGTGCTGCAAACATATGGAAAATAGAATGTCTAAAAAAAAAAGATGAAGTAAAGAAAAAGGATGCAGAAGATTTTTTGTCGTTACTAACTGTATGTAATACCGGAGCTCTTACAAGAACGGCTATAGAAAACAGGGTTGAACACCAACGTCAAAAAGTAATAGAACTACCAGATAAGAACGATATTTCCAATTTAGTGATATACGTTAGGAGAAAACGTAGAGAATTTTATCAACAATTGAACAATTATGATGTTGATTCTAAGTTTCCTTATAATATCTGGAAATTGTTATCAGAGTTTACTTTAATATCTTTATTGGTTTTTAATCGCAGACGTCCAGGAGAATTAGAAAGAATCAAATTACAAGATTATGCAAGCCTTCAGGGAATCCTGAATACAAAGAACTTAACAGAAGAAGAAAAATCTGCAGCTCAAACATATAAAAGATTTGAAATTAGAGGAAAACTAAATCGGTCTGTTCCTGTTTTGGTACATTGGGAGATGCAACTGTGTGTAAATTTGATTATTAAACTAAGAGGTTCTGCTGGAGTTTCTGAAAACAATCCTTATGTGTTCGGTATTCCTTCTAACGATTCTCGACATCACTATTTGCGTGCTTGTGTAATTTTACGGAACATATCCAACAAATGTGGTGCAAAAAAACCACATTTGTTAAGAGTAACTGCCTTAAGGAAACATATTGCAACGGAATGTGCAATTTTAGATTTATCGGACAATGTAATTAAAGATGTTGCAAATTTTATGGGACATGCTGAGAAGATACACAATGACATTTATAGATTGCCTGTTGAAAGCAGAGATATTGCTAGAATGTCCAATATACTTGAATTGGTACAAGGTGATGTGACAGAAGATGATTCATCAGATGAAAACTCTGGCAGATTGGACGAAGTGCATTTACCCGTTGCATCAACTTCACATTATTCTGTTGAGATTGAAAGTAAAAGAAGACATGTTTCAGGTTAGTTGTTTGTAACGATAAAAATTTATTAGTTTTAATTTATTTTTGCTAGGACATAAAAGATATTGTGGTCCTAAGAAAATTTGGTCTACCGAAGAATGTGACGAAGCTAAGAAAGTGTTTGGTAATTTTTTGAAAACTGCTAAGTTACCGTCTTTTGAAGAAATACAAAATGTTCGAATCCATAATGATGTTTTACAAGAAAGATCACCTCAAGCTATAAGGATGTGGATTGAAAACCAACTTTTGAAAAAACGTAAGATGCCAAGTTCATCTTGTGATCGACCATCTGTAGGTACGTATCAATATTTCTATTTGACCACCTGCTGCAAAACATTTTTTTTAGTAAAACGAATTCGATGGAGCGACGTTGAGAAGAAGAGCTTGTGTGAAGCATTTTCAAAACATATACATGGTACTTCTTTACCATCACAGTCCGAGATACTGTTTAGTATCGAAAAATTTCCTGAACTTAAAAATCGTTCCGTAAAATGCATCAAAACTGCAGTCGTGAATGAAAAAAACCGGTATAAGAGAGGTGTGTAATTAATTCATTTTTAATTAGAATTTAAATTATTTTAATTGTGCTGTACTAGTCTAATTTTATTTTTGTTTTAGGATATTCTTTGTAAACAGTTATGTTTAACGGATGTGTTGCAAATGAAGTGCACACAAGCAGTTTATGGACTACAATCCATATTATTTTTAAGTTTTTTACTATATTGTCCTGTTCTATATTGCATTGTTGTTATAATAAGTAGCTTTCGTTGTAGTATGTATCTTGTTTTATAATTTTGTTTAATGCTTTGGTGATTTTGAAATTTTGTTTAATGCTTTGGTGGTTTTAAACGTTTAATGCTTTAGTCGTTTTAAAATATTATTGCTTTCGTAATTAAGTTTCGAAATTGCGTTGAATGTCTTATTAGATTTAAGTACTTTATACGTATACATTGATTTAACTTGATTTACTGGTCTATATATAATGTACATTTTGTTTTGAGTTCAATTGTTTGTGTATATTAATTTTTAGGCCGGCGTTTGAAATCTTACGTTAGTTTTGATGTAATTTTTTTTACATGGTTAATAAAATTTATTTTCATGAAAGATTAATTTTTATTACTTATAAATAATAGTAAGTCGTTAATTAATCGATTGAAAAATTGGCAACGTTGTTTCGGACAACGTTTATAAATGAATTTTCGAAATTTGATTACTAATTTGCTATTAGGAATTGTTTGTCTATGCAAACTGTAGCTTTAACCGATGTCACTTCTGTAAGTTAGGCAACTAACATGCCTTCTAATTTTTTTTGAAATTAGTTTAAATTAAGAATAGCTCACTCATCTAATAGTTAATCATGGCATTCAAATATAATTGCTTCTAAACTGATTTTTTATATTTTTGCTACAGTATTATATAAAAATATAACTAATCTTTTGTAAAATGATTAATTGAAGCATTAGTAAACAATTACGCTTACCTATATAAAAACAAATGTAAACTTTTTCCCTAAATGAGAATTATTCCATCTTGTACAATTTAATTCATTAACGATTTTCTTTTAAAGTAAAAATATGTTCAATAATATCAAAATAATACCTTACTTGAGTATTCCTGACAAGTGTTCTTAATTGATTAACAAATTTATAATCTTAATAGCTGATTTCCTTTTAGTGGTCTTTAGAAGACTTAATATTATTGTAAAGTGGTACTATTATTTGTAAAAGCTTCTGAATCAGTTCAAATGTTTGCATACTCTCTTACTGAAGTAGATATTCCTACTCAAGTACCTGTATGGTTTGTATTGATGATTCTATCTACTAAGCTTTCTTTAATTGTTTTTACTATAATTATAATTCAATATTAGTGTAAATAACTTGTACATGTAGATTTGCTTTAACTTTTATAGAAACTGCTGAAATGTAGGTATAAACATTCAGACACTATCTTGACTATGTTGGCTAATATCCTTAATTACATTAACTATTAATTATATATTTTACTTACTAATATCTTATAAATGGGCTTTAGTATAATTTATTGTTGGTGTAAATAACTAGTGCAGATAAATTTACTTTATCTTTCAGAATAAACATTCAGACATTATCTTATGTATTCGTAGCATAGTATTACTAATTATAATTGTTTTAAATAGTAATATCTCTTGAATTGACTGTAGAATAATTCAATATAACTGCAAAAAGCTTAAGTAAGCACATTTAGGTTGATTTGTGTAGAATTTACTGAATTTTTTTAAATATAATCGTTCAGGTTGAAATCATATTACCACATTGCACATGTGAAAATTACACGTTAAAAAACCCGTGAAATCATTAATTGTTTCTGGTAAAGTAACATTTTCTAAAGTATTTAGACTGTTATACTCCTAGTTATATTGTTATAAATAAAAAATATTATTTCTTAATTGTTTAAACAATGATCATTTATTTGGCAGACTTACTACGCCTTACTAGTTTAGTCAAGGTATTACCGACGCCGATCTTCTATACCGACAATTTTCGAGGCGTAATAAGTCTGTACCGACACATATATATATATATATATATATATATATATATATATAAATATTTATAAATTATTTATTTATTACGTTTTTGGTTAAGCTTTTATTTTTTTTATTTTGCCGACAGTTTCAACTAATATTTAGTCATCATCAGGGCTATAACAAACATTATATATATATAAAACATCATAAAACTTATAAATTACTTTACCTAAATAACATTTTTTAATATAACAAAGTTTAAATTTAATGGTTAATAATAAAATAACATATTATTATTTATGTTAATTTAAACACCAAATAATGCGTTTTGTCAAATGCGACATGCACATTTGATCAAAATCGGCAATTACTTCAGTCGTTTTTAAATAATTGAGGCTACGTACATTTATGTATGTATGATAATTCAAAATAAATAGCGAGAATGAATACTATTGTTTACTTTATAAGAACGGTATTTCTTTACAATTTTAATCCTTTTGTTTTGTGTATCAAAAGACAAAATATTCTACCTGAACTGTGTATAGTGGTTTGCCTACTAAAATAATTGTAGGCGCAGATTTATTTTTTCAAAGCTGTGTAGAGGAGCCTTAAATGCATGTTACTTTTTTATTAAAAAATCTGTATGTGGTTTAAAATTCTTACGAAAAAAAGAGCAAAGGGTTTTTTTACCTACTTACACAAAATTTTACGATTTTCCGTGAACTACCTGCATACTCAAAGTTTATTATACATTTATTAAAGTAAATATTATAGGTAAAATCGTGTTATATTAGTCTTATTTGTTTTGATCAAGTTTATGCGATAATTAAAAGTATGATTTCTTTTCCACAACCGCAATTTTTATTTTATAAGCGATCAATGATTGCGATCGTTATTGTATAGACGCTCGATGATCGCGATTATTATTTTGCATAAAGATCGATTCATCGCGATTGGAATCATATTTAAAATGATCGTTCTGACCATTTTTTTAGCAGCTTGTCTAAGAAATACTCACTTTAAAAAATAAAAAAAATTATAAACAGAATTTTTTTATGTTTATTTTAGCATGCTAGAAGCGGTTCAATACAAATCCAACAATACATAAAATATTTTTACAATTGTTTAAAAAAATTCGCAAAAATATTTTGAAAATACTAATACAAATTGCATTTTCAAAACTTTATTTTTAAGATACTAACAACTTAATTTTTTTTTTACTTTTTGGGCTTATTTTTTACAGAAGCTGTAATTGTTGATATGAACATCAACCCAAGATACTCAAATGTAGTAGTTTCTCAAACATACGGAAGAAAACGTCCATTGTTATTTATTATTGATGATGATCGTGATGACGAATAAATTTATTCTTTCTACAGCTCCAGTTCACTAAACGAAGGTATAAGTAGACAAGCAATAATAAGTATTTTTTTTAATATATGTATATGTTTTATAGCTGAAGATACGTCCTATAATATTTTGAAGATATTGGAACGACTACAGTGTGTGCTCAAATTCGGAATCTTTTTTTCTTCTAATATTCTTAATAATAATAATAATTTAAATAAAAGTGGAGTTTACAAATTAATTTGTTCTTGTAAAAAAAATTATATTGGTATGACACAAAGATGTTTTCAAACTAGACTTAATGAACATCTTAGATATTTAAAAAATAGTTCAAAATACATTAATAACGCAAATTCAGTAAAATCTACATTTGCACAACATGTTTTGGATAATCGTCATACTCTTTTTTCTTACAAATTATTTCATTTTAATATCAATAACAAACAAATTCTTGAATTACTATAGAGTTCATTTATATTAAAATATCAAATAAATTTTTTTTGTTGAACGATCAAACTAATTTAAATTATGATTTTAAACTTAAATTTTTTTAGATTTGTTTCTAAATTGCACCATCTTTCCTTTTTTAAAATAACATTAACATTTTGTAAAACTTACATTTTTTAATTATCTAGTTACAAATTTTCATATTTGAGATTGTTCAAAAAAATGTAAGTTAAAAAACTTTATATAAGTTGTAAATATTTTTTGTAAACTTTTCTAAAGATAGGCTTCATTATTTTAAAGCTCGAAACATATGTAAAATATACATTTTGAAAGTTAACGAATTTATTATTAGTGGACTGGTAATTTGAATAATTAAAAAAATTGACCAATAACAAGGAATACCCTTAAAAATTTAATTTTAATTTAATTTGCATTGTTTTAGTTATTTCTGCCTTCGATTTATATTTTACGCGAATAAATAAATACATATTTAAATATACATATTTTTTTGTTTTCTTAAATATAAAACATGATATTGTTTAAGTTTATTTGACATTGACTTTTATCGTAACAATACAAGCTATTGTTTATGATATCAACCTTTTTTGAACAGGTAAACAGTAAAGTAAACACAAATATAAGAAAAGGTTCTAACTCGTACTTCATAACAAATAAGTAAGTTTGCAAAATAAAAACCACGATTTTGCAGATGGCAGCAGGTCTTAGTCTATTAGTTTATGAAAAGAGGGGGTACAGGCGGGTAAAAAAAAGAGAAACAAGAGAGATAAAACTACAGTACGATTTTTAACACACTATTTGCGCCTCTTCTAAAATTATTACTCAATAGTATTACTAATTTTTCTCGCGTCGACTAGTCTGCCTGTTCAAAAATTTTGACATGTACAGTCCAGGTGATCGTCCGCAAAGTTCTTCGTACAACAAGCAAGTAATTTTCCTTCACTATTGTACGAGATTGCAGCCATTTCACATCTCAATTTGTATGAATTTTTTAGAGAAAAATTAATGCATTTCTCACCAACAAATTTAGCTACAATTGAATTATACGTTTCCGCAGGATTAGTATCTACATCAAAAAGTAAACTAGATGCATGATCTGCAAGGCGCTGAACAATAGTTACTGCTGTCAATATTCCACGCTGTTCATAATAATTTACTGTATCTTCCTAAAGTAAGAAAAAATAATTAAAAATGAATTCTTCTAACGGGTAAAATTAATTATTAGCTGATCCGATTTGGCACCATTACAGAAATATTCTCGGCAATGTTGATGTCTGCCAAAGATATGGTATGGACTATTCAATATGTCATTTTCTAAATTATGTATTTTTTTAATCAAAATTTATGTTTTCTTGCTTACAGTAAGTTATTGCTTTTACGACACCATTGCGAAAACATCCAAAAGTTGACGGATTACATATCTGGGTTTTTTTTAGCTATAGGATATCTCGAATCTTTACCTAAATCACTTAGTTTGTTAATAAAGTTTCGTAATAAATGATTACGACATTCGATTTTTTTATATTAAACAAACGACCATATGGCACAGTTTCCACTGAACGCTTGTATACACTACTATCGCCGTCAGCAATCAGTTTACTATAAATCAAATTATGTCGTGAAACTGACTCTTTGAAACCTTCCCATATAAGAACAGCTTCCATGAAAGTTAAACATTTAGTCCAATTCAAAAAACATTCATGATCCAATTTATCACGTACTCTAGCACATAAAAAACAATACTTATTTTTCACTCCCATATACAAAATTTTCTTGGTTCTGGCGCCAATTATTGTTGCATATAATAAAATTTATTGTTGGTACATAGATTTCTAATGGTTCAATAACTCTTACCACTCCAGAAAGTGCCGAGTAATTTCTACAATAAGCTCTTTTCCCCCAAGCTCCATCGGCTATAACAGCGATAGTTGGAATCTGGTTTTAATTTTTTTCTTCTGAAGAATTTGCTTCTTCCTCAGCAGCTTTAGACATTAATCGTTGGTTTAAATTAGAAACTGTATTTGAAATGCTGTTATGGTATATAGAATATGTTTTTTCACACAGTTGTGGTATGTCCGTTAACGCAAGTATTTCTGCAAATTGAGTATATCCAATACCAGTGGATAAGGCGTCTATTACTCCTACACGATTAGTTGAACCAAAAGAGGATTCTGTATGACTGGTTCTCACGGTGTCTATTTTGTTGCATACTGAACACTCGAAAGTAAGGATACTTTTCAATCCTTCCACTTTTTCTGCTATAACTTTAGTATCAAAGAAAGAGCAACCAAATCCAACGTGCCGTAAGAACTTTAGAGCCTCTAAAAAATATCGTATATCTACAGCTTCACACAATTGTTTACACTAAAATCACGTACGCGATTATTCACTGTAGGTTTATCTCACACGCGTGCTAACGACTTATTTATTTCAACTTGCATAATCTTCTTAACACTGCTGTATTCGCATTACTGCAATAACTGACCTACGATTTGTTTCGTCGGTATATATACACATAAGGAAATCCTTCTCGAGTGTTCCCTATTTTTCGGTATATCTTCTAGAAGATGGATAACAGCTTCTAGAAGACTCTTGCATTTGCAAATAACTTCTCGAACGTTTCAATACATAATGAGTTTAGTAATTTTATTTCTGGTTTAACTTTGCAAAATATGAGGTAGAAATTATTAAAATAATTTAGACGAAAAATAAAATAAACTTATAATCGGTTGAGTGGTTTGTTTTGTAGGGATACATTCGTTTGAATGTTCCCGCCTTACAAATAAGGCAGCAAAAACATGCTCCGCATTAAGTAGGGGTAATTATATAAGAAGCAGTGCGCTGGCGGAAAAGACATCTTATGAAGACATCTTTTCCTTCGCTTCGCCTGGCTTCGTTCAAATCGTTGTAGGTACTGTAAATAAAATGTATATAGAGGAAGAGTTCATTAATTACCATTACCAGCAACAACTAAATTGGTGACCCCGATAAATACCATGTTTTAGATATTAGTAAGTAATTAGTGTTAATAATTTAAGTTAAGTGTTTCGCGAAATAATGGCTACAAGTAACGCTATTAACGACGAGTTACAATCTGGTGATGGCGACCTGCAAATCAGCAAAATGGCGACCACGTTTAAAATTCCCAAATTTTGGCGAGAGGAGCCGGCGTTATGGTTCATACAACTAGAAACGCAATTTAAAATCAATAACATTAAGAGCGACACCACTAAATTTAATTACACGATCGCTAACCTCGAAAACGAATATATTCAAGAAATAAAAGACATTTTGCTAGCACCACCCGCACAGCAGACGTATGATAAATTGAAAACTGAATTAATTGCGAGACTATCAATATCGCAAGAACAAAACATTCGAAGGCTATTAGAACATGAGGAAATTGGGGATAGAACGCCTTCGCAATTCATGCGTCACCTAAAAAATTTAGCGGGAAACGATGTTAGCGAGAAGCTTTTACAAAGTTTGTGGCGTGGACGTCTACCCCACAGTATGCAAGCAATCCTCGCGGCAGCTGCAATTGAAAAGAGTCTCGATGATCAAGCCGTCCTAGCCGATACAATTTTTAGCACGATGAACCCAAGTTTTCAGGCTGTAGTGTCAGTTCCAACATCTACAGGGGCTACACAAACACAACTGGAAGCTAAAATAGAAGCTCTTACTCAGCAAGTAGCAGAACTTACAAAATTGAGCAACAGGGAACGCTCATACAGCAGGTCTCGTTATCGACACCGATCCAATTCCAGATCGAAGCAATATCAGTCTACTTCAGGATTATGTTGGTATCACTACAAGTTTAAATCAAAAGCAAGAAAGTGTGTAGAACCATGCAACTTCCATAAACAGGAAAACTAGAAAGGAAGACAATACTAGCGGCTACGAGTCTTCCACCTTCAACACTATGCCGCTTGTTTGTAATGGAAGAACATACTAAAATCAAATACCTCATAGATACTGGTGCCGATATTAGTGCATATCCCAGAAACCTAATAAAATCAAGTGTTACAAAAAGCGATTTTTCATTATTTGCTGCAAACCATACAAAAATACAAACTTATGGATTTGTAACATTAGAACTAAACTTAAAGCTAAGAAGATCCTTTTTGTGGCGTTTTATAATAGCTGATATCGACAAACCAATAATCGGGTCAGACTTTTTAAATTATTTTAGTTTATTAGTAGACATTAGGAATAAGAGACTCATAGACAATTCTACATTTTGACATCCCGGGTAAACTAGTGCAATGCGAAACAGTGACCATTAAAACAATTATTAGTGACAATGTGTATCATAAAATTTTAAGTGAATTCCCTCCCTTACAAACGTTTGTGCATTAATACCAAAAAAGTGAAGCATTCTACAGTGCACCACATAGATACTACACCTGGTCCACCAGTGACTAATCGACCACGAAGATTAGCACCAGCCCGGCTTGCCATTGCGAAACAAGAATTTAAACTGATGCTGCAACAAGGCATAATACAATCATCTAAAAGTAACTGGTCCTCACCTATCCATCTGGCACCCAAAAAGAATGGTGAATTTCGTCCATGTGGAGATTATAGATCGCTCAACGCAAGAACAATTCACGACTGCTATCCAATCCCACACATCGAAGACTTCACACACCTACTTTGGGGCAAAACGGTATTTTCTACAATTGACTTGGTCAAGGCATTTAATCAAATACCAGTACACCCTGATGATGTAGTGAAAACAGCAGTTACAACACCATTTGATCTATACGAATTCCTTCGAATGCCCTTTGGATTACGTAATGCTGCACAAACTTTTCAGCGTTTCATTGACGAAGTCACAAGCGACTTAGACTTCTGTTACAGTTATGTTGATGATATATTGGTAGCATCAGAAACACAAGAAGAGCACATTATACATCTTCGCACTTCTTCAACGCCTGGACGAATATGGCATATGCATTAATGCTAGCAAATGCATATTTGGCCAGACACAAGTAACCTTTTTGGGTTATTCCATCAATAGCAACGGATGTGCACCACCCACAACCAGAGTTGAAGCATTAATCAACTCCGACAAACCAAAGACAATTAAGGATCTAAGAAGGTTCCTCGGAATGGTAAACTATTACAGACGTTTCATTCCAGAAGCAGCATCAATTCAGGCACCTTTGAATCAGTTCCTTGGGGGTGGTAGTAAAGCCAACAGCAAAACACTTATTGAATGGAACAATGAAGCAAGCAATGCCTTCAATAACATCAAGAATGCTCTGGCAAACGCAGCAATGTTAGCATATCCTTCCCCAACGGCATCGCTTTCCATCATGGTGGATGCATCTAATAATGCAATGGGTGGAGTTTTACAACAACGACAAAATGATCAGTGGCAACCACTTGCATTTTTTTCAAGGAAATTCAACAGTACGCAACAGAAATACTCAGCATATGATAGAGAACTCCTAGCAGCATACAGTGCTATTAAGTACTTCAAGCATGCAGTAGAAGGCAGACAGTTCACCTTATTTACCGATCACAAACCTTTAACATTTGCGTTAAACCAAAAACTTGAAAAATGTACACCACGACAATTCCGACATTTGGACTATATCGCCCAATTCACAACGGATATTCAACACGTTGCTGGAGTAGATAATGTACCGGCAGACACGCTGTCACGAATTAACAGCTCCACAACATTGGCCCCTATTAACTACTTCGAACTAAGTAAATTGCAAGAAACCGATCTACAACTTAAACAATTACAGTCATCGTCAGGCCTAGAAATCAAGAAAATATTCTTCCCTGAATATGACGTTCATATTTTCTGTGATGTATCCACTAACAAAATTCGACCATGTGTTCCACAACAGTTGAGATTCCAAGTGTTCAATAGTTTACACAACCTATCGCACCCAGGAATAAAAGCTACAACAAAGTTAGTCACTTCAAGATTTGTATGACCAGCAGTCAACATAGATTGTAGGAAATGGTGTCGTCAGTGTATTCCTTGCCAAAGAAATAAAATCACCAGACATGTTACCACACCACTGCACAATGTCGTTCCACCATCACAAAGGTTTGAACACGTTCACATAGATATAATCGGTCCACTGCCTCCTTCAAAAGGCAACATATATTGTTTAACATGTATAGATCGATTCACAAGATGGCCAGAGGTTATTCCCATTTCTGAAGCTACAGCAGAGACAGTTGCTTTTGCATTTTATTCTCACTGGATTGCAAGATTTGGAGTGCCTTTACGCATAACCACAGACAGAGGTCGGCAATTTGACTCAACTTTATTTTCATCGTTAGTTAAGCTTACTGGTACAAAACATATCAGAACTACTGCGTACCATCCACAGAGCAATGGAATAGTTGAACGATTGCATAGACAACTGAAGGCATCTATTAAATGCCAAGCTAATGACTCGTGGGTTGAGAGTTTACCACTCGTCTTACTTGGTATACGATCAGCAATTAAAGAAGACCTACAGGCAACTTCAGCTGAACTAGTATATGGACAAAACCTAAAACTACCCGGCGAATTTTTTGAGCCTGTCCAAGATGACAACGCTTCAGAATTCATCATCAAACTCCGCAAGCATTTTGCGAAGATAAAACCAATAAGTCCCGAACACCATAATAACCAAAAACCATTCATTTTCAAGGAACTTAGCAACTGCTCCCATGTATTTGTTAGGGATGACGCCGTCCGAAAGCCTCTTCAGTCACCTTACAAAGGCCCGTTCCGAGTAATATCCCGAACATCTAAAACAATAACCATTGAAATCGGTAGCAAACAAGAAGTTATATCGATGGATAGAATAAAACCAGCTTTCGTTGCCACTGCAGACAATGCAGATGCCAACAAAAATTTAAGTAAGACCCTCCGGAGGACAACTTGGTTATTCCTACAACTCGACCTAACAGAACAGTTCAAAAAGGTAAAACACAGGAAAAAGAACAGTCCACAACTACCACAAGATCAGGTAGAAAAGTAAGATTCCCATCGAAGTATCAAGATTTGGAGTCGATAACTTGGTACACAACGTAGTAATCAGTAGTAATTAAAAAAAAAAATTGTGTCTTAAAACAGTTTTCATAGTTATGTGTCATATTATACGTGTTATATGTGAACTACAAATAGTCAAATGAACTACCTAATAATTACGTGTTTAATCTTACGTTTCTTTTCCTAGTTTAAGTATCTATTAGTTCATATGTATATATATTCATAGTTTATATTTAATTATAACAATTTATTGTAGTTAATCACTGGCAAGGGGGTACTTGTAGGGATACATTCGTTTGAATGTTCCCTCCTTACAAATAAGGCAGCAAAAACATGCTCCGCATTAAGTAGGGGTAATTATATAAGAAGCAGTGCGCTGGCGGAAAAGACATCTTTTCCTTCGCTTCGCCTGGCTTCGTTCAAATCGTTGTAGGTACTGTAAATAAAATGTATATAGAGGAAGAGTTCATTAATTACCATTACCAGCAACAACTAAAGTTTCATTTACTTTGTTTAATTTTCTTTTCAAGCCGGAAGCCAACGAAGATGTGCTAGTTTAATTTTTTTTTTAATTTTTATACTACTCAAAACGCACATAAAATATAAATATACAAACTTATTAGCACTTTAGATGTATCTTTAGCAATAAATTCAGGGCGATGCTTCAAAGATTCGGACTTTAGAACCAAATTAATGTTTTAAATTTTCGTATGAATTACTGACAGCGCCCGATCACGAATAATGTTTTCAATCGGGTAATATTATCACTTTACTAAAGTAACAATCCGGACGAATGCTACTACATAGAAAAAACGCCGCTTATAGTAATCATAATTTAGGTTTATGTTATTAATTTATTGTCAGGTTTGTTTCTAATTTCTATACATGATCAATAACTTATTTTGTATGCATTTTTGAGCTGAATTTTCACAATACGGTTGTTTAGAGTGAAAAATTTTATCATTGTACTCTAAAAATAGTTGTTTTACATATTTCTCTTATTTTTGCAGTGTTATTTATTTATTAAAATAATTGATTGATTTACGAAATGGTACATTATTGTAACATCTGTAAAATACGTTATCTTCGTGAATTAACTTGGAAAGCACGTGCCTTCTTAGAATAACAAATTAAAAATAAAGTCTTATGTGATAACATTGTTTTGTTTTTATTTTTACTGTCAGCAAATTTCTAAGTAGAATTGCGTAGTTCGTAGAACAATGAATGAAGCATCATAACGTTCTCTTTGATTTCTTTTTATTAACGGTGTCAACAAACTGTTTAATGCGTCAGATCCGTTGGCTCAAAACGTTTTATAAGTTTTTTTAACTTGTATTGACGCTTTGATTTCAGCTTCTAAATTAACAACCTTTTAATCACATTCACGCTGATGTATTTACTGCTTTCTAACAAATAAGCATTATTCCTGAATTTCGTATATTGTTATCCTTCAGTTATTGTTATCAAAAAACTCAAGTCCCAACATGATTCTAATAAGCAGCGTGCACTGCATAGTTAAAAACGCAGGCATTCGGCCAGATATAACACCAGCATTACCTACAATATACCAGATCCCAGATGTGTTTTTATTATGTCAATAAACAGAAACATGAAGAATATTTCTGTTTATTGACATAAAAGGACCATCCTTAGCTAAACATATGCCTGCCCACCCAAATTATCTTTTATATTTTGTTAATCAGCATGTGTATTTATTAACTAGTTAACTTTAATCTAATTTATATCATATTTGAATAGAAATGTTGTAAATTTGGTAGTTTATTTTATTGTTTTGATTGCTCGAATACTATAAACATTCTGTAAGCAAATACATATATACAAATTAGAAACTGTACATTCAATTATAAAATTGTCTTCTATTAGGGGAATAATTATGTTTCTTAGAATACCAGTTGTTTACGTAGATCGAATTTCATAACATAAGTGTTATCGTGCATAGATATAATTTTCTTTCAAGGTTATTTTACATGTAATAAAAAAAGAACGTATGTCTTTTCCAAATCTCTGAAATTGTATCTATATAGATTGCTGTAAGTGAATATACTGATCTGTAACTTAGAAATCTGTAATATTAACAAAAGCAGCGCCAAATATGTCAATTTTGCGTTTGCATCCAAAACTACTCCAGTTTTGCATCCAAATTAATGTTTCCAATTTTAGCGCAGTCATTGTCTAACTATAAAACAAGGGTACTACTTACTAATCCGATTTGGTTGTACCATTGTTTGTAACTAAAAAATGTTTCTGCCTTAAAGATATTTGTAAGTTCAAGACATTTTTACCTGAAATGTGCATAACTGGTTGCATTTTTAACTAAAGGTAGGCGCAATGAAAAATTTTATGAGTTGTCTAGCAGAGCCTTAATCATAAATGATTACGTCATCTACATAGTTTCAGACGTATATTGTTTTGTGATTGTAAACGGAACTTGCTGAGATTTTTTGTGTAAGTTTTTCTTTATTCGTTTTAATTCTACGTTATGCTATGTATGAAATGTCTTGTTGATTTTAGTAACATTTTTCTACCGGGAATTCGAATTGCTAAAGTATTACCATCCCCCCTTGATTATATTGTAAAGTAACCCAATGTGATTCATGTATGTAATGAATCTAAGATTGATTTAAAAACCAATGTAAACGTTCTATGCTGAACGTTTTCTTTAGAACGGTTTATGATCGGCCTCGAAACGATGAGCCGTGACTATATTATTTTGTTAGCCGGTTTTACTAATGTTGCAATTTCGAAACATCTTCAACTTTAGCCATACGTACTCGCAATTCAGAGACATTGGTACCTTGGACATGGCATGTCCACTCTTTAACGATTCTTGTGTTTTAGTTGTTGATATGCAAAGCAAGCTTCCGTATTCAATTTGTAGATTAGATTCATTATATATGAACTTTTGTGATTTATTGCATTTTTTTCTTTCTACATTATTTGCATGTGTGTATTTTATTTTATTGTTTGATATGAAAGGATAACGGCTGGTGGAAGTTTCTTGCATGCTCTTCCTCCAACGAGTAATCGAGCATAGCGGAATTACAATAAATTGACATTTTATTGCAAGTGTTAATTTTTTTTATCTCTCTTTTTTTCTCTCTCTCTCACCCTTCTTATTATGGACAGACATATTTTACGCATGTTAATGTTCGAGAGTAAAACAGAGTAATGAAATATAGTTCTTTTGGTGTTTGGTTAAACTTAAATTTTGTTTTGACAACGTAGTTGGTCGATGATTTTACGCAAAATATTCTCCCTTTTTAAATACTCGCACAATACACCACAATATGTATTGTATTAAATGTGTTGTCTATAAACCTGTATGAAATGTGCATTTCCGTTACTGTTATATAATGGGCTATCGCTATACGGGAAATGGTAATTATAAAAAAAAGATTTCTATTTTATTTGATGCTTAATGTGTTATTTGTATCAGCTCTTAAGTCTGTCCTATCAGAGAACCAGTTTCTGCTTGTAGGACTTCTTTAACTATCTCAGTATTATCAGTATTATTTTCATTTTCTTCCTCTTGAACGTGGATACTTTCGGATATTGTAAGTTCAAAATTGTCAGTACTATTTCTATAATTGTTATCATAAACTAGTGAGTTTGCCGATAGCTATAAAAATAAATTAAGCTATTTTATTTTGGCGTTTAACACTCTCATTAACAAAATTAACGTTGCAGAGTAATTCTAATATAAATTGTTCTGTTCACCATACACACAAGTAAAAAAAACTAACCTGAATAATGTTTGTATAATAGCTGTAGAATTACACATAGAATAACTACAGCTGACTCTTGCAAGATTAAGAATACGCTTGGAACGTAAACTCATTATTTCGATCACTAGGTAATTTAGCTTTTATCGAAAATCACCACAAACTCGGAATATCGACATACAACGACTGACCATGCCGCGCTACTATGCAGAACCGACTAAAACTAACATATTGTCACGTCACCATAGTAATTGCAAAAACCACACAGACACAACTACTACTTTTTGACCCTATTACACGTCAGCTATATTATACGGTTGTATTTCATTTACAGATTGGATAAGTGTCATAAGAAAAGACTTTGCAGTTCTGGCAATATTTTACTGAGAACAGCTTATTTGCTTCTATCGAACAACATCCGAAATATTTATTAAAAATCCCGAATAAAGTGATGCTTTCAAAAAAACCAGACGGGAGTCAAAACCTTTTGGTCTATTCATAAGGTAAAACAAATATTCTAACTAAACCTCCCTCGCCTAACTGAAATCATGGATACGACACTGCCGTCACTAAAAAATCGAAATTTTTGTACTTCCGTTCCGTTCGAATTGAAGGTACAAATGTGTACTAGTATTAACATCATCTTAAATTTTAGTAGGCATAAATTTACTAGAATTTTATTATAATCTATTTTTGTGCCCGGCCGATTTTTTAAAATTGTCGACAGATGGCGGAGCTAGTAAATTGTAGACATGCCGCTATTTTTCAAATACTGCTAAATTCGTTTTTATAAGACAACGTTTTATATGCATATTAATAGAAAAAACTATAGTGTAGGTCAAGGAATGTTTAAAATTTCCCGTATTGGTCTCTTCCTGGGTTTAATTTAGCATTAAAGCTAATGAACTTTTGAATTTTTTTAGTCTTTATTTTAAAATTAAAACCAGTGGCGGCTGGTGGTCAATCATACAAGAGGGTCATTGAATGACAATGTCACATGATACTGTATAGTAGTACAACAGATGTACCATGATTTACGGAAACTTGATATTGTACCGATAAAAGAATCAATTTTCTTAATAATATGTGTGATGTGATAAAAATACATAATATTTGGAATAAACAACTTCTATTTTATGATTTATTTATACAATACTTCTTTAAATATATTATCAGTTGTCGATCAATCGATCATATACAAAATATAAAATCTTAAGCTTTCGCGGTTGTTATGTTTAAGATTATAAACGACTTTCGGCTTAGACCGCAAATTAGATTGCAAAGCCGGTTAATTTTAGATTTTGATAAAACTTTGATAAAATCTTCCAAAGAAAAAAATCACGCCTAATTAATTTTTATAATCTTCCGTTCTCGCTTGACCGAGGTAAAACCTTTTTAAAACATAATTTTTTTGTTTTACTCTCTTTAGCTGTAAATTTTTTTCTATCAGAGATAACCGTATATCCAAAACGAAATTTTAAAAGAAAAAGATGATAGTTTTTGATGAGTGAAATACGATGGTAGAGTTATCTCATAGTATAAATTTACTATGCATGAATAATAGTAAGTACATGGCTATAGAGATGGAAACGCTGAAAGCTGATTTTATACCCGCGTAGTTCAAATAAGTTTTGAATAAACCGCGGGTTTAAATCACAACGTATAAACATTGTAAAGTAACAATGTTCGCCATCGTATTTCGCTCATCAAAACTTGTTTGAATTACGCGGGTATAAAGTTAGCTTTCCATTTTTATAGCCATTTTCTTACTATGACAGTTTTTGTGCGCCTAACAAAATTTCACTTAGTTAATACCGTCCAATAATGACATGCTGCTAAAAATACGTTTTTTAAATATTAATTGAGTCTAGTGTCTCGGTTATTTAATGTTACCACCTAATGTTACTCAAAAATGAAGTGAACACCCTAGAAGAAATAAACTCAACAAACTAACCCAAATAGCCTAATCTTTGTGCAACAAATATCTGTTTGAAATGTTTAAATTCGAAAAAATCGTGGTTTGCAGGTCACAATATGAACGTGTCTACTGCGATATAAAAATATGAGACTCACAGGATCTTTAGTTCTTACCTTTAATTTCAAGTAACTGCATTAGTCGTTTTGTTATTTTTATTCTTAGTGTGTGTACAGGACGTTTCTTTAAAGTAAAAATTTACGTAAGAAAATTTAAGAGATAGTACAGAGTGTGCATAACCCCTAGTAGAGCAAAACGTTTCTAAATCATTTACATTTGTAACATTTTTAATACGCTTAAATGGTACATTAAAACGTTTATAAAACGTTTTCAAATCAATGTCATACTGCTTCAAAAGTGAATCCGAACATTGTTTTTTAGACGGTTTTTGAAGCGCATACAAATCGATTTCAGAAATTATACCAAAATTGACTGAAAAATTATTGCCTAAATCGTGTTTGTAACATTTTCAGTTAGTTTCCACTAAATATTAAACGTTGATGTCCAAAATAATTTACGAAGTTATCTACGTAACGTTGCAGAATAATACACATCAGTTATCATCTTTTAATGTTTCTAGAAACGATTTACACGTACATTTTTTGAATGTTTTGTATTTGTATTTCCAAAACTATACATATGAAACCGCTAAACTTAATACAAAAAGCTATTAGATATTTTTGTTTTTTGACGATTCAGTATTAATCCATTGGGACAAAATAGCAAGCCAAACTCGTGGTATGTAACCTTTGCCAAACGTAGAAATAACGAGTCTCACTCGTGATACTCATTATATTGTTTGGTTGTTTATAAAGCAATATATCAAATGACGTTTTTTATTCGTTAAACAAGTCCAATCGGCCGTCAAGATCAAGTTCTAGCAAGTTTTCCTATCCTATATTTTGAACGCATAATTGCATTATTTTGAAATTGAACTTTATAATCGTTGCAAACCCCGCCTGTGTAAACGTTCCAAAAACATTTCAAAAAATCGTTTTTTGAACGTATACTTTCCTTATTTTGGATTTAAACTAACTTAATAATCGTTCCAATGCTATTTTAAGAAAGAATTTAATAAATTAAATGAACATGAATAAGTAACGACTCTAGTTATCATTTTTAGAAGTGTTTTAAAACATTTCAAGAATGATTTAGGAAATGATTTATAGAAACATTGCAAAGGGCGGACATTTATCAAATTTGAGACAAGTGTGAAACGATTCTGGTATATTTCTTTATTTCATAAAAATCGTTTTGAAAATGTTGCAGAAATGAATTTTTCTACTAGGACTTTAGTTGATTTTTCAGAAAATTATTCATTCATGGTACAAGATGAAGTACAAATCTTTTCATTGAATAGATAATAAAGATCTTTGTGTAATTTATTTTAAAGAAAACTGATCACTTGAAACAAAAACTTGTGTAATTGATTGTCTAACACACAATATACAGTATCGTTTTTCGTATTTCAAAAAAAATTCTTTAATTACATTAAACGAACTTATTCAAACTATTAGTATTTTTCAAAATTAATTATATCAAACATTGGCAGTACTAGATCATTTTAGTATTCATCCTAAAAATTATATTAACAGCGTTACTGTTTTTAAAATTACTAAATTAATCTGCATTTATATTTAGAGCATACGTTTTGTGTTTAATCGTGTTTAATTTAAAGTCTTTTATATTTTTGCCAACTGGCACTAGGTCTGTAATTGATAGCATGAAATCTAGCAAATAAAAATTCGTGGCAAAAAATGAAAACATTTTAAAATCAATAGAATATAGAAAAACTTGATAATTTATCAATTAAATTAAACAGGTTATTTATTGCAACTGATCCATGTTCTTGAGTGTCTTTTTTTTCTATTATGTAAAAAGGATCGATGCATTTTTTACCAGCTCTTACGATTTCAGGGACAAATTTGTTTGGAAGTGTTTTACTTGTTCTTATCAATACTACTGTTACAACACGTGTTATGTTACTAACGATTTACTGAAATTTTTCAAAGAATTTATTCATTTTGTATAACATAAAATAAACCAAAGAAAAATTTGTTATCGTGTTTTATAGTTTTGATAATCAGCATATATCATATTACTAGATTGATTCTATTAGTTAAATGTTAGTAACCTGAGGTGAGGCCATCTACCGAATACTAGCACAAAGGTATGTAATAAAAGTAGCAAAAAGTTATCTGCTTGTTTATAGCCATCTAGTGTTTTGATATTTGTTAGCGTATTAAAAATTATATTAAAGCGATAGTAGCGCCACTGTATATTTATAACAGAAACACAGTATATAAACGCCAAGTTTCTTACAACTACACTACCTACACTACGACTGCTACTACAAAACCTATCTGAACGAAGCTTTACAAAGAAACTATTAAATTCCATTGACGAACAATGGTCGTACGGTTAAACGACTGATCAGCTACCGCAAAGCCAACAGGAAACATCTAATCCTGGGGGTGGACGCCAATGCCCACAACACCACCTGGGAAAGCAACGATGCCAACAACCGAAGTGAGTCACTTTATCAGTACTTACTAACTACTAATATGATAGTGGCCAATAAGGGTAATCGCCCAACCTTTATAAACCTTATAAAGCAGGAGGTTCTAGACTTAACCTTAGTGTCATGGGGGGTTCAAATCTAATAAGTCATTGGGAAGTGTCTGGGGAGGCGTCCCTTTCCGATCACTGTTTGATCATGTTCAAGATCGGGGCTTGTTGCATGATCAACCAAACATACAGGGTTCTTAGCAAGACCAATTGGGAAAGATACAGAAGTATTCTACATGATGGCATGAAGGAAATACCAAAGAAAATAAGATCAATAAACGACTTGGAGAAAACAGTTAACCTCACAACGGAGGTCATAACGAGGGTCTTTGAGGTAAAGTGTCCTCTCAAAACCAAAAACACTACCCAAAGTACGCTAGTGGAACATTGAGCTGAGCAAATTGCGTAGCAAAGCCAGAAGGGAGTTTAACAAATCAAAGAAAACACGTAACTGAGAAGAGTACCGTAAGGATCTTACTGAGTTTAATGTGACACTGAAATCACACATCAAAGAGAAGTTCTTGGAGGACCTCTTGTGAGAACCTTGATGAAAGACCCGTCGCAAGCAGAGTGCAGAAGGCTCTATCAAGAGGCATCTAAGGTAACATAGGTGCACTCAAACGTGAAGATGTCACCTTAACGTCAACCATTCAGGAAACTGTGAAGTTTTTGATTAAAAAACATTTTCCAGGGTGTATAGCAGCAACAAGGGTGTACAATAGACCCATTAGGAGAAGAACTCAACTCAAACGGGAACGTCCGCTTGTCAATAAAATTGCATCGCCTGAAACGATTAAGTGGGCCATAGAAACCTTCAAACCTTTTAAAGCTCCTGGCTCCGATGGAGTATATCCGGCACTGATTCATTGATCAAAATATTCAGATCTAGTTTATTATATGGCCATGTTCCTCAAGCATAGATGAAAGTAAAGGTCGTATTCGTATATAAGGGAGGTGGAAAACCCCTAAATATCGTCCAATAAGTTTCTCATCGTTTATGCTCAAAACAACGGAGAAGCTGGTGAACCAATATATTAGAATGAAGATTTTAACAGTCAAACCTCTTCATAAATACCAATTTGCCTATCAGAAAGGCAAATCAACGATATCACCCAGCCGACAATGAATGTATCGGAAACGTTTCCCTAGTGTTTCGTTAGTGTAACAAAATTGCGTTTCTTATATTAGTATTCAGATACGTATCTGCTATGTTTCGGTAAACAAATTGTGTCAAAATTTACTTTCAGTAATGTTTCTGAAACGTAAAATAAAGATAACAAGATAATGATCAGATGCATTTCAGCAACGTTGCAATTATAATACAATTGCAGTTATAAAACTATGTACTGCACCGTACACAAACCAGTTGCTACAGTAAGACGGGAATGTAATATAAAATATAACCTTAAAATAAGTTTGTCCATTCGTCTTGCACGTTTTTGTTTCTAAAACGTTCCGTTGTAAATTTTGTGAACCACATTATCATTTGATTATGTCGGTAAGTAATTTATTTTTGTAAAAAATTATACTGAATAACTATTTGTTATAATTAGTCCTGGGTCGTTGTATCGATATATTGAAGGCCATCCCTCACTCACATTTCCAGTGTTCTACACTGCAATCAGTGATTGGTTTAGAGGTGCAGAATTACGTTATAAGAGAAAAAATTATAATCTAATGTTATTAATTAAACTAAATATAAGTAAATGTAGTTACAATATTTACTTTTAATACATAACCGACACGTTTTCATTAAACGATTCAGGTGTGCTATTGATGCATAATGTTGCATTACAGTTACGATAACAAGTAGCGTCTCATATAGGTTTCAGAAACGATTCAGTGAAACGTTGCGATGTTACGTTACTACGCCGGACATTTTGTGGTTTTCGAAACGTATTCGCAACATAAACGCACACGTTTCATGTAACGTTTCATTAATCCTTGAAACGCTTTCGAGACATATCTGAAGCATTGGATTGTTGGCTGGGCAGCTTTACATCAAACTGGTGCTTAAAAAAGGGCATGAACATAAACCCAAATAAAACCACCATCGTTCCTTTTACTAAACGAAGGAATTTAAATATTACCCAGTAGTCAGTTAAATGCAACTACCATTAATTAAAGGTTAAATACCTGGGGGTGACACTGGACTAAAAACTAACCTGTCCAAAACGACCAACAAGGCTATAAAAACTTTATGGTCTTGCCGCGAATAGTTGCCAAACGTGGGGTATTGAGCCTAGCATAACCAATAGGATCTACAAGCAAGTCGTTAGACTTGGAGTTCTCTACGCGTCTGCAGTTTGGTGAAGAAAAGTAGACCAAAATACGGCGCAAGCGAAGGTGGCAAAGGTTAGTATGTCCGACCACCATAAACGCCATAAAATCAACACCCACCGCTGCGATGGAGATCCTTCTCAGCTTCAATCACTTACCAGTGGCAATTATGGAGGTAGCTATGAAGCAGGCTCTCAAACTACATGAGGTACACCACTTCAAAGAAGGCATCCTCAAAGGCCATTTGGGAATTCTCAAAGCCAATCCTCTGTTAAACCTGACCGCAGTGAGCGATCAGATGAATTATAATGATTTTTGATCACAAATACAAAGTCAGGTTCCCCACGAGGAAAAACTGGATGGAAGACACGGACTGCATGCCGGGGTCTTCCCAAAAATGGTTCACAGATAGATCCAAAATAGAAAACGGTGGTGTAGGGGCAGGAGTGGTGGGACCTAGGTTCAAAAGACAGGTATTCCTCCGTGCTAAAGCTACCATTTTCCAAGCAGAAGTACACGGTATCCATATGGTAGCGGAACATCTGATTACCAAAAACCGATGCAACAAAATATATGCATCATGTCGGACAAACAAGCGGCATTAAAAGCACTGCAAAGAAACAGCGTAAGATCACTCATCTTCGTGAGTGCCGTCAATCCCTAAACCAGCTGGCGGACAAAAAAAAAGTTGAACTTTTTTGGGTGCCAGGGCATGAGGGAATGCGGAATGTGGAAGCAAATTAGGTGCAGTAAAACCCTTTATAGGGCCATCTCCCACGTATGGATTTAGCTAAAGTTACTATCAGAAGAAATCAGTAGAACTAGGAACAAAATGCCGGGCCTAAAACATTCAAAGAAGTTCATTAGCCCTAACAAAAAAAGGGGGAAAGAAGTTATACAGTTAAGAAGAGAATTAAAACTCCTATGTGGTATACTAACAGGACACATCCATTGCAGATACCACTTGAGTAAGTTGGGACTGGTGGATGATGAAACATGCAGGTACTGTAGTGAAGAGATGGAGCATATGGACCACATCTCATGAAGTGCCCAGCTTTATGCCTACAGAGACAAAAATATCTAGATTTCATCTCGCAGGAAGAATTACTAAACCTTTCGACCAGGGGCCTGATCGAATTCGTCAAAGACATAGATCTCTCCTGAGTCCAACGAGAGGGGGTACAAAAAATCTAATCTGGTCGCAGTGCAGGAAGTTATCATAACACTCACCCTACATCTAATAATAATAATATGATAAAAACTAATCATAACGTTGATAGTCTTCCATCTTTTAATTTTGAGTGTATCTATTTTTTTTAATTGATATTCTCTTAGTTATAGGTATTGTAGTGCTGTGTTTTTCCATATTACACCGAAGCGGCAAATGAAAAATAAAAGATATTTTTTAGAAGATTACTTTTGAATGCAATAACAATGTTTTAAATTATACTTGTAATATTCTCAGTAAACTTTTAACAGTATCCCAACGTGACAACCACTGGCAGATTCATCTATATTTACTTATAACAAATAACAATCTAGTCAGTAGTAGTACCAAACAATTTACCGAAAGGTGAATATTTTGCGATCATACCATTCGCGTAGATCACCAAAACTTGAATACTACTTTGGTATTAAATTAAGACTTCAACTAACTCTTGTACAAGATTCTTCATTTCTGCTATAGTCAAACTATAATTCAATTCCGTTGATCTCTATTCATTAAGAATTGTGCCGATCTTGAACCCAGTTGTGCGTTAAAGCATAATTTCTAACATAGCAAATTCTTAAAAAAATGTATTGGTCAAGGCTGTACATAATTTGCTGTAATTTATTGTTTGACATAAAATTAACATAAAAGTGTACTTTAAGCCATTTACCTTTACATAAATAATTGTAGAATCAGCGTTTCTTTCCATGATAATCTCTATTTTAATAGAAATGCACAAATAATAAAAGTAATAGCAATAATACCGACATATAACTCTTAATTGAAATTATGCCATACTAGGTCATACTATTTTAACATTGTTAACGTACAGTGTATCATTAGAAACTTCCTAATTAACGTTGCAACTACTTAAGTCTAATATAGAATCAAAATTTACAAAATCGAAGATATTGTATTAAGTTAGTTACATTTTACATTTAAATAAAAGATTTAGTATAATTTAAAAGTTTATTTAAACATAATGGTTAAATGAAACTGAGATCTATTAATAATATGTATACACATTGGCAAATTTATTTAAAGTAAATTCTTTTTAAATGGTGGTTTTTATTAACTGTTTAAATTACATATACCAATACAGTGTTAACTGTCAACAATAGACGTTTTGTGCAAGCACCAATAACCTTACAAACTACTTTCAAGAAAATAAGTAACTATAGTTAAAAGTTTAAAAGTAATGTGGAAATCAAAATTAATTGACAGGATTAATTCTGCATAAGAAGAAATGTAGGAAATAGGTAGTAACGATATTTCATTATTCTTTATGTACCACGAAGGAATGTGATTAAATTTTTTTACTGTGCTAAATTTTTACTTTGATTCCCACTTTTATAATTTAAGTATCTTTAATATATGTATTAAAGAAATGTACCTATTTGTCTAGTAAAGCCAAAAAGTACGCCAATAAGGTACATTACTTTAAAGAACCGATTTAAAGGCTAATTATCGTGTATTTTATTATGACGTTCAAATGGGATGATTACAGAATAACAGATATCGCACATCTAGAAGTTAATAGGATGGTAATTGTTTAATGCTGTTGTGTTGATGAAAGACTGTAAGGAGGCAAACTACTTTAATGGTGTTCTATTTGTACAATGCAATTTTCTACAAACTGTCTTATAGTATGAGGAGGTTTACTTTACTAAATGCATCACATACAGCTTGATGTTACTGAGCAGTAAATTGAAAGCACACTAAGGCGCGATTTTATTCCACATTTAAATTAGTACAGCCTAAGTGCAAAGATTAACTATAAGTGATGAGGATAAGACTCTTTGGATATTAAAACGACTTTACAGTATAAATCAATGTTATCACAAAACAAAAACGTTTTACAACAGTCCATATGCATTTTAAAACATAATTTATAACAATACATTTATGAACAGGAGTGTATAATTTATTATTATGTACATGAATGACAGCTTAGCCATCGATACAATTCTTTATAATATAATTAGCATTTTTATAATTTGTAGATATTAATAACAAATATATAAGTACAAAAGTTTTGGCTTCAAATGTTTAAGTACGTATATAATAAAAGCACAACTGACAATGTTGTATTCACTAAATATATTATAAAGGAACTGCTACAAAAGCTAAGGCATGCCCGAGCAGGAAGGCAACAATAATTATAGCGTAACTGTACAGCGCCGGCCTCGGACATTATAATGGTGATTAGAGTCTTTTTCTACAAATGATGAAAGAACGTGTTTCTTATTATATAATTATATGTTTCAATTTCATATAAACAAGTAATATTCACTGTCTGTACCTTAAATTCGATTCTTTCCCATGGTCAGGTGTGTTTTTCCTATAATAAAAAAAAACCTGTTATTACATAACTAACAAATTTACTGTTTGCTGTATGATAATAATTTTTCAGGCAGTACAACTAAACAGTTAAATGGCGTACAATTATAGTAAACAATAATAAAAAAATGTAAAGTAGGGCAAACAGCTTAAGATTATAATTTTATTCTACCCAAACTATTTATATTTATGCTTTTATTGACAGACAATGGAATTCGTTGTAAATTCAAAACCTGTGTGAAACTTAATAATCGCAGTAAAAACATATATAACCCTTTTATGAAGATGGAATCAATAACTGTTTTTTTATAAATAATGTGTTACATTTTGCATGTAGATACTTATATATTTTTTATAAAACCAGTCAATATAAATCATTTTTGTTGTATAAATAGAAAGTATAAAATAATTGTAACAAAATTTTTTAAGCAACTTTATTCAGCATTAAATTATACAAATACTAGTTGAAAAAGAAAACCACAGAAGAAATTTTGATTCGGCTGTTAGAAGTAGTAATATATTAAACGGGATCTTTCTCAACTACGTTGTCCTGAAAATGAATACGTTTATAAATTCACGAATGCAACTCGTCGTACATTTCAGGAGAAACTCCTATGCTTTGACCGTCGACAATCAAACACTTACAGTCGCGCCGCTAACGAGTTGGAACGACGAGTTGAGTAAAGCAAACATCTAGGCCGTTCTGACCTCACGGCGAGGAAAAACTTTGTCATATAGCAGTACTGTTGTTATATTCGGTTGTTATTTACCCACTTACAAATGGTTTTCTATAATTTCAAGTTTACTAAGTATTTTATACGTATAAATTCTTAAGCTTTCCCGATTATTTTGTTTTTGTTGCTTAGATCGCGTCGTAGTTAAACACCCAGGCTGGGTCCTAGTCTCTCCTTGAGAGTCAAAACAAGAAGTAGAACTTGGCCTTCGCCATATTGTCGTTTGTGGACCCACACAAACTGACGTTTCGCATGACATTGATGATGCAAGCTGCAAGACACGCTCCACGAGAGACATGAGAAGATGTCAAAATGTTAACAACCAAGAACATGTACTTAAATAAGGTAAAAGCGAAACGAAAAAAAAAATCATTAAATAGTTAATAGATGCTTGTCAAGAGTTCTAGGTAACGCAAGATAATCCTCAGCAAACAGAACAAGGTTTGATTGACAAATTGTTTGATTTCGATGAGGATATTTTTTCAAGCAGTTTGACGATAACAAATATAATTGAGCTTAGATTCTTAAATATATATATATATATATAACCCACGAAAAGGTGTATTTTTCAAATATAATACGTTTTCTCTTATCAGTACCACTAAAGAGATTATTTTCCTCTGCTACTATCATAAATGCTCCTAAAAGTCAAACCCTAATTAAAATTACATGCTTGAGAAATTAGTAGTAATTAAAGCTAACAAACTCATTGCATGCAACATTTTTGGTTAAATGATATAACCTGTTTTTAATATTAAAATTTTTTAAGAGGAATCTGGGAACAGTTTATTGTTTCTGTAATGCACGTGAATATGTAGATATTAAATATTTCCTGTTGAAACAAATATTTAATTAACGTTAAAACGTGTGCAAAGTAAAAAATTAACGCACAACTTAGTTCTGTTATGCTTAATACCCTTTTTTAACCTATCATATTCTTCGAAATAATTTTTGTTTGCAATGAATCTGTTTTTTTAAAGACAGAGGTAATACTCCGACAGAGCAACAACCCGAGCGTTTTAGAACACCAGAACATCCTAAAGTAATTGTTTGACTTTGTTTCTTAAGGCTTAACATATTGTTTCATTGGCCCTATATTGAAAAAAAAGACATACTAGAACGTAGTGATGAAAATACCAGTTTCTCTAATAGAGGATGACAGTGGCCTCTGGTCCAAGAAAATACCATGACAAAGATTTGTAAAGAAGTTTGTCTCTAATACACGATTGTCTCATAAGTTAGTCTGCTTAACAGTGTACTGGATTACTTATGCAAGTATATCAATTATTACATTAGCAGTCTTATATAAAACCGTTTCTTTGCCATATCATGTTATTCCATCAACCGCTATTATGTGTATCGCTAATTATTAATGTGGTTGTTACGTTACAAGATAAAACATATTTTTTCGTTAAAACATCATCCGTCTAGCGCGTTTAATCAAAACGTAGCTGGAAGACTTTACTACAGATGATATTATATTTTGCAAACATAGTAGAGTTGGCGTAATTTGTAAAAGACCTGTGAGCGGCGCTTTTCTGCGTGCGCTAAGGATAATGGCGTAAAAAAATGCCAATCATTGTATTACGACAAAAAACAGTAGCGTAACGTTATAGTGTTCAAGTTAGTTCAAAATCATGTTTTTTTAATGTAATTACTAAAAACCGGATGTTCAGGCAAAATGCCTAAAAAGCAAATTTCACGAGATTTTAATGCCAATTTTGTCCAAAACCATGTTGATGTAGGTAAGAATTAATTTTAAAAATTGGTTGATTTCATAAAAAGTTTAGGGATGCAATTAAGTATTAAATGCAATTACAATTACCAAGGTTGAGAAATTCTATGTTACCTACATTTACCTACCCGTAGATTCGTAAAAATTCCATTAACCCAAACCTGAATTAGGAATGATGACTTAATGACATTTTTACGACAATGTAGGTAAACTACAATATCCCTCTTACATATATATATATATATATTTTGAATTTATATGCATTTTTATACTATAATTATTAAACATTTAAGTGGATATAAAATTTGTTAGTGCCTATTTTTGATGATTTTTAATAATTAAGTGCCTGCTTATTTGAAACATTTTTAATGCCTTAACATCCAGTCTTGAGTAATTACCTTGTGAACTGCTGGTTAACTTTTAGTTATGTAACTTAGTAGTCGTTAGTCCAGTACTTTATACGTGAAATATTTTTTGCTTGCTTACAGACACCTTTATTTGAGATTGTGTATTCAATAGAACTAACCAAATTTCAAAACTTAAGCAAACAACACAAATTCTATTACGAAAGCAATAACAACTGCGATGTGAATCGACTTTAGATCAACTTATGTCACGTGACGAGTCATTTACAAATTACGTAAACTCTAATAATTATAATACAATACGATATAGACAGTATATAGTAACCAAAAATGAAAACAAAGAATCCAAACAATTACTATTTTTAGGTTCGGTTGTATAAAGTAAAGGGGTTAGCTGACGCCATTGTTAACTAATTCATAGCTATTGATTGGAGAATGTCGTTAGCAAAACAATTGATTTTCTACTAATGACGACGCTTAACAACAAACAAACAAAGCTTTCTGCAACAGGGCTCTAGAGTTTGTAACATCTACGGTATCTAGCACTTTGGCAAATTACGGATTAGTAGTAGTAGTTCATGAGTATTTATGTTTTTTACGTTACACATTATGAACAACCTAAAGAAACACCATGGTAACTTCTAGTTCGTAATAAGATTATAATAATAAAATACAATTTTCAAGTCAATAAACTCTGTTTCATAATAGTATGTGATGTAGTTCACAGTAATATGTCATTATTTTAGAAAGAACGAAAAAAATGACACCTTCAATGTTTTGGCGGCAGTAGCTGAAAACCCCAATATAAGTTCAAGGCAAATAGTAAAAAGTTTCACTCTTATAAATACCAATGTCATCACAAGTTGCGTAAACATGATTTGGATAGGAATGAATTTTGCTTTCAAATGTTTAAAAAATGTAACGCAGATAGTTTTTAAGAAATATTTTGTTTACGGATGAATACACGTTGACACTGCACAATGAACCAAACGTGCAAAATTGCAGAGTATGGACTACTGACAATCTGCACAAAACTGTACAATGCAAGACTTAATATGCTCAAAAAGTTAACGTTTGGGTGGGATTTGTGGTAATATTAGATCATTACATTATAAGACCATTTTTCTTACACGAAAACCTAAAAAGAGAGCGCTTCCTGCAGTTGTTAGAAGAGGATATAGCTCCGGCGGTGGTAAACGTTGCTGGAGACAATCAAGAAATTTGGTTCCAGATGAATGATGGACCAGCATACAATTGCCAAGATGTGAGTGAATTTTAAATTAGTTTTTCTAATGTCATTGGTCCAAATTGTGCAATTAATTGGTCTGCTAGTTCTTTCGCACATTGATTTTTTCTTTGGGGACGAACATTTTAAAATGTTGAAAAATTATTTTCAAGCCCAGTGTGACAAAATATTACAATATCAATTAACAAATGTTAGACGGCAATTTTACGACAGGTTCGGCCATTGTTTAGTAGTAAATGGTGGTTTGTTTAAACATTTGCTATGTAAGTCCACTTGTTTGCTTTTATAATTTCATGGCATTACTGATTTTTTTAAAATAGAATATTAATTATTCAATTTTGGGAAATGAAATTGTACACAATAGTATGGATGGGAAGCAAATAACTCAACATAAAAGATTTAGCATTGAAATCACTATGCTGCATTTTCCAAGTCATCACTCTTTATAGTATAACCCATTCTTTATGTCGTGTCTAACTGTCTGCTGCATAGTAATTTCTCATACCTTACAAAGGAGCATAGTATATTCTGCACTGAACATCAGAAGAAAATAAAATTAAGTTTATTAATTAAATACTTACTGTTCGGGGCTTTGATCTGTGTCACTTTCTTCTAGTTCTGTTTTATTTCGTTTCTTTTCGTATATTAAAATAACTGCACAAAGCACAACTACTTCTGCACAGATTCCTAAAAATGGCCACAGTGCTGCGTATTTGTCTATAAATTAAATAAATCGTTAAGAAAAATAAAAATACGATTCTAAAGCAATTTTACCTTTTACTCTAACCATTGCTACAGATGGCTCGCTCTTCTCGTTGGTGTGTCTCGAGTATCCTATACATTTCAATTCTGCCTGGTCATCCATTGTGATATCTCGAACCAGAAAAACGGAATTTGGAACCTCTTTTTCAGAATCGGCCTCTAAAGTAACTCTTCCTTCGGATTTGTTATATGATATCCCCTCTAACAATATAAACTTATTTTAAGCATTTAGGTAATATTGATACTCACTGTATTCCCATACAACTACTGGAACAGGATTCCCAAGAACTAGGCACACAACTCGAAGTTTTTCACCTTCTATCACACTTATGTCCTTTGGTATTTTTACATAAATTTTACCTGTAATTACAAAAAAAATTAAAACTGAACTAAAAGACGTTTAATTTACATACTTTCTACAGTTATGTATGCACGATTAGATTCAATGTTGTTGATTAACGCCACGCACGAATAATTCCCTGCGTCGTTTTCATCGGCAGAATTGAGCTGAAGCTTATACATGACGCCGTCTTGTGAATGAGATAATGATACTCGTTTATTAATTGTATCTATCTCTGAAACTAATTTTCCATCCTTTTCCCTAGAAATAAAAAATATACATATAACATTGAACACAAACAAGATGTAAACATACCACTTAACAGTAAGTTTAGAATTAGGATCTAAATCATCTGTCGTCACATTACATGATAATTGTAGTGCTTCTTTAATTTCATATTTTGTTGTACTCGTCGTGGCATCATCGTATTTTGGAATTATATAAACTGCAACAAAATGTATGCTTAATTGACAATTCTAAAATAAATAATTTACAGTTTATAAGGGTTGAAATAATACAGAAAAAATTGCAAAATTTGATACATTAGAGACTATTGTAGGTACTCAAAAAATATATTGTTTTGCTGATTTAATCAAATTGTATTTCCCATAGTAATAAACAGCTTACATTAATGCTGAATTATGAGAATTTTAGTGTCATGCAAATTTAAAAAATAATTATATGTAAATGAGTGAGAAAAAAATAATAAGAAATAAACAGTAGATATTTGCATTAAGACAATGCCGAGTAAAAATGTAATGAGTTTATATCTAAAACGACAAAAAAAAAGCTATTCCTACACTGCAAAAAAATTCTTAACACAACAACATTGTAATTAGTATAAGAAAATAAAACGAAAAATTAATATTTCCCCGAACTCAAATAAATAAAAAATCAAAGTAGTTGAAAACGAGTAAATTAATTTTAGTATCGAGTATATATAAATGCTAAGTTGCAATTATTATTTGAAAATTATTGTAGTGTTTATCATTTGCTTTAATATAGTATGTATTTAAAAAAAAACTCATTATGGCCATGTTTATTTTTCGATTTAATTCTGTTCTGAAAGAACAAATAAGTTATAGCATGTAGGTAACCAAAGAACAATATACTGACGAAAAAATATATTCAAAATTACTTAAATCTAGAAAAAACCGAGGAAAAACACTGATTGTCTCTTATAGAACTCGTCATTTAATCAGGTCCACAAATTTGCTATTGATTTCATTTATTTTTTATTTTTGGCGATACAGCAAATATTTTTGAAACACATAAATTATCTTTCAAAGCAGTTATCAGTTTTGTCATTGCTTGCATATATTCAATGACGTATTTTTGTAAAAACCTTTTCAATGTTATATGCATATGTAGATATGTATTTCTAGAAATACAGTCGTAGGTTAGTGTACAATATTTTTGATTATAACTTGGTAACTTCATGCATTTAGAACCGAGAAGCTTTATGATTTTTACCGCTGCTAATGAACTTCTAACATTTTTGTTAATGATGCAATATATTTCTCAAACTAACATGCATTGAAAGTCATAGTGAACCGCATTCAAAACAAGGTGTTTGATGAGATGAAAGTAAAAGTGCATTGATTAACTTTTATTATTACTTATGAATAGGTTGTGACTTAATGTCTACAGCGGGTAGAATAAGCAGCAAATACAAGAAGTTTAAAAACTAAGTGCATATGTATAATATGCTTGTTAAAATAAGTTTATGACATTGTTCGATAATGGTAGCGGCATAAAAGTAAACAGAACATAATCATTTAATTATTGAATAAAATTTATTATAAACCATTGTGATATTAATATATTTTCTATTTATGCCCACAACTGAAACCGTACAATTTTGTACAAAATTAAATTTATAGATTTTAATATAGTGACTTTCTGATGAGCAAGTTTTTATGTAACAAGAATAAAATGTGTTTGAGTAATTTATGACTTGTTTGTCAGCTCAAATGTCTAACTAAATGCATTCAAGTGATGTTGAAAAACTTATGTAAATGTGTAACTGATCGTACGCTACTGTATTCTGATTATAGTGCAAGAAGCGACATTATGGAAAACGTGTTCGTTTTTTTGGCAATGAAATCAAAAGATGAGTTGTATAATGCTTATATGATTTTATTCCTCCCTCTTTTAGTTACATATTAGTAATGTTTAAGCCTAGAATAATTATATTATATAGACGAAGAAGGTAGTGGACGCCGAGCACTGATGAGCGGATGCATCTAGACTATCAAACTGAGTAATTGAAAACAGACAAAACCAAAAATTAACAATAGTATATAAGTGTAGCTATGATTATAACTAACAATGTCTAAAAAATGTCATTTTTTTTACAAAATTGCGACCATTTAAAAAAAAGGTAAACAAACATGACTATTTTTAGCATTTAAACCTACATAAAAAATCGATATTTTGGAAAATGTTTAATTTTTGTTGGTTATAACTTACAACTACAAACATTTCAATTCTCTACTAATGTCCGAAAACGACATCAAAATCGACGGAGCAGTTTTTCTGCAATCTAGTCCCCTAGAAAAAAGTGATTTTTGGGAAATGCGTTTAAAGTTTTCATAGCAGTTTGCTGCCCTAGTTGCACTTTTTTATCTAGTTTATGCTTGTAAAGTCTTCAGTATTCGACGTGAAACGGCAGGTTCGATAATCGCGTATTTCGACTACATCGAATAGTTTAAGGGAAAAACGGATTCGCCCACATACGCTTCGTAGCTTAAGGTATCAAAATGTGTAATTAAAGAAATCGGTTTCTTAAAATTGTCCTTAACCAAATGAAAAAGTGTCTATTTAAAAACCTCGTAATATCGTAATTACAATAAAGCTTCGTCTCCATTTATGCGTTGACTTGCCGAAGTTAATGCGGCATCGCAGCGCGTTCGACTACAGAGTTGCGTTTCCACATTGATAGGAGTCAGTTGGGTCGCTTGTAGCTAGTAGTGCATACGTCAATAAAATCCAAACAAACACGAACAATGCCAAATGTGCCTTTTGCATCGACCCGTAAATGCAGTTTTTACTTAAAACTCGAGATAAACAGATTAAACCAATTAATATATGAATTTTCACTAATATATACGTATATATGCGTGATATTATACTAGTTTGAAAATATGTGATAGTTGTTTCTTGCATATATTATATCGTCTTTAATACTTTCTTGTTGTCGTATATCGTATCCGAAAACCACCCAGAGACAAGCCAAAAGTGGTCCACATTGATGGTCTACCCCCGGTTGCTGGCGATAATCACAATACGCAAGTTTAGGTCCGAACCAGAGTAATAACTAGCAGAACCAGGAATCAAATCGAAGGAATGGAGTTCGATAAGTTTATAAGCTTATACGGAGGTTCTGCAAAAGCTAGGTTCGGAGTTACAGTCGAGGAACAACAAGACCTGTTCTAAACACGAAAAGTTTACACCATCGCACATTGCGTGAGCGAGGATCTTGCCATATCCAGAGGGGTTGCAGTCATATGTAAAAAGAAATTTGCGCAGCTAGATGAACTACGGAGACAGCAACCGGCAGTCGGAAAAGTTTTAAAACTACGTGGTGATAGAAGCTTCGTTTTCTATTTGGTCACCAAGAAATACTCACGTACCAACGTTATATGAAAATCTGTGGCGAACATTATGGAATCTCAAGAGAGAAATGGAGTTCCACAATGTTAAGAAATTGGCAGTAACTAAGCTTGGTTGGCGCTTAGATCAACTGAATTGGAGGACAGTTCAAAATATGTAGGAGGCCGTCTTCCGAGGAACAGGCGTTCAAGTGTTGGTCTGTAATTATCAACTAAGGAGAATATCGGGTCAGGAAAAGTCAATTGACTGTTACTTTTATAGTCAAGGAAGTTGCCGAAATTGAGAAAGCTGCCGCTATCGCCACGATCCTTTCAACCGGTGTCGCATCCAGTTTCCTGTTCTGGAACAGAACAGTTCTAAGAAGGGGGCAGTGAAACGTTCGAAAAATTATTCTCAAGTTCGAGAGCCTTCATCAAGTTTTTATCTATTTCCAGAACGTTCACCGAAAGATATAGAAAACTCTTAAACGTTTGGCCAAAATATGTAAATGCGGTACAAACAAATCATAAGTCAGTTATATCAGTAATTCAAAGTCGGCAGTGTTAAGAAGGTTGTTTAACTTCAAATAAATAAGTGATTAACCCGTGTTCGAGATAAATACAACGAATTAAAATCGTACGTGACTTTAATGTAAACAATAAGTGTTAAATTGAAGTTATCCGCAGACTTTATCTTTCGTGTAAGTGATAGTGCTATATAAACTAGTCTTAGTGTTTGTATTAAATATCCTTAGATTTATTTAAGTTGAGTTAGTTTTAAACGTGCACATATTTTAGTATAAATAAATTTTAATAAATTTTACAATATAAAATAACACTTGGTGAGCAATCAAAGATAAAATAATTGTAACTGCGAAACAGATACAAGTAGTTTTTAATTGAATTAAATAAAACATAATAAAATTTGTTTATTTGCTAATAGCACTAAAATTTTTTTACGAAGACAAATACAAATGACTTAATTGGAAAATAACATATACATATATTTGAAGAAACATTTAAATAATATTCTTTTACAATTTAAATCGAGCATATGATACTGTTTATCACCAAGTACTACTGGATAAGCTTAAATTATTAGGCTTTAGAGAAATCGCTCTATTTTTTTAAAAATTACTTATCAGAACAACAACAGGTTTTAAGATCAATATCCTCGAGTGAAATTAAAATTAGAAAGTGCGGTGTTCTGTAGAAGGATCACTTAAGAGGTTTATGATAGACCTTCATCGTGTGAGTCACGGATTAAATACCGGTTGAATAATATTCTTTCTCAAAGTGTTCAATATTAATTTACTACTGTAACTGTGCAAACATCTCACATCAAAAACCTGGAGATTCTCGGCGCATCCCGGCCTTAAGCGATGCCCATTCCAGTGCCGTAGGTGTAATTTTTAATTTGTTACCAAATAATTTGTAAGTTTAATTAAGAGATATTATGCTAAGCTAAACAAATACGGATTTTCCATGAATTTCTTTTTATGAAAACAAGATTCAAAAGTAATAATCTTACCGGCTATACGCTTATGGAAACTGAACTCAAACGCGTCTTCTGGGAATCAGTTAACTATCTTGAAATTTCTGTTAATTGGCATTTAAGATGGAACAGTCATGTCCAAAATACAAAACTTCAAATTAGAAAATTTCTTTATTTGTTTATTTCTCTTAAGAGATATTCTTGGCCTTCGTTTGCTTAAAATTATATACGTATCATGGAATGGTTTAATATGTAATTTTGTATGGTATTCTTTTATATCGTACAGTATATTTATCCACTAAAAATAGTCCACTAGTTAATAATTAAAATACTGCTAAAACACCTTACCGATATATTATTACTTTATAAAAAGTATTGTTTTATTATTAATTTTCTTGATTGAGATGAGATTAGAATAAGATTTCAATCTTATTAATAAATAGCTTAAAAATTTAAAAAAAAATTATAAAAGTCTTTTAAACTAAATTATAGTTGTTATTGAAATATTGAAATCAGAGTTAAAAGAATATAAATATTTTAAATGTTTGAAACTCCGATTAGTTAAATAATATTAAATATTATTTTAATGCATTCAGTTAACACTTGTCCCCTGTAATCATTTGTCTTGTAATTAACAGAAAATGGAAATATCTTACAAAGTATAAATACGGTGTTTTCATTAAAAAAAACATTTTAAACCTAAATTAAAAATATACCTTCGAAGCACACTACACATAGAAGCTTTACTCATTCCAATCTAAATTTGGTATTTTGATTAAGCATAATACCAATACGACTATGAAATACTAAATAAGTTTGACACACTCTAACCAAATGGTTGTAATTGCTTCATACTTAGATATTTCTTGGTTTAATAATGAATTATTCTTGAAAAATGCTTTTGAATGACAAATGTTGGAAAAAGAATAATAATAAAGAAAATCAATCAGAAATCTATGCTTGTAAATGTTTAGGTACTAACCCTGAAGTCTTCAGGTAAGTAACTAAAAACAAATGTGTTCAAAATTTTCAACAATGGTTACTTAGCTAATAGATGAGACGATGGTAACCTAATGGAAAACGTCTTGTATGAGCTATCATTAATAAATTAGTAGTGCAAACAATTAGATTATGGATTGGATAGACGCCATCGTACGATAGGTCTCTTAGAACGGCAGTTATGTTTCGAGAGATTGCACGTGAACTAGGAATTTCAAAATCAGCGGTTGATCGTTTAAAATTAAAATAACACACCTAAAAGATTATGGAATAAAGAGTTATAAAGCTGCTCAAAAATCCATTTTGACTGATGAAGACGTGTAGAATTTTGTCAACGTTACATCCAAGAATCTTTACAATTTTGGCAAAACGTTATTTGTGAGTGAGGGAGTAATTAGCAGTTCGTGCCCCCTAATAATAATAATAATAATAATAATAACCTTTATTCACATGTGTACATAAAATAATACGTACATGTGTTAGTATTATAATAACAATTGTTTGTAAATATTGTAGAAAACAAATAAGACACAAAACTTGACTTGACAAAAAGGGACATACATTTACTAGTTACATTGTCATAATTATTTCTTCTTTATGTAAAACGTATTTTACTGAAGTTTGAACTTTTGATTTACTAGTTCTAAAATGAATACATTGTGTTTTTGGAAAGTTAATAATTAAAGTTATGTTTCCCTTATTTTCAAGTGCTGTTTTATTATCCGCAGCTACGATTATAGTTGTGTCGTCAGCGTACATAAAAACATCTCCTTTTGTAATAAAATTCGGTAAATCGTTGACGTATAAAGAGAAAATAATTGAACCTAAGATACTGCCTTGTGGTGTACCCATATGTACTCTGAAGTAGTCTGACAAAGTAGTATTATATTTGACTTTAAAATTGCGGTCAGATAAAAAAGAAAGCTAATTATTAATACATCCTCTTACACCTATTTTTTGTAGTTTATCTGCTATAAACGAAATGTTAATGGTATCAAAAGTGCTAGTCAGATCAAAAAAGAATGCAATTACATATTTGTGTTTTTCCAACAGGCAAGTAAATCGAGCAAAGCCAATACGGAACCATAACCTGCAACAATATCGTCAAAGCATTTCAGACACTTTTTAAAAAGAAAGTCTGACACAAAAGAGAAATTAGAAGCGAAAAAAATAAAAAAAAAGATGACGCTGCAAATGTGACAGTAAAAAAGATTGGTTAGCAAAAACAGATGATAATATAAAACGGGGCAAATTTCCAGTGGCGGGACTTTCTGGTAACATAGCAGAACCAACAGAAATATGTTCGAAGTGTGACTAAGAGCTTGACATTGAAGATGAAGACGTCAAAAATATTCGTTGTGACTTATGTTCAAAGTCATATCATTTATGCTGCACCAACTTTCAAGCCTTAGATTATCGTTATGATAAATATAACTCCTTTATCTGTAAATTTTGTTCAATAAATTCTAGGTACCTAGGTATTTCCTTTTCAATTTATTTTACCTAAGCCGATTGGTGTATAAAAGGTTGAACACAAATCATCTTAGAGGCTGACCACTATCAATGGCACCAAACACCATGTAAGTATAATATATTACGTTTAAAATTTACAAAACTGTACTCTTAATTTTAAGCACTCCTAAATAACACCTAAGTGAAAATGCATCTTAAGAAGCCACCCATTGCCACAGGCACCCTATTCAAACAATGTTTAATAAAAATAATAAATAAAATAAAATTATTTTCTTCAAAAGCCGAAATCAAAATTATTCTGTCGAACTTAGAAATGTACGCAAAAGAGATTAGTAAAAAAAGGCTCGTGTGTTACCACCTTTATATATGAAGTTCAATAATTAAATAAAATCTTGAAACGTTGTATTATAATAGGATGGTATTCAAGTATATCCAAAGTAATTGTATGCTTGATTACGTCAGTCATGAACACTCACGGACTTCATACTAATGACAAAGTATTTACAATGGAACTTTAAGGCTAAAGTCTACTGCCAAGTGTGCGAGAGAGATAAAAGACATGAAAAAGTATTTCCAAGTTATTTCAAAAACCCTTCCGTTTAAATATAGTTTAAAAATGGTATTATAATAAGAACGTGATTGTTAAGAGAGGATGTTTCTTATTTTTCAAAAAAAAAATTTTTTTACAATTTTTTGTTTTCAAAAATTTGGAAAAAAACATTTTTTTCACAATTGAAGGTATACATTTTATTCTACACATTTTGTCAATTAAAAACACATTTTTAAATTTTAGTATATGCCTACCGGTACCAATCAAAAATCAATTTTAATTTCTATTTTTCATCTAGCCGCTTTCGCAACTTGACACCACTTGCAATATGAGACAACAAAAACAAAACGAAAAATTGACAAAGTTTACCACTACTAATATATGCATTTCCACGTGTTTGCATTGGTTGAATGTTCGAGTGTAATAATCAGTCATATTTCATTAATCTTTTATTTACAAGTAAAGTATACAATTATTATAAAAATATTTGTTAGCTCCAACAAAATTTTAGTTTTCCCTTTATGTCCATATTAGACCATAGACGCGGATCATTTATTTCCGGCAGCAATTTATTTTTATAAAAACTGATGAGCTGTGGCTTCATTTTACAATTCCAAAAATTGTCATCTTTATAAATTCTTTCAATTGATATCTTTTTTGGTCCACACAACAAAATCACAAAAATCTTTTTCAGTTATATGCAATTGCCCCTGAATCTGATAATAATAATTGTGATTGGTTTTAAGTTTAAAATCAGTTTTCAAACAAAATTGTTTCAAATTTGTTATTGCTTCTTGAATGTTAAAATTCTCAGCAGTCTTCGGGCACTTTATTTCCACTATACCATTGTTTGAGGTAAAAATTCCATCAGGACAAGCTGCAAGAAATCCCAAATTCTAGATCGATAAATAAACCGCATGGAATAACTTTTTTTCTCCTGACTTTTGCTCGTATGTTTTTATCGCCGAATATTCAGACTGCAATACAGCTGGAAAATTTTTTTTACTCAAACTAAATTAACAAAAAAATTAATTTTTATTACTATATTATTAATATAAAACAATTATTGTATATCTTTACACGGCCTCGGTCGTCTAAATTGTAGATTTGACTTTTTCTTCACTTTTTGAACCACAAAACGTTTGTAATGATTCTATCATCTACTTCATTTTTTCAGGAAAATAATTTCATTGTAATAAATTCAAAAATTTTCCTACTCGGAAAAAAAGCACAATATACCTTACACAGTGAAGAAGATTTTGCCAGAAACGAAAATACAAATCGGTTTTTTTCAAATCGTTGCGTTGGTTGACATGATAATGTTTCGTTTGAATCTTGATGAATGAATTTATCTTTGTTTTGTTGTTGCAAGTTTGAAGGTATATTGTGTTTCGTGAAACATAATAAAGATAATAAGTAGTAATGACGTAAAGCACGCATGTATAAGTACTCATTACATATATAACACATTATAAACGACAATTTTTGATATTTGTTTTTGTTAAGAAAATATAAAAAATGTAGTTCATTTATAAAATCGTGAGATTTAATACCTTTATCATGAGAACGTGTGATTTAAGAGAAAATCCTGAGGTCTCACGATTACGGTGCGGTCTTGCTTGCGCACCCGCCGCTTGCGCAAACGCAGACTGCGTCCTGCGTCGCAACGCGGCACTTATCAAAGAAATATTCAAATCAAAATGCTGTTCGCAAATATTATTCAATTTGCAATATAAAGTATGGATTGTATTCTAGAAATAATTATCTATTACTTGTATACCTTCGATTTTAAATATCTCTTTAAAAAACCTACTTATCAAAAAAAAATATCGATTTTCATTACAAAATCAAATTTTGAAAAATATCCTCTCTGATCTCTAAAACAACAAATATAAAACAGTTTTTAGAACTTCATAAAAATGAACAGTTTATTATTAATCTTGGAAAAACTTTTGGGCTGTTTCAAACGCCATCTACTGTTTCAGAAACACACTAATTAGCTCTAGACTTTGGCCTTAAACATTCAACAATAAGCAAACCTATAGATGGTTATTCACTTACTTTTTATAACGGAAAAATGTAGACATTAATTTTTTACAGGGTTATAATTTTGTGAAAAGTTTTCTAAGTAGAAATAATGTTAACTTTGATAAAATAATAGGTTTAGAGGTTTTGTCATCACAATTATAGAAAGATCAAATTATTTAATTTAAGTAACATAATTTAATCATATTGTATATAACATAATATGTAAATATCTATACTATGAAAGGAAACGGGTTTTTAAATTACTGATTAGATTGTTTAATAAGTATGACGTATAAGCAATTATTATAATTATTGTAATAATATATTCAACAAATAATTGATTTGTAGTACTAAAGGTCTATATATACCAACTCGAATTACAACTTCTAATTCAAACTATGTATAGGTACTGTAAATCAAAATATTCGGCTATGTTATGATTATTTTGATAATGTGCTAAGAACCAATTTAACATTACTTTTTTGTTTTTATATGTAGTTTAAAAAATAAAAAAAACTACTGTACTTTGGCTTCCCATATCAAATGCACCATGTATGCAACTGTTTTTGATATCCAGAAAATGAACTCTCCGTGTCACACAAATTTAAAAATGATAATATAACGTATGTATGTATATTACGAACCGACGCAACTTCAAAACTTCCAAAAAAGTCAAATCGGTCAAATAAAAAAAAGGAATTGAAGTAGCTAAGAGATATAGAGCTAGAATCACTGATTAGCAGTTTTTTTATTTTCTAGTACTTCAACTAGTGATGGGAATTATAGTTCTTTTTTATGAACTAGCACGCTTTTTACTCTGAATTGAATTATTCTGTTAATGACTTAAATTTTATTATAATTTTCTTTTGAGGTGACAAATTATGATTGGTTGTTCGACCTCTACTACTGTATCATAAACTCTTTGTAATTAAAAATTATTATCTAGTTTTTAGTTCGGTTAGCAATAAAAGCGTGTTTTTTAGTTTTTTTAAACTTTTATTTTTTAGTTCGATTTTTATATTATCTATTTTAATTCATATTCGTTATTTCCATTTCAATCGGCAAGACTTTGTGATTATAAATTTTTTGACCCTTTGTAATTTAATTCCTTCTTTATCGATTATAAATTCAAGACCGTGTGTTTATCAAATTTTGTTCCGTAAAATCAAGAAATTGAAATTTCTGTCTTGATTATTTTGTTGTAAATAAGAAGCCTTTTTCTGAATCACGGTAATTATTATATTATGAATATTATAAATAATAGTATCTGTTTATTAGACTCGTCAGAAACTACATAAGCATAAAGAACAAACAAGACGAGAACGCAGCTATCTTCAAAAACAAGCAGAGTCCAAAACTGCTCGCCTGCGGAGTTCACGCGCTCTATCTTTGTTACTCTCATGCAGAAGATCCGTAAAGAAATTTATGAATCCTGACGATCTTAATCAGGATAATAGAAATTTTTTATGGAATTATTGCATTGTCATCGGTCCTTCAGACATGTGCAAAGTTTCAATTTGATCAGACTTCTAGAAGCCGGTGAAAATTAAGCTCAAAGATTTCGTTACATAGATAGATACATACAAACCCAAGCTTATAAAAGTGTGTTAAAAATAGGTTTTTATAAGGTATAATATACCCATGCGCAAACTCTTTTGAGTTAATAAGTAACATTAAAGGTCTGACAAATATAATACGATTTACGCCTGTCCCAACTAGATATGCCACTGATTGAAAAGACTACGACGTTAAACTGCTAGCGTTTCAGCTAGCTAGAAACAGAATGCTCTATGTTTCTTATGACTAAAGAGCGGAATATATGCAACAAAGCATTACCAAAATATGCGCATATATATGCATTACTTTTGCTAAAAATATGCAGCTATTTTTTCTAAATTTTCCTAAATATGCAAATGCATATTCATTAAAAATACTCATAAATAAAACAAAATCTTAAATAGACACATTTAGGTTTAATACATAAATTTTTTAGCTTCAACTTATGACTTACTGTTTTTAAATGTTGGTCGACTTGAAACTTCTTCTCACAGAAAATCTGTAGAAGAAAAAATGTTCAAGCACCAAAAGGAAATCAATTTTCATATGAACAAAAGCTACAATTTGACGAATTTACTAAACTGAACAGGAATTTTTCAAGTCCACACAGTCAAATATTATATTTTTTAAAAACGTGAAAAAATGCGACAGACTTGAACTATATTTCTGAAATTGCTCTGATACAAAGAAGCATATTGTATGGAATTCTGATACCTACGTAAATTTTAAGATAATGACATGTCAAAATGAATGTAACTTACGATTTTAGAACAGACTTTGCAAAATACTTTTTTTCCAGTTAACTTTAACTCGGCAAAACACTTCATCGAAGCACTTTTTTGAATTGTAGACATTTTAATTTAAAATATACAAAACACTTCAAAAGCACTATCACGATATTACGTTTACTTTAAACAAATGTTTTCGAAAAACGGAAAAATAATATTAGCCTCTTTAAAGCAGGTAGGTATCTATTTTATTTTTGAAATTGTTTCTACGTAAATATTATTTAACAATACGTATTTTGAATACTAAGCTAATAATCTTTTTCTTGAAAAACCCCTTAATTTCAGAGACAAATTCAATGACTTTGTAAAGCAATCTTTTGTTGCATTGTTATTCAGGTAGAAATGGAAAAGTCCAGAGTTGGTTCATACCGTTTCAACTTATAAAATTCGATCTAATTTATTGTAAGACAGTGAAATTTTAAAATTTCATATTAATTTATTTTTAGAATATGCAAAATAAATCGTGCTTAGCTTAAATATGCAATGTTGTTTGAAATAAGCAAAAATATGCATTATATGCATCTATATGCACTTTGCATATATTCCGCTCTCTACTTATGACAATGTCTTTGAAACAATTTTGTATCTCACGTGTGTTATAATTTGCGATAAATGTATTCAATGAATAGGTTACAAGAATCAAATATTCTTGGAATGGCTAGTATTCGGCCATTGGAAAAAAAAGGTACGAGCGGCAGGGGACATTCCATTCCTTGCCTCATAGAATTTGACTTGTTATCATGAAGTCGTACGCGCTACATCAACATATATTGGCGTATGAACTTTGAAAGAGTCAGATTATCAATATTGCAAAGCCCATGCTAGTATGCTCAAGGTCATATAGCTGAACTTCGAATCAGCTATCGCGCAAGCCTCGTACCTTATGCAAATCCGTCAACAAATCACTAAAATCAATAGAAACGGAAATGACATGTCAGATGTATTTGCCATGCTGACCACCGAGGGTAATCTAAGTTGATTTTTTTCAGTTATTTTCCGTTTGTCGATAATATTTGACTACAACATTATATTACAGAATGTATAATGTTAATTACGTAGAAAAAAAAGTATCAAACTTTTCAATTATTTTCTGCTGTCTCACTTTACCGTTTAATATCTTGTAAGCTAAAGAAACACATTAAAAAAATCCCGTTAATTCAACAACTATTCATATTTACTATATTATATTATTTTCAGTTTTTTTGAGAAAGTTATGTATTCATACGCACCAAAATGTGTTTGTTAGATTTCGGTTGCTTGTTTGTGTGCTTCGATTTCTCTCACGCTCTGATGAAGCCTCTTACGAAAGTGGGCGAAACGTTGGCAACTTCGGTTACAACAATGACACGATCCAAACCCGGAATACGTTCTCATCTTAGTATAAAACCGATAGTCTCTAACGTCTATGGAGGATTAATCCAGCATATTTTACGCAACTTTTCCGAAAAGTGGATAGGTAGAGGTGGTCCCAACAATTGGCCTCCTAGATCACCTTACTTAACAACAATAGATTTCTTTTTCTGGGGCTATGTTAAAAATTTGGTTTATCACACTCCACCGACGACCGCCGAAGATATGAAATTATGTATTCGCGATGCGTTGACATAACTGTAACTAACAATTATGAACAGAGAATAAAATTGTGTATTGAAGAAAATGAACAGTACTTTAAACATTTTTTGTGAATTTATTTGTTTCGACAGTAAACAAGTTTTTGTATATTACATTAATTAAAAAAATATCTATTCGATTAACAAAATTTATTGATGCAGGTAAGCTAATGAAAATAAGTCTGAAACTAATGTACATATATTGGTTTAGGAAACCTTATGACGGTTTAAAAGGAATAGTTATTTGTATCACTAGTCCAGAAAGTGCTATATTGCGAGTATGAGCATATTTGTAGGCCGAGGTGACGCCGAGCTTTTTAATTACTGAACTATATAGGTGTGGTGTAATTTATACGGTCCTATGTATCATAGTTTTTTTTTATAAATTATTAATATTGGTCCAGCATTTCAAAGCTGTTGCTATAGTGCGTTGATGATCGAAAAAAATGTCTTTCTATTTAAACATTTTTTTCGTGAACTCATACAATTGAAAACCCTACATGACTCACAAAAGGTTATGTGAAGGTAGGACCTGATTATATTGATTACTTTTAATACGAAGTTCTATATACATATTAAAAACATTATCGGTGGTGGCTTTTATAAAATTATAACAAAACTTAATTATAAAAATATCCGTTACTCATTTATATCCGGTTATCGATAGTTCAACAATATTTTCGTTCAGTACATGTGAACATGCTGTACATTAAGTTTATATCAACAACGAAAACATTTCGCATGATAATCGAAAGTAAGTAGTTAACACTATTTTTGACAACAAGGTCCAGAGATACGTTGACATAATGTTGATTATAACACAATAAAAATATTTATTATTAATATTATCAAATTACACTGATATTACTATGTTCAAAAATACAAATAAATTTTTACAATGAATCAGACGTAGAGTTTATACTCTGATTAAAGTAAACATTGGAAAAATAAACTACAAACTCTGACTTATTGAACATCACAAGTATTTATCCATAAAGCACGAATACGAGACATTGAGACCTGTAACAAATAAATCAATAAAAATGCTATGTGTTCTATTTTCTTTTTAATTGATAACTAGTTATAGCATGTTGTAACATAATGATTTTTTTTTAAATTTCGAACGTTGGCTACCTTAACCTATTTAAGCAAACGTGAATCGTCATTGTGTCTGTTTTACAAAGACTAAACCACATTAATTAATGAGTAGATAATTTTTGCGTAAAGATCTTCATATAAATCTGACCTATTTCACTAACTTCAGTTGTTTATAATATAGAATTTTGAAATAATGTATAAATAATGAAAGTAGATAAATACATTAAATTGTAATTAAACATTAGTCAGTGTAATTTATCTACAACAAACTGATTAAAAAAGATTTTCCGCTTTCAGTAAAGCACAAATAAATGTAGTTATTACTTTATTACAAGATTACGCGATAACAACAGTAAATTAGAAAAGAAAATGAAGAAAGTTGGACAATGCCAAAAAAAAACGAAGACGTACTATTTACAACAGAGCCTCAATAAACTTGCCAACAATTTTAACGAATTTATATTAAAGTATTAAACGTTTTACAAGCATTTGTAGAAACTGTCGTTCACAAATAAATCTGACTAACCTTGTTTGTCGAAAACTTTATTTTATGAGAAGTCATAAAACTTTTAAAGACACGTTTAAATGAAGACAGCTTTTAAGACGATGAGAAGTATATTGAGTCTATGTATGCAATCTTATTTTTACATTACGTGTTGAGACATATTGTCTCTGCGACGTTAAAAAATTATGTATAAACAGGTATATTTCTTCTATTTTCAATAACAAAATATGTGTTAGCAAAATAGTGCATCCAAGAATGCATCTTTTAATAATATAAAAAAAATTATACTGCATCTAAAAATGCTGTGGTATGTTTTTAAGAGCGAGAGTTGTTTAAATTTTCCCGGGTTTTTGCGGAATTGCGATTGGTTCAAAATAGGTATTTATAATATTTATACAAAATCAAGCACCGAAATGTTTTTATTTGAGATTTCAACATCGTTTGTATGTAAGTAGTTCATAATATAAAAAAATTTCTACAATTTTCAATCGAACCTTACTTACTTATTTTTTTATTATAATTTTTTTTATTTGAGCTGCTCTTATGTGAATGAATTTACAGAGTACCAATAACGTTAAAACATCTTCTCCACCTAAAAGATAAAAAATCTGAAAAGGAAATGGTTTTAAATGCTTATAAAGTATTAAAGAAAGTGAGTCCCTGTTTTCTGTAAAATCGTTGGTTCAAAAAACATCTCAAGCAACAGGTAAAAGTGTTAAATCAAAAGATGTAAGAAAATAACTTTTAAGTGGAATAACTTTAAATCATTTCTAAAAAATTGAATTCCGCAAACTTCTAAACACCCATCTAAAGTCGTCACATACTTATAATATCTCCAATGTGTCTATACTTCATTTAATAACTACGAGGAGTGATTTAAATTTATCGCGCTCAATTCATGTGATCCTATTGCCCAAATAACAGCCCTTCTTACACAAACACAAATATTGTTGTTTGTTTACTACGCCATTTTGATTTTCTATCGTCTTGTAACTTTTGTGTTATTTTTGCGCAGTAAGTCTAAATAAGTGTAAATTTTTTGTACGCATTGCAATATTAACTGTGTATCATGTATTAAAAGAATACAAAGTTACGTCTTCAACAGAGTGTGGATCGACTTGACGGGACAGTTAAAAATAATATTTGAAGATAGTACACGAATTCTTTTTCGAATATGAAACCCCGATACTGGATAATAATAGTAATGTTTGAAAAAATTGGTTAGAATGAAAGAATATCACATTTGAACGAGACATTGCTTTGTCGGAGCTTTTGCGGTTAATACATCTACACAAGGATCAACATAAAGGAATAGTCGATGATTTAATAGAATTGCTGATAATATTTATTAATGTGCATAGTGATACGAATCTAACATTGTATGATTTACTATTCTAGATGATTGATGAGTGTTGTATTTATTTGTTTTTCGACTCTCTTACTAGTAAATCGCATATTACCAACTATTTGATTGCTAAATAAATAGACTAGCCCGCAATAAAAAAATTACGCTTCAGTTCTATAAAAAAATGTAATTTGTCACGTTACTCTTGTTAGTCAATTGCGTTGAGTAACCATGAAAACGAATTAAAAGGGGTCATTTTGCTGAATTAAATTAATAAATGTTACATTTATGCTTTTTATTTTTATGAATGAAAGTGTTTGTAGAAAAAGTATAGTACACAACTAGAGTTGTATAAGCTTATTACATGCTTGTAAAATTACCACGGTCGCCGCTACGCGGCTCGCGCGCACCTTTTTTACTCGCATATAATAAGCTACCTACAACTCTCGTTATGTAATATACTATTATATTACTCGTTATTTGGAATACTAAATTTTCCAATTCGTGTTATTTTGTTACTTTCATTACGATTTACGTTTATAAACATGTTCTGAATTTTCCTATGATCAATTGATAGCGCTATAGCAATTTAATTTCAACCAGAGTTGCTACAGAGACATTTTTTTATACGTACATTTAACTTCTAAAATTATAGAAGCCTACTGTTTTTGAATTTACCGCCTCAAACTATATGGTTGTTTATCTAGTGACTTTTAGCAGTGTAAATCAGTCTTTTGCAATCGCTCCTCATAGTCATTAAATAGGTTCTAGTGTAAACTATGATTAAATTTAAGCTATCTCTGTTAATAAAAGAAACTATAGCATAACTTAATGCTTATATGATTTTTATAAAAAAAAATAAATACACGAATGAAGAGATCAATGCCATAATCCACCAACTATTACAGTGTTCATTGGTAGGATTTGTTTGCGTGTGCTAACGTGTTTAAAAATTCAGATAAGCGTTTCCTAGATAGCGAAGTGGCTCAAAAATAATTATCATTTTTCAAATAAGATACATGATATAAATAAAAAACTTCACTTCAGATAAAAATGTAATATCAAGTGATTAGTACAATTAAAGCACTTTTTACAACTTTATTCTGTAAATTTGCGACACATTACCTATTGCATTCTTAATAATTCTTCAGTTGTATTAGTAAGTAAATAAAGTCATATATTCATTTTTTTTTAAACTTTTAAGATCGATTTTTGTTCTAGGGTCTAACATTTATAGTTGCTGAAACTTTTGATATCGTTCTTATAATTTTTACTTTTCTATAAGGAAAGTATAGCAATGGCAATTTTCTTTCAAAAACTTTTTTTTGCATAATTTTACTAATTAAAAGTACACAAAAATCACAAAAACAGCAAGGTTATACACAAATGAAACAAGAAAGTCGATTGGATACATAAATGTCAAAATTTGACAGATGATGCTTATGATTGAAATCTGTTGAAATCGCATTAGAATAAAATAGTATATTGTATAATGAGTAAGGAATGGTTGGCAATACACATTCCTTACGAATTATACACTATACTTTTTCTACTCTATATTTAATTAGTAATCAAAGTTAAACAGAACTTTACGACAAAAAATAACGCAGAAAATAAATAAACTAATTTAAAAATTTGTATTGGTAATACCTAAAATGACAATTAAAAAATTATGTCAAAACTTGTATTTATTTTATGTCAACTTAACAGCGTTTATACTATTAGTTATTTGTTACTATTATTTAATTCTTGTTTTTTACTCATCTCTAGTTAAAGAAATGGTGAGTATAATTTACTTGCTTTAAATATATGCAATTTTAGTTAACTTGAAATCATTTAGTATTTGAATTTTTTTAAATACATTAATTTGAAGCATAACCTAATATGAACGAGCTGGATTAGTTTAAAAAGTACTAATGATTCAATAACAAGATTATGCTTTTGCAGCCGGTAAATAAAAGAAATCTAATCATGTCGAAGCCTGAATCGTTAATAATGTCGTCAAGTTCTGACAAATATTGATATGTGATAATTTTCCATAAAAGCTTCAACCAAATAACATGTGAATGTGACTTACAAAGCAAATAAGGTAGATTTGTAAATATTTAAAGATAATTTGTAATTAATAGATGTAGAACAGCGTAGTTAAAGAATTGAAAAAAAAACCTTTTATCAAATGCAAGATTATGCATTATTCTAATGGATCAAATATGCTGCAATAATCTTTACTGCAAAATTAGTTTAAATATGAGATATGAATTGTTAAAAAAACACATTGTAGGTAAAAGGCTTTTGCTTATAATTACATCTAAATATATAATTTTTTCAATGTATAAACCAGTGTTTGCATTAGTCTTGTAATAATTGATTGTATTTATGTTTATCTTGTGTTATTTATTATAACGTAAGACCAAAGTGTTTGTGATTAAATTTTTAACAAGCTGCGATTGGATTATTTTTATAAGATTATAATATAATATGTAGTGAAGTATACATAAATCCTTATGAAAACTGCATTAATATAAGGATAAATAATAATAAACAGATATCAGGCATGTGCGAAAGAAACATTTTGGTATCTTGCAACTATCGATGAACGCCAAAAGATAATTGGTTACTTCTGAATTTTCATGGAGTTCAAAAAACTGATAGATTTTCTAATAAATACTAACTTCTTTAAGTTAATTTGATCATGTTATTATAAAATGAGTAATTTTATTACAAGGATTGGATTACTTAATCTGTTTATAACACTGCAAAAGCAAACGTCGGATAAATTACTGTTAACATTTACTTCCCATTAAAAGAAAACCCTGCAGGAAAACAAGTAGCTAGGTTGCAAATTAGAAATTTTTACTTATTCTAATAGCAGACTTCTTTTTAAATCGGAGAGAGAGGAAAGTTCTACCCTAGCTCTATTTCATTTTACCGGCACTGCCACGTTAACATCTACAATATTCCTAAAACAACTAGAATTTTTTACATGTCCCTAAATAAACGTTGGGAGTGGTGTACCTGCTTTGCAAAAAGTCAAGGACAACAAACTAACTTCTAAATGAAAATAGTTAGATAATTCCAATGGAAATTATCTACATAGTTTATATTATTACTATTATTTGAATTCTTAATAAATGGTTTGACTATTCATTAGAATAATTGAAGTCTGTTGATCATTTTTGTTTTTATTACACCAACATTGAATAAGATATGTTCGAAGCAATTCGGTATTTCACTCGACTAAAGAATTCGATCATGTTTTTGATGCAAACTTATAATACGTAATGAATCTGAACAGTTAATATTGTTCGGAGATGGAGTTTTTATAGTTGTTATTTTAACGATAATTCTAGTGATAGTTATTTCATTTTAATTATTGCTACTAACCGAGTTAACAAGAATTTGTTGTATATTATTTGAGTTATGCTTAATTATATAGTTCAGAGTGTATTATATACATATTGCATATTATTATGAAATACATTTAACTTTTTCAATGATAATTTAACCATTTAAACATTCAATTGTGTCCATCACTAGTTATAGTCATAATCGGAAGTTATAACTTTGTTCAAGTGACCCATAACGTGGCCCCTGCTTTTGTGTTTATTCAAGTTTGTTTTGGTTTTTTTTTCAGGCCTCGAGTGTTTTTCAAAAGTAAAACAATTAAAAGTTAGGTTATTGTTTTGTTTTGTTGAAGGTTTTGTTGTCAAGAATGACATTTATTTAGGGACATTTACAAAAATTCTAGTTAGTTTAGGGCAATTGAAGGTGCTGATGTTGCAATGCCGTTAACATGGGTTAAGGTAGAGCTAGGGTAGAACTTTCCTCTCTCTCCGATTTAAAAAGAAGTCTGCTATTACCTTGAACTTCTAAAATATATTTGCATTTCATTAGAAGAAAGTCACCACTAAATGTCAACGTTTACGAATATAACCTAAAATGTAATTAATAAATCATAATTTTTACGCTATAAAAGTAATGCAATACCTTCTACATGACACTGATTGATTTCGTTTTTCAATTTTATAATTTGTGATGCACGGAATATTTGTTAAAGTCTTCTAAATTATGTTCTTATAATTCATTATCCTGTACGTTAATGGGTTTGACCTGTACGGAAATGAAATTAGACAATCACAATGCACAACGTTGCCTAATCGCAATTAAACATACAATGTATCGTATTATCTGTTAGTCGTAGAAAATGTGTTTTTCGTAAAAATACGTTAATAAAGAAATGTTAAAAACAAACTTTGAAGTCAAAAAACGAATCTTTAATGAAACAAAAGTATCAAAATTCCTGCATTATTCTTAATCACAGCTATTTCTATGAACAGATAACAATACTAACACTTGTTGATAGACCAAAAGTACCAACTTCGAGAACCTTGTAAAGATGTATGAGACATGATACAACATATTACCATTAAGATTTTCGATTCAGAATTGAACGCAGAATGTCGCAGCGTGTAGCTTTTTCGTGAATTTATACACACACCGTGGATATCTATTCTCCAATCACTTTACGCTGCGTAGCTTAAATGACATGTGTAACAATAAATCTGGCATTATAGTATAGATAGATGAACTAATAATTAGGTTTCGCAAACATTATGACATCTGAAAAACAAAAAGGTATTGTTTGAAACATGGTAATATACAAGAACAAGTCATCATTGAAGTCACCTTCTAAGACAAACAGTATATACTTTTTCTAAAACACAAACTCTTCATCTGTGTTACATTTTTGCTCTTGGTCATCTAGAATAGTTTCAAAATGGCAAATCATCCCAAACTAAACTAGAATTCGAGTGACATCAACTTGGCTGATAAAATGACTTTTGAATAAAAAAAAGTAGACGCACTAGAAAATTCTTATCCTAAATTGCAATATAAATATAAAAAACGCAAAATTAATAAACATGTGAATTTAAAAGCTATACTATAAACTTAAATGTGTACTACTGTTTGGTATGACTTAAATTTTCCTTGGCTCAAAAAAGTAAATGTAAGCATTTAAACGTTTTCAGTGCTAAGGTCGGTTATAATTACAGATCGGTTTTATGGAAAATGCATATATATATATTGCACATTTGACCCATTTTTTATATTTTACCTTTAAGTTTAATAATTCATTAAAGCAATTTATAGAAATTATTTTTGTTTCAAACGTTTCTAGTAAATTTAGAAAAAATCCTTTATTAAAATGCATAAAATTTTACCGCGGTTAAAATTTTAGGTTAAGTTAAGTACATAAAATAAGGTTTCAACAGCAGAATTACATTTTAATTCTTTATAATATTAGCACCTAAAGAATACAAAAATCTGCAGCTTATACTTTCAAAACAACTAATTTTATATTGAAGGTTGAGTAACAAAAGCAGGTGCTAGTTCTAAAATGTAAAACACATGCGGTGTCGTTTTGTTTTTATAAAAAAAAAGAGTCAATCGTGTTAATTGCCGCACTGACCATATTTTTTGACACAAAAAGACAAAGAAAGAATACTTAACCACTTAATCTTGGTGCTTGTAAATTAGGAACGTTTTTAGAAAATCGTTTAAGTGTTTTTATAACAGTGCGCACGCCGAAAGCTTAAAAAAACTTACTTCTATAAATATTTCCCAGTTGTGAGCTTAATAACAATTAGCCGAAATGTTTACTAGTATAGGTATTACATTTTGTCGTGGGCCGTGGCGCTGTAATCGTATTTTGTCGGAAATTCGCTACTATGCAACCTACAAATATCTAATTATTTTATAGTTGTCAATTCGTCAAACGTCATTTTACTTCAGCTTTAATTTCCGATCTTTACGTATTTTTCTCATATTTATCCTTACTATTGGTGCTTTATTGCTTATTTAAAGTCTTTGTCAAGACTATTCCACCTCTAATTTAAAAGTTCACTGTAAGTAAAATTTTATAATTTTTTTTAAGTTAATGATTTTTCTGTTTGTAGGAGTATTTCAAACAATGGCATTGAATAAAAGAGTTATTCATAGTCAAGGACGTGAAATTATATATATATAACGTTTATAAATTTATGTTAACTGAAAAAGAACAAAGACAACTTTCGATTCCTTTGAACAGCCTCCGAGAAAGGGTAGCAACAGCTACTGGAGTTGGGTTGAATACTGTGAAGCAAATTCTGAACGAAGCTTCTGAAAAACCTGAACATAGTAAATTCTCTTCACCTAGAAAAACAATTAACAAAGAAAGCCCAAAATCATCGGTAGACAAATTCGAAGAAGAAATTATACGACGAATCATTTATACTTACGCTGACATTTATCATAAGAGACCAACAATGCAGGCGGTATTTCAAGAATTACAGAAAGAAGTAAATGTTGACTTTCAAGGAAAATTATCTTCCTTTAGAAAGCTTGTACGAAAAATTGGGTTTCAATGGAAAAAAACTCAAGATAATCGCAAACAATTAATAGAAAAAGTAAGCATTAGAACAAAACGTATCGAGTTTGAGAAAGTTAAAACAGTATAAAGAAGAAGGCAGAAACATTGTGTATTGTGATGAAACATACTTGCACAGCTCACATACAGTCTCGAAGAGTTGGGATGATGGCAGTGACAAGTGTTTAAAGTCACCAGTTGCAAAAGGCCAACGTTTAATAATTCTCCATGCTGGAGGCCGAAATGGATTTGTTCCAAATTGCCTATTAATGTTTAAGTCGGGACTTAAAACAGGTGATTACCATGATGACATGAATAGTTCTAATTTTGCAAAATGGTTAAAAGAAAAAAATATTCCTAATATTGAACCAAATTCAGTGTTAGTATTAGACAATGCTGCATACCATAATGTTTCTGTAGATGCAAACCCTACATTTCCATGGAAAAAATATTTAATGCAGAAGTGGTTAGCGGAAAGAAGTATTTTGTTTGAATCATACGAAACAAAAGTCGAGTTGTATGCGAAGATTCAATTAAACAAACCACTGCTTAAAAATTATGTAGTTGATAAATTACTAACGGAACATGGACATGTTGTTCTAAGATTACCCCCTTACCATCCAGAACTCAATCCAATTAAAAAAATATGGGCAATAATGAAAAAGCATGTAGCTGCACACAATACGACATATAAGCTAAGTGATGTTTTGCAGTTGGCAGAAAATAAATTTCAAGAAATCGGTGCAGCCGAATGGCAAAGTGTATGTGATCATGTAGACAAAGTGGAAGCAGAATACCTCGACAGGGAAGTTGTGAGTGACAGTGTCCCCGAACTTATTATTAACATCGGTGAATCCGAAACAGATGACGATGAAGAATCAGATTGCTATTCTTCAGATGATTAAATAATAATTTATTTTAATCTACGTTAATTACCACTAAGTTTTGTGTTTCATTGTTTATTAACAAATTTTTGTTTAAATGTCCAAAACGTAATGGAGCAAACTTTATTACGAGTTTCGATGTCTATCTTTGTATTTATTAATAAATCAAAGTATTCATTTTTAAAACATTATTAACTTTTATAATTAACAAATAAAACGATAATTTGTCAATATCACAGTACTGATTATACTTTGTTACATTATCGATTTAATTAAAATCATTGAAAAACTAATTGTAATTTCGTATAATATACTTTGTAATAAAAAAAGGATAAACAACTTATTTTAGCATTTTGTAAGTAATCTAGAACATCGTATTTGTGTGTAAGCACATAAGTTCTTTCGAAATTGGAAAACTAGCCAAGAACAGAAACTGTTATGATGAAACGTTAACATACCTTAATAAATAAATTGATTAGCAGGGTATATTTTTTGGTTAATTACTACTAACGTCTTTGCTTACGTAGTTAGTATAGATTGTAATAATGATATAAAGATCAACAATAGTATACTTATTTAACGTTCAACTCAATATTTATTATTTAGAACTTTAACCCATCTTTAACTGTCTTTAACCTACAAGCGATCGCTAATACAGATTTCTATAATGTGTGTTTCTGTGATCATAGTATGTTTTTAGTTTGGCACCTAAAATCGAAAATTTTAAATTTACCGCTCGTTAGTTCTACCTTTACACTCAAGGTCACGACCCATAAAATCGTGAAAGACCAATAATTGTACTAAGTATGTCTAGAAGTAGAGCTACGAATATGTAAGAGACATGTGTCTACGCCTGCACAATTTAAAATCTTAGTTAAGCAACGACTTACCTGTGTAGGCATATTCGTTTGTACATATATATATATAGTCTGCTAAAAACGAAATTTGCAAAAATCACGTTTAAAATTTTATTGTCAAGTCAATACTCTGTTTTTAAATTATTGTTCATAAATTGCAGTAACTCATGATTAAAAGCGACTTTCCTAAAGAGAGACTAGGACTAAGCCTAAAAAGTCTGCGTGTCTAACTACGACGCGGCCTAAGCCGAAAATCGCTTATAATCATAAACAAAATAACCGCGAAAACATAACTTAAAAAAAATTTGCGCATGCGCCAAACTTTGAAAGTACATGGATATACCGTGGATATGCTTGGATGTACGTGGATATACTTGGGTTTACCTGGATATTTGGTGGATATTTTGGATGTTTTCAGGTGTTTGGATGTTTTTGGTCCCGCAATTTTGACAGTGACTAACCACTCATGTGAACCTAGTAAAAAAAATAAGTAATTGAAGATTATTCTTAGTTCTATTTTCTATTTTTATAGTTTGAATCTAATATTGTTAACAACCTTCGAAATTATATTTAATTAGTTGTGCATCTATTTATGACCCGTAAAACTAAATAAACAATTTTTATCAATTTAATAACGCCTTCTTTTATGAAAATGATAAGACTAAAGGTAAAAGCTTCCATTGCAGTACAAATTTTATTGGACAGTCCGATAGCACTCAACTGAAACATTTTTGGCACTTCCAAGAAGCCACGTCTCTAATATGTCGGTAAAGTTGGCAAACCGTGGAAAGTCTTAAATTAAGCAATCGCACCACAGCACCGGTATTAGGCAACTCTAAAAATACGAGTATACAACTTGTCAAATAGGTAAACGCAAGTTTAAAAAAAAACCGTTTACTTTCATTTCTTTTTTTTTCATGTATTTTTCCAGCGTTTTTATCATCTCCTTCATTTTCTTTTTCTACTTAGCCACCAACACTATGTCATCTGTATACGTCAACCACCATACCTTCGCTTTCCTTGCCACTATCCCTCCTGTCTGTTGTCCTCTTATTGTCTCCTCCGGATCCCCCGTATATACTGCAAACAGGCTTGGGCTCAGTGGGCATCCCTGTCTCAACCCTCTCTTTGTAATGAATTTCTCGCTCTCTTCCCCATTCACTTTGACCCTGCTCCTCGTTTTTTCGTAGGTTTCTTTTATTCTTTGTATTCCCACAGTTATTCCCTGTTCCCTGTCAAAAGCGGCTTTTAGATCTACGAATAGTGCCACCATTTTCCTTCTTTTTTTCTAGCTCTCTATTCGCCAAGTGTTTCAGTATATATATATGTTGTCTATCAATCTTCTGCCTTTTCTGAATCCCGCTTCTCCGTCTGGCACCAAACATCTTTCCTCTATTTCCTTCTGTAGTCTTCCTTGTAGTACTGTCGCGTATAATTTGTATGCCGTGCTTAATAATGTTACCCCTCTGTAATTCTTGACTTTATTTCTTTCTCCTTTTTTATGGATCGGGCATATTATTCCCTCTCTCCATCTCTCCGGGAATCCTTCCCCTTTCCATATTTTATTTAGTATTTTCGTTATCCTTTTTGCTACATTTTCTTCCCCGTATACCCACTCTTCGCCTTGTATCCCATGTTCTCCTGCCGCCTTTCCTTTTTTTATCTTCTTTATTACTTCGTCTTCATTTATTCTATCCCTATCTCCTTCTTCCCGTCTTACTAATGCGCCTTTTCTTTTTTCTGATTTTCCCCTCCCAGCAGGTTCCTAAAATATATCTTCCATTCTTTAATTTGTATTCCCTTTGTCGTCATGTTTTTTTCCTTTCTTTCTTTAGGTACTTCCATACATCTTCTTCCGTTTTTATTCCTTTGATTTGCTCCTCTTGTTTCTTGTTGTTTTCTTCCTTCTTTCTCTCGCATGTTTTCTTATTTATATTTTTACTGCTTCTTTGTATTCTTCTTTTTCTTTCCTCCATTTTTCCACTGTCTTAATGCTTTCCTTGCGTTTTTCTTTGCTTCCTTGCATTCTCTATCCCACCATTTCTTCTATCCTGTTTTCTCCCCCTTCCACTTTTTAAATCTGTGTCTGTTGCTTTCTTCATCATCTCTCTCATTTCCTCCACACTCTCTTGTAATCCCTTTCCTACCCATACCATTTTCCCTATTCTATATGTTTAGCTTTGTTTTCTATTGGAAATCAAAAAACTATTTACCTTTACGTTCTCTTCTCTTTCAGTGCTCATTCATTTAGCTTGTTTTTTGAGCTCATGGTCAATAAATTACCCAACAATAGTTATTTGCATCACTAACCCAAAAAGTGCTATTTTGCGAGTATGAGCATATTTGTAGACCGGGTGAAGCCGAGGCCTCCAAAAAGCGAATACTCGCAAAATACTTTTAGGACGTGTGATACACAACATTTTTTGTGCTGACCTTTATAGTATAAATTAATTAAAAACAGTTATTTAAGTATTGATTTTTAATAAAATATAATAACATATGTTGATAAAACTGAAACCTGTAATGACGAAATACAATTGTTTTTGAAATTAATTTGACAATTACATAATATTATTACAATTTCACTTATGTTAAAATAAAACCATTGTTTTTAGAAATTGTAAGATTTAATCAAATTTGTTATATTTGTTTAAAAAAATGTTGTTAGTGCTACTCTAAACAATAACACAGATAATGGTGTTTGTTAATAAATCTAAAGAATTGACAGATGACGTTTAATTAATTAATTATTACTAGTGCCAACTTATAGTTATAAAATTCTACTACCTAGGCTGGAAAAGTAAAATTTCCGGCCGATTATGATGCCTGTAAAATACATCAAAACGGACGGAAGCACAAAATATTTGGTTTGTAAATACAGCTATGTAAAATAATTAAATGATTTATTATGGCAACTCTGCTGATCTTAGGTAAACAGACTTGAGAGATGTCTAATTGCTTCTATATAATTGAGTTTTATCGACTTTCTTAAGTTTTTTTTAATTACCTAAGTATTTATACGACAATCTTGTCTTTCAGAACTTAAGTTATTATCGACTACGTGTAAATAAAGGGATAGTACTTGAAAAGACGAGACATTCTTTGAAATTTTTGTGTTAATGTATGTTCTTTATCTAGTAATGCACAAACATCGGAAAATAAGTGTAACTGACCGATCAAAAAACGGGGTTTTTATATACACGGATTCATGCAAATTCAAATTAATGAAAAAATAATGCGCCTTGTAACCAACTTTAAAACGATACAAAGAGACTCATAGTTAACCGAAAAGTGGAACGGCGTATATCTACAGGACAAGATTGTCATGATACTCATGACGAGGGGTGGTTAACTCCTCCAAAATGTGTACACAGATTTGAAATCTTTCCAGATTTTTAGGGATTTTTAGGATTTCAAAAGGCTTTTGAAGATTTTTGAAAATCTTCAAAGATTTTGGAGATTTCTGAAAATCTTTCTAGATTTTTGCGGATTCTTAAATATGTTTGAAGATTTTTGTGAAATCGACAAGAATTTTCAGGAATTTTAAAATTTTTTAAAGATATTTAAAAATCTCCAAAGATTTTTGAATATTTTTACGTTCTGAAAAGGATTTTTTAAAGGTTACATGAGATTTGGCGGGAATTTAAGTGCCTTTAAGAGATTTTTTTATATTTAATAGCTGGTTGCCCTATTTTTGACAACCTTTAATAAAAGGGTTGTTTTTATTTTGGAGTGCAGTTGAGTTAACAAATAACTGAATTATAAAACTAATTTTAAATGGGGCTCTTTACATACATAATATTCCCTCTTTTATTAGGACATTATTATATAACTTGTTACCTTGGTAAAATGAAACATTTACTATTTGAAGAACGATTTCTGTAAACTAATGTAGTTCATTGAACATAGAAATTTCAGTTAAATTAGGAGTCCATGTTAACTAACACAACATAACATCAACACAAAGTTTTTTTTTCAATAGATTTGGTTGAAATTTTGCACACTTGTAGTCTTTGTCAAAACTAAGAAAAACACAAAATCTTGTAACGTGTAAATTTCTACTGCGAGTCAAAATCCGCCTGAGGTTTAGGCAACTAACCGTAACATCGGTGTCCTCGAACCGTAGTTCGAAATCACGCCTACGGAGGCGCGAAAGTTGTTAGTCGTCGACGAATTATATTCATTTTTATGCTGTTTGTGGATCGATTTACAACAGGGGAACATCGGAGAGGTGAGGTAAATTGAATTTCTTTTCATCTGGTAACATCTTCTACACCGACGTTTATTTTAGCCTTTTTGGAAATAAATCCGATTGAACCTCCGGTGCAAATAAAATCGGCACTATGTCTTGTAGACGGCCAGACACATAAAGTGGGTTAGTATTCTTACACGTGTTAGTAATGGAGGCCAACCAACTAATCTTCACAATTTTAGCTTCTTTCTTTGGGTCTTTTTCTGTCCTTGTTACGTGGCGGGTGATATTAAAGTGGATGCTGGATACTCGATCTTCGCTTCGACGTCTTCGTCTGTTGTTCTGAGGTAGATCTGCGTGTGCTGTTATCTGTAATCTAAGGAAATGGTGAACGCGCTAAACCAGTTCGTATGTTCGACAAAGTAAGGAAAACTACTCCGACACTCGAGGGATATATGAGACCTTTATATTGGAGTCGCGGAGTCTCGCTGTCGACCTTATTTCGACCGAACGCTGTAGCCTTCGTTTAGCAGCGATGCCGCGATGCGGGCATGAGGAAACAAAAGATCGTGTTCGTGTCGCCATTTTAGCCCATATTTCAACTAAAAATTGATCTGCGTATAAATATACATAATTGATTGCGGAAGTGGGAGACGACGTCGAGTATAATTATTTTCTTATTTAAGTTAATATCACCTAACGTCACATTTTATTGTAATTCATAACCTTTTTATACAATAATTCTTTCACATGTTAAAATCATCTAATGTCAAATTTTATAATAGTTCATAATTATTTTATACAATAATTCTTTCAATATTTTTTAACTGTGTAATGGTCAAGTCATTACAATTATTTATGATAACTTCTCAATCACTTACAGTAATTATTAAATTTTATCAAAGGTAGAATTTTGGGAGTTACCCGTATCTCTATATTTAGATTGATGATTATTATTTACCGGTCCTATGACGCTTGATCAAGTTGTCCCCAGACTGTACGTTTAATTAGCGGGAACGCGTTTAATTAGTAAATCATCGCTACCGTAGCTGCGGTAATTATTAGCTACGTAAACGATCTTAGCTGGTGTGGCTTCCAAACTCTATTTATTGTTACTTATTATGTGTACTTGTAATTGATATTTGTGCTTAATAATTTTTCTCTGTGGGGTTATATAAATAATTGTCAGGAGTTACCAGTGGCGTAACCGTCGCAGTTGTGTTGCTTCCGTTGGAAGGAGATAGTGAATCATTTTTTTTTAATAAATGATTATTGTGAATACTATATATGTTTTCTTGTGGGGAGACTTCGGGTCTAGGCTTTCCTTTTCTCTTCCCTAGACCATAATTTCTGCGGATAACAGTTCGAGAGAAGGTGGCGCACTTGGGCATTCAGCTTACCGGAACTAATTAAGTATCTTAGGATTTTCTTTAACCCGACGACCACCTGCGGCGAGGCTAGCCAAAAAGGTAAGCGATAACATCTGGTTGATTACTTTGAAGTGATACTGTTCTTCATTCCTTGTTTCTTTCTCCACCTTTCCCCATTAGATCACAATAAATATTGTAACAAATATTTCTGGCACCAGCAACGTGAGGCCTTCGACGATTTTCTTCTTGAACGGGTTCTGACGGTGAATAAGTGCTACTGTTTACTTGCTCAAATTTCTTATTAATTACTACCTCCTGCTTATTATTTTTTTCTAGTAGTATAGAAGCTCAAGTGATACTTTTCTGAAGTCTTACTCATTAGTTGCTTGCTTATATTTTTCTACCTAGTGGGTGAAATTTTTTTTTCCTTTTTGCTAGAGTTTCGAATACTATTACGTGGGTTCGCGTTTTGTGGACTGCTACAATTAATTTTAGTTTTGGGATTTTGTGTTTAGCTATAGGTTTTGCTTAAGGGAGCCGCTTGGGCTGTCAATTTTAATTATACTCTTACCGATTACTCATAGGATTATTTGGTGTTAAAATCTTAGTGTGTTATCTCGTGTGAACCATGTATTCTTTAGAAGACGAACTTCAATTTCTTACTTCATCGGATTCTGAAGCGGAAATAAACTTGGCCGATTGGGATGTAAACTTCTCAGGTGAAGATCCTTTTGAACTGATGAACTTTTTAACTAGAGTCGACGAATTGTGTATGTCTCGCGGTGTTTCGCACCACCAGCTTTTTCTTTCAGCTTCTGAGGTACTGTCCGGTAAAGCTCTTTTTGTATTTAGAGCCCGACGCTATTCTTTGCGTTCTTGGAAGGATGTTACTACTCTTTTGAAAACGGAATTTCTACCGTTAGACTATGATGAACGTCTACTAGCTACTATCCAGAACTGTAGGATGCAACCTAACGAATCGATGGGAATGTATGTTGCTACTATTCGGCATCTTTTCATGCAATTGCTAGAACCAGTCTCGGAGAAGACACAACTGAAGATCATACGTCGCAATCTGACTTCGCTTTATCAGTCTCACTTCGCACTCATCGATATTACATCTTTTTCACAATTGATATCCTTAGGCAAACGTTTGGAATCTAATCTTAGCTCAAATGATTCTTTTAACTTTTCGACATTTGAGGAAAATGATCGACTTCTAGAACCACCTTTGGGTTCTACGAACAAAACTGCTGCCTCTATATCTTCGACTAAGGCTGTCGCTAGTTCTCTTCCAACTTCGTCGGTTCCTTCTTTGGCTACTACTTGTGTTCACTGTGGTCCTAAAGCTGAGAAAGCTTTACGACATGTTCGTTCTTTAGCTTCGCTTCCACCAAATTTTTCTTCGGTTGCTAGGTTTATTCGTCCCACTACCGATCCTTGGTATCTAGGTCTAATTGCTAAAGCTTCTACTTTTCCGCGACGTTACTCTCGTTGGTGTACTGTGGAAAATCTGTTATGTAAACGTGTACGTATCTCTCTGTCTGATCCTTGTGTATGGAAATTAGTTGTTCCATCAGATCAACGCAAACAGCTAATCTCTGATCACCATCTTCCATCTAAGGGTGACCATCGTAGTGTTAAAAGTACGTTGGACGGTCTTCGTTCGCACTTCTACTGGCCACATATGAGGTCTAAAGTTGCTGAATACATACGGTCTTGCTGTTGTAGCTCGCGACAAAACAATACTATGGGATCACACTCTCGCTTATTGCCAAGTACTATGAAGCGTTCTAACAATAGGGTTGCTAATAGGTTTTCTACCCATCGACATGAAGATACTACACCTGCTCAAGAGGTAAAAGCTGCATCTTTCTCTTTTCCATCGAGTTCTTTGGTTTCTTCTGCTGATGCATCGACGTTTCGTTCTCTTGATCGTTCGCTTTTCTTTCATCGGCGTCGCAAGCGTCGTAAATTCTAACAACGCTTGTTGACTCTGGATTGTTGACTTTAGCTATTAGTTTGGCTTGTGTGTTTGGACTTTTGATTGTACTCTTTTAATTATCTTGTTGGTATTTTGGTTATAGTAACTCGGATGCTATCCATTTGCCTTCTTCCAATTTGCTGCCACTGATTTGCTATTCTTTGGATTAAGTTGCTTCACAATTTTCTTTTGGTTTTCTTTCTTTACCATCTTATTTCGGGACAGACTACCCTTCCGTATTGTATATAGTTGTACCCGCTTCGTCGGCGTTTGTTTGGATTGGTACGTCACTTATAGGATTCTCTGCTTTACTGTTAAATTTTTGATTTTTTTTGGGATTTCCTATTCCGCTTGTCGGCATAAAAGTCTGGAAATAAACTTTTCACTTTGGGGACAGCATTTGGGACACATTCGGTTATGACTAACTACGATATCTTTTCTCTTCTTTTCTCCTCTCTTTGATTGGGCGGTTGGTTGGGCACCGTAGGGTGGTCTCTCTTTTCATTCTTTTACGGGGTGAAGAATGAATCAGGCATTAACATCAAGCCTTAGCTTTCTCCGTCTTTCTCTATCTCTTATCTATCTCCGTCTGTCTCTTTTTCTTCCTTTCTTGTATTTCTTACTTCTCATTTTTTTCTTCTTGATTACTTATCACCTACCTGCCATATCTTCCTTCTTTCTTCTTTCTCCTAAAGGTTCGCCTTTCGGGTTTGGTTGGCAGTAGGCTGGATCCGTACAATAACATCATGTACTCTCTTTTCTCCTTCTGTCTTTCTGTCCTTTCTTACTTTCTTTTCTCTTGGGTTGCTTGGACACTTGCTTCTTTTCTTTTGCTAATGTTTTCTCTGGAGTGTTCACTGCAACTATGCTTCTTCTTTCTTTCTAAGTTTCTTCTTTCTGCTGTTGGATTGGGTTTAGTGGGTTAGTTGATTGTTGAGTAGGTCTGAAACTTGAGGCAGACTATCACTCCGCTTTTCTGTACTATATGTACGCCCGCTTGGTCGGTTTCTTTGGATGTGTGTAGTCATTCTTAGGGTATCTCTTCTGCCACTTATGCTTTGGTTTTTCTGGGAGTACTCTATTCCGTTAATCGGTTTCTACGTCTCATTGTGACAGTCTAGCGCAACAATTGATAATCTACTAGTGTTCAATTAGCAACAGATAATCATGACTTCTTATTTCTACTTCTTTCTTTCCTTCTCTTAGGATTACTAATACTGGGCTTTCGTCCTTGGGGTTGCTTAGGTGGGTTCTTTTTTTTTCTTTTAAAGATTACTTTCTTTGGAATTTTCTTCCAAGGTTTTGCTAAATGATTGGGGTTGGGATTTCATTGGGACTTTAGGGCTTTTGGGTCCTTGACGCTAGTCTAAACTTCCGTCTTTTTCTCCTCTTCTTTTTTTTTTCTCTTGGTTGTCTTGGATCGTCGCTCCGTACTTGGAATAACGTCTCGTTCTTTATTCATACCCGGAATCACTATTTGGTGGCTTTAACGAGCACGTTAGTTTCGTGATATTGGCCTTCTAAGTTCTTTGAAGTTTGGTTACTCAGGCAGTATCATTTTGCTGTATGCATCTCTAGTCCAAGTTAGGTTTGATTGATCTTAGGGAACTTCGAAAGGTTCTGTTCCTTCATCTATCGGGTTGGGTTTCTGTGGTTTTTGGTTCCTGGGTTGGGTTATGGTTTTCAATGTGCGTTTAGTTGGTAACGAACTTCATGGCAAGTTCCACTCTAAGTTCTTTACGGCTGCGTTCGATTTGATTTCGACCGTGGGTCTCACTTCTTGCTAGGGGGGAATTTGTAACGTGTAAATTTCTACTGCGAGTCAAAATCCGCCTGAGGTTTAGGCAACTAACCGTAACATCGGTGTCCTCGAACCGTAGTTCGAAATCACGCCTACGGAGGCGCGAAAGTTGTTAGTCGTCGACGAATTATATTCATTTTTATGCTGTTTGTGGATCGATTTACAACAGGGGAACATCGGAGAGGTGAGGTAAATTGAATTTCTTTTCATCTGGTAACATCTTCTACACCGACGTTTATTTTAGCCTTTTTGGAAATAAATCCGATTGAACCTCCGGTGCAAATAAAATCGGCACTATGTCTTGTAGACGGCCAGACACATAAAGTGGGTTAGTATTCTTACACGTGTTAGTAATGGAGGCCAACCAACTAATCTTCACAATTTTTAGCTTCTTTCTTTGGGTCTTTTTCTGTCCTTGTTACGTGGCGGGTGATATTAAAGTGGATGCTGGATACTGATCTTCGCTTCGGACGTCTTCGTCTGTTGTTCTCAGGTCGATCTGCGTGAGCTGTTATCTGTAATCTAAGGGACATCGTGACCGCGCTAAACCAGTTCGGATGTTCGACAAAGTAAGGAAAACTACCTCCGACACTCGAGGTATTTATGACACCTTTATATTGGAGTCGCGGAGTCTCGCTGTCGACCTTATTTCGACCGAACGCTGTAGCCTTCGTTTAGCAGCGGCCGCGATGCGGGCATGAGGAAACAAAAGATCGTGTTCGTGTCGCCATTTTAGCCCATATTTCAACTAAAAATTGATCTGCGTATAAATATACATAATTGATTGCGGAAGTGGGAGACGACGTCGAGTATAATTATTTTCTTATTTAAGTTAATATCACCTAACGTCACATTTTATTGTAATTCATAACCTTTTTATACAATAATTCTTTCACATGTTAAAATCATCTAATGTCAAATTTTATAATAGTTCATAATTATTTTATACAATAATTCTTTCAATATTTTTAACTGTGTAATGGTCAAGTCATTACAATTATTTATGATAACTTCTCAATCACTTACAGTAATTATTAAATTTTATCAAAGGTAGAATTTTGGGAGTTACCCGTATCTCTATATTTAGATTGATGATTATTATTTACCGGTCCTATGACGCTTGATCAAGTTGTCCCCAGACTGTACGTTTAATTAGCGGGAACGCGTTTAATTAGTAAATCATCGCTACCGTAGCCGCGGTAATTATTAGCTACGTAAACGATCTTAGCTGGTGTGGCTTCCAAACTCTATTTATTGTTACTTATTATGTGTACTTGTAATTGATATTTGTGCTTAATAATTTTTCTCTGTGGGGTTATATAAATAATTGTCAGGAGTTACCAGTGGCGTAACCGTCGCAGTTGTGTTGCTTCCGTTGGAAGGAGATAGTGAATCATTTTTTTTAATAAATGATTATTGTGAATACTATATATGTTTTCTTGTGGGGAGACTTCGGGTCTAGGCTTTCCTTTTCTCTTCCCTAGACCATAATTTCTGCGGATAACAGTTCGAGAGAAGGTGGCGCACTTGGGCATTCAGCTTACCGGAACTAATTAAGTATCTTAGGATTTTCTTTAACCCGACGACCACCTGCGGCGAGGCTAGCCAAAAAGGTAAGCGATAACATCTGGTTGATTACTTTGAAGTGATACTGTTCTTCATTCCTTGTTTCTTTCTCCACCTTTCCCCATTAGATCACAATAAATATTGTAACAATCTTGTTAAAAAATATTTACCCGTGTAGGATTGAGAGCTATGTAAAGTTCTCAAAAAATGCAAAAATGCTCGGCCGACTTTTTGAAAATTATAATTGTAGCTCTCTTACTTAACTTAGAGAGATGGGAATGGTGTCATTTTGTTGCTTTTTTTAAGCCCTTTAATTTGATATACAACGCAATATATATTAAGAGAAAACTTTTTTTAAAAATTCAAAATGAAAATTTTATTTTGAAATTTTAAAAAATGCGTATTTTTGAAAGTTTTTTTAAAAAACATGTTTTTCATTGTGTTTTTATAAGTGGATTCTCAAAGTATCATTATGGGATTCCAATGGATTTATTTGCATTTAAATTACATTGTGAACCCAGTTTTTACGAAAATGCACAAATAATTGGATTTTTAGTCAAAATATACAGCAATTCATACAAGCTTAAATAAGTTTGCATATACTAATATAAATTATAATATTAAACTTAGGTAAATAATATACCTTACTTTTTACTGAAGTTTGTATAAAATTATTTCATGTTATTCAATAAATTACCTGAAGTTTTAGATTTTCTTAATACCTTAAATAAATTGTATGAAATTTAGTTAGGATCTAGAAGTCTTTAAAAATAACAGCAAAACATTTTAATAAACAGCATTTAATAATATTACTTGTCTTTAATAAAATATCATTAGTTTTGTTTAAGTGAGCAGTACCGTCTAATCAACTTATTATTTGTCTAACTGATTTTGCCGTGTCTTCCTCAGAAAGTCTGTGTATTCTTCCTGTTTGAGTAGTACGATCAACTGTACACAAGATCATTTAAACATGTCCAAAAAATGTCAGGTTTTCCACTTGGATATGAAAAAGATGGGAAAGGACCACTGGGTGCAGAAATGTGTCTTTCACTTTATGTTTACTTTCATTTTTATCTAACACATAAACTAGCCACCATTTTACTGTTATATGTAACAGTTACATAACCGTTAACATTTGAAATTTTCTCAAGTAGTTGTGTGGTTGTCACTGTGCTGTAATTTGTGTCATACGAAAAAACTTTGACTTGGATTTGGGTCATGTTGTCTTTAATTGGTAAAAAAGCATGAAACTGTTGAGTTCTTTTTATAGTCTGTGCTTTATCAAACCGGTTACTCAAAAACTTTTCAGTTTCTTGTACTCTTCTTGCTTGACAAGCTCAAAGTTAACAGTTTTAATATTTTGGATCGACCAATCAAAAAGAGGCGTCATGATTTGATTTTCATAAGGTCCCTGTAAACTCGCTTTTGCAGCCAACCTTTCAACGGTACCACCAACTCCGTCACACGGCTCTTTGCCATGAGCTGTAACCGAAAAGTACCACTCTGCTTCTATTCCAAAATCTTGGTTATGAAAACACAGATTAGAAAAATTATTTGTATTTTTATGTTGAGCTGCACTTTCATCGGAAAAGTAATATATTTTCTCAACATCAAACAGAAAGTAATTTTTCAAAAACTGCATGAGCTTTTTTTGAAAGCAATAGACAACTGTTGTATTATGCTCCAGACATTCAGATATAATAACATAGCTGATATGTTTTACTTTATGATCTTGTTTATAATAAACTACAAAAGAGTGTATTGTTACATAATCACTTGACCAGTGGTAGCTTTGGGCCTCGTCTTGAAACTAAAAAAGAATAGTTTTCTGAGAAGTCTAATGTGACTGCACATTCATTTTCTATTAGTGTTTCTTTTACTTTATTCATAAACGAGCTTTGTTGATTCGCTATAAAATCATGGCGAACTAACTGACCAAGTTTGTCACGTATCATCTCAAGGAACTCAGTTGAGCTTTTTTGTATTGTCTCAAGATTACACCGATCCACGGCAATTCATTGCCGAAAAGTTATATTTGCATATCATCATATTTTCCTCAAAAACATTTTCTAAAGTTTCTGTTATTTGATTGGTTTCTGGACAAGAATGGCAGTTTCCCATGATACAATCAATGGAAGGAGGGTTGCATAACATTTAAGACAAAAAATGTTTGTACATTGCAAATTTTTCATTAATGTTCCTAAACGGGCATTTTCAATCATTAGTTTGACGTTTTGGTGGATTGTACAAACACAAACTGAGTATGTATTACTTTTTCCCACCAAAATACACTGTTTTGGCCTTAACTCCGCAAACTTTGAAAATCCTACTTTCATCTTAGGATACTTTGAAAAGAATGTATCCTTCCTGCAGGTTACACAAAATCAATCTTTTTTAAACTGTAATTTTGGATCCATTTCCATCTTTTACTGAAATACAGTGTCTTTTGCCTGGCATAACTCTACTTACATCATCGCTTTCGTAGAACAAACACACTGTTTCTACTATATCTTGTGATAGGCTTTTACCTGGTTTTTGATCAGGACTTGCCAGTATTCCCTTTTATTTTAAAAGGTTTTTTGCTTGCCTTACGATATAGTTAGGTGCATTAAATTCTCGCATTATTTTACGTACACTTCATGTCTCTGGTAAACAAGCTAATACCATGACTTTTTTTCTATGCGCACTTGAAAAATTTGCATTTAGATTACTGAGTACAGAAAATTCCAGTTTTTCTGGCTCATAATCAGAAGACTCTTGAAAATGTGGAAATAATGTTCGCCTCATTGAAGATTCTATCTTTTTTATTTTTTTACCAGAGTAATGCTTTGATTTTTTCTTTGACATCAATGAGTGATTCTCCAAATTATTTTAAGGATATATTAAGAGTCTCTACAATATGTGAGGACGTAGTTGGGACATCAAAAGTTGGATCATTAACACAGTCTGGGTCAGGTACTTCTTTCGCTTTTTGTTCTTTTAAAGCAGTTATTTCCTTTTGGGCAGGCATCACATATTTTAGAAGTTTCAGGGAAATCTGGAAATAAATAATGCATCCATTCAGCACCATGTTTTAGTTTTCTATGATTTCGTTCAATGCGGTTGTAAAAAGAACCCTTCCACTTTGTATGCAATGGAGACATTTGCGGTCGCTGGCTGGAATTATTGACCACAACTCTCTGACTTGTAAGTTTGTCCGACAACAAATTTGAACTAGTCCAGTCCAAACTTTCAAGCCAACATTCGCTTGTTTCTCCTTATTTGAAACTAAAACCGATTGACTATTTTTACCTCGATTTTCACCTTCAGTTTCATGAATTCTCCGAGCACTCTCCAACTACAACAATATCTGGACTTTTAGGAGTGGGTACTGAACTATAATTTGTAGATTCGGTAGTTTGTATGCTATTCTCAAAGAACGATTCGATTGAATAGCTCGATAGCTTTTTAGATTTCTAATTTTGTAAGCTTGGCAAGGATTTTATGGGGTTTCTAAAGATTTTACGGATTTCCAAAGATATTACGAGGTTTTTCAAGATTTTATGGGATTTTAAAAGATCTCATAAATAACCAAAGATTTTAAACGATTTTAAGAAGATTTCTGAAGATTTTATGGGATTTCAAGCAAATTGTACACGGATTTCTAGGAGTTAACCACCCCTCGACTCATGATTATAAGCGACTTTCGGCTTAGACTGCGTCGCAGTTAAATACCCACACTTAGGCTTGGTCCTCGTCTCTCCTTGAGAGCCAAAACAAGAAGTAGAACTTGGCCTTTGCCGTATTGTCGTTCGCGCACCCAAACAAACTGACGTTTCGCAAGACATTGCAGCTTGCATCTTCAGAGTGGTAAATGTTACTGAAAGAAAAAGTGTAAATAACGATATTTATATCAATAGCGATTAGCGTAATTAATTAATTTGCGTAGCTCGCCGAAGGCCCGTGGTTACAGGGGAACATAAAAAAATGATTCGCGTACGCCAGTTGGAGAGTTGAGAACTCGCCGCGTGTGATTTTTATGACGTATCTAACATAGGGGTATGAGAGAAGGTTCATTTTATTATTTTTGTGATATTTTTTACAGATTCTTTGGCCGGATCTAGGGTTCAGTATGTGCGCCGGAGACGAGGTAAAGCATACAATCCGGAAGGCTTGATATCTACAGTAAAGCATAGAAGTGGAACTATAATGCTTTGGAATTGCATGTTCAGTTTCAGGGCTCGGTGAAATGTTTGTGTGCGAGACCCAAGAACAGTCAACTTTATACGTCGATGCTACAAGAAGTTTTAGAGTCCTCAATACTCAAACTCTTCGGAGAGGATATGGATAACTGTTATTATCAATATGACAATGCCGTGGTGTGCCAAAAACAAAGTGCCTCTGCTAGATTGCCAACCACAATCGGTTTACTAATTTCCTATTGAAAATTTGTAGCACATATTAAAAAAGAGAGTTGCAGAATATCATTATTGTACATCAAAAAATTAATTGCAAAACAATAAACGAAGAATCGCAGTCCATATTTGAAGAATTATGCTATAAGTTAATGTGTACGATCCTGAAACACATTAAAGCAGTTGTAAAAGCGCATGGTGGCTCAATAAAATCTTAAATTTATTAATAAAATATCACTTTCAGTTGAAATATGTACACAGTTTTAATTTAAACTACAATTTTCCTTTTATTTTACAAAAACTTGAGGATGCCTAATACATTTGCACATAGCTGTATGTGTTGCTGTACGAAATAGTTTTCTTATTAAATAACAAATTTCTCAAAATGAGATATATCTGATATACATATATTTGTTTGATATACTTTCGAACGCCGATTTACAGTAATCCGAGACTGTTATTGATATTGACAGGATGTTAATAATTCAACTTATTTGCAATTGTTATTTTAAAAATGCCAAGAATTACAATACAACACTAATAATTAGCTATTCCATCTTTGAGCAGTTGGGTTTAGAAAGATCACTATTTTCAAATATTAAAATTTTTTCTATGCACGATCTTGTTGAATTTCTAAACGTTATTTATTAATTTTATGGTCATATAGTCAGTAAGTCAGAAAGATAATTCATTTTAGAAACTTTTCAGTGTAGATAAATGGTTTGGTACTTAAGACTTTAATGAACTCGTTTCTTCCCCCAAGTCCAATGCTCATATGACCGAATTGATCTTATCAAACATAACAGGTGTGATAAAAACGTAGTGACCCATCATATTTCAATAATGAAGATACGTTATTTCTTGAAGGATGGATTGGTCGCCGAGAACAATTTTTCTAAAAAACACATCGTCCTGATTTGAATCTCTTTTGTGCAGCTTTGTCCGAGGCTTTGTCAGTGAGGTAGAAACACGAGAAGCATCTGTAAATATTTTGCTAGATACTTTATAGATTACTAAAAACTAAAATGTTATGGCCATTGTTGACGATCATTTGATTCGTAGAAAAACTTTGAAGTGCGTAAGAAATTTTGTTTGTTTCTTAAGTTTCAAATAAGAAAATGAAATGTTTATTACGAGTTTTAAAACAAAAAAAACCAAGTTAAAAAATTTATGTAAAACTTATACATTATTAATAAAGATGAATCTAAGTGGAACCTAAAATTTTTATTAACAGTTTTTTCTTTGTCAAGAATCTCTTGTTTGTCACCAAATAATTGAATCATCTTGTATATACAAATGTATTGTAAGAATTCAATTGTTTTATAAATATGTTTATGTCTAATTGAATACTTTTTGTTATAATCAATTGGGATATTGCTTCGATGTCTCTTACTTGGAGGTTTTACCGTATAACACGCGTCATCATAATAAAAACAAAGCAGAATATAACCGATTGCAATAACAAAAGCAATTAAGAACATTCTGGTATGACAGCTTCGGAGAAAAACATAATTCAATGAAATCAAATAAAGCGATGTCGTAATTCTTACGGATTTAATCATTTCTTTATCAATCATACACAATTTGATATGTTATACATATGATTATTGATAAGATCGATACTTGGCTTAATAATTACTTTTTAAAACAGCTACACGGTCTGGTTATTTTTAGGCAAGAGTAGTTTTAAAATAGAGAATTTGGGTTGCATTTGGAGCGTTTTTTTGCGTAGTTTTAATTGTTGTCTATTCAGAATGAAATGACTTAATTTATGCTAAACTGTTCAAAACAAGTAATTAAAGAACTCTTGAAAAATAAGATTAAATAAAAAATGTATGATTTTTCACAGGTTCTTGAATCTGCACAAGGACTAATAAACGATTCGTTTTAGAAGAAAAACGTTTCTTCACATTCTAGGAATACTACTGCACGTCACCGTTTTTAAAATAAATTTAAGGTTAACCACTGCCAGTACCGCATAGGGCTTTTAGACACAAACCTTGTGTAGCATTTTTCTTCAGTAAATGAATGTGTAATTAAATGAAAAGACGAATACAACACAAATTAAAACATGCAGGTAGTTACAGTTCATTCTTTATTGATTTCAGTTCGGCAAAGTCGGGTAAATGAAAAAAAACATAAATACCATTGCATGTCCCTGAAATTCTCACGAACCAACACCCGACCTAACCCTTGTAATTCTCGTTATTCACTTACCCGTTGATGAAACGATGTTAACCAAAAATAAGAAATTGAACGTAAGAAAAGACACTAAATATTTCATTTCTAAATAGATAAAGTATATTTATTTACACTAACATAAACTAAATATACTGGACACTAAACATGAACCGTACACCACCCTCACGACACACACACTGTCGCCGTTCGTATATCCATTTAATCCAATCACAAAGATAATATAAAATGGCGACAATCAGCCAAAGAAAATCACGAGATGGTCGTTTACGTAACTTTGTATTTGTGACGTCATACGACATGCGCTTTATAATTTAGGACACTTCATGAAACGATTTATAATAAATACTTAGTACATTTTTCTTTTTTTTTCTTCTAAATACTTATACCTAATTATCGATAAAATCAGAATTTCATCATAAAATTTAAACTGTTTTTTAAAAGATACTTGAACTACTTTTAAAAAAAGATACGGCAATCTAATCAATTAAACAATTGTCTATGGAATTTTTATACACGTTTTCACATTAAGTAATTTCTTTAAATTAATATTCTCAAAATTTGTATTGAAAAATATTGAAAAAGAGATAACTCAGCCATCTATAAAATAATAAACTTATATTTGAATCGCAGTCTGTATTATTATACTGTAAACTGCAAATGCTATGAGAATTGCGAAATTCTTTATTTCAACATCGTTAGAGGACGCCACATACACTAAAATATTAAAAACTTAACCAAATTTACATATTCCATCTTACTCTCTGTTTAAAAAGAGTAAGTTATCTATAGTTCTACTTTCAATTGTTTTCTATTAACAATAGCGCTTGAATCAAGTTTTTGTTGTTCAGGTACCTACTCATCCTAAGTACTTCCGAATAAGTTAAGTACTTAAATTTAAATGAAAAAGTATGTCTTATTGGTAAAGTTGACAAACTATACAAAAGGCATATCGTATATATTGTTATTCCTTGTTATTTGAATTAATTAAAAAAAATATATAATATTTTTTCAAAAGCATTTCGTGGAAATTACTATAACAAAATTAATTTTAAATAAAGTTAACATTTATTAGAATATTGTTATAAACAAATCTGCAACAAAGCTGGGATTTTGCTTATGTATTGTATATAGCAAACGTGCGTGCACGGGACACAGATTATCTCAAAATTATTAGTTGTAAGAACACATAAATATGTTCCTATGAAAGTGGAATGTTGTCAGCATCATGTAAGGTCTTTTAAAATCTCGAAAAAATAATTGTTTCGCATGAAAAAAGATCACTAATAATTATGAATGATAATTTTTACTTTTTCTGTAAACTATACTGATACCTACTACTGAAAAGAGGTTAGTCTTAATAAAACAGCTTAGGAGAAGATGTAAATCTTTTTCTTTCATTTGAGGGATTACATTTTTAATTACGTTAGGTAGCATTCGAGTGGTCTTGTTCCCAGTTAACGATTATACCACTGATCATAGAGAAACAAAGGGGAAGAGTATCAACTCTGTACAAATTTTTCGGACGTTACAACGCCCCGAAGGGCGGTTTTTAGAACTAAAACGGTGTCAAATGATAATAAATAATTCTACTTTACCAACAAACAAAAGCGCGCATTTCCACTTAAATTCAAAAGTAGATATTAATTTATATACAAATAAACAAAAATAAAATTAATATTTAACAGTTTATTACATACAGAAAATATAATTTTACATTTAAAAACAATGAATAACGAATATATAATCTACAACAAACATTTCCTGATCAATATTATGCGGGTGTTATCTTCGGGTCATATTAAATGTTGTTCATCATTGTTGGTTCTACGATCTTTCTTGAATCTTAGTGAATTCATGTTTATATTCCCTCCTCTTTCATCCGAGCTTGGGACCAGCAGTGATGACTCCAATGCTACTTGTTCAGCAAATCGTCATCACAAGCAGAGTTAAATTAAATATTTTTTAAATAAATCGTGTTGAACAATAGGACGATGTATAATCTATTGGAATAGAAAACATAATTTAAATTAATAATCATATTTTACAATAATTATAAGTAATTAACATGGCTATTATGTGTAATGTCGATTAAAGTTAAGATAATTGTAAATAACAAACTTGAAAAATATTAGAATCATTGCATGTTGGTATTCATTTGCATAATTATATATTAATTTTGATTAAGATTATACTCAAAACTAGTAAATATTATAATATATTTATTTAAAAATTACATTTAAAGAGAATACTCACCCGAACAAGGTTAGAAACTTACAACAAACTTACCATAGAGAAAATATACTTAGAGGGGAATCTCCTGTATATAAACTTGGAACACAGTTTATGGCGCCCTACAACGGTTGTGGGGAAAACAAATAGCGCGAATTTTAAACTTAATGTGTGGGTGTGGGTAGCACCCAATATTATTACAATGGTTTATTTTGAATGTTTTCTTGTTTTTGAAAGAATAGTCATGAAAATTGTCACTTTTTTATAATTATGCATTAAAAAAAGCGACTTATTTTATATAACATTTTTTATTTGCACAAATACAATATAAATAACTTCCAGTTTCATTCGAATCAACACCGTGTGAATATTGTAACAACTTTTCTTTAAAACGAATATGAAAACCTTCAGTTTTTAAATAGTAATAAACGTTAGAATCAAACACGTGTAAAAATAACTTGCATTATTTAGTCGATTTTATTCGAGAAATGCAATTCAGCGTTTTTAGCCTTCAAGGTACGAAAAAGAGGGAAATAAAATTTGCTGTATTTGTATTTTTTTACCGATAATTATTCCATAGTGGCCTCTAACGGTTGTGGGGAAAAGTTAAAACGTTATTCCTTTTCTCTCAATTTAAGTTTCTCGTCTACAAATAGTTAGTTTATGAAACTTACAATGACAATTTAGCGAGAAACTGAACCAATCTTATTAACGTTGCGCACCTACAAAATTGCCCACCAACGCCCCGAAGGACGGTTTTTAGAACTAACGGTCACATTTGTATATAGTAGTTGATACTCTTCCCCTTTGTTTCTCTATGCCACTGATTATACTGCGTTGCCATTAAGGTCGAAAATTAAACATAAAACGCAAACTTGAGTTAAAGTCGCTACCTACATACAAAATTCTGATTTAGTAATAGTAATAAGTTTATGCATTATAACGCAGATGGCGCGGTGAATAACCAATCACGCGCCTTGAATATTATATTTCAGTAACTTATCTTTATTATGTAGTATAATGGTAGTATGTTGTCATATAAGATCTCGATTTATTTTGCGTTGGCATCTTTAACAATTTACAATACGCGCATTTAGTAAATACGTCACAATTGGGTTTGGTGAAGATTTTGGTTACAATTTATTTCGAGTTAGTGTGTCACCTGTTATCAGCTGTTAATAATTGAATTTATTCTCTGAAAAGTTTTCTTTTTAAAACATATTTTTGAGAAGTATCTAATAGCAGACTTCTTTTTAAATCGGAGAGAGAGGAAAGTTCTACCCTAGCTCTATTTCATTTTACCGGCACTGCCACGTTAACATCTACAATATTCCTAAAACAACTAGAATTTTTTACATATCCCTAAATAAACGTTGGGGTTGGTGTACCTGCTTTGCAAAAAATCAAGGACAATGAGGACAATTTGAGGACAATAACCTAACTTTTAATTGTAAATGCAGTTGGATAATTCCAATGGAAATTATCTACATAGTTTAAATTATTACTATTATTTGAATTCTTAATAAATGGTTTGACTATTCATTGGAATAATTGAAGTCTATTGATCATTTTTGTTTTTATTACACCAACATTGAATAAGATATGTTCGAAACAATTCGGTATTTCACTCGACTAAAGAATTCGATTATGTTTTCGATGCAAACTTATAATATGTAATGAATCTGAATAGTTAATATTGTTCGGAGATGGAGTTTTTATAGTTGTTATTTGAACGATAATTCTAGTGATAGTTATTTTATTTTAATTATTACTAACCGAGTTAACAAGAATTTGTTGTATATTATTTGAGTAATGCTTAATTATATAGTTCAGAGTGTATTATATACCTATTGCATATGATTATGAAATACATTTAATTTTTTCAATGATAATTTAATTATTTAAACATTCAACTGTGTCCATCACTAGTTATAGTCATAATCGGAAGTTATAACTTTGTACATGTGACCCATAACCGTTGCTTTTGTGTTTATTCCAGTTTTTTTTGGTTTTTTTTTCAGACTTCGAGTGTTTTCAAAAGTAACACAATTAAAAGTTAGGTTATTGTTTTGTTTTGTTGAAGGTTTCTTGTCAAGAATGACATTTATTTAGGGACATTTACAAAAATTCTAGTTAGTTTAGGGTAATTGAAGGTGCTGATGTTGCAATGCCGTTAAAATGAAATAGAGCTAGGGTAGAACTTTCCTCTCTCTCCGATTTAAAAAGAAGTCTGCTATTTTGAACACGCTTGTTTGGTAAATTGCATATAATTTGAAGTCCACAATAGTTTCATTTCTGGCAAAAATCAAATATAATAAGTGTTTTTTGGCGTATAATAGTACATTGTACTAAATAATTTACATTTGCCATGATTAAACTTACGTTATAATTAAAAAAAATTTTTATTTTGTGATTTTACAAATGACAGCCCTATTAAAGACCGGAAAAATGCGTTTTTCATTATATTTTAATAGAAAATTAGGCATTTTGCCGATTAAGCAATAATAAAAGCATTTTTCTTTCAGTTACTACTTCCAACCGGAAATTACGGTTTTTTTTGTGAATTGAGATTTGATATTAATAAAAGTAATAAAGATCCGATTTTTTCGGACACTCATTGCTGATTAACAATAAACGTAAAATAATATTATTTGAATATATGTAGACGTTCAAAAATACTCATCAATGGTATCATCTAATATGATTTAACGGATATGTTACGATCAACTTCATTTTATTGTTTTCTTTTGGATACAACTGTAATGCGGTATTTTTATAGTCTTTTGAGACATAAAAATTGCAGTACTTTTTTGCATTTTTCGAAAATTAGGTACGTTAAATATACCGTTTCACTTACAATACGTCGCGTAACTCGTACCGCTTTATGATTTTTGAATTGAAACCAAGGCCCAGCGTTGCCAACTGTCAAAACTGTAATAATTCTGTTATCTGGAATAAATTATGCTATTTCGAAGGGAAAGAATTTCACACTTTATTTTTATATAAATGGCCCATCTTAGTGGTAGTATATTGAAATCAAACTCATTTTCATTACAAACATTTTAATAACATGCGAAACTGACATCATTCATCACTCAGATCTTCATCTTCAATTTTAAAACTGTACATAGTTTGTTTCATTAAATTTAACATTTCTTTTTCTACTTCAAAACACTTACAGCAGCCATTAGATTTAACATGTTGGCTAGGCAATATACTACCGTTGACAGTTTTAGTAGTTAGTTTATTCCTATTTTTATTTTTTATTAAATTGACTTTACTGAAAATACGTTGGCATTCGGCGTTCGAATGTGGAATACACAGAATATTCAACACAAAACTTGACAAATTTTTATATCGCCCTACTGTTAAATTATCATTTTTATTAAAAAGAGCAGACGGGAATTCATAACATTCTCTTTGCTCAGAAAGAAAATTTAAATTTGAGGTTTGAAATGGTAGAGCTCTCCATTTATCATTTACCAATTGCCACTTGTTTTTGAACAAAAACATTGAAAAACTTGTAAAATGGGCAATAAAGTTGGCACTCTTTCATGAAAATTGATGCAAAGAGCATTTCTCGGATCAATAAACTCTAAATGTAAGAAAACTGATCCCTTGAAATCATACCTTTTCTTGACTTCTACACAAGCAGTTTTGAAAAATGCAAAGCAGTTAACATAAAATGTATCAAAAAAATATGGCCTGTCTTTGAAAAAATCACTAGATATGTAATACATTACTTTAACTCTTAAGTACAAGGATTTTATGTGCAAAAAAAAGTTTCATCACAAGGATCAATATCAGCTAAATTTCTCGATAAAATATAGGTTGATTTCATATAACAGGCTAATAAATCTCTACATTGCATTTCCATTTTGGAATGGATATGACCAATTAAGACTTTGAAAAAATGCATTCATTGAAGTGAACTTTGGCAAAACCCAATCCAAAAAGTAATAATATAATATAATAAGCGGATTGTGGAGCCATTTATAAATCATTTCTGCTGAAATCAATCGTTCGGACAGCCACTTTTCATTGAAAAATAACACCAATGCTGACCATTGTTCAAGAAGTCTTGAGACAACCGCTGCTAGAGAGAGCTATCTTGTTTGTGAAGGATGCAGAAGCTAATGAACATTTGTGTTGGTAAATGACTAAAATGCTATGTATCCATTCATCCGTTTTGCACTTGCCCGGAATTTTTGTTATGAACATTGAGGCAATTATTAATTTTAATGTACAGATACCTTAAAAAATGTGTATAAATTTCTTGCTAAATTTTCACAACATCTAGGTAAGACTTTACAAGCATTACTAGCACAGACATGCAAGGAATGGCAAATGCATTATGAAATTATAATACCTGGACATAATTCTTTCAGTCTGCTCGCAATTGAGTTTCGTTCCCCCATCATAGTGTTGCATCCATCTGTTCCAAAACCCACTATGTTTTTAAGAGGGATGTCACATGTCAAAAATGCATTTGTTGTTTTAGTAAATAAATTGTCAGTCGTGAAAGATAAGTTTTCATCATCAAAAATAGGCACAAGATCAAAAAACGGCTAACAATTTTACCTTGCTTTTCATTAAGAAAACGAACAACTACCTACACAAGCAACTTTGGTTACACTTATGTCCGTGGATTCATCCACAAGTAAACTAAATTTGGTTTCTTTTAACACAGATGTAACATTTCGTTTTTCGTAGTCACCTATAACACCTGTGATGATAGCTGTACATTTTGTACGTTTTAAACTAAGGTTTTAGGCTATTTCAGAATCTGGAAATGATTTTTTTAAAATAGCTTTCAAATCATCTACATTTTGGTAAGATAAATTGTGAATTAAAAAGAAACTGGAAATGTACACTTCTGCTTCCTTAATTTGCCGAGTTTTCTCACTAGCTTTCTGAATAAAAGTAATTAATGCGGTTTTACTAGAAGATGACACACTTTTGCACCACCTAACATGCTTATTAGTTTTGAGGTGATTTTTTATTGCAGTTAGCTTCGCCATAAAGTCAGTACGACAGACTGAACACCTTGCTTTATCTACATGACCTAGAAAAATTTAAATCGCTAATTAAAATACAGTTGTTAAGGCATTTACTAACCCGGAACAGGTTCAACCCAATGCTTAAATTCTGAAACAGCTAGCCATTCCTTTCTAAACTTTTGGTTCCTATGTTTTAATTGTTGACTGTAAACTTCTTTTCGCTTCTGACATTTCAATTGAGAGGATAAATCATAATTATCTTCTGATTCAGACCTGTTGCATGTTAGAATCTCACTTTTCACTTTTTTCATCAAAATTCACAGCCTAATGTGTTAATAAAACAGTAAGTACAGTTACTTGTTTGTCTCACTAATATACCTACCATATTAATCGGAACCTTAAAATCGCTCTAGTTTAGCATGAGTTTAGCCCTAGCCGTTACGTGCATTTTCTAATTACTAGATATTTGATCACTCGATTGAACAGTTAAACTAAACTTTACCCTTACTTTCACTTTACAGATGCAAAATAATATAAATGGAATGCCAATTTGTTAGATCAAAATTTATAGTAAATGTATATTGTAAAGGTTTGAATTTTGAGGTTAGATTAACTTGTAGATTAACTAACAACCAGTGTTGGGATGTACCTAGGTAAATGTACCTAGGTACAAGTACCTAGGTAATTTTTGTGTACCTAAGTACCTAGAAAAGTACTTTTTAATTTATGTACCTTTACCTGTACCTAGGTACTTTTTAGAAAGTACCTTTCTACCTAAGTGCCTAATAAAATAGGTACTTTTAAGCGTACATATATTGTACACTTTATATATTTGTTTCGGACTTAATCACATTTGATATTACTAAAACCATCCAAAAATAGTACATGACCTACGCAAGTTTTCCTTAATGATACCCGAAGGGTACCGTTAATGTGTATAAAACTTCCTTGTTAAAAGTGCAAATGTAGGCAGTGACAGCACACTTAAAGGCAGCCCTCGGATGAATCATTTACAACAATGCAATCGGACTGTTAACATGAGTAGCCAGGGTATCAAACCTAATGCGATAAATTTCGAAACGTAATAATTTGTATAAAATAGAAGATGATTTTTAGAGAAAAAAGTTGTGGAGTTCTAGGAAAAAGTAAACAATTATAACTGATTATATAACACAATGAATGACATTATAATAAAATTTATTACGAATCGTATTTCTGCTTATATAAACAATACGTGCTTAATGACTTATTCTAAAAACGACATATTTGAGTTTGTATTATACTAAATTACATAAACATAGCCGAGACGGGTATAACCAACGGTATAACATAAATGCTGTAAGCACGACCTCAATGAAAATTAAGGTGTCGTGTACGTCGAATAGTAAGTCTTCTCGGATAAGTACAAAATGATCGGTCCCTTGAAGTACTTACTAACCGACGTCAACTGTATCACTAAACTGCCATGCATTACCCTTCCCGTTCAGTATCTTATAATTTACTCCCAAAACCTTAAGAAAAACATTTAAGAATAAGTAATCCTATTTTTATTATTAAATAATGCACTTCATACGAATAAACAACAATAGCATTGCTCAATAAACTGCAATTACAAAAGTTGTATAAATTTTAATATCTTTACTGAGATTCACACCAGCTACTGTGTGTGTCATCAACAGGGATTAATATAGTAGCGTCGTTGATTGATTCAATCATTTCATGCATTTCATTCATTCCACAGAAACGCAGGATTAGTAGATCACAATTTTTAATGCCACCCATGTCTTATTAATCTCACATGTAGCATTATTATCCTACGGTTGGCAACGCCTATGCACTCCATATAAAAAAGTGTTAAAATAGTACTACTACCGACAACTGTTGCCGCCGCCGTTTTCTAATGTAAACCAACATTAAACATTTAAAGAAATCCATAATAGCCATCATCTCACGGTTATACTTATAATGACGTATTTATATTTATATTCATTTATAACTTAAATTTTTTTAATGAAGCAACTATTTATTTTCAAAGTACATTTTATTTATACATAATTACATAAACATTGTTAAACAAACGGATGATCATAGATAGAAATATACTATAATATACTATTTTACAATAAACATTTTTGTAATTTTCAAAGAATACATAATTATTTATTTCATAAATTCTAATTTGGTCTATTAGTGAATAAAACACATTATACACGAATTTCATACAATTACGATTTTTAGTCAATTTTATATTTAAAAAGTTATTACGAATAAATTGAATTTAAGAATTAAAACATACAAAAAAAGATTATCCAGTTATACAATAAATTTGTGTTATTAGTTAATTTTGCCTCAAAAATGGAAAGCCCAAATAAGAAAACGATAAGAATTCATCAATTATTGAACAAAAACGTAGATCCTTTTTTTTTTTGAATATTATCAACTTCTAGAAAAATGATAGAAAAGGACTGGAATGTCCTCAAGAATCAGTAGTTACTTTCAAAGTGATATTAAATGTAAATGGAATAGAGAAACTGGTTTTGTAGAAAATTGAGAAATTATAAATAAATTTTGAAATAACTACGCGAATGTAGTAATTGTGTAATAAAAAACGTTTGGTTATAGAAGAAACAGTAATATTTAAAGACAAGTAAATTATGGCTTTGAGAACAATTATAGCATATTATAGGTACTTATGAAATAAGTTTTAAAAGATATCAATCAATACAGCCACCTTTTTGTTTAGTAAGAAGTACAAACTCATAAAATGCAGTGCAGTACTATGTATTAATACTCGTGGTGTAGATTTATGTGACGACACTTCTATGCTGCGATAATAAAGACATGTTCAAATTAATGTTAAACTAAGTATGTGAGTAAACTTTTTTTTGTTGATTTACAATATTCTTTAAGTTTGTTACAGTCTCTTAGCTGTCTTCAGTCCATAGATTTCGAATCGTTGCCTACAAATTATAAAAGTAAAACCTTATTGAATTAAGAATGTAATTACGTACCACATTCTTGTGAAATGCTATATACCTATTTTAATAATCAAAACTCTTGAAGCATATTCTGTAGTAGCTTGCTGTAAGTTTTTATGGTGTGGAAAAATACTTGATCATTGCATTTGTTCGATGAGGAATCTACTTAATAAAAAAAATTATAAATGTTATAAACCTTGCAATGAATTACATACTATAAGACTGCGGCTTGGAATTTTTTATAACGCTCCTTGTTTTATGATACAGAACATATACAACGCTCATTTTACACATTAACTATTACACGGTTCATATTTAATTTACATTCTTTTCAAAAACTTAGTTTACTCATTATGTTCTAAATAAATTAACTATACTAAAAAACCACTAACATGCTAAAAATAATAAAATCTGCTAGCCAAAATAAATAATACACTACTTTTAATAAAACTAGAAAGTTTTATTTTGAAAGATTTAAAAGATAATGGAAGCATGTGATATGTGCGCGCATAATTTTAATTGACAAAAAAGAAATCTGTAAAATAACCTGATCAACTCAACAAATGATACAGAAAAACGGCAGCGGCGCTAGGTGGTGTAACAAGCGGCGGAATTTACTAAAATTGTATGAAGCGAATAGCCCCTGATTGAAACCATCGCTACAAATGCGCGAACCCTTTCCCATGTTAATACTTCATATAAAATCTCGTATTGAGGGTCGCGAAGTCACGTTAGAATGCTTTGCTACATCTACAGCCATGAGCTCAAATAATGGTTCCAGCATAAAAAAATTACTTGTTCAATATACGTTGCTTTCAATGACGACGAATGTTAAATTAATGTTTTAGAGTAATAAAAAGTATATAATACTTATACCCTTTATTATGTGAAAATATTATAATTCATAATCATTTGTACTGTTTTTTTTAAATAAACGTTTGGGAGGTTCGCGCCCTAGAGCCCTTATGAACCAGTCGCCACTAATCAAACAATTATTAAATGATTTATCTTCAAGTTAATAAGTTCATTTTGACAACTTGTTCCGTAAGTTGTTGAAGAACAAACTGAGGTTGCTTCAACAGAGTTTGTTGTAAAATAAATACAGAATTTTTAAAAATTTTGCAATTGAGGATTGCAAATTGATTATTAATATCTAAATATTTTAAGAAAAGTTGATTACGGTATAAAAACATTTGAAGACAAAATATGATGTTCAAAAATGCAATTAGATTGCCATTTTATAATTGGCTAGTAAAAACCATCAATTAATAAATGTTTAAGTTTAATGTGCAGATGTGGCAACTAATATTTTCTGTTCATTTAATAATGAACGGCAATTGAAATCAAAGATAATATAAGTACATCAACTGTATTTGCATTTTGTCACGTTTTGTTTATGTTACTCATTACTGTTAGTGCGGCACTAGGGCGCGAGCCCCCCAGACGTTTATTAAAACCAAAAAAACTGTACAAATTATTATGAATTAAAATATGTAAACATACTTCTAGGATATAAATATCATATACTTTTAATTACTTTAAAACATTAATTTAATATGGTCGTCATTGAAAGCAATATATACTAAATAGACAATTTCTTTATGTTGGGGCTACAATTATTTGAGCTTATGGCTGTATATTAGACTGATTCAAAAAAAATCGATGAATTTTTTTTTTCTTAATTATGTCGAAAATCTTGTGGGAAATGGTAAGAAAAAAATACTGTGAAAGTTAGAGCTCTTAATATCAATATTAAGAGGTGCCGCATCGTAAATTTCAATTTCCCATTTAAATAACATGGGAACGATGTTTTCTTGGACTTTGGAATTTTGTAACTCTCGTTAAATGAAATATTTAAAAATGATCAAAACAGATTCTTATAGAAAATTTAACGCTCTACAAAAAAGATCTCTTATAATTTTTTGATATATTCATTTTTTCAAAAGTTATTTAACGTTAAAGTTGGATTGGTTTAAAATTTTTACATTTTTCTTATTTTTCGACGCAGCCGCTAACTTTACAAGAAAATTTTATAGGACATTTTCTATAGAAAATTTAATTTTCTATAATTAATCTCTTAAAAAGTTTTTGATATTTTTTATAGATCATGAGTTACCTGCAAAAAACTAAAAATTTTTGTAAATTAATGTCATTTTACTGCTTGAAATTAAACATATTATTTAAATAAATAAATTTTTAACCTACAAATTTATTGTTTATAGCAATTTAATTAATATCTGAGTGAGATTTTCTTTTTTTTCACAAATAATACCGTTTTCTATTATGTGATTCTCGGAAATCATTTCAAGGTCAAGACTTTTGAAAAATGAATATATCAAAAAATTATAAGAGATCTTTTTTGTAGAGCGTTAAATTTTCTATAAGATTATGTTTTGATCATTTTTAAATATTTCATTTAACGAGAGTTACAAAATTCCAAAATCCAAGAAAACATCGTTCCCATGTTATTTAAATGGGAAATTGAAATTTACGATGCGGCACCTCTTAATATTAATATTAAGAGCTCTAACTTTCACAGTATTTTTTTTACCATTTCCCACAAGATCTTCGACATAATTAAGAAAAAAAAAATTCATTGATTTTTTTGAATCAGTCTACTGTATATGTAGCAGAGCATTCTAACGCGACGTCGCGACCCCCACTACGACATTTCATATGCAGTTTTAACATGTGAAAGGGCACTCGCGTTTGTAGCTCGCGATGTTTTCAATTCAGTAATCATAAAACGGTCAAAGTTGCACAACTTATTATAAGTGAAATGGTATATTTGTCGTACGTAATTTTCGAAGGTTGTCGTTGAAGGTTAAAAGCTATAAAAATACCTCATTACAGTTTCATCGAAAAGAAAACCATAAAATAAAGTTGATCATAACATATCCGTTGAATCATACTAGATGATACTAGTATTTCTGAACGTCTATACATATTCAAATAATATTATTTTTCGTTTATGGTTAATCAGCAAGGAACGTCAGAAAAAATCGTCGTTTAGTAGCTCTATTAATATCAAATCTCAATTCACACACAACAAAAATCAGTGGTTTACGATTGAAAGTAGTAAATTAAAGAAAATCGCAATTATTACTTTACTGACAAAATGTAAATATTTTCAATTATTCAGAAAAAAATAAAAATGTTTTTTTCGGTCTTTAATAGGGTTACCATTTGTAAAATAACAAAACTGGGACAAATAAGTTTCAAACCCCAAATGTTTAAATTGCAAACACAGACAACTTTTTAAATTATTATAATGTAAATTCAATCATGGTAAATTTAAATGTTTTGTTGACTAAATTACATATAGAGAGTTCATTAAAAATATTTTTACATTTGAAAACCGTTTGGGGGCGGCGCAATAAGAGGGTGGCTACGAAAAAATCGTAATTTTCTCAATTATTTTAAATGTAAAGCTATTGATTAACCTACATAGTTCGAAAGCTTATCTAATTCAACATTAAAATTGTCTATTAAGAAATTTCTAAATGTCCATGCTAAACTGTTAGGCGATGACATAACTTTTCTACCCAAAAATGAACATATTGTCGATTAGAAATGTTTTATTTTCAATAATTTGTAACTGTCTTATAGTACGGAAGATTCTACATTAGAAATACCGTATGGCACTTTTCTTGAAATTTTCTTGTTAAATTGGTATTTTTAGTGAAGACTCCCAGATTTTTGCAATTTTCTTTAAAACATTAAATAAAATGCATATTGAACTTAGTATAGTTGTAAAGCACATAAATTAGCAAATCTACCATAAATAAATTAAACTCTGTCATTGAAGTAACGGAAGATATGACACAAAATGTCTAAAAATGTCTTTCGTGACCCATCAATCGCAAAGGTGTTCAAATTGCCTCCTATTGCTTAGAATGCACTTATTAATTCCTGTTCCGGTGAACAGTACAATAGCTTCTAATTCCACCCTGGGAATAAACCGCATGGCGTTCTGTATTTTTAAAATCATGTTCTCACGCGTAGTAGGAAAATCTTAGTAGACTAAAGGCGGGTTGCACAAAGCAAATCAAAAATGTAGCAAGTGATTATTTCTGAAATCAATTGTTAGAGACATTTCATTATGTCGTGAACTGTGACCTTGAGTCAAAAATCGGAACTAATATACTAAAAGTCAAAAATTTGACAAATCTATCTGAATTCCAAAAACGTTAGTCTATTTAAAAGGCGCTCACGTTAATAAAAATTAAAAATAATCAGATATTTACTTATTAATTAAAAATTAATTTATTTGTAATAATACCTAAAGACTTATTAACAACAAATAGAACGATAAAAGCAAATATAGGTTAGAAAAGATGTACCGGGGATTGTTTGTGAGACGGATAATAACAATATTTTGACACATACAGAGTACAGCGCCATAGTTCACGAGATCTTGAAAGACGTCTACATCACGAATAAACGTGGTTTCATTGGTTATGTAGCAATTGTTTTAAGAAATAATCAGTTGTTACATTTTTGATTTGCTTTGTGCAACCCGCCTTTAATCTTTTACACGTCTCCAGAAAAAGAATTTAGACATGTAAGTCCGGAGACTTGGATGGATAAAGTAATGTACTTTCCCTCCCAATCCATTGATCGGGAAATTCATTGTTGAGATGGTTCTGAATTCCATTTGCATAATGATCAGGGCAACCATCTAATTGCAGCCACATATTTTGACAACTGTTCAAAGGATAGTCATCCAATAAATCTGCAGCACCATTTAGCAATACAGAAAAATGTAGGGACCAACAATCTGTTCGTCAAGTATCTCACACCAAACATTTACGGACCATTGATGTTGATTATCCAAAACTCGCATCCAATAAGGGTTTTCCTTGGCATAACAATGCACGTTGTGCCGGTTAATTCCATTATTTTTAAATGTTGCTTCATCTGTTCATAAAATTTTATTTAAAAAAATTTAGTTTTCTTTGAACATGTCTTGCAACGAATAACAATGATTTTGTCTTATTAGTTTAGTCGTTATCGCTAAAGTACTTGGTGTAACACGAGTAAATAGGGATAAAGGCAATTGGTTTTTCTAATTTTTATGATTGTTGTTTGAGATATTCCTAATAATTTTTCAACTTTCCTAGTACTAATGGGATTTATCTCAACGGAGGCTAAAACATTAAACATATTTTCTTTACTCCTTACTGGATGATGTCTTTCTCGTACTGGTATTGTTTGTATGTTTCCTGTAGTGCGTAATGTTAATAAACAAAAAACCCTACTACATTGACCTTCTCTATTTGGATATACAGCGTTGTAAGATTGTGAAGCAATTAACTCATTTTCTTGGCACTGAAAATATATCTGTAACATGTTATATGCTCCGAAATTTGTGAAAAAAATAGTAACAAAACTCAAGTATGTAGCAACACAAAACACAAAAATTAACAACGTCCAGATAGAAAAATCGTATTCGTATACATCCTTGATAAATGAATTGCGAACTACTCCAAAAGATTATAATAATTATTTGAGAATGAATAAGGATACTATTTGCATTTGCTGTTTTTAGTGACACCATTAATAAAAAGACAAGACCATATTGAGAAATCTGATGAATGTTTAAACTTTTCTACAATAATATCACCACAAGCCTTTTTTTTTCTGTCCAGTCCGGGATTGACTGTTGCACTGCAGTAGCACTCATAGCATCTATTGTTTGTGTCTCTTGAATTTCCTGATGATATAAAGATTTATTTGTTGGTGATGGTATATTGTATTCTGCTGTTGTTGTCTGAGGTGCTAGTGTGACTGCCTGATAGTAATGAAGCGGAGGAATGGGTGATTGATTTAGAATACCTGTATATTGCGATGATGATGGTATAGAAGTTAAAGTACTGTACCGTGATTGAATATCATTTAATATCATTGTGCTTGGAGCCATTACCCTATATCCCTATATGACATTGTAATATTTCCCATCTCAGCTTCGAATAAAGTTTTGTTTATTAGTTTTGCACTTAACTGTTGTTTGTTTTTAAATTCTCAAAGTTTTAATGCTACCATTTTTCCAATAACATCGTAGCAATCCTTTTGGTATGTTGGCCGTTTAAAATGGTCCTGAACGGATTGCAAAACTTCTTTTGTTAAATCTTTATTATTTTTTTGTTTTGTTGAAGTTGAAGTTGAAGCAATGGTTGGGATGTAATCCGTAAGAGCAGCAGTAGAAAGATTTACATTTAACTCTGAATGCGTTGCTTCATTTTCAGACACTTACGTTGCACTCGATGATTCCATCTTGTTAATCTGTAACATTTTCTTTGTTTTAATTTCCACGAAGATGCAATAAAAAGTACAACTTTTCACATCTACTTGGAGCAATAGAGGGCAAACATATTATTACTATTCCACCTAAAGAATGTGGATTGAAATATTGCAATTATAAAAAACACCACCGCATGGCACTTATGGCTGTTGTTGACGCTCAATATCAATTTTTATTAAGTGATTTTTGTACACACAGTGCGTTTCAGATAGAGGTGTATTACAAAATACAAAATTTTTTGAAATGTTCCGAAATAACCAGTTGAAAATTCCAAGCGAAAAAGCTGTAAGAGATATTCAGAGACATTTGCTATACGTTTTTGTTTCTGATGACGCATTTCCGTTGAGATCTGATATAATGAAACCGTTCAAACAAGCAGAATTGACTTCAATAGAAAAAAATATACAATTATCGTGTTTCGCGAGCACGACGGATTGTGGAAAATGTCTTTGGCATTTTAGGTTCACGTTTCAGACTCTTTTATACGGCTATAAATTTACATCCAAATAAAATTGATTCCGTCGTTATGGCATGTTGTGCATTGCATAATTATGTGTTTACGATTTGATATAATTACAAAAACGATATTTTTTTAATCTGTGACATGAAATCATTTGATTTAGATTGTGGCCAATTTGAAGATTATTATACGTTACGTTTATGCGTTACAATATTCTGATTGGATTATGGATCTGTACAAATAAAATCAATCAGAAAAAAAAGATAAAATACGGAAAATTTGAAAGCTTTAATACGCATTACGAAAATCATGCAATATTACGTCATCCTAGGAATTAAATAGAGCTAACTTTAAAGCTTTATGTAGTTGTTCTTGACTTTTGGTATTTGTCTGTTTTAATATTTTTTTGTTCAAATTTAAATTTAAGTTGTTTTCAAATTAAAATAAAATTTAAGAGTATGAGATATTAGACTACCTTGAATTTATAATTTACAATTTTTAAAAAAATATTTTACTTTTACCGTCTTCAGAATAATTACCTTGGCTTACCAGTAATCGTCACTCCGTTTAACTTAAACGATTTAAGATAAAAAGTTGTCTTTCCCTGTAACGAACACTTGCTACAAGCTTCTAGCAGTTGCGTACTTTGCACGGCCAGTTTACTCTATGCGGTGAGAGGGGTAGTTCGAGTGATAAACTTTCTTTAATGGGCGCCAGATCTTTTTTTATAGAATAGCTTCTGTTAGATCCGGACAAGAGATTTGAAGCCTGTAGTAAAATTGTTAAGGTCCGCAACGTTAAAAAAACGAAGAACTAAACCCAACCGTTCACAACAAACTCGATTTAAATAACTTAAATTAATAACAAACTAAGAAATTCCAAATACAATGGTGATTATAACACCGACGAAAGCAACGGCAACTTACATTACATTTGAAAAGCAATGACGTATAAACTTCTTTAATATATGTAATATTCTTAATAATGACTATTAAACGTATATCTAACAGCATGTGGCAAAATTTAAGTAAGTTACTACTGATATCGAACAAATCGTTTTAAAAATTATAGTAGTTATAGTAAGCAAAATTCGTGAGAACGCTGTAATGACATCGACCATAAATAATTAAAAGTTGACTTACCCAAATCCAGTATTACCTAAGAAAACGTTTTCTTAATGACTCGCTTAAAAGTTAATTACAAGAAATCATGTTAGATTAGTGACTCACAAAGATCTACAAAAGAAAAGTAACAGATATAAGTAAAAAGAAACCGAGTTCCTCGGATGCTATTGATGATAAATTTAGTTTTCTGAAAACTGTTGTACGTCCATGCCTCGTAATAAGGTATCAATCGTCAAGCCCGTCGTATCTCAGTGAAGTATCGACACGCTGATCTCCTGTAGTAATTGAATCGAAATTTCTAGAATCGTTTAAGGTTCTACGAAAAGGGTGTTTACAGATGTTAGCCCTTACAGGTACAGTATGTAAGCCACATGTTGAGATACACGTGGTGTTTGCATTGAATAAACGTTTTGAATAGCGCTTTAACGTCACAACACTGATGCATGGTTGATACGGTAACTGGAACTTTTTGTTTTTCACACAGATGGCCAGGTTCCAGTATAAAAAAACGACATAGAAAAAAGGCCGTTATAACACACGTGTGCGTAAATCAGGCATCTAAAGTATTCAAAGTTTCTAGGATAAACATAAAAGGAGGTCATCAGTTTCCTATAGAATGGGCCTAAATTCTGTGCTGCATTTAGGGGAAGTAAGTTTTTTTGCACAAAAAGAGCAATTATTATAGAGTGTGCAGCTGTTGCTGAAGAAACTGAAGAGAAAAAATCCGTTTACGATGAAAAAACCAACATTAGTAGAAGGTATTTATGAAACGGTATCTGATAACTACACAACGCGTTTCACGATATCTAACAAGAACTAGAGCAGGGATTAAATACAAAAATTGATTTCATAAAGTAAGAGACTGTTTCCAGAAGAAGAATTTGAAACTGACCTTTACAGAAAATGTAATTTGACAAAACAGTCTTCTTCCTTAGTCCTGCCGACAAACAAAGTTTTGACACGAAAAGGGCAAAAAGTGCTTTACATTGTCGTTAATTTTGACGAAGGGGAATGTATTACAACCCCAATAATGAGATGTTTTTTAATTTACTTTATTTGATTTGTAGCAAACTCTTTATTCTATATTCTATATGTTTTTATGTATAATGGAACTGAAAATTATTAAGTTTGTTCACCGAGACAACTGTAGTATATTACAAGTGCAAGAAAAGCAAAAAATAGCTTGCCACGAATTTCATAAAAAACCTTACTAAATTAACTATAAGTTTTAGTCTAAAAAATGTCTTCTTTACATATTGCTCAATTGCGAAGATCCACAAATTTCCAGTTAAATAGCTTTTTTAGCAAATTACAGTACTTGAACATTGTAATTATGGCAGTTACTAAGCAGAAATTCAAGTACTTTAATAAATTATTTTAGTTTTGTAAATAAACATACGACTTGTTGATTTGATAAGTTTACTATGCACGATTAATGTTAAAACTTGAATTGCTAAGTAATCTGGGTCTGGCAAAGTTTTCATTTTGATAGTAGATTAAGTCATAGATGCTATATGTGATCTCTTTATATAGCTGCTCAATAAAGCAGATACATAAAATGTATTACATTACTGTTACAGTAATCTTTAGAATTCACTTCATTTTTATTGCATGTAGCTATAGATGTCTATACTTCTATAACACAGTTAATACTATTAATAACAATATACTATGTTAAAAAATGTAATCAATAATAACGTATTTTATCTGATTGTAGAAGAATGTGATGTTTATTGTGAAAATATGAACCTATTTTTTATCTTAATTTATCATGAATTTCCGGGTTTTACGCTTCGCTTCACAGGTTTGTCTCATTTCTAAAATCGCACGTACTTAACTTTTTTGTATACTTTCTTGGTTTATTTATAGAGTTCTTTTCAATAATAAATTATATTTGTTTAAATCTATACCAACACACGCTAATTCATTGTAAGTGTTTATTATGCCAAGTATGTGAACTACGTTACTAAAGTTTTTAGGTTAACATTATTGATAAATTGACGATTAGTAATATTACATTTATTTGTACGTTACACATCGAAATATTAGACAGTTTTAATAAATTGACTTTTACAATAAAAAAATATATGTCTACAGTTTTAAATATTCTTAATTAATTATTATTAAAAACGGTAAAATAGACGTTTACCACATTTTTTTTGTTACATTTACACACAACTATAGAATTACAACTGTACAGGTTTATTTATATCTAAAGTTTAAAGCAACAACTAAGTAACTTGTGTTTTTTAGTTTTAAAATATTTAATTTTATCATTGTATATAATTGTTATAGTAAGCCAATGTAAAAGAAACTTTCTACTATAAATAGTTAGCTATCTTAGTCGCCGATAGGTATCTCTTATATGAACCTTCTTTAAAATTAATTATAGGCACGACCCTAAATATGAATGAATGCGGGACATACGTTCCTAATCGTTTGTTTACAAGAATACATATTTACTGACATAACCCAACATAACCATAATAATTTAAATATCAACTAATAACATTTAAAATAAAGAATAACGTTAACTTCTAAAAGCAGGCATCAATTGTAGCAATCAATCAAGTAAATTAAAGAAATTTTGTGATGTTGAACCTCTAAGTATATTTTATAACATCGTAGATTTTTAATAAACGAAATTTGCTAATGTGCGGTTGTTGCTTTTATAAACGGCAACATAACAAGCAGTGAATGTAATTGTGAAATAGACAACGTTTTCTAAATTAAATAAGACTATAAAGTTATTATAGTAAACTTTAGTGAAAAATAACAAACCAAAAATAGCAAAAACAGAGCAAAAAAATTGAAACACTGTCACTTACATTTAAAAAAATGTTAAAAAGATGAAGAAAACTAAAACAAAAGAACAAACGAAATACTGTGAAATTTGTTGCGCTAAATAACTTAATAAGGAAACCTTAAAATTTAACAAAATATAGACAAGACAAGAATTAAAGCTTTAAAATATTAAGACTGAAAATAGACAAAAACAAAAAGATAATAGCAATTAAAGATTAATGAAAAGAAAGTAAGAAAAAAAACAAAACAGATACTGAGATACTATAGTACAAGCCTAAAAAAAACTCTCAAAAATAAAAAAAAAAGTTTAAAATGAAAAAAATAAGCATAAACTCGAAATATATGCCAGAAATAGAAAAAGAAAAAATACTTAATGCAATGAAAGAAATGAAAACCAAAAATATTGTTTAACAAATGTTTGAAAACTAAAAGAATAGTGAACCAGTGGAAAGAAGCCATAACGGTATTACGGTATAAAAATGAAAATAAACAAAATTTAAAAAACCACAGACTCATAACACTACTATCTAAAATCTATAAATTTTTGTTAAGAGATCAAGATAACAGTAATTAAAGCGTATTGTTAATAACTATCAAAGTTTCTGTATTAATTTTATATTAATATGCTTATGTCAAACTGTTTATACATATTACATACTTACATTGGTAACTTCTGAAAAACCCTGTATTATTTCCAAACTATATCAAGAACAACATTTAATTTCAAAATGTCCTATTTTTCTGCAACTTTCTGTAAAGCAACGAATCTCTAAAATTGCCAAGTGTAAGCTGGCCGATTTTTTAAAATTGTCGACAGATGGCGGACCTAGTAAATTGTAGACATGCCGCTATTTCTCAAATACAGCTAAATTCGTTTTTATAAGACAACGTTTTATATGCATATTAATAGAAAAAACTATAGTGTAGGTCAAGGAATGTTTAAAATTTTCCGTATTGTTCTCTTTCTGGGTTTAATTTGGCATTAAACCGTTGACTGAAGAAATGTACAAAGACTCGCAGCCTTATGGTAAAAATCGTAGTCACCGCAGGATCCGAGATATAGGGGGCGCCACCGTATATTTAGGATCCGAGATTTCAGTTCATTGCTAGAAGTTGTAGTGTTTGCATCGTATGTATACGCATCCAGTGTTGCCAGGTCTGTCACTGCAAAATTCCCACCACAAAGCTTACAAATTCCCTTTTCGGTAACAAAATTCCCTCTAGTTAAAAAAACCCAGTAATCAAAAAAAAAAAAGAAGCCATAAATAGACAAATATTATTTATTTTGTATGACAGGTTAAAAATGTAAAATATATAATAATTTTTTTAAACCTTATTGTTATAAATATAATTTTTGTAAATAATTTAAAATGTTGTTATGCTGGTTTAAATTTTGTACAATTGATATTAAGTCCGCTGAATGAAGACCTAACTAAACACATTGCATTTAAGGTTTCTTCACCGAGGCGGTTTCGTTTTTTTGTTTTAATATCATTTACATACGAAAAAATTTTTTTTCTGCTTCAGCGTTGGAATGCGGTAAAGACAACACGATAGTTGCCAGTTTTAAATTTTAACTCATCATTAAAATCTTTATATTCTGAAATTTTTCCCCACATTTTATCTATAGCTAAATTTTTCAATGCATCGATTTCATCAGTATCAAAAGAAAATGGTAGAATTCTCCATTCATTAATAGCAGCAGGCATATTTAAAGTATTTTTATATTTTTCATACAAAAGCGGCAAATCTATTAACTTTTTTCTATTTTTATCGAATGCCACTTCTGAAGATAAAAATTCAAATTCTGTAAATATACCTGAAAGTGGCAGTCTATTTATGATCTCTGTTGCTAACGTTAAATAAAAATCTAATATTTTCACACGTACTTCATTTTGTTCTTGTGCACTTAAGTTATTAATCATAAAGTCTTTACATTCAGAACCAACAAAAATTTGATCTAAAGGCAAGTAATTGTGTGGATGAATTAAAAACATATTAATGTTATCAGCCTTCAATAAATTTGGCTTTATAAAATTTTGCAGAAAACTACAAATTAACTTTTTAGAATATTTACTCAAAATGTGTATTAAAATAGTATTAGATTGAAATAAAGCATTAAAATAGTTCATAAATTCTAAAGAATATTTGAGAAATAGTAAATATGCTTTAATTTTTTGATTATTCATTAATTCTAATATTTTTGTAGCAGATAGTAATTTGTCTTCAAAAACTGCTATAGTAATAATTGTGTAAGAGCATTCCAATTAGTTAAAGTTCTACACACACATTGATGTACCGCCAACTACCTAGTTCCAGATAATTTTAGTACTTTATAATGCTCTATATTAAAATAATTTTGAATTTCTATTACTTGAGCACACCGTTTGCTACTACTAGAAATATACGTGTAAATACCTCTCATTAACTCTTCTAATTCATTTGGTAAAACTGAACATGCTTTGCTTGCTACCAAAGCTGCTGAATGACATACACATTTCAAAAGTAATGAATGTGGTACATCTTTATTTAAAAGTGAAAAAAATGAATTATTCTTACCTGTCATTACAGCAACTCCGTCGGAAGCAAGACCAACTATGTCACTTAAATTTAGATTATTTTTTAACATCGTTTCTTTAAAAACGTTATAAAGAACTTGTGCAGACCCATTTGTTGCATCTATGTAGATTAATTCGAACAATCTTGTTACAATTTTGTGGTCAGCTTGTTGGTATCTTACCAGTACACACAACATTTTTTTTGTTTGGATGTCCGTACTCTCGTCAACCAAAATCGAAAATGTTGTCTATTTAAAATTTAAAAAAAATTTTAACTTTGTTTATACAATTATGTGCTTTACCTTTTTTAATTCATTTATAATAACAGTTTTTTCGTGCTGACCTAAGACTTCTTTTACTATGCTTGTGCATTTGGTCCGTTTCAATCGCATATCTTGAATTATTTTAGAGTCCGGTATTCCAATTTTTAGAACCTCCGTAAGATGATCGACTATATGGAAAGCCGCATTATGTTCCGCAAAAAATGCACTAATAATTAACTCTAAATTTTTTACACGCTTTTCGTGTTCTTGTTGTTTTTTAAATTCACTTAATTGAACAGTTAACAAATCTGAAACCTTTTTTTGTCTAGTATTCAAATGTTTCATACTCGAAGAATGTCTCAAAGTTTTTACATGTTTCAGTAAATCACTTTTACCTGCTTTTAATGTTTTGTTGCACGAGATACATTTACATAAATGAGGATTGTTTTTATCACTAGTTAACCAGTTTTTAAACAGTGGATCGGTAAGCCATTTCTTGTTGAATTTTTTTGTAACTTTTCCTTTTCTAACACTCGATGAACAACTGGGTTTTGGATTTTCAATTACTGAAGAATCGGAATTTGAAGAAGACATATTTTGAATAAAAATTGTTAACACCAACGTAATTAAAATAACTCTTCGAGTACCGAATGAAAATGCATAAAGAAGTACGAAAACACAACCATACAAAATGATACAAAATAGAGCTGGAGTTTTTGTTGTCAGCATTTTAATTGATTGTGTAAGTAACTTAATACTCGTGTACGTGCTCGTACTAAGGTCAGTGGCAATAATCGCCTAAATACTCGTATATCAAGTAGTATGAAACATTTGGCTACATCTGATAATGATTCTAAGAATATTTTTTTACATTAAATAGCCATAAATGGATTGTAATGTTAGTATCAACATTTTTTAATACAATTTATCTTTTTTTCAAAATTAAAAAATTGGAATTGGAAGAAATACCTATTTGCAAAAATTTTTCCCTTTTTACAAATTGAATTCCCTTTTTCCCTTTTTGATGCAAAATTCCCACGAAAAAGGGAAATTCCCTTCCTTCTGGCAACACTGTACGCATCCAACAGTGGCTACGCTTAGTCATACCGCTCTCTTTGCAGTTCAAGGACGATGATTTAACAAACCATTTAAATAAATCGGGTTTACCCAGACATCTACCAAGAGATACCATTAATGATGGGAATTCTAGTTTATTTTTTATGAATTAGGGGACCAACTTGCGATGTATCGGTGTGCTACACCTAATAAAAAAAACTAAAACGCCGTTTCAAATTCACAATTTTATTGAAAATTGGTGTAATCTTTATTAGCAAATCAAGTTAAAAAGTTTTAATTGAACGGAAAACCGATTTGGTAATCGCTTTTGTAGTCACCTTTTAAAGAATATTATCAACTGCAAAACACGATAAAACAGTTATATTCATTTATAAACATAACAAACATTCTGTTTTGCTTCTTGTGCAAGTATCAAATTACCGCCGGCGGTTTTGAATTAGTAATTTGCTATTTTAAATAATTGTTCACTTGGCGATTTGATTATTTACTTATGAGTTTTTTGTTTTTACATTTTTGTTGATTGCAGAATAATTATAGTTCCACTAGCTGTACCCTGCCACGCTTCGCAGTGGCACATTGTGATTGAATGGTTGACATTTAATGTAATTATATTTATATACATTAAAAGTGAGGTTAATCCAAAATAAATAATATAATTACTAAATAATATAATTACGTCCACGTGTTAGATGTAATAAAACAGATATAACCACTCACTTCTGTTAGAAATTCACTTGAATTATAATAAGTCCTTTTATTTTGCCTGCCAGTTAATAATATTTTTACTGTCCATCTTTGATATAAAATATAACCTCTACTTACGATTTGGTGAAAGGCGCAGTTCGATCACAATACTATCACACCAAAAATTCTTGATTTAAGTGAATATTTAATTCAGATTGTATAATAATCAGAATCAGATGCAAATTTTTTTGTAGATATAAACAATGTAATTGGGAACAAAATTGTTTCTCATGTGACTGCGTCATTATTATTTCGGTTGTCAGCGAGTGTTTTCATCGCTTATGGCAGATGGCGCGGTCACTGGTACACAGCTGATTGTTAAAAAAACTGTTTTCTCGCGGTTGCAGATATGTGACTGATGCAAAAAATAGATAAAAACAATCCTTGATGCGGATTTTATATCATGTTAAAATTTCAACTCAATCGGTGCAGAACTTTTTGAGTTTTTGAAGCGTACACAAACCAACATAACATTTTTATATATATAGATAAAGCGATGTTCGATCGATTCCATTTTTGAATCAATTAATAAAAAAAAATGGCTAGAAAAATCGATTGTAAAAATCGCTTTATTAGAGTACAAAAATCGATTTTTAATGATTTAAATCACCATTCCTACTTTATATTAGGCCTGGGTCGTCTATCGATATAACGATATAACGATAACGAATAAACATAAAATAAAAAAAAACGTAGCCATTTCTTCTTTACTTTGCTTTAAAAATAGAATTAATAAAGTAAGTTACACATGTAAGTAGAAATAATTTATGTAATCGTGTCATTAAAAACTATATTTTATTGACATACTTATATAACCTTTTTTGTTGTTTTATAAGCAATAGTATAATTTATTCCAATCACTAAATTAAAAATAATCGTTTTTTAAGTAAATTGTGTTATTTCTTCAGAAAATTGAAACATTGTTGTACATGTAAGTTTACAGAGCGATAGATTAAATCTAAAGCTATTGTGCATTTTTACAATAGTGGTACAAATCAATGGTTTTACAAGTTTCTAATTTTGTTTTTAACGCTAAAGATTTTGTATTATATTATATACTGACCACCATAACATATAAACTTAAAAGTAGGTAATACTATAACAAAACAGTTTTTAGAGGATTTATATTTTATCTTGTAAATTGTATTTTTATTTATGTTTGTTATCAGTTTATTACGTATACGGGTTTAGAAGATTTTAACTGTTATACTACATGTAGATATGCTTACTAATATTTACTCCTGCAGCTTTTTCCTAATTAATATTAAACAAGTATATAAATAGGCTGCAATTACCTCTCTCATTCATTTAAATTGTAATCTGGTCCGAGTTTAAAGTATTTTATTAAAGAAGCGTTTATTTAAATATTTTTATTTTTTGCTTTATAAAAACCTTTTTTTAATAAATTAGTTTTGCTTTCAAAACAATAAAACCCACACTTGTATGCAATGAAATCAATACTAACAGATAATGAAACATAAAAAGTACAAACTACAATGGTTTGTTTCAACAATGCACGATTATATATAACAAATTTTATATAAATTGATATAAATTTTAGTTATAAATAATTATTATTAACCACATATAACAGTATAGTACAATTGGGTTTTTTATTAATTAGTGCAAATTAATGTATTCAATAATAGTTTAAATTAATATTTAATGAAAAAACCAATATATTTTATATTGTTTAAAAATTATTTATTATCTTATTATTATAGTATAGGTAGTTAGCATACCTATAATTAATTGAATATTAGATTTTCAAATAAATAAAAGTTTAAAATTGATCATTTGTAAATTTTACTCACTAGTGACTTTTTTTACACGTTTGCAAACAAAAAATTGTTTAATAATAACTACTTTTATGTTTATTGGCATGAATAAACTTAAATGACTGTTCGCTAAAACTCAACTTAATAATATAAAAAATTAATTTGTTTTAGACTGTCACTTAAGTTTAACTTACGTCAATTGAAGAGTGGTTTAACTAAAAATTTGGTTTAACGTAAAACGTAACTGCAAACATTAAAAACGTATTGCTTTTGAAAAAATGAGCAAAAAACAATAAAAATACTTAGCAAGCAAGAAAATTTAATGTGAATTATTATTCGCCGTTGACTCCAGTACAATGTTGCATTTGCAGTCCGCCATATTAAAAATTTTGGTAAAAAATGTATAGTTTTTAGGTAGTTGTTTTAAAAAAAATAGTTATTATAAAACTGTTATTAACAACGTAAACTCTGCACTCAATTGAAGTGCAATTAATAAAAAAAGGCCAAAACGAAAGAGAGAGACTCTAGATGCTCGTTTCCACCTGACCACACTTAAGGAAGACAAATAAGACACAACTAAACAAACAAAAACTATATTTATTTCAACGACAACGTATAAAAAAAATATAAATCTAACAATTATTTGTAAAGTAATACCACAGTAATTCAAATTTCAGATGTACTAAACTATCGAGTTATGCAACACCCTGTACGAGAACGTAATTACAGCACCATAGTTAAATTGAATTAATAAAATTAAGTTAAAAAAAATTAAACGTTAACAAATTTGAAATGTATACAAGTTGAAAAGTAAAGCGCACTGTCAGTCAATCCTTAAGCTTGAATAATTTCAAAAATAATAACAAAATAAACTTCATAAAGTAATTGTGACAGCAAACGTCGCACATACGATTGATACTTAAACTTTTACAAACAGAAAAAAAGTACTTACAAGATTAAAATGCTTTTAGTGCTAGTGGCAATAAATATCCTCTAAAAAACTGACTTATTGCCAATAAGTATACGACCGCAGTATCAGAAATAGACGTAGAATACATTTAAGTATTGCAACACAATATGCGTTACACATTCAATTTTATTTGATGTTTAGATTAGGCCAGACAGGTATGCTCTTAAATAGGTATTTTACCAACATAAAATGCTATGAATGCGACTTTCTCATTAAATAAATGGCAGTAACTAAAATGTTCAAATTTAATAAACAACGATAATTACATGAGTTCTTGCATTTAGTAGTTATCAATGATTAAAAAAGTAATTTTTGAACGTAGTCATTAGCAGTAACTAAAGAATTTCTTGCTGGTACCTTATTGCTATAACAAAAACAATTAAATTTGACCGCAAAATTCAATGCCCGCTGCAATCCTTTTACATTCAATTATTGAATTCTTATTCAATTTACATCACCAAATATGCGGATGTTAACAGACTCTAGAATTAAAAGTTTTACTGAGAATTTTATTAACACGTGCTGACTTTTCAGTTTGTCAGTCATAACGCAAATGCGTAGACGCGACAATATTGCCGACGGATTTTCAACTGAGTAAAACTAATACAAAGCGAAACAAATAACAAAGTTTTTAACTTAACAAATCTCCCCTCACGATAATATAAAAATCTGGGAAGCTGTAACGTTTTAATGAGTAGACATCGTACGTATTTACGTAATTACAACTTTTCCATAATCAAAAGAAGGTCTCAATAGTTTATGGTCGCGAATATGGACAATTTCGAGGCATTCTTGATACAGCAATTAGAGTAAGCGAAGAAGGATATTTTAAGAATGCAAATGCAAACAATTTAATAATTTAGAACCTGCTAAATAACGAAAATTTTGTTTAGAATTCGCGGATTTGCTATGTCAAAGGTAAGTTTCGGGTAGGAGATCAATTGTTGTTTAAAAATTAGAGGTTTTCTGGTTTAAATATACATTAATCTTAAATAAAGTGTTTATTTAAGCAAAATTGTAATAAGTTTAGAGAAATACGACTAAAACCTTCCGTGTACCGGTTTTGCAAAAGCTGGTGTCTAGGATAAGAGAGATAAAGATTTCGGTAGTCCCAAAACATTTCAAAGTAAGATATAATTTCTCATCGAAAATTTTATACATAAATGTAAATACGCAATGTATAAGATTAACTAGTATTACGAATCGAAATAATTAGTTTATGTGTAAAAGAATCATTTAACTTTAGTTAATAAGTTTCATAGTAACTAGAGTTTTCAAAAGAAAAATAAATAAATAAAAACTTGTAGCGCCCATTCTTTTACGAATGCATTATTAAGTTGTAGTAAGTTTTCTTAAAACTAAATGTTAATTTTAGGAAACTCCAGCGACCAATCTCATTTACCCCGACCCAGCCCTTAAATAAATAAAAACAGTACAAATAATTATAAACAAGCTTCCGGCGCTACCAAGTAGACACTAGTCAAAATAAAGAACCGAAATTTAAGCCTGCCCCAAGAATAAAACCCTAAAATCCAAAGCCAACCCAAATACAATAACACTCCAATTCAAGAAGTAACGTAAAAAAAAGATTATTTCCCAGCTTACTAAATATTACTAATCGAATCTGTCTAAAGTCGCATAAAGCAAAATGATACTTTTAAGAACCAAAAAAACTTCAACTAACAGAAAAGATGTTACAAAGTCGAAACGCTAAAAAACTAAAAAAATCATCGCAGTCTCATCGACATTACGAAACAACTCCTCAAAGCAAACCGAGAGAAAAAAAGAGGTATAAGAAAAAGAAAAATTTTGACCACAGTCAAAGACAATTTCTTAGAACCCCAAGAAACCTAGGTTTTATATGACGCTAGTAGAAGTGACAGCAAAGAGCTTTTAAAGTGCGTACAGACTAATTTCTACACGCAAGAGTCAGAAGTAGAGACACGTACACGTTTACAGAAAAGACTTTTTACAACACACCAATAAGAGAAATTGAAAAAAACCATTAACACCAGAATCACTAGTAAGCTTATAATCTTAGGAACTGAAAAATATTTAGAAGGTAGAAAATCAAGAAAACGAACAAAACTTACAGCTTTTCATTTTGAAATACAAAAGTAGAAAAGAAAGGAACATTAAGAGAACAAGCAACAGAACTAGCAGAAAATGCCAAAGTACAAGTCTTACTCGCATAGGCTACATATGGTTCTTGAACCGTGTTGCTAATCTTTAATATTAAAAACTTTAAAAATTACGATAGTTGATGTTTGACTCCAAACTTTTGCACAAAATTAGAAGTTGATAGAACGGCGCCAAAAAAAGCAATGGCAACTCACAGTTTTAGAGAGTGGGTTAAATACAATAACTATTAGATTCAGCCTGTCTTTGATGTGTGTTAATTGTAATATGTTAAAAAGCCACCTAAACGAAAAATTAGACACAACTAAACTAACAAACAGTACATGCATTTCAACGACAACATATAGAAAAGAAATATAATTATTCGCAAAACAATATTACAATAATTTCAATTTCAGATATATTATATTATCGAGTTATGCAAAATCTTGTACGAGAAAGTAATTACGTTAGCAAAATTAAATTGAGTGAATTAAATTAAATTTAAAAAAAATGAATGTTAACAAATAAATTGTGACAGTAAGCGTATACTTAGTCGTTGCACACACGATCGACACTAAAGCTTTTACATACAGAAAAAAATACTTACGTGTTTAAAATACTGATAGCGCTAGAAACAATAAATCTAAAAAAGTTGAAAAATAACGCAATAAGTGTACCACAGTAGTATCACAAATAGACTGCGTAAATTACATTTAAATATTACAACACAATGTGCGCTAAACTTCCAATTTTATATATTATTTAGATTAAATTTGTAGGTCCGGCAGGTATGCTGCTAAATCTTTAAGGTATTTTACCAACAAAGAATATTATGAATTTGACTTTTCTGTTTAATAGATGACAGTAACTAACATGTTCGCATTTAGTAAGCAACGTTGAGTATATGAGCTATTGCATTTAGTAGTTTAAAAAGGCCGTATTCAAAAAGTACTTCCTAAACGTTGTAATTAGCAGTAATTAAAGAACATCTTGAAGTTAATATGCGTACACTACTAAAATGGTATAAAAACAAAAGAATATTTAACTTCACTGCAAAAGAAAATGTCTTAGTATAACACATCTATTTTACTGTAATCTAGGTACAATTAGTACTCAAAATAATATAGTGTTAAAAGTGATATTAATTAGCCACAATAACAAAACCTATATAAATAACTATTATAACATTTTTTTTACTTATCTTTATAGATGTTGGTATTTCAAAATTTTACCTTAAGTGAAATGGTAGAACTAACTAGCGGTAACTTAACAAATTTTGATTTGAAGTGCCAAACTTAAAACATAATACGATCACGTAAGCAGTAACAGTTCCTGCTTTTGCGACAAACTTTTCCAGTTTTGAAAGAATGTATATGTGCTTATACACAAATACGACTTTTGTATATTTTAATACAATAAATTTGGTTTTACCATGAACATTTTTTATTCATATACTGCCTATTTTTGAAACTCGAGGTTTGGATACAAAAGTTACTACAAAAAGAAAATTAAGAAATAGAAATACTAGTTATAAATATGTTCATTATTATTTACAAAATGCTAAAACAAATTCTTTATTATTTTTTTATTAGAAAAATAAATACAAAAATAGACATAGAAACAACTAATGCAGTATGATTCATTGCATTTTGGACATTTAAACAAAAATGTGTTAATAAACAATGAAATACTTAACAAAAATTAGTAGTAATTAACGTTGATTAGAGTAAATTAATAGTTAATCATATTAGAGGTTACACTCTGATTCTTCATCGCCAGATTCAAAATGTTAATAATAAGTTCAGAAACAAGGTCACTCAAAACTTTTCTGTCAAAGTACTCTACTTCTATTTTGTCATCATTACATAGACTTGGCTATTCGGCTACCCCAGTTTCTTTAAATTTAATTTTTTGCTAATTTCAAAACGTCACTAGCTTATATGTACATTGTATGCAGCTACATAATTTTTTATTAGCGCCCATATTTTTTAAATGAGTTTTGGATGATAAGGAGTTAATTTTAAAACATGTCTATATTTTGATAATAATTTATTTACTCTATAACTTTTATATTGTGGTTAGTTTTTTTTTCATGCAAATGTAGGATATGAATGTACTGAAACATTATGAAATGCAGGATTGTTTAACACTAACACTAAAATTGATTCTATGTTAGAGAAACATATTTCTTTTAACAATTTTGTAAAACTAGAGTTATTCATATCATCGTGGTAATTTCTTGCTTTAAGATCAGACTTAAATATTAAAAAACAATTTGCAAGAAGTATTTTTCGACCTTCTGCTTAGAGAGTTAGTGACTTTAAACCAGTGGTTTCCAAAGTAGTTCCTACGGACCCCCAGGAGTCCCCAGCATCATTCAGAGAGTCTGTAGAAAATTAAATTGATTTGGAGGTTTTTGAACAACGTCAAGGGACGCGCGCAAGGTTTAATACAAAATTAAAACATAGTGACACATTTTTATTATTAAGGAAGTAAAAATGAATAACAATAAATAAATTATTAGGAATTTTTACGTCTTAAGTAAAATGTAAGTATAGACAAGTGTATAAAATACAAGTAATAACAGGCATCGCAATAAGTCAGGCCTATTTACATAGGCACTAACTAGTCTATAATATGAACTATAAAAAAGTCGTGCATCTAATCAACAAATTAGTTATGGAATATGCGTGAAATGCATACAACAAATTTTCCTACTTTTGGACATAAAAGAAGTATAACTTTTTGTAAAGTTACGCAGATAGCGTACTTCCGTTACGTAAGTATATTGGAATAAAATTGATTTCTTTTTTTAAATTAAATTTATTTAAGCTAAGTTATACTCTTGCTTAAGCTGAGTAAAAAAATTATCACAGTTATCAGTACAGTAATCTCTTAACATTTATAAAGGATTTTTTTTTAAACTTAAGAAGGGATTGTAAGTTTTTCTAACACAGATGTGTTTCTAAAGAATATAGTATTGTTGCGTAACTATTTATTTATTAACAACTAATTTATTTAAACGACTAAAAATACGTTTACTTATTCTAGAAATATGTACACTTTTAAATTAACCGAACTAATTAAATGTAATAATATTTAATGGAAACACTTACACTAATTTATATCACTTACAAGAAGATAAGATAACGTCCGCGGGTAGCTTCACAATTGTTTACACTAAAAATCACGTACACGATTATTCTCGGTAAATTTATCTAGACACACGCGTGCTAACGATTTATTTCCACTTGGTAATCTTCTTAACACTGATGTATTCACATTCCAGCAATAACTTACCTACGATCTATCTCGTCGGTATATATACACATACGGAAATCCTTCTGGAGCGTTCCCTACTTTTCGGTAAATCTTCTAGAAGATGGATAACAGCTTCTAGAAGGCTCTTGCATTTGCAAATAATTTCTCGAACGTTTCACTGCCCCCTTCTTAGGACTGTTCTGTCCCAGAACAAGAGACTGGATGCGACACCGGAAAAAGGGATCGTGGCGATAGCGACAGCTTCCTCCATTTCTGCAACTTCCTTGACCATAAAAGTAACAGTCAATGGACTTTTCCTGACCCAATATGCTCCTTGGTTGGTAACTACAGACCAACACTTGAATGCCTGTTCCTCGGAAGACGACCTCCAACATGTTTTGAACTGTCCTCCAATTCAGTTGATCTAAGCCACAACCAAGCTTGGGTACTGCCAATTTCTTAACATGATGGAACCCCATTTCTCTCTTGAGACTCCATAATGTTCGCCACAAATCTTTGTATAACGGCTTGACACGTGAGTATTCCTTGGTGATCAGATCAGATTGCTGCCTTCGTAATTCATCTAGCTGCCCAAACTTCTTTTTAAACACGACTGCAACCCCTTTGGACATGTCAAGATCCTCGCTCACGCAATGTGCGATGGCGTAATCTTTTTGTGTCTGGAACAGGTCTTGTTGTTCCTCGGTGGTAACTCCGAACCTAGCTTTTCCAGAACCTCCGTATAAGTTCATAAACTTCTCGAACTTCATTTCTTCGATTGGATTCCTGGTTCTGCTACTTATGACTCTGGTTCGGACCTGTACTTGCGTATTGTGGTTATTGCCAGCAAACGGGGCTAGACGATCGACGTGAACCACTTTTGGCTTGCCTCTGGGCGTTAATACGCTGCACGACTTCATAGGGGTCCTCCCATTGCCTTTGCAGCTTTGGCGACAAACCACGTCTCCTTTGAGGATTATACAACCAGACCATATCGCCAGGTTGAAACCCACCATTTTGCGCCTTGACGTCATATCTTGTTTTCATCCTGTCGCTGGCAATTTGTGTGTTTTTGCGGACCTCTTCATGTACTTCGTCTAGCCTCTTGGCCAGCTTGCTGACGTAATCTTCTTCAGCAACTTCTTCTTCCGGTCTTCGTCCAAATTAAACATCGCATGGTAATCGTATTTCACGACCGAGCATGACACAGGATGGTGTTTGGCCTGTGCTTTCGTGTACGGATGATCGGTATGCCATTAAGAAAATGTGCAAGTACTGATCCCAGTTTCTTTGGTGTTCGGACACTACCTTGGCTAAGTACTTTCCCATTGTTCGATTCATCCGTTCAACCATGCCATCAGATTGAGGATGGAGAGGCGTTGTCCTAGTCTTCTTAATTTCTGACAGTCGGCAAACTTCTTGAAACAGCCCAGACTCAAAATTGCGGCCTTGATCGGAGTGTAATTCCAACGGAACTCTGAACCGGCAGAAAAACTCCTTTACTAATACGTCTGCGACTGTAGCTGCTTCCTGATTGGGTATGGCGTAAGCCTCCGTCCATTTCGTGAAATAATCCATCGCCACCAGGATGTATTTATTTCCCGAATCGGATTCTGGGAACGGCCCTGCGATGTCAATCGCAACTCTTTCCAAAGGGCTTCCTACGTTGTATTGTTTCATGGGTGCTTTGCGCTTTCTCGCTGGACCATTTCCTGATGCGCAGACTATGCATTTACGGCACCATTTCATGACATCTTCTTTGCAGTTCATTCAGTAGAATCGTTCTCGCACTTTATCCAACGTCTTCTTAATGCCAAAGTGTCCTCCTGATGTCCCATCGTGGAGATGCTTCAACACTTCTGTCACCCTGCTCTTCGGCACTACCAGCTGTAGCCTGTTTCCCGTGCCTTCGGCACTTTTTAAGGATCCCTTAAGAAGACCGTCTTTTACTATCAAGGAGTCCCACTGCGCCCAGTATGCTTTGATATTTCTGCCCAAAGCACTCACTTCTTCCCAGGTTGGTCGTCGGCCGCTTTCTTTCCAGTCCAGGAGTAGTCTTATTTCAGGATCGTCTTCTTGTTAACGACGTAACTGCTCAGGTTCCCACTCATCATCAACCATAGCAGTTCTCCGGAGGCATTCGACTTTTTCTTCCAGTCGCGAACAATGGCTGCAGTCCGCCGGACATGGTCTTCTGAACAAGGCATCAGCGTTCCGATGACTGCTTCCGGCACGGTGTTCTGTGTCATAGTCATACTCTTGCAGTCTCTCGATCCATCTTGCTACTTGTCCTTCTGAGTTACGGAACTGCAGTAGCCATTTTAAAGCGGCGTGGTCTGTTCTCAGTAAAAATGTTCGTCCATACAAATACTTGTAGAAATGTTCGATGGACTTAACGACTGCTAACAGTTCCATCTTAGTCACGCAATAATTCCTTTCTGGCCTGGACAAAACCTTGCTAAAGTACGCGATAACCTTTTCTTGTCTATCTTGAACCTGCGAAAGGACCGCGCCGATGGCCAGATTGCTTGTGTCGGTATCCAAAACAAATTTTCCATTTTTCCTTGGATAACTCAGAATCGGCGAAGTGACTAGGGCCTGTTTTAGTTGATTAAAAGAATTTTCGCAGTCTTCATTCCATCTAAATTCTGCTTTTTCTTCGGTTAATTTTGTCAATGGTTTGGCAATATTGGCAAATCCGGGGACAAATCTTCTATAATAAGTGCACAACCCAAGGAAACTTCGGACCTGATATTTGTCGATTGGTCTTGGCCATATGCTTGCACTGCGCGGATTTTGTCTGGGTCAGCCCTTACTCCATCTCTAGACACGACGTGGCTAAGGTATTGCACTTCCTTCTTAAATACGTGGCACTTTTTTGGGCTCAGTTTAAGGTTAGCCCCACGTAATCGCTGGAACACTTCCTTCAAGTTGTTCAAGTGTTCTTCAAACGACCTTCCAACCACGATCACGTCGTCCAGGTAAACCAAGCACGTCTTCCAAGACAATCCGCGCAAGATGGTCTCCATCAAACGCTCGAACGTTGCAGGAGCGTTACACAGGCCGAAGGGCATTACAGTGAACTGCCACAAACCAGTTCCGATCGTAAAAGCTGTTTTTTCACGATCCTTGGGTTCTAATTTTACCTGCCAGTATCCACTTTTTAAATCTAACGTAGAAAACCACTGGGATCCTGACAAGGTGTCTAGCGTATCGTCAACTCTGGGTAAAGGGTAGCTGTCCTTTTTGGTCACGTCGTTTAGCTGTCTGTAGTCTACACAAAACCTCGTTGGTCCATCCTTCTTCTTTACGAGTACCACTGGGGATTAGGGATGGTGAACTGTTACTTTTTTCAGTAACAGTAACAAGTTGTTATTATTACTATGGAGTAACAGTTCCGAATAACAGTTATTTTAGTAACAGTTGTTATTGCGTAATCCGTATGATTTGAGTATATGTAGATGTAGGTACAGACATACCTATCCTACCCAATATCCATGTGTTAGTCATTGATTACTATTTAAAAAAATATTCTTGCTTCAATCTTATTTACTCTTTTCATAGTATTTTGTTCATGTTTCGTATGTTGCAATTACTTACACAAGGAATCTGCCTTTCGTTTGTTAGGTGGTTGTTTCACCTGTGGGAACTGTCTTATTAGAAAAAGAATGCGTTTAAATCTCATAGACCATAAATCTTCTGGGTTATTACTTGTTATTCAACAGTACGTACTAGGTTAGGTAGGAATAGTAGTATGTAGCATACGTAATGTAAGAACAAAATACTAAAGAAGACCAAGAACGCTTTTTGTAAAGTTGTTATTAAATAACTGTTATTTTACAACGTGGGTAACAAGTTGTTATTGTTCCTTATTAATAACTGTTACAAAATAATAGTTACTGGAAATACTAGCCACCGCTACTGGGGATGCCCATGGGCTACTTGAAGGTTCAATCACGCCTTCCCTCTCCATATCCGTAATTATCTGTTCGGCTTCTTCTCTTTTCGCCAAAGGAAGTCTGCGTGGATGTTGTCGTATCGGCCGAGCGTCTCCGGTATTAATTTTATGTTTCACCACGTTAGTTCTTCCTTTGGAGCCACTCACCAGCGCGAACACATCTTGGTACTCTTCGATCAACACTTTAACTTTGCATTTATGTAGTTTATTTACTCAGAGGTCTGTAGGCAAATTTTGGTCCGTGGGCCAAAAGAGTTTGACAACCACTGCTTTAACAATTGTCACTGCCATTACCCTAACTCCTCGGAGCTATTTGTATTAATAGTTTTTATAAGCGAAGAGAATTGACGGTGTTTAGGTTTATCAGAAAAACAGTGAAGAGGAACGGCGTTAAATCCTTCTAGTAGGAGAGGGCGATAGAAAAACACTAATTAGTGTGTTTTTTAGACAACGTTTCGTGGACCAATGTGTCCACTTTCTTAGACCACTGTATTTAATAAAAAATGCAACATAATTAACACAAGCATAAATACAACCAGATAATTAGAACTAGTATTTAAACTAATATGAGATTATCAAAATTGTTTTGATGTTTTAGTTACTCTAAAATATCAAAACAATAAAGCGGCTAACTAAATCTAAATATTACTGAATTATAGAATATTACATACCTAGTGAGAAAAGTATAACATTCCCACTCGCGGGTTGTCACCCGAGCCCACGGTGATATATTTGCGGGTAAGGTTGTTATACTTTCTTTTCGTGGTATGCATTACAATTTTTTTTCACACCAGGAAAAAGTTTGATTAAGATAAAAACAAAATTTAACTAAAGTTGTCAATATAGGCTAAAAAAAGTCTAGTGCAACTTTTCATATGATCAAGACTATGATTTATTTAAATCAATAAATGTAAGTTGCAAAGGGGTCCAAGAGCATCCCAGCTAGGGTGAAAGGGTGGAGCCCTCTAGTCTCAAAAAAATGTTTGTAAAGGCAATTTATTACTTATTTATTTACTATCAAAGTACCTATTTGTTTTTTAAGTTTTATATTTTTGAAATATCTATTCAATGTATTTTTAAAAAAAAATTACACACCAAATGCAGAGTTAATCCAAAGTTGAGCACTTTTCTTAAAACGTAACAATTATTATATTTTAAGAAATATTCAAACAAAACTATTTTAACTTAATATTTTGCCGGGAAAGAATGTGGCACTTTTCTCCTGCAAATTAGAGATGAAAGTCAAACTTTTCATCAAGGTGTTAAATAATTATTTGTACCTGTAGTTCAAAAAGTGCTATTTTGCGAGTATGAGCGTATTTGTTGGCCGAGGTGTAATACACAATTTTTTTTGTGCTGACCTTTATAGTATATATTTATTAAAAGTAGTTATTTAAGTATTGATTTTTAATTTAATTTAATTCCAATATAATTTTTCTATTAAATTCAACATTTTTAGTAATTTCATAATGTTAGACCGTTGTATAACTCAACGTAAGTGTTTCATGTGGAATAAAAACCATTCTAATTATTCATATTAGAGTCTTCCTTTTGGTTTTGTTTTTTGGTTTTTTGCTTTCCTGGATTTCTGCTTTTGGTTTTATCTTTTTTGGATTTATGCATTTTTGGTTTTATGCCTGCCGTTTTTTCTTTCGAAATTACATTTAACTTTAATTCTGATGAGATATTTTGATTCATGATTTTATGGAATTTTGACGTTATTTTGTTCTAGAAGAAAGCATAAACTTAATTGAAGACTGTGCTATTAATAAATCTGCAATAACGTAACATTTGTTCTAGTGAGTCAAGTTATGAATTTATTGAGTGCATTTTTGATTAATGATTACACCTTAAATTTAAATTAATTAAAGTGTGCCTTATTCAATTATCAAAACTATTCGAAATACATATTTTGCTACGTTTATTACTTTTGAATTTAATATTAGTTAATAGTTAGTAATACGATCTTAGCCTATGCAAAAGGTATGTTTCCCAACTAATGCGTCTTTTCTGAGACGGAAAAATGTAATTAAAATCTAAAATATTGGGAATTCAACATTATATTATGAACAAACTCATCTCAGTTTTTGTTCTTTTATATCGTAATACCAATTTTATTTGAATTTAAGACAATCAAAAATCCTTTTTTGGCTACTTTAAAACAAGAAATAAACCACAAAACACGTAATAAATTAGAATGTAAATTCCATCTTGACCTAGATTGAAGATTCAACTTTACTATTGTAACGAATTTATTACTTAAAAACTAATTTATTTAAACGATTAAAACTACGTTTACTTATTCTAGAAAAATATGCACTTTTAAATTAACCGAGCTAATTAAATCTAATAATAATATTTAATAAAAACACTTACACTATAATTTATATCACTTAAGATAAGATAACGTTCTCGGATTTCACAGCTGATAGTCACGTTCACTCGATTCGGTGTACACTGTTATTTATTTAAAACGCCGCGCGTGATACGTATTTATTTCAACTTGATAACCTTCTTAATACTGCATGCTTTCACATTCCAGCAATAACTGACCTACGATTTCCATCTTCGGCTTTTATAGACATCGGCGAATCTTTCTCGATCGTTCCTCACTTTTCGCTATATCTTCTAGAAACTAGATAACAGTTCTAGAAGGCTCTTGCATTTGCAAGTAATTTCTCGGACGTTTCACTGCCCCCTTCTTAGGACTGTTCTGTCCCAGAACAGGAGACTGGATGCGACACCGGTAAAAGGGATCGTGGCGATAGCGGCAGCTTCCTCCATTTCGGCAACTTCCTTGACCATAAAAGTAACAGTCAATGGACTTTTCCTGACCCAATACTCTCCTCGGTTGGTAACTACAGACCAACACTTGAATGCCTGTTCCTCGGAAGACGACCTCCAACATGTTTCGAACTGTCCTCCAATTCAGTTGGTCTAAGCCACAACCAAGCTTGGGTACTGCCAATTTCTTAACATGATGGAACTCCATTTGTCTCTTGAGACTCCATAATGTTCGCCACAGATCTTTGTATAACGGCTTGACACGTGAGTATTTCTTGGTGACCAGATAGAAAACGAAGCGTCCGTCACCACGTAGTCCTAAAACCTTTCCGACTGCCGGTTGCTGTCTTCGTAATTCATCTAGCTGTCCAAACTTCTTTTTAAACACGATTGCAACCCCTTTGGACATGTCAAGCTCCTCGCTCACGCAATGTGCGATGGCGTAATCTTTTTGTGTCTGGAACAGGTCTTGTTGTTCCTCGGTGGTAACTCCGAACCTAGCTTTTCCAGAACCTCCGTATAAGTTCATAAACTTTTCGAACTCCATTTCTTCGATTGGATTCCGGGTTCTGCTACTTATTACTCTGGTTCGGACCTGAACTTGCGGATTGTGGTTATCGCCAGCAAACGGGGCTAGACGATCGACGTGGACCACTTTTGGCTTGCCTCTGGGCGGTTTTCGGATGCGGTATATAACGTCGTTAATACGCTGCACGACTTCATAGGGGCCCTCCCATTGCCTTTGCAGCTTCGGCGACAAACCACGTCTCCTTTGAGGGTTATACAACCAAACCATATCGCCAGGTTGAAACCCACCATTTTGCGCCTTGACGTCATATCTTGTTTTCATCCTGTCGCTGGCAATTTGTGTGTTTTTACGAACCTCTTCATGTACTTCGTCTAGCCTCTTTGCCAGCTTGCTGACGTAATCTTCTCCAGCGACTTCTTCTTCCGGTCTTCGTCCAAATTGAAGATCGCATGGTAATCTTATCTCACGACCGAGCATGACACAGGATGGTGTTTGGCCTGTGCTTTCGTGAACGGATGATCGGTACGCCATTAAGAAGAGGTGCAAGTACTGATCCCAGTCTCTTTGATGTTCGGACACTACCTTGGCTAAGTACTTGCCCATTGTTCGATTCATCCGTTCAACCATGCCATCAGACTGAGGATGGAGAGGCGTTGTCCTAGTCTTTTTAATTCCTAACAATCGGCAAACTTCTTGAAACAGCCCAGACTCAAAATTGCGGCCTTGATCGGAGTGTAATTCCAACGGAACTCCAAACCGGCAGAAAAATTCTTTTACCAATACGTCTGCGACTGTAGCTGCTTCCTGGTTGGGTATGGCGTAAGCCTCCGTCCACTTCGTGAAATAATCCATCGCCACCAGGATGTATTTATTTCCCGAATCGGATTCTGGGAACGGCCCTGCGATGTCAATCGCAACTCTTTCCAACGGGCTTCCTACGTTATATTGTTTCATGGGTGCTTTGCGCTTTCTCGCTGGACCATTTCCTGATGCGCAGACTGTGCATTTACGGCACCATTTCATGACGTCCTCTTTGCAGTTCATCCAGTAGAATCGTTCTCGCACTTTACCCAACGTCTTCTTAATGCCAAAGTGTCCTCCCGATGTCCCATCGTGGAGATGCTTTAACACTTCGGTCACCCTGCTCTTTGGCACTACCAGCCGTAGTCTGTTTCCCATGCCCTCGGCACTTTCTAGGATCGCTTAAGAAGACCGTCTTCTACTATCAAGGAGTCCCACTGCGCCCAGTACGCTTTGATATTTTTGCCCAAAGCACTCACTTCTTCCCAGGTTGGTCGTCGGCCGCTTTCTTTCCAGTCGAGGAGTAGTCTTATTTCAGGATCGTCTTTTTGTTCGCGACGTAACTGCTCAGGTTCCCACTCATCATCAACCATAGCAGTTCTCCGGAGGCATTCGACTTTTTCTTCCAGTCGCGAACAATGGCTGCAGTCCGCCGGACATGGTCTTCTGGACAAGGCATCAGCGTTCCGATGACTGCTTCCGGCACGGTGTTCTGTGTCGTAGTCATACTCTTGCAGTCTCTCGATCCATCTTGCCACTTGTCCTTCTGGGTTACGGAACTGTAGTAGCCATTTTAAAGCGGCGTGGTCTGTTCTCAGTAAAAATTTTCGTCCATACAAATACTTGTAGAAATGTTCGATGGACTTAACGACTGCTAACAGCTCCCTCCTAGTCACGCAATAATTCCTTTCTGGCCTGGACAAAACCTTGCTAAAGTACGCGATAACCTTTTCTTGTCCATCTTGAACCTGCGAAAGGACCGCGCCTATGGCCATATTGCTTGCGTCGGTATCCAAAACAAACTTTCCATCTTCTCGTGGATAACTCAAAATCGGCGAAGTGACTAGGGCCTGTTTTAGTTGATTAAAAGAATTTTCGCAGTCTTCATCCCATCTAAATTCTGCTTTTTCTTCGGTTAGTTTTGTCAATGGTTTGGCAATATTGGCAAATCCGGGGACAAATCTTCTATAATAAGTGCACAACCCAAGGAAACTTCGGACCTGATGTTTGTCGATCGGTCTTGGCCATGCTTGCACTGCTCGGATTTTGTCTGGGTCAGCCCTTACTCCATCTCTAGATACGACGTGGCCAAGGTATTGAACTTCCTTCTTAAATACGTGGCACTTCTTTGGGCTCAGTTTAAGGTTAGCCCCACGTAATCTCTGGAACACTTCCTTCAAGTTGTTCAAGTGCTCTTCAAACGACCTTCCAACCACGATCACGTCGTCCAGGTAAACCAAGCACGTCTTCCAAGACAATCCGCGCAAGATGGTCTCCATCAAACGCTCGAACGTTGCAGGAGCGTTACACAGGCCGAAGGGCATTACAGTGAACTGCCACAAACCAGTTCCGATCGTAAAGCTGTTTTTTCACGATCCTTGGGTTCTAATTCTACCTGCCAGTATCCACTCTTTAAATCTAACGTAGAAAACCACTGGGATCCTGACAGGGTGTCTAGCGTATCGCCAATTCTGGGTAAAGGGTAGCTGTCCTGTTTGCTCACGTCGTTTAGCTGCCTGTAGTCTACGCAAAATCTCGTTGATCCATCCTTCTTCTTCACGAGTACCACTGGGGATGCCCATGGACTACTTGAAGGTTCAATCACGCCTTCTCTCTCCATATCCGTAATTATTTGTTCGGCTTCTTCTCTTTTCGCCAAAGGAAGTCTGCGTGGATGTTGTCGTATCGGTCGAGCGTCTCCGGTATTAATTTTGTGTTTCACCACGTTAGTTCTTCCTTTGGAACCACTCTCCAGCGCGAACACATCTTGGTACTCTTGGATCAACACTTTAACTTTAGCCAGCTGGTCTTGGCTGAGGTTTTGGCATTTGGTGGTAAGAGTGTCCAATAGATGTTGTGGACACTTCTTCGGCGGCGTATCTTCGTTCGTCTTCACGCATCTCACAATTTGTGATACTGGCGTGCATTGGCCTACCACGGTCTTCTTTTTCAACGTTACAGGATCTGAGTTGATGTTTAAGATCCTTACTGGCATCGTCTTCTTTACTCGTACTAAGGTTCTGGCAACGAGTAGTCCCTTTTCAACTAAACCGCCTTCCATTGGTTCAATCGCGCGTATGTAGCCTTCCCGGAGATTTCCATCCAGGCGTGCCATCACCACACTTTCCGTCCTTGCAGGCAGAATCACGTCTTCACTCAACAAGACTCGCACGGCTGCCTTCTCTGACGAATGAAAAGGAATTTCTTCATTGTCGATCTTCAGGACATCGTTCTTCATATCCAAATGGAACCCATACTTCTTTATCACGTCCATTCCCAGGATAACTTCTTCCGTGATGTCGGCTACCAGTACTTGATGGTCGAGTACTCCATTTCCCAAACCAATGGTTACTTTGACTTGTCCGTGAGTAGGTATTTCGTCGCCCGTCGCCGTTCGAAGTCGTACTGTTACTGGTGATGTCTTCTCGTTTTCCAATAACATGTCAGGACGAATAATGGTCTTCGTCGCTCCCGTGTCAACCAGTAACTGGACGCTTCTCCCATTGATCTTGCCATCGAGATAAATGCTATGCAATTGCTCCCTAGGCGATGCCATTTGGATGGTAATCTCCGGGGCATGGCTCGTTGAGGTCGACTTTCGCCCCATTTGGTCGACCCGTTCTAGTTTTCCGGACGCTCTTCTGGTCTTCTTTTGGGCTTAGTACAACGGCGTCGTACGTGGCCCACTTCTCCGCAGTTCCAGCACGTCAGTTCTCTTCCTCGAGCTTCTCGTTCCCGAAATACCCGTCGCACTATGTCTTCAATGCTTTCTTCTGTGTGCGAGGATACTTCTGCAGCACAACGGAGCTTATGGCTGCCTCGGTGCGACGCTTGTTTCGCCGCCTCGAACTCCAGAGCATGGGTTAATGCGTCATCTAACGTCTTCGGTCGAGCTAACCGGAGGGTCTGCTGTGTTTCGCTGTCTCGGAGGCCATCTACGAAAGTTTGAATAGCTAACTGCTCCAGGAAGGTATCCGGTGCTGTAGGATACGCAAGCCGTGTTAATCTAGCGATGTCAGCCTCAAACTCTTGAAGACTTTCGGCAGCTTTCTGAACCCGACTTTTAATTTGAGCTTGGTATACTTGTTGAAGATGAGCATCCCCATATCTCATTTCTAATCGTGATATTAAGAGTTCGTAATTTTCTTGCAGATGGTCCGGAACAGTTTGTAAAATTCCCAGCGCTTCTCCACGTAAGGACACTATTAAAGACGTCGCTTTCTGCTTGTTGCTCCAACCATTAGCAGTAGCTGCGGCTTCAAACTGCTGTAGTAGGTTGACCATGGAACTTTACCATCAAAATTCGGAGGTACAACTTTGAATTTATGAGTGTTTTCTTCTCGATGGTCCATTATTAAATCTTCACTCGTGACACTTCCTTCGCCATGGTAATTCATTTGCGCCATTCTTTCTTCAAGCAGTTGTATTCTTTCTCTCAATTTTTTCTCTAGCTTGTCTTCTATGGTTCTTGATTTTTCATTTAATTTCTGTTCTAATTTGTCTTGTACTTCTTCTATTTTGTCATTCACAGATTCGCAAATTTCTTCTTTTAAGTCTAACATATCTGCTTGGGTTTCTTCTTGCACAATTTTGATTTGATTTTCTATGCTCGTTTGTATTTCTTCTTTTAATCGTCTAGAATTTTCCATCAACTTTTCTTCAATTTTCTGAGAATTTTCTTCCATTTTCTGCGAATTTTCGTAAAACTTTTCTTCCAGTTTTGCTTCGAGTTTCAGTGAATTTTCGCCCATTTTCCTATTATTTTCTTCCATATTCTTATTCATCGATTCAAGAATTTCAAATATTTTTGAATCCATTTTCTCTTTTTGCAAACGCGTCACCGGCATAAATTTAAATATAACACGAATATAAAGTTTTTAAATACACTACTTTATAAACAAACACGCGTATCGTATCTCGAGCGATAATAAATTACTTAATGGTATTTACACTAATAAAAATCGCGAACAGCTTTATCTATTTACACGATTTCCACGGGTTTAAAACCGAACACCTGACACCAATTTGTAACGAATTTATTACTTAAAAACTAATTTATTTAAACGATTAAAACTACGTTTACTTATTCTAGAAAAATATGCACTTTTAAATTAACCGAGCTAATTAAATCTAATAATAATATTTAATAAAAACACTTACACTATAATTTATATCACTTAAGATAAGATAACGTTCTCGGATTTCACAGCTGATAGTCACGTTCACTCGATTCGGTGTACACTGTTATTTATTTAAAACGCCGCGCGTGATACGTATTTATTTCAACTTGATAACCTTCTTAATACTGCATGCTTTCACATTCCAGCAATAACTGACCTACGATTTCCATCTTCGGCTTTTATAGACATCGGCGAATCTTTCTCGATCGTTCCTCACTTTTCGCTATATCTTCTAGAAACTAGATAACAGTTCTAGAAGGCTCTTGCATTTGCAAGTAATTTCTCGGACGTTTCACTATGATACACTGTTATAGGTGATATATTAGTTGTAAGAAATGTGTTTTACATTTTTCTAGAGGTCCATATTTGTACATATGGCGCTCTCTGTATGGATGTCCCCTCTTAACGTTTGTATTTATCACCAATTTAAAGGTGGTTGGCGCCCAAACACTGTTTTTTCTCTTTAATGTAAATAGTTAGTGTATTAATTTAATAGTTACAAATAAATTATAAGAAATTATTTTGTTTTATTCAAGCTCACACCCAGAGTTCTATGTTCCGACAGCTGCCGTGGTAAAATAATTTTGTTCTAATAATAATTTACTATAATTTTTTTATATTTTTAATGGGGTACTCCAGGAAAAAAGTTAAAAGTCGTCGACTGAAACAATGAAGTTTGAAGAAAGATACCGTTCTAAACCTGCAATAGTCTGTGGTGTTGAAAAAATTAATCTGATGTGTGTATATAAACGCTATGTGAGATAGAGGAATTATAGATAAGAAGTGATGACAAGTACTTTCAATGAAACTACTAAACGTTTTACAAAAGTAAAATTATACATAATTACATGTTCAAATTTGAAACACCGAAGCAATATTCTTATCAATAATACTGCCGTAATCTTACGTCAATCGGGTTTCGGAATGTGTAGTCGCGTTTTAAGATACAGACGTCTTGCTTTTAATGTAATGCAATTTAAAATAATTTAGAAAATAGTGTTTACAATCTGATAAAATTTGAAACGTTTTCTTAAAAGTTACGGATTTACAGCTATTGTTTATATAAATATGTAGATAGGTATTCATCGTATTCATAATACATAAAGTACTCAAATCAGTTTTTCACAAATCTGGATTTCTAAAAACGAATTCTTTTGTGGAAAAATATTTTTAAGGGATGGTTATTGTAATATTTGCATTTCAATGTAGATTGCTGGTGTCTGTTGGTTGATTTACAGCACTGCTTACAGAACTATTCGTTTCTATATTTATAAAATTATGTTGCAAGCAGCTACTATTGCAGTAAATTTAGATTACTTAGCAGTTTCAGTATTTAGTAGCATTGTAAATTTTATTAGTAAGTAATAAACAACGGTAAATTTAAAAAATGGACCTTTCGTGAAAACTGTAATTGTACCATGTTTATCGAAAATACCAATAGATAATTGTCGGTTTCTTTTAAGAAACTTCTTCTTTTATATTGTATTGCATACCTATATATAAACACAACCACACCAAATTTATTCAGTCTAGTAATCAATTTAGTGTAAGTAAATTTTAAGTCTCTAAGTCAAACAAGTACAAACGTAATATAACAAAATTTAATATTCGTGTTTAATATTAACATGTGTTAGTATATTACCTAAGTAAAAATAATTACAGTAAATTATATAATGGTTTAAAAAAGTAAGTGTTGAATAATTATTTGTTTATAAAATATACGATTACAGTAGTGATGTCGCGGTTAACTTGTTGTTCTAAACGGAAAAGTAATTGAAATAATATGGCTAATCAGAAAACGAATTTCAAAAACTCGTATAATTAAAAAAATCGAGAACGTAGTAAAACTACTTCTCAGAAAATAATCAAAGTTGGTATCCAAGAAAATACTTTGAGAGAAACTGCACCGGGCTGTTCATTTTAAACAAATGAGAAAATTTCTGCAAAAGAAGAACAATTACCTCTTGTTAATGGACGGCGTATAATAAATATCGCAACTTTTTTTCAAGATATCATTTCATTTCAACAGTTAGAATTATTTAACTGTACAAATAATAATATAAAAATAGTTAAAGAAAATTGACGGGTTTACAAAGCAAAATTATCATAAAATGTACAATGTGTCAAATAGAATAAATTGTAAATACCGACGGCGATCCCGATATGATGGATGTAAATAAAAGTGCAGATTTAGCGTCTATTTCAACAGGAACTGGTTTTTTTCAATTACATGATTTTTTTTTATTTGCGATATTCCTTCTTTGACTAAAGATGTTTATTTAAAAAATCAAGACATAGTGGCACATTTTATAGAAGAAACTGCATGGGAATTAGGATAGGGCTGGCGCGGAAGAAAAAAAATTAGCTATAGAAGCAGGAGACGTTAACAACAGTAACCTGCCTGTAATAACTGTTATTGCAGATTGGGAATGGACAACGCTCTGTCAGGAGTAGGTGTTATATTAGGACAAAGAACTGGAAAAGTGTTATTTTTGAGAATAAGAAATAAGTGTGTGTTTCAATATTGCAAAGAAATGCATTAAATAATGCGGTTAAACGTATTCGATGTGGCATAATAGGAGCACAAAATTTTGTGTTATGTGACAATAAAATGTCTCGTTCACAAAAAAATTAAAAATGAAGATTCAACATATTAAATGGCCCTAATCATGTATTTGGTGACCACAATGAGTGAAAAGTGAAAATGAAAAAAACTGGGTACCTGAAATAAAAATATCTGAGCTTTATCAAGAAATTATTGTGGTAGTAGATCGTGTAGTAAGAAATGCCGTAAGTCTTATCTTAAATATGGATAATAACGCAGCGGAGTGTTATAATTCAATTTTAGTAAAGTTTGTAGTAGGGAAAAGAATTAATTTTAGTGGAAGAAGAAACTATCAAACACGGTGTGAGACGGCAGCTATTAATTTTAATGGACACCCAGGAGAGTTTGTGAACCTTATACATATAAAAGCTGTTCAACGAAGTCTTGGGTAACATACAAACAAATTAATCAACGCTTCAAAGAAAGAAAGCGTAGATAAAAAACCGAAAACGTTTGATTCCCGAAGCATTTAAGAAAAAAAATAGGAGAAAAGTGTTTAACTCTAACAGAATATAAAGAAAAAGAAAACGAAATAATGGGGTTTTTAAAACGTTTCTTGACACCAGGGTAGCTTTATATTTTATCCAGAAGAGCTCCGTCGTTCTGGAGGTGGACGTTCAATACGTATGGAAGTAACACTAGGCACTCCGATTTCGGTATCAAAGGCACTTTTAATGTCAAATCACCTTGATTAGCGATTAAACATTTATTGAAAGGTATGTATGAGATCAACAAAACGATGGTTAATCAAGATAAAACTACCTATTTCTTATTTTGTGTTTACTTATATACGAATAGTAAAGTTACAGATTTATAACTATAGATATCATGTGTGTCTTTATCTAATATTACGTAATAAATTATTTTTAATTTAATAATTGGGGTTGAAAACTGATTACACACTGTTTTTATATAGATGCGGTAACTATAAAAATGAATAAACTTCATGTAAACATTGAACAGCGAAAAAAAGTAAAATTAACAAACAACTTAATTTAACCTCGATATTTAAATAGTTTTATTTAAAAAAAAGATCCCAAAAATATAATCACAATTACTAGTTCAAAGTGAAAGCTTTACATTTCCTGGAACATAAAGATACATCGGCAGCTTACTGCTGTTTGTAAATAAACCGTAAAACAAACAATAATATATTCCAAAGTTTGGTATACAACATAATCTAAATTATCATTGTTGTTTCTAATCACGGTTTTATTTTATAAACTGTGACCGTGTTTTTGATGCTGTTCGTAGACTTACGATTTTAAATAGATATTAAAAACAGCGGATTGAATAAAACGCTATTAATGTTTTCAGGTTGCTTAATACTGTTGATGCCGTCGTTCCAAACAACATAACTCTTGTAATTTGATACCGAAGTTAAACCGCAATTTTAATAAGAATGCCTAGAAATAGGCAACTAACATAACAAAAATTGCAAAAAAAAAACATTTCGTAATGGACATTTATCTCCCACTCAATAATATCTATTGCAATAATTCAGATTGTTTGATTTAGATAGAATAAATGTAGGTACCTAAACGGCCTTTTTTAAATTTAAGGTCGTAATTACAAAGATATAATACTGCAAATATAGGTCAACTTTAATAAGGTAGAAATGAAAACAAAGCAACTTAAGATAAAATATCTCTCTTTAGGTACGTACATTCAACCTTCCTTAAGAACAAGAAGTTTGATTTGTTCAGTTATCTTTTATAGTTTTCACGAAAACTTTCCATTACGAACACTCTTAAAACGAATACCGGGAATATCCCCTTAAAGCAATAATGTTTTTAATTATATTGGCCATTTTAGTAAAAAAAACTATTAATTTGCTTTGTGTTTAAATCACAATTACATCAAAGTTAATTATTGTCAACTAGTGAAAATTGTCACAACCACAATTTTGAATTTTAAATTTTATTTAGTAAGTTTTAATGTATCCAGTAGAAAAAACTGTATACACACTACGGTTGAGAAAATTATTATGGCTTACCCGATCTACATACATATATACACTTCTTAAACCTAGGTATATGATATGCTATTAAACAATACGTGTTATTTACTAAACAAAACAAACAATTTATTTATTACTTGTACTATTGTATAATTGATAGACAGATGAAGTAAATATAGCAAAGACTTAATCATACTTGTAAACAAACACATCTTTTATAACACATTACGAATTTAATAAGTATATTAATCACCAATATTTTTACTAAACTGTAAAAGTTAAAGAAGTTTTTTTGTTTTAACTTAATTTGAAGCAAATAAGAACTTTCAAGTTTGTATTATATTTCGTGATCTTTTATTTTTGTAAATAATTTAATTTTACGTTGTCAGTTGATGGCAAAAGCAATTTTATTCTATTGACCTAGTCGTTTGATATTTCATTTTGTAAACTCAATGGTGTATATATTTTCATTGCGGGAATATTCGATATTTGGTTAGTTTTCTCATTTTGTTTCAACAATCAATGCGTTCTATAAAAGGATTTTGTAGTCCTTAACTAAAGTAAACTTTTTATGCATACATTCTTTAAATTATATACTTAAATTTTATATTCTACATTTTCTTTTATTGTTATGATTTACTTTAATCTTTTATGTCATTTTATTTTATTGGAAAACTTGATGTTATCTAAAAATGATAAATGTAAATACTTATCTTTACCGGTATTTTGAATGTGCTCATATTTATATTCTGATAAATGTTCAAGATTATAGTAAACCAAATTTATAAATCAATCAAATTTTCTTAAATTGTTTTATCAATAGATGGCACTAAATTTAGTTATCTATTTAAAAAATACAATAGATTTACTTTTTTATTTTTTTTATTTTTTTTAAATATGATTGGATTTATACAAAGTTTAATTAATTATGAAAACTTTATTAGATCATTTTTCAAATTCATTCCTGTGTTACATGTTCTACAACAAAAATTTGTTATTTTTGTATGTGAGTATAGAGATTTCAAAATGGATTTTTCGTTGCTTTTGTTAACCATCGATGGTTGCATTTGGTTTGTAATATTATTCAATATGTTTAATCATTTACACTAAATTTGTCTCACATTATGTTTTTTAAAGATAAAAAAAAGCCAAACGCAAACGTTAAACTTAATATCGACGACCACTGTGTACCGGCTATTCTTACACATCTTAATTTAATCTATCGTGTATTTTTTTTTGTAACCTCAAAAACTTTTCTATCGTGTTGACCACCAGCTTTCGAATCATCTAGTGCTATTTGCGCCTACCAAGCTTAAGTCAGTGATATACTTAATTCATCTCGCAAGCTAGAAAGGTTTAGCAGTAGTGTACCTATAGGGTTTCAGCACAATTTCAATGAGATTAGCATAGTTATAGGGCTTGAGCACCACCTTGACCTTTGCACACTAACACCACTTTGACCTTGGCGTATGAGCGCAATTGCGTATGAGTGTAATTGTGTAATGTGGTTTGATTAGCGCAATTGTGTGTCTAATTACCGTATGCTGTGTATTGTCTAATTAGCATAATCAATTGTGTAATTAGCATAATGTTAGTTGATGATGTGTAATTGCGTATGAGGGTAATGTTAGTTGATTACCATATGATGTACATAGTCTAATGAGCATAAGGCAAATGTGTAATTAACATAATGTAGATGAGCTGTAATTGTGATTGATTAGCAGATGATGTACATCGCAATTGTGTATGACTGTAATTAGTGTAATGTTATTTGATTAGCATATTATGTACATTGGGTAGTTAGCATAATGCGTGTAATTAGCATAACGCTTGTAATTAGCATATGAATAAAGGAAGAGTCGAAGAGAGGCGTGGTCAAGAGCGTAATAGGTGTCGTGGACGTAGATGAATGGTTATCTTTGTTAAAGAGGCGTAGTCGAATGGGTCGTGATTAGCATATGATGTAATTAGCATAATGATTGTGTATGAGTGTAATTAGCATATGAATGGTGGGTCGAAGGGAGATGTGGTCGAGAGCATAATGAATGTTGAATGACGTGCTGAGAAGAATGGCTATTAGAAGTGATTGAAATGTATCAGCATAATTTAATGGCGTGTTCGAAATGATGTACTTTCAAACTGGTTGTAACGTTCTCGTTCTGTCTTGTTCATATATTCATTTTTTTACAGCCCTTACACTTATGTTTCACAGAGGGAAAGTCGTGCGGGTGTTTGAAGTTTGTTTCAGATTGGTTGTAACGTCTCTAGTCGTTCTCTTTCGTATCTCTTTTCTCGTGCGCATGGTGTGGTAACAAGGTTATTTAGACTGGTTGTAACGTGTTTTCTCTTGTTCATCCCTTTTGCAGCCCTCACACTTATGTTTCACAGAGTCACAGAGGGGAAGTTGACTGTGTGCAGGTGTGTGAAAATATAATTTGTATGAGAGTTGTAATTGTATACTACAATCAGTTCTAAAACTGCATTCTCTACGACAATACTGTTGTATTTGTACAAGTGTGATTGTTGAAGTATCTGTGTATATTAACTAACTAAATTTCAAAATAAGTGATCGGTTAGACGACGGTATAAAATCGTTTATAAAAAAAAATCTAGAAGTGTTCCATTACATATGGATTTGCTTACGACTGTATTTTCACATTGTACGGATAATAATAATAGTAATAATAATGCAGATGTTCAATATGATGATAATGTTAAAAGAATAGAAAGATCTGATTCACCATGGTCGACGTCTATAGAATACAATTTGATTAAAGAAACGCGTCTTTTACAATATGGTAACGCTTCGAATAAAACACTTTTACTCAACTTGCTACAGAATCGATCATGATGCTTACAAACATATCAAAATATTTATATCTTGATCCTGTAATACAAATTTGGAGTGACATAAACATTGACACGTGTGGTAATGGTGGTGTATGTAGAAATACCCGATGTAATGTTGTGGTTTGTAATCACTATGATAACAATAATGTACTACTAACTGTTGAAGAAAGGATCAAACTTTTGAAACTTCAATCTTATTTAATAAACAATTTTTTCTTTAATTCCACCGAAATCATGCCTGTTCTTGAAGAAACAAAATCGTTAAACATCCACGTTTTTGTTCAAAACCTAAGTAAATCTGTTGATATATCTAAAGGTTTAAAATTATACTGTAACTGGAAGTATTCTGAAGCAAGATCGTCTCCGTTAGATAGTAATAAGATTTTTTTAAAAACAATTACGTTATGCCGTGATTATTGATTGTGTACTTTAGATAAATACGATATGTACAATATTTTTAATTTAAAACCTGTAATTAACTACCTATTGAAATTAATGCATTCGTGTAAATTAAAAGAATACTACGATAATATAGTAAAACGCGTGATCAAACAGAAAACTGAAAAAAAGAACATTAAACAAATCGTCGATGGTTACGAACGTAACCTGACCGAATTAAAAAATTTAAACATCATTTTTATGATCTCTATATATGAGATCATTATGATTTTCCACATATTTATATACCCGGGATAGCTGTGTGATAGCCCCACAAAACTCACTAAAAGGTTAGACGTATTTAAAGTAACGTAACGACGTCATTTTAGAATTTCTTTTATATCTGAAAACGCCACGCAATTAACAAATTTGCTTAATCCAAAGTACATCACAAAATTTTTTCTCAGTATATTCGCTAAAAGTATAATAGAAATAACCAACGAGGAAAATTAAGTAAAAAGAAGAATTACTTACATAGTAGCTGACTAACGCTTTGATATGAATAACGTTTTCAGCGACGTAAAATAAGTAAATGGATGTAATGATTATTGCTTTCTGGTTCTAGTTCTTTGCACCCGTTAATGTCGTGAACGATACGTGTTAAGTGTAGGCGTGAATTTTAATTAAAAACAATATTTTTAGCAAATAAATAAATGACATGTGACAAACGCTTTTGGGAAAACATTTTGCATACTTTTTTTTATTAAGCATGCTTTTAAGTCATCACGATTATAAATATATTATTAAAAAATTCGTTTTTTGTGAGAATATTTCATTATATAAAACTACAAAGTAACAACACATAATTATGATATTATGCCTTTAAACAAAAATACTTAATTAGATAATTATTAACTTAGAGTTGTATAATGTTTTAAAAATAATTAACATACAATTAAATATGTAAAATTATTTAATCAATTGTTTAAAGTAGTATAAAACAAAATATACTATTTAATTAAATCAATCGAGTTTGATTAACAAGTTTAATCAAATATTAAAAAAAAGTTTAATATAATTAACCGAATACAAAGTGTTGAACTGTGTAGTAAATACAAATGCCGTTTGTATATTTACAAACAGCTTGTGAATACACATAAATAGTACAGTCAGCTTGTTAAACGTGTACAGAAAAATTTGTATAAAGCAGCAATTCTAATTAAACATACGTTATGTGGTTATACGTTCTGCAAATGTCTCGTTTTGTTGATCAACACTACACTTTGTTGTTTTTGATTACGTACTTAAAATTAACAACTCTAAATAAGCAGTTAAAGCAGAGCTTAAAGTACATATTTTTCTCGCGGTTTTATCGTATTTTTCTACTACCCAAACATGCTAATTAATACTACTAAATATTTTAAATACTTGTATTCTAAATTTATAATATTTATTAATTTTTGAAATAGTACTTTTTTAGAGCGCATTTAGTACATAAGTAGATTTAGTTAAATCATCATATTTTCCTCTACGGAATCTGTATAATTTATGTATATTTATCGATCACCTGAATTATAGTATATGTTTGCATATATGTATATAAAATTTTATATACAATAAACTATACTTTGCTACTATTTAATAATTTTTTATTATTGTTATGATTTATTTACCGCTTGTTGCTTAAAATATATGTTGTCGTATTAAATAATAGTATCTAAAAGGTTTATAAAAAACAAACTATAGTTTTGTTGTTTTGATTTTAAATATGTTATGATCTAACTAAAACAGTTTTTTATTGAGATGCTACCGTGAAATTTACATTCAAAATTAATTTTTAAAATGTACGTTACTTCAAATTATTTTTTTATAATACATAAAATATAATATAATACTTAAATATATATTTTACAAATAGCCGACGCTGTATGTATATTTTACGATGAAAAAAATTATAAAAAAATTTAGCCACATCATTGCTATAAAAATTTACGAGGATTTATGAAAATGAGAAAATTGTACAAATCCTGTTTAAACGAAAAGGGATAGACGAATTCTATTTTTATTTGTTTGATTGAAATTCTGAAAAAGAAATAAACTTTCGACTTTCATTTTCAAAAAAGAATTTATAGTAAGAAAGTTTCTTGTAAAAACTTTTTCTAATCATTTACATAACGTTTTAAGCTTCCAATGTTTTGTAGTCGAAAACAACTTTAGAGCGTGTTTTGTATAACATAAAATATTAGGGTTACGATAGAGTTGTGAAATATATAAACGACGAACTTAAGTACTATTAAGTATTTAAATCTTGTTTTAATATATCAATGTTGCTTTATACTAATACATAAAACGTTAACAGCAATTAAGTCTTTAATTTACAGTTGTATTTATTCAGAACTCCAATACAGTACTATATTAAAACCGATTAACTCTTACTGTTTTTTAACCTAAGCTGCATGTGAATTTGAACGTATAAATCTTTTAGTAATTTACCAAATATTAAAAAATATCACTTCATAAAGACAACTAATGTTAAAAACTATTAGTATTCATCCATTCAAATGACCACATTCTTAAAACTTAAAGATTTTTACATCAAATGACATCGATAAATTCATTAAGAAAGTTTTTAAAAAAAGATATTTATCAAGAACAGTAAGTGCGAAATTAGGTACAATATAAAACAAATATCAAAATATAAAATTAAACATAAAAATTATGCAATCTTACTGCATTCTAAACAAAAAAATTACACTTGCAAACAAGTTTATTTCCGTCAAATAATAATAAAATTTAAAAATATTTTTTTTTGTAAATATCATGTTGTCCAAAACTTTGATTAAAAAAAATTTAAAGTAATTCCTATTAGTTACCAAGAATATCTTTAATGTCTGTAACTATCATACAGGGACTTCTGAAATAATTGTTTCTTATGTGATATACATATATGTTAGGCGATCAACATTGTTAAAATTGGTATAAAGTAAAATAAAAATTACTAAATGAGAAATTTCATTTGTAACCTCAAAACAACATTGAAACACTTAATTAAACACAGCTAAAGTTCTTGCCATAAGAGAAGATCCCTACGTCATCATCGTATTCATATGAATCAATATTAACGCACTAGTGTTGGCTATCCTGGTTAGTTGGTAACTATAAGAATTTTAATTTTGCTGTTACAACACGTTTAACCTTCAAAAAAAATTTTCGCTTAATTTGGATTACTAATATTAAAATAAACATTATTAAAAACGACTGCAATTTATTTATGTTCGATTAATTATATTTATTAAACTGAAATTTAGATTTAAACATATGTAATTATTACATTTTTTGTGAAATCAAATTAGTTATTGAAGTAATTTAAAACTAAAAAACGTTTAAACAGTGAAGTCATGTATAATACAAATTAAATTTTGATACATAAAACAAAGAAATGAGATGAATGAAGAATGAGATGAGAACATCTTGAGTAATAATTGATTTTAAAAAAATGTTCATTTTCAAAAATACTATAAACCTTATTTATTTTAATCATCACTATCTGAGGATTCCGATGAACTTAAATCATTTAAAACAACATTAATTATTAAAGGTTCCACTGCAATGTCTAATAACTTTTCTCGGTTATACTACTCTTGTATTAGTTTTTCTGTATGTCACGCACTTTTCCCATACTTCGGAAGTACATTGTTGTAGTGCTTTGTTTCACATTGAAATTACTTTTTTATCTCCATACCCGTTCCTACCAATGTGTTTATTGTAATATGACATTGCATGGGCCCATATTAATTCGATAGCATTAAACTCACAATGATAGGGTGTTAGTCGTAGCACTTCATGTATGTGTTGTTGTAACAGTTCTTCTATTTCATATTTCTTTTCTTTCTTGTGCTGTTTTGCTATGTCAAGTAATTTACTTTTGAACATGTTAGCATCATACGAAATATTATTTTTGCTTAACCAAGAAATTAAATTAGATTTGTTCCAACTTGAGGAAGGCATTTTTTCTAGTAACATGGAATAATATGATGCATTATCCAATACTATAATTGATGATTAATTCAAATTATTAAGTAAACGTTCCACAATTCATTTTTTAATTCATTTATTCATTCATATCTCCATGATAATCTTCATGCTGAGATTTAGGTTAAAATAATAACAAAACATTCTTTACAAATCCAGATTTTGTACCGACATGTACGACAATAAATCGTTTTCCATCGTAGCCCTCAGGTTTACGTACATTTTTTAAATTATCATCTTGCCACAATCTTTCCATACCTCTCTTAGGAAATATCCAAGTTTCATCCATAAAAACTATTTCTATTTAAAGTGCGATCACTTAACGAAACATGTTTATGTTTGAGTTTGCTGTTTAGGGAATTCACAGCCACATGTTGTTTTAGAAAAAGTTAGTTTCTATAAAGATTATGAAGGTTGTTTTCATCGGAACTTACTGTTCGTGTACATCATATACAACGTGTTTCTTAAAGTCATTTTTGAAGATTCTGGCAAGTCTACAATGTTTAACTTCTTTCATGACCTTTTCTTTCCAGGACTTGATAACACTGGTTTCAATTTGTGTTCAGACTTATCCGCTAAACAGAAGCTAGCTTATGCCCAATGCAGTTGCAACTCTCTGTAAATAATATATTGTAATGCAAGTTAATCATTTCTTTCTTTAGCTTATTTCTTGAACAGACGTTGATGGGATCAAAAGACCCCCATTATTCTTTTCTTGTTTAAAGTATGCAAGTAAATTAATCACCATTTGGCGATACTGAAAGCGTAATGTTTTAGCTTGTATAAAACTCGACATGTTTTTGTTCTAAAAAGAACAGTGAAATAAAATAATGCAAAATAATAATAATAACCAAAGATACAAAACGAAGCGAAAATTACAGCAAATCGTGTTTCACAAAACGTGAACTTGATTAAAGTCAATTGAATAACTTTATTCATAACGCATGCAATAAATCTTCCCTCTTTGTTTAACACACAGTTTATGTCTTGCTTATATAATAGTCGGTATGTTATTTCTTACATCAGTAAGTAATGACGTAAGGATTTTCTATTATGGCAAAAACTTTATCTAAAATTTATAAACGATGTTTAATATGTTGTCTTTCAGCTTCGATACAAGTGTTAATTCTACTTTTTAAACTTTGAAAAACGTTACCATCAACTTTAATATTTCTAATAGCATTAGTAATTGCATGTTCTAAGTCTTTAATTGTGCACAGTCAATTCTTATACATTGTATTTTTTAAACGTCCTTTAACGTAATAACCTAATGCCATAAGATCTAAAAATCCTGAAATAACCCTTAATTTTTCACACTGTCATTGTAAAATTTCTGAATAAATTCAATTGTACCTTGAGTGATATGAGCGATTTCATTGTTTTATTAAAACTCACCAACTTGAAGTTTCTTGTCATCTAACTGCTTAAAAAATTGACTCAAAATATTAAGATAACCTTCTGCGGTTACAGTATTGTAAGAAAATATTTGGACGATTAACCTGCTTTTTAACATTGCAATCTATACATCAAATTTCAAAAGTCGTAATCACAGTTTTTATAAAAGCATGTAGATTTTTGGTTGTCCAGTACAATAAATTTAACATTTTACATATCTACTTAAATGAGACCACGCTTCCACAAAGAAAGTTAAATCCAAAATGTATCGTTACTTAAATGTTGACCAAACCATTTACAAAATTGTACACGTTGCAATAAGTTGAAAACACGCAGTTCTTAATAAACAGACAATCCTAAAAATTAAATGCTTATAAATTAAAAATTGAATTTAAAATGAGTTTATACCTGTTATCGCAAATATTTTTGATTACGATTTTGTTCCATCCAATTGCGAATCCCTTTCACAACAGGTGCAGTGAGTATGACCAATCTTGTGTATTGTAGTTAAAATTTGCTTCTTTAATGTTCAATAAATTGATTGATGCAACTTGAAAAAGAATACAACCAAATTCTATTTGAATTGTGGGTACATTACAACAACGGTGTTTTGTCCAGAGTTAAACATTGTGAAATGCTATTCATATAAAGTTACTTAAATTAGACAACTTTAAAGCTACAACTGTTATTCAGTACTTACCCATAAAAGACATAATGGTTTTAAAATATAAAAATAAAGAACAAAAAAAAATATAAATAATTCTCAATGTGAACAAAACGTCAAAATAATTTTTGAGAATGTTACTAAATGCTAACATTGCTGACTTAAACTAATGTTGAGAAATGCATATTAATAAAGTATTGTCTACTATTTATACAACAATTACTAAGAATTCCTTTCATTCCCACTTTTGTATAGGGTATATACCTAATATTCTAGTAATAATTTTTTTATAATAATTGTCACTAGAATTAACAAAAAATGTGTTTAATAAGTTTTTATAAAGTAATAACTTTTTTGTTATGTAATTGTTAATTAGAGAAAAAAAATTACAAAAAAATATAACTATTCAATTTAAATAATTTTTAAAATTTTAAATGCGATTTACGACCAAACTTTGTTTTACACGCAGATACAATCTTTAAATAGTAATATAATGATAATAAATTAGTAATTTAATAAAATAATTAAAAAATATCATACTCATAATAACTACTTAGTAAAAACACTAGACACCACGGCAAGTAGAAAAACGTAATACAACACGCCGAATGAATACCACCTTAAAAGAGAAATATTCAAACAGTGCGAATTAGCATCAAAATATGTACGTCAAGTTAATAGGTATCCAAATTTATTGTTTTGTTTTTTTAGTTCTTTATTTGCTGCTAATCGGTAATCCGATTCTCAAATACATTGTTTCCTAAAAACGAGATTTATAGTTTTTGACAACAAACAATTTATGTAAAATTGATTAAATGTAAGCAGTATTGTATTATTTTCCAATTTGAATTTCTATAAATGCGTTTGACATAAAAATCATTTTCTACGTATAATATAAAATTGCTGTATTATCTGCCAGTGATGCTCAGCTGTCCCTGAACTTGACTTTATACTTGAAACCCTCGTTCTTAACAAAGTAACATTTATTTTTGACGTCGGAGTCAATGAATTTTTGTTCTTCAACAGACCTCAAACATTTAATTTTAATTAATCTATGTCTACTGATAAGTCCAACTGGGTTTGCCGCTAAAAATGAATGTGTAGGGATTTCTTCTTTGAGCGTAGCGAACAGTCAAGGGCTCTCGATCGGTCGAAGACGGTGGATCCATGCGCGGAGAAACACTGGGCGCGATAACAACGGCGGTTGTTAACTATTCTTGGACGTGGTGCAATCTTGTGCTTTTCTGACTGAATATAATAAAGTTATTATAATTGAAAAGGGTTTCAATTAACAAATGTTTATGATCTTTTACATTTTATTCTAGTTTGTAATGTTTGTATGCATTCTTCTCGTTATTTTGCCTATACAAAATATTTTTACTGTCTTTGTACACAACGGTGTGTAAATTCGTTCAAAATTAGACTCGTATGCCGGTTTTTTGCATTTCGTGTCAAAGAAGAGACTTACGTTGTTCTCGAGTGTTTTTTTCTATTTTTTAGCACTAGTTGCTTTCTCTAAAAATTACACCAACAATCAATCTAATAAAACTTTTTGATTTTCTGTATCAAGTGCAAATTTTTTTGCGTTGGGACCATATACCGAGTGTCCACTTTTAAAGTCGAACATTAATAATTAATAAGTACTTATATTCAATTATTAGTTAAGAACATTAGTTCTATAATAAACCTGCAAGTAAGTAGCAAGTAATAAGAATATTTTTTATTAAAAATTTGAAAAACAGTAGTGACAAAACAAAGTATAATAAATATTCAATAATCCTCCTTTTTCAACTAAGCAATACCCCAGTCTGATGTAAAAACAATTTCTTACGTTCGTCCACTACAGTAATTAAAAAGCATTCTGTAATTTTTGCTTCTCTCAAAGAATTAATATCTGAGTGGTGTCTTTTATAACTTTTATTTTTAAGGTATCTCCACAAGAAGAAATCGCAAAGTGCTAAATCAGTGAATCTTGATGACCAATTTATAGCAGCACCACTACCAATCAATTGACTTAGAAATGAATCACTTAAAAAGTTTTTTACATTTAATCTAAAATGCGCGGGACAGCCATCTTGGTGGAACCAGATCTCCTGCAAATTCTTTTAACACAGGTGTTACCTTCGTTACTAAAAAATGTAATTATTTTTCTAAATTTAAATTTCTTTCAATTTTAAATGAGCCGATATTATTAAAAATACATGGCTTGATATTAATTCTTTCAGGATACTGAGTTTTGGTGGAAATATACGGTTTTCCTGAACCCAATATCGCGTATTTTAAACATTTAGTCATTACGTAAGGTTAAAAATGCTCTTGTCGGTAAAGCACACTTACGATAGAAATCGATGCTTATTGTTCCCAGGCTCTTACATTTCGTAGCAAAACGCATTTCTGCTTTCTTCGTCGACAGCAAAAATTTCTTAATGAGATTGTGGCTTATAGGGATGATATTTATGTTTTTTAATATATTCCATACTTGCGACTTGCATAAACTAACTTGAACGCAAACTGTATGTTTTGCATTTACCATCGCCAAAACACGCTCTTCTTTGCGGTCAACAATTTGTCAATTTTATGTCAATTGTTCGTTTAAAACATTTTATTTTATTCAAAATATTATTACATACCACTTTTTTTTCTTTTCTTTCAAATTTTTGTACATGTTTTTTAACAAGGTAGCGATAATGTGCGAATAGATTATTTTTATAAAATTATAATATAATATGTAGTAAAAGTATTCATAAATATTTATGAAAACTGCATTAATATAAGGATAAATAATAACCTACAGATATCACACATGTGCGGAAGAAACATCTTAGTATTTTGCAACTATCGATGAACGTCAAACAATAATTGGTTACTTTTGAATTGCCATGCAGTTTAAAAAATTGATACATGTTAATAAATACTAACTTTTTTAAGTTAATTTGAACATGTTATTACAAAATGAATAATTTTATTTCAAGGATTGGGTTAATTAATCTGCTAAACATGCGAATTTCAGTAATTGTTATTTCTAAAACATGTAACACTGCAAAAGCAAAAACCCGATAAATTAATGTTGACATTTCCTTCCCATCAAAAGAAAAGCAAGCAAGAGAACAACTAGTTAGGTTGCAAATTATGAGTTTTTATTTATTCTAATTACTTTGAACTCCTAAAATATATTTAGATTTAATTAAAAAAAAAACATCACTAAATGTCAATGTTTGCAAACATAACCTAAAATATTAATTTACAAACCAAACTCTTTTTACGCTATAAAACTAATGCATAACATGACGCTCAATGATTCCGTTTTCATATTTTATAATTTTTGATGCAGGGAATGTTGTAAAATTTTTATAAGTTTTTATAATTAATTATCCTGTACGTTAACAGGTTTGACCTGTACGGAAATGAAATTAGACAATCACAATGCACAACGTTGCTTTATCTCAATTAAACAAACAATGTATCGTATTATATGTTAGTCGTAGAAAAAATAATAAATCACACTTTTAGTCTTTGTTATAAGTATGATTTAAATCGCAATAATTTTCTCTTTCTATTGATACTATTGCCTTTTCTCTAAATTAAATTCGCAAGCAACATTTAGCAAAAACATTCAATAACATGTTAGATTTCTATGTTCGACTTTGAGAACGAACTCTCGGTATAGTTTTTATCCGAAGAAACAATTTTGTTTTTTTTAAGGTTTTGGATGGATTTGTTTAATAAGAAATAATTTGATGTCTTTTATTAAACAACTTTGTATTTCATGGCTAGGTTGTTGGCTCAATATAAACGTCGCATATGAACCAAAATGCAACCTTGGCTGTGACATGCGAGTTGCATAAGACAATCGTTTAAAAAAATCTATTTTTTTACCACTTGTGCATTTTGCAGCTAAAGAGTACAATCTACTAAACACGTACGCATTAATATTTATATTTATATATATTACCTGCTAGTAGTATGTAACTTTCTGCATGATTTGTTGTCTGATTATATGTATACCAGTCGATCATCTGTTACGTAAATTTATCAAAATAGAGACAAAAACTAAAATGCAATTTCAAAATGAACGTACACAGACACGTTGTAGAACCCAAACACAAAAATACATAGTATAATAATTAAATCAATATATACAGTAACTTTATGTAAATTAATTAAACAAAAATTTAATCATCGTCATGGTTACAATCAAACAATAATTGCTCCTTAAAATTCATAGTAAAATAATTTAACATAAAGCGTAAAGTAAAATGAAAATCTGTACTTAAACGTCATCACCTCGTAGACATGGATCGTAATTGCGTTTGTGGATAACTTTTGACAACTCCGATTTGATAACTCGCTAACGAGGGCAGAATTTTTGAATTACAATAAATATTCACAATGGATAAATGGATAAGTTAATTCTTGGATATAAAATCCGAAAAATTCGTGTCTAGACTAAATCCAAAAAATCCCATTAGTTACTCTTTAATAACATTACTGGAACAATGATCTCGACAAAACCAAAACTTGCAACCTTAAACAAAAATTTTCTCTAGAAAATATCCAGGCATTTTTTTCACTGCGCGAAATACGGGAAATATCTCAAGGTAATGAATCAAATAAATAATAATTTTAAAACAAAAATTAATAAAATTTAACAAATTGCATGTAACACATCTATTCGGATCATTAAACCTATATATTTTTTAATTTTATGGTATAAGCGCAAATGAGAAATGTGTGACCAAAAGGCCTAGTAACTTGAAATTTGGTATGGAGCTGGCTTTTCATATTCTCTAGGTTCTGTCAAAAGATGGGCTGCTAATTTATTTATTTTTATATAATTTTGTACGTATGTAAATTAGTCGAATAATTTTTACACCTTATAGAGATAAATTTTCCTAACAATTTATTCAAATAAAAAAAATTTTTAACCTTAACGGTTTATTAGATATTGTATTTATAATTTAAAACGAATTCAGAAATATAATCTAGGTTCGAATCCTGTCTGCGACAATTTTTTTAGTAAAAAAAAATCCATATCTTGAAGGGAAAACAAGATACACTAAAAATAATCATTTTTACTGATTTACTGAAAGGGAAAGCAATATCGAGGCGCACAAATATAAGGGTTAGTCAATATGACAACATAAGCTTAATTTGCCATATTTTGGTTATATATTTAATGAAATCAAGGAAAAATTTCAAAAAAACTATAGCATGCTAGGAAGTCAACACAAACGTGTACATATTACTTCAAGGTGGTTTCATGACAACATAACCTTAAAAAAAATATGTAGACATTCCTTCATCATTCCTTATAGGAAAGTCGTGTGGTGACCACACCAGTTTCTTTTTGTAAAATTTTTCGTTTACAAAAAGTGATACCATGACAAATACAACAGTACATGTATAATAGAAAGTAATAACGTATATACACCATTTACAATTATCTGCAGCTGCTATGTTCTATAAAAACATGATTGATGACACATTTATCAATTCTTCTTGAAATTTTTGCGCATTGAGTTCATTTTCAAAATTTACATTTTTTACTAAAATGCAAACTTTTCTGCACTTGTTGCTACGTGTGTAATTTTTTATTTATATATTTTGTCATGTGAGTGGCACATACAACTTTTTGTACATGCGGTCTACCTGCAAATTTAAATAAATAAATGTTATGGTTAGTTTTAATTGATTAAAAATGTACTGGTACACTAAGCCATTTTGTTTTAAACTTTGATTTGAACCCTTTAACTATAATTTTGGTTATTATTGCTTTGGAAAGCCCAGCAAAATTTAGTATCCACTCATACAACTTGATCTTTTGATTGATTTTTTATAATAAATGTAAGTAGCGCAAACTTCATAAACAAACAAGATCTTTAGATGTTTTACTTTAAATTTTGCAAGCCTATGAGAACCATTCCTATGACACACGATAATTACATTATTGCTTACGATACGTTAAGAAAGCGTTATTAAAATAAACGTTATTTAGCTACGGGTTACTATAAAGAAATCTTCTCGTGATTTAAGACATTTGTTGGACACTTTTAGTGAAAATATTGCTGCTTTACGCACATTACAGCTTCCCGTCGATCATTGGGACTTCATTTTGTTCAATTTTTTGCTTGACAAATTAGATTCTAAAACTCGCACTGATTTTGAATTAAAATTCAATAATGTTTATTTCCTTTTTTCATCCAATTATACAAATTTTTGGAAGGTTATTGTAGGGCTTTAGAATCAGTTCAGATGCTATTCTCCAACTGATAAACCAAAACTTAATGCGCAACAATCTTTCGTCAAATTTTCGAATCTTAAAAAACCTACTTTTGCGACATTTCTAGTCTCTCACGAATCATACACAAAATTATTCGAAGTTCATTTTGTGTACTGCTTTGCACAATTTGTACCGAAGTCCAATCTTCACAGCTAAAACAGTTAACGATCGTTTTAAAATAGTTAAAACGAACAAGTTGTGCATAAATTTGTCTTTCCTCTTCACACTTCTTCTCAAATTGCAACTCGAAATCAACATGTCGCATTTGTAACGGTACACATCATACGTTATTGCACATGGAATCACCTAATTCAGATGCATCGAATCTTGCAGCATCTACTACTCCAATAGCAACTGATTCAATTACAAATGGCCATGTTAGTACAATTAGCGATCGTCTTTACACAGTTTTACTTTCGATAGCAATAGTTCATATTAGGGACGCAAATGGAAGCTTCCTACAAGCTCGTGTGCTGTTTGATGGTGGTAGTATGGCTAATTTTATTTCGCTAAATTGCGTGAAGCGATTAGGATTGGCTCATATCAGCATGTCAATATTTATTGAAGGTTTGAATGGTACGTCCTCGGCTGGAACCCGTGGGAGTACTAGGTGCTTTATTTATTTATTTATTTATTTTAATACATCTGCCAAACAGAAATAAAATTCTAAAGTAGGGCAGGTACAAATTAATTTTCATACATACTTAAAAAGTATAAGTGAAAACGCAGAGATAAAAAAGAAAAATAAAGATACAATATATACATAAATTCAGTAAATAACAACAAAAATTAATATTAATTATATATAAGTCATATATAAGTCAGCACAATGGAAAGAAAATAGATAAATCAATAACCTAATACAATCCAAAATATTTATTACAATAATATGTTACGTTTGTTAAAATTTAAGCACATCCGGTTGATAGGTGACTTAAAATAAATATTTGTTCGTGCATGGTCGAGATAAAAAGGTGTTGGATATCTTTTATGAACTGATAGAGAATGAAATCAGTTATTTCAACTGGTGGATAAGATCCTATCATCTTAAAGTAAATATACTTTAGAAATTTCTGTTGGATTTTATCAATGCGAGTTTTTTGATTCTGGTAGATAGGATTCCATATCAGTAAACAATATTCTAGTCTGGACCGGACAAATGCGTAGTATAATGTGTAAATTGCATTAGTGTTTGAGAAACTTCGAGAATTGCGAACAATAAAACCTAGCATGTTTATAGAAGAAGAACAGACTGAATCTATATGCAAGTTAAAACTAAGTTCTTTATCAAAAATAACACTTAAGTCTTTAATATTGTCGCATCAAGTAACGGGTAAATTACGTATAGAATAACAAAATTTAATTGTAGTCGATTTACGATTAAAAGAAACAACTTTACATTTAGCGAGATTAAGATTTAAGTTATTTAAACAACACCAATTGTCAATGTTTTGAAGGTCGTTTTGAATTGCAAAACAATCATTAGTTGTGTAAACAGCTCGAAAAATTTTTAGATCATCAGCAAACAGCAAACGTTCTGATTTTATTACGTCATTGATGTCATTAATAAATATCAAAATAAAAGAGGCCCAAGATTTGATCCTTGTGGGACTCCAAAAGAAGCTTGAAAAGGAAAAGTATTATATCCCTAAAAATTAACTGTTAAGAGACGGTTCCGAAAATACGATCACAAAAGTGTTATCAATGCAGAAGAGAGTCCAAAAACATGCAACTTTCTTATTATAATGTTATAGTCCATAGTGTCAAATGCTTTTGCAAAATCAGTGTTTATCACATCAACTTGGCCTTTGTTGTCTAAGACTGTTGCTATGTAATGAGTGAAATAGCACAAATTGCTAGTAGTTGACCTACGTTTCATGAAACCGTGCTGTGAGAAAGACAACTGATTATGAATGTTAAAATAAATGGTTTTCTATATAATACTTTTAAATACTTTACTAAGACTTGAGAGAATTGTTATTGGCCTGTAATTACTAATGTCACTTTTATCTCTGGATTTATGTATAGGAACTACTCGGCCCAGTTTACAAGCAGTAGGAAAAGTGTTTGTTTTTATTGCCAAATTAAATATATGAAAAAGAGCTTTAGAAAGTGGTTTGAAACAGTCCTTTATTATAATGTTTGGAACAAGATCAGGCCTGTGCGATAAATTGGTTTTAATTGTTTTTTTTATTGTTGTTTCTATTTTATTAACGGAAATATAAGATAGATAAATTAGATTATTTGAAGATTCATAAGTATTTGTGTCTAAACCAATAGAAGACGAATATACACTTTCAAAACACTTAGCAAAATCATCTACAATTGTTGCAGTCGTCGAGAAATTGTCGTTGTTAAGTGACATAATCTGAGGGTAATTAAGACTCGATAATTGAAGATTCGCATGACTTAAGATAACTTTGATAAGAGGCTTTTATCTTCAATGTAATCATTGCATGATAATATTTATATTTGATCAAGTAAATGTCAGTGAATGAAAATTTTTTGTGCATTTTGTAAAAGTGATTTTTTTCTTAGTGCTAGTCCGTATTTCAAAATTGAACCAAGGGGGAAATGAATTTTTTTAATTTGATTGAAAGGGTATACATTAATCAAAAAAGTTATATAAAACTAAGTAGAAAAATGTGACCGCTGTATTAACATCATCAAAACATGTAAGTTCATTCCAGCTATAATTACCAATCAAATTATATAAAGCGGGTTGCACAAAGCAAATCAAAAATGTAGCAAGTGATTATTTCTGACATCGATTGTTACATCATCAATAGATGTGGTTTCATTGGCTATGCAGCAATTGTTTTGAGAAATAAACAGTTGTTACATTTTTGATTTAATTTGTGCAACCCGCTTTTCTAACAAAGTTAGTTTTTCTGAAATCATATGTGCGTGGTAATACATAGTGTTTAGAGACATTTTTATTGTATGGATTCGTTTTTAACAATATATTTAATGTGGGATGAGAGTAATATTCTTTGTTACATATAAGTAATGTCTCTCGAGTTACAACACAATTTAAATTGGATAATATTAAGTCGAGAATGTGATTATCATTATTGCATATAGTATTATGCTGAACAAGATCAAAGTATGTAATAAAATCATTCAATAACTTTGCATTTTTTAAGCTATATTTATATATATATATATATATACATAAAAATTGTCATCGTGGCACCATAATTGGGTATTCATTGTTATTGTGGCACCCAAAAATACAAAGAGGCACCCAAGTTTGGGAGCCACAGTACTTTTACATTAAAAATTTTTCTAGAGCTTATCAACACTTTTTAAGCTCGTACGCAAAAAATTGCTTGGGAGCCATTTTGTCAATTGGTGGTCAGATTTATACAGTTTGGTTCATTTATAATAAGACAGAGGGCGTTGTGCGATATACAGGTGTATATAATTTTGACGTATTGACTATATGGCACCCCGATAATTGTTGTAGATTGTGGCACCATTTTTAGCGGCAACATTGTTGAACAGTGCGATATCGTAACAAAATAAATGTACTAAAATATAACTTGCGTAACTCATTTTGATTTAATAAAAACTTGATAATGCTTTTTGATATCAGTTATGTTTTTGTTTAATTATTTAACTATTTGATATTTATTAACAAAATAATCAATTAAAATATTTTAGATAGTTTTTATACTGTATGTATCAAAATGATTTCTAAATTTAAAAAATATAATTTTACAAAGATTAATTAATATTAAACGTTCAATATTTGTTTTAATTCGTTTTTCATAAGCAATAATTTATGCTTATTTTAGCGTAGGAACTTTAACTTGTATATTATTTTCTATTTTAAAATTCTTGTAGTTGAAAATTGATTTTTGTAAATAAAATATATTAGAACAAAAACTTATTAAACAAAAAATAAACAATTTTTTGTTGTTTAAAGTATTATAAAGCGTTAAGAAGAGTATTTTTTAAGTAAGTTTAAAGTAGTAAGTAAATGTTTTACTAGTCATTTTGTTAGCTATTTTATGAAATTTTTACTGCACTTAAAAACAACCCTAAATCATAGTACTATCATTTCCATATTTTATAGTTTTTATTTTTTTTCCAATATTTTTTATTAGTTGTTGATAAACTGAAATGTACGACGTTTGCTTTCAAAAACTTTAAATTGTGATTCATCCGTTCAAACAACTGTTTTTTTGCTTCTAATTTGTATTTTCTGCAAGATTGATTCTAATTGAGTTTTTTTCTGTTTCTGCAGCATACATAAACGCGCGTCGTTTATTACTTACTTCCTATAACTTAAACTGTTGTTACGGTAACTGTAGTGCTGTTGCATATGATTAAATAAATTAAAAAATAAATAAAAGATCGTAATATTTAGTACTATAAAAAATTGTCTTTTGAAATTGTGTCATCGCATTAAATTTATTTTGAGGTTTAATAATTTTCACTTAGTTTATAGTCGAAATTGTTTAGTTTTTTTCTCTGTTCTTTTCATCTTAAACACAGGTGGCTAGCCAAATCCATAACAATGTCCCTAGAACTAGACACTAGCTTAAGTACTTCCAGGTTTTAGAATTCCAGTTCTTTCTTGAAACATCCACTTTTTAATCTTGTTTGCTAATTGTTTCACTGTTATAATATTTTTTAGTTGCATGGATATCTGATTAAAGATGCCAGGTTCTATAAGTTGTATTGATTTCTGGCCCATTTTCTTATTTGGTTTTTGTTATACAGTTTTCCTTTGCTTTATCATGATTGTGATTTATCTTGTTTGTTGTTTTTTGAAGATTTTTGAAATTTAACATTTTTTCTTCAATGTAAAAAATAACTTTAAATTTAACAATCAAAATTATATTTTTATTATAAAATGATACTACCATATTCCAATATACCTAACCAAATGTATATTATTTACAGTTATATTTGAATTTTCTTGAGCATTCTATAGATTTTCAATGTAAATGAACAAAGATTTTTTATTAAATACTAAAATAGAAAACATCAGAAACAAGTTGTAGAATTTTAGAAATTGACAGCCGCATCCTAAAAGTAGTTACTTCTTTAAAGTTGCTAGACGTAATCATTGTCCTCAAAAAAATTTTGCTACATTATTGATAAATGTAAATACAATTTTAATATTAAAAAATTGTATTTTTAGTTTTGTATTTTTAAACTTTCTGACTTTTATCTTTACTTTTTTCAGTATTTACCTTGATCCTTTCTGGTAATTTTGTACGTACACAACATTAGAAAACAAAACGAACACTACATCTAACGTTTCTTATGACAAAGAATTGATGAACATTTATATTAAACCTACAATTTTAAAATTATAATTATTTTAATAAAGTACTTAGCAAGATACCCACTGATGAGTATTAAAATCAATACACCATAATCTGCCTTTCTAAAAAGTATTAACCGAAAATTACACTTTTAAGAAACTCAAAACACAGGATTATTTATTAACAGATCAAAAACTTTACTACTAAATTTCGTAATTAATTATATTCATGGTATTGTATTTTTAATTTTTTTTTTTAAATTCGACGTGAAACTTGACATTAACAGATAAATCCCCTAGTTCCAGCAAACCCTAACTCACAAACTAGTGCCCTAACTCAAGAATTTAAATATGGAAAATAGGCCGAGTCACCCCTAATTTGAAGCGTCTTTCAAGTTTCTATGCGACAGTAAAAGAAACTAAAATTTACGCAACGGAAAAATTTCGTCGACGCAATATTGAAGAATGCCGCTAAATTACGCCATAGATCTTCCAAAATGTAAGGAAACGTTTAGAGCAGAATTTGTATTATTGTATGGAAGTTGGTTGCGCACAATTTGAGCATTTGTTGAACTAATAAAAATTTCTTCTGACGTTGAATTTTGATGTTTCAAATTTTTCTACACTTTTAAAATTTTTATAAACTTAAAAACAATCATGCACACACGTAGAGAATCAAGAGACCATTAAAATCAGGGTTACTCGACCACCTTACTATAATTTTTGTTTTTGTTGGGGGGTTATTGGGGCTAGAAGGTTGACCTGACAAAATCAAATTTGACGCCAAAATGTGTCGTTCAAAAAATCAAAAGTGGCGTGTGTTAGGATTTTTTCTAAACACCACCCCCACCTTATGTAATCTAGAGGGTTGTTTTTTATGGGGACAAAAAATAATAATAAAACTACTTTTGGCCTTGCTGTCGTATAGAGAATTAAAAGAGTTTTTAAATGACAGGTCGTTTGACGCCCTTCTCTTGAATTAGGGGTTGCTAGATCTAGAGGGATGGTATGTCAATTTCAAGTTTGATATTTAAAGTTGTCTCCTAAAAATCAAGAATCGATCTGTCTGAGTGTTTTTTAATAACTTAGTTTCCCCACCTTAGTTAATCTAGAGGGTTGTTTTTAATAGAGACGAAAAAACATTGGAAAAAAGTATTTTCAGCTATGCTGTTGCATAGAGAATTAAAAGACGCTTTAAATGAGGGGTCATTCGACCTCCTTCACCTATTCAAATTCTAGAGTTAAGGGTTGCTGGAGCTAGGGGGTTGATGTGTCAATGTCAAGTTTGAAATTTAAAGTTGTCTTCTAAAAATCAAGAATTGATCTGCCCGAGCGTTTTTTTAAGAACCTAGTCTCCCCACCTTAGTTAATCTAAAAGGTTGTTTTTAAAGAAGACGAAAAAGAATTGGATAAATCTATTTTTGGCCATGCTGTCGCATAGAGAATTTAAAGACGCTTTAAATGAAGAGTCATTCAAGTTCCTTTCCTTATTTAAATTTTTGAGTTAGGGGTTGTTGGAGCTACGGGGTTGATGTGTCAATGTCAAGTTTAATATTTCAAGTTATTTACTAAAAATCAAGAATCGACCTGTCAAAGTGTTTGTTAAAAAACTAGACTCCCCCACTTTACTTAATCTAGAGGGTTGTTTTTTATAGGAACACAAAAAAATTCAATAAAACCACTTTCTGCCATGCTGTCCTCATAGAGAATTGCAAGTGGTTTTAAATGAAGGTTCGATCAACCCCCTTCCCTTATTTAAATTCTTAAGTTAGGGGTTGCTGGGTTCAGAGGGTTGATGTGTCAATGTCAAGTTTGACAATTAAAGTTGTGTCCCAAAAGTGTCCTAAAGCAGGGATGTTTTTTTTTCAAAAGCTTACTCCATATAAGCAGCATTATAGAAGTGAAATATCATATACATACAGTTTAATTAAAAACGAAATATTTACTAACTGGCACCTTTACTATTTAATTTATATGACAACAATGTTGGGTGTCATTTACTATTTTAAACATGTATTTATATACAAATGAGTGCCATTTGCATCATACACATCGATATGCCACAATGACATATATTATCAAAGAATTTATACACCCGGGTGTCTTTTATGCAATAGGTATGGTGGGTGCCACATAATTCAACACTTACGTATATATATATATATATATATATATGTACAGCCTAACCTGTTGCAATGTTGATGTTGCAACACTGTCCGAGTTTTATACAGTTTTATACGCATCGCGATACGTACGGTTTGCAGTTTTCAACTTTTATACGTATAAAAACATTGTCACAGGTCCTACAAAATGTGTAACTAAGAAAATATTAAACAACAACCTTTAATTGTTCTTAACTACTGCATTTATATGTATTTAATTAGGTACAGTAGGAAATAACAACACATGTTATATTGTTATATAGTAAAATGTGTTTTTTAATTAAATATCCAAACTGCTAAAGTAATGTGTAATGTGTTGCCTAACGTTCACTTATTTCAAATAATGTTATCATGCTTGTTATAAATGCCTAATAAAGTAATACATATACTTCATATAAATGTTAAATATCTATCAAATGATAAATGTAAGCATATACTAATTTCATTTAATAAAATTTATCTTATTACCGACGCCTAGCTCACTCACTCAAATTCATAGAACGTTAATTGTTATTAGTGTTAGGTTCGGCGTAGAGTAAAAACATGTAAACAAGAAAATATTTTATCCAAGTTCAAAATAGAAAATTCTTATTGTTAATTTCCATTTATAAAATGTACAAATATAAACAAAATCAACATAATTCTGCAAGACAGTCGACCATTATAAATGCTGTACCATTAGAATCGAGATAATGTGACAATAATTGTTTGAACGGCTATCTAACCATGGGGCAAAAAAATGATAACAACTAAAAATAAAATGTTTATTTCGCAACTAAAGACATAAGTAAATCTGTTATTTGGCGGGAAGTCAATTGCAACTTATATCATACTGCAATATAAACAGTCTTACACTATGATAAGAAAGTGACGACATAATTATGTAAACGAATGTTCGCACTAGTTTATGCTGACTTGCACTACAGCCGGCTTATGAACGATAATAATTATCTTCTCGTTTTTACTGATTGTAAATTTTTAATCTGTAATCAACATATGTTTAAATAACTCAAGTCTTAACTTTAATTGCATGGATCCATAGATTTCGATTAATTTTTGTTCCACATTTTCAAATTCATAAAAGAATGTACAATTAAAAGTGTTAAACAATATTTTGGTCGATGAGCTGTTTTAGAGCAATTTGATCGAGATAGCAAAACGTCACTGATGTTAATGAATTTATAACGTATCGGGAAACATATTCTCCAAATTTGGTAAAGTTTTATTAGCTAAGATTGAAAATGATCCTTATTATCAAAAACGATAGACGACAAAACAAGGTGTCTAATGATGTGTCAAATTACAATTTTGGATAGACGGTTACCAAAACACACAACGACAAAGTCAAAGATTCGTTTTTCGCGTGTTCTGATAACAACGTACTTGAGTTCGTCAACTAATCACAATTATATAAGGACATCAATCAATTTTTTTTAAACTGTAACTAAAATAGGGTACAATTAGGTGTAAATAAAATTTTATGAGAAGTACTACATTAGACAAAGCTAAATGAACTTATTATCAAAGTTTGAAAATAATCGATATTATAAGGAACGATAGGGGACAAAACAAGGTATCTAATGATGTGTCAAATTACAATTTTGGATGAAAGGTTACCAAAATACGGAATGACAAAGTCAAAAATTCTATTTTTCTCGGGTTATGATAAGAACGTACTGCGGTTAAAACGTCAACGTAATCACAATTATATACGGATTTCTTTCAAATTTCTTATATATGTAACTAAAAGTGCGTATAATTAGATCGCGCAAACAAAAATTTGAACTGACAAGCCGTTTTAGGATTATCAAACTTGAACCAACATCATCGTGAGATGTTAAAAACAAGAAGAGGGTGAAAAAGGCAGTTTCATCGAGATAGAAAAATGTCGTTGATGTTAATGAGTTTATAATCTATCGGGAACCATCCCCTCCAGATTTGGTGACGATTTGTCAAAAATTGTGGATTTTAGTCATCTTTCGTAATAAAAACTGAAAATTATAATGCAGTATGCGCAGTACTTTACACAAAGCTAAATAACCTTATTATCAAAGTTTGAAAACAATCGATATTATAAGGAACGATAGGGGACAAAACAAGGTATCTAATGATTTGTCAAATTACAATTTTGGATGAAAGGTTACCAAAATACGGAATGACAAGGTCAAAAATTCTATTTTTCTCGGGTTATGATAAGAACGTACTGCGGTTAAAATGTCAACGTACTCACAATTATATACGGACTTCTTTCAAATTTCTCATATATGTAACTAAAAGTGCGTATTATTAGATCGCGCAAACAAAATTTTGATCTGACAAGCCGTTTTAGGGTTATCAAACTTGAACCAACATCATCGTGCGATGTCGAAAACAAGAAGAGGGTGAAAAAGGCAGTTTCATCGAGATAGCAAAATGTCGTTGATGTTAATGAGTTTATAATCTATCGGGAACCATCCCCTCCCGAGTTGGTAACGATTTGTCAAAAATTGTGGATTTTAGTCATCTTTCGTAATAATAACTGAAAATTATAATGCAGTATGCGCAGAACTTTACACAAATCTAAATAAACTTATTATCAAAGTTTGAAAATAATCGCTATTAGAAGGAACGATATGGGACAAAACAAGGTATCTAATGATGTGTCAAATTACAATTTTGGATGAAAGGTTACCAAAATACGGAATGACAAAGTCAAAAATTCTATTTTTCTCGGGTTATGATAAGAACGTACTGCGGTTAAAACATCAACGTAATCACAATTATATACGGATTTCTTTCAAATTTCTCATATATGTAACTAAAAGTGCGTATAATTAGATCGCGCAAACAAAATTTTGATCTGACAAGCCGTTTTAGGGTTATCGAACTTGAAACAACAACATCGTGAGATGTCAAAAACGTGAAGAGGGTGAAAAAGGCAGTTTCATCGAGATAGCAAAATGTCGTTGATGTTAATGAGTTTATAATCTATCGGGAACCATCCCCTCCCGATTTGGTAACGATTTGTCAAAAATTGTGGATTTTAGTCATCTTTCGTAATAAAAACTGAAAATTAAAATGCACTATGTGTAGCACTTGACACAAAGCTAAATAAACTTATTATCAAAGTTTGAAAACAATCGGAATTAGAAGGAACGATAGGGGACAAAACAAGGTATCTAATGATGTGTCAAATTACAATTTTGGATGAAAGGTTACCAAAATACGGAATGACAAAGTCAAAAATTCTATTTTTCTCGGGTTATAATAAGAACGTACTGCGGTTAAAACGTCAACGTAATCACAATTATATACGGATTTCTTTCAAATTTCTCATATATGTAACTAAAAGTGCGTATAATTAGATCGCGCAAACAAAATTTTGATCTGACAAGCCGTTTTAGGGTTATCGAACTTGAAACAACAACATCGTGAGATGTCAAAAGTGAGAAGAGAGTGAAAAAGGCAGTTTGGTCGAAATAGCAAAACGTCGTTGGTGGTAATCAGTTTATAACCTATCGGGAACCATTTTATCCAGATTTGGTAACGATTTGTCAAAAATTGTGGATTTTAGTCATCTTTCGTAATAAAAACTGAAAATTATAATGCACCATGTGTAGCACTTCATATAAAGCTAAATAAACTTATTTTCAAAGTTTGAAAATTATCGATATTATAAGGAACTATAAGGGACAAAACAAGGTATCTAATGATGTGTCAAATTACAATTTTGTATGAAGGGTTACCAAAATACGGAATGAGAAAAATCAAAAATTCGTTTTTCTCGTGTTATGATAAGAACGTACTGCGGTTAAAACGTCAACGTAATCACAATTATATACGGATTTCTTTCAAATTTCTCATATATGTAACTAAAAGTGCGTATTATTAGATCGCGCAAACAAAATTTTGATCTGATAAGGAGTTTTATGGTTATCGAACTTGAAACAACAACATCGTGAGATGTTAAAAACGTGAAGAGGGTGAAAAAGGCAGTTTCATCGAGATAGCAAAATGTCGTTGATGTTAATGAGTTTATAATCTATCGGGAACCATCCCCTCCCGATTTGGTAACGATTTGTCAAAAATTGTGGATTTTAGTCATGTTTCGTAATAAAAACTGAAAATTATAATGCAGTATGCGCAGAACTTTACACAAAGCTAAATAAACTTATTATCAAAGTTTGAAAATAATCGATATTAGAAGGAACGATAGGGGACAAAACAAGGTATCTAATGATGTGTCAAATTACAATTTTGGATGAAGGGTTACCAAAATACGGAATGAGAAAAATCAAAAATTCGTTTTTCTCGTTTTATGATAAGAACGTACTGCGGTTAAAGCGTCAAAGTAACCACAATTATATACGAATTACTTTCAAATTTATGAAATTTGTAACTAAAAATACGTGCAATTAGATTGCTCAAACAAAATTTTGATGTGATAAGGCGTTTTAGAGTTATCGAACTCGAACCAACAACATCGTGAAATGTCGAAAGTAAGAAGACAGTGAAAAAGGCAATTTGATCGAGATAGCAAAACGTCGTTGGTGGTAATGAGTTTATAGCCTATCGGGAACCATCCTATCCAGATTTGGTAACGATTTGTCAAAAATTGTGGATTTTAGTCATGTTTCGTAATAAAAACTGAAAATTATAATGCAGTATGTGTAGCACTTGACACAAAGCTAAATAAACTTATTATCAAGGTTTGAAAACAATCGATATTATAAGAAACGATAGGGGACAAAACTGGGTATCTAATTATGTGTCAAATTACAATTTTGTATGAAGGGTTACCAAAATACAGAATGACATAGTCAAAACTTCGTTTTTCTCGTGTTATGATAAGAACGTTCTGCGGTTAAAACGTCAACGTAATCACAATTATATACGGATTTCTTTCAAATTTCTCATATATGTAACTAAAAGTGTGTATAATTAGATCGCACAAACAAAATTTTGATCTGACAAGCCATTTTAGGGTTATCGAACTTGAAACAACAACATCGTGAGATGTCAAAAACGTGAAGAGGGTGAAAAAGGCAGTTTCATCGAGATAGCAAAATGTCGTTGGTGGTAATGAGTTTATAATCTATCGGGAACCACCCCCTCCCGATTTGGTAACGATTTGTCAAAAATTGTGGATTTTAGTCATCTTTTGTAATAAAAACTGAAAATTATAATGCAGTATGCGCAGAACTTTACACAAAGCTAAATAAACTTATTATCAAAGTTTGAAAACAATCGATATTAGAAGGAACGATAGGGGACAAAACAAGGTATCTAATGATGTGTCAAATTACAAATTTGGATGAAAGGTTACCAAAATACGGAATGACAAAGTCAAAAATTCTATTTTTCTCGGGTTATGATAAGAACGTACTGCGGTTAAAACGTCAACGTAATCACAATTATATACGGATTTCTTTCAAATTTCTCATATATGTAACTAAAAGTGCGTATAATTAGATCGCGCAAACAAAATTTTGATCTGACAAGCCGTTTTAGGGTTATCAAACTTGAACCAACATCATCGTGAGATGTCAAAAACAAGAAGAGGGTGAAAAAGGCAGTTTCATCGAGATAGAAAAATGTCGTTGATGTTAATGAGTTTATAATCTATCGGGAACCATCCCCTCCAGATTTGGTAACGATTTGTCAAAAATTGTGGATTTTAGTCATCTTTCGTAATAAAAACTGAAAATTATAATGCAGTATGCGCAGTACTTTACACAAAGCTAAATAACCTTATTATCGAAGTTTGAAAACAATCGATATTATAAGGAACGATAGGGGACAAAACAAGGTATCTAATGATTTGTCAAATTACAATTTTGGATGAAAGGTTACCAAAATACGGAATGACAAAGTCAAAAATTCTATTTTTCTCGGGTTATGATAAGAACGTACTGCGGTTAAAACGTCAACGTAATCACATTTATATACGGATTTCTTTCAAATTTCTCATATATGTAACTAAAAGTGCATATAATTAGATCGCGCAAACAAAATTTTGATCTGACAAGCCGTTTTAGGGTTATCGAACTTGAAACAACAACATCGTGAGATGTCAAAAACGTGAAGAGGGTGAAAAAGGCAGTTTCATCGAGATAGCAAAATGTCGTTGATGTTAATGAGTTTATAATCTATCGGGAACCATCCCCTCCCGATTTGGTAACGATTTGTCAAAAATTGTGGATTTTAGTCATGTTTCGTAATAAAAACTGAAAATTATAATGCACTATGTGTAGCACTTTACATAAAGCTAAATAAACTTATTATCGAAATTTGAAAATAGTCGATATTATAAGAAACGATAGGGGACAAAACGGGGTATCTAATGATGTGTCAAATTACAATTTTGAATGAAGGGTTACCAAAATACGGACCGACAAAGTCAAAAATTCGTTTTTCGCGTGTTATGATAAGAACGTACCTACTGCGGTTAAAATGTCAACGTAACCACAATTATATTCGAATTTTTTCCAAATTTCTTAAATATGTAAATAAAAGTGCGTACAATTAGATCGCGCAAACAAAATTTTGATCTGATAAGGAGTTTTATGGTTATCGAACTTGAAACAACAACATCGTGAGATGTTGAAAACGTGATCAGGGTGAAAAAGGCAGTTTCATCTAGATAGCAAAACGTCGTTGATGATAATGAATTTATAATCTATCGGGAACCATCGTCTTCAGATTTGATAACGATTTGTCAAAAATTGTGGATTGGAACGTACTGCAGTTAAAACGTCAACGTAATCACAATTATATACGGATTTCTTTCAAATTTCTCAAATTTGTAACTAAAGATGGGTACAATTAGATCGCGCAAACAAAATTTTGTTCTGATAGGGAGGTTTAGAGTTATCGAACTCGAACTAACAACATCGCGCGATGTCTAAAACGAGAAAAGGTTGAAATAGACAGTTTGATCGAGATAACAAAACGTCGTTGGTGCTAATGAGTTTATAACCTATCGGAAACCATTCTCTCCAAATGTGGCAAAGATTTGTCAAAAATTGTGATAACTCCTCGTATTTTTAATTGTATTAATATCCATAAATTTAAAAAAAAAACAATAAAACCTACTACTATAACTTCTGCTAAAACTGACAAAATAAACAGTTTTTAGATGCTTTTTTATAACAAATCTAACTGATTTCAATAAAAGATATAAAAAAAAAATTATGAATTTAAATTGCATTAGATGTAAACGATTGTAGTAAAACTTGTAAAGATAACAAAATGTGAAAATAAAATCATAACACAGCTATCTACCTTTCTTTTACAAAAGTAACTCAATTTAAAATAATACATTAATTTATAAAAGGTCATAAAACAAAAATGTTTTTTAAAATAAATTGTAATAGTATGCTAATTGTGATAACAGTAGGACATTGCTGTTACAGTAAAAACCGTTGGTAAAAATTGAGATAACACATGGAATAAATGTCGAGTCAAACTATGTATCAATTTCAATACTTTAGATAGGTCACGTTCAAATACGTTACTACCACAGTAATTATACTGTGTTTCTACTAAAACACTTTACGTAAGATTCTATGAATTCGTATTTAGTATCTTTTTGTTTTGTTTAAATAAGTGACATAATATTTAAGTAGTATCCTGTAGTATGTATAATAATAGCTCCTATACCTAATTAACTATCAAAACTGGTATAGTTCAAGGTGTTAGTATGAATCTGCTTGCTGAAATTGATAAGGAAGTTTTCGGAATTGATATTATACAGGTTCTTAGTTTTGTTGTAACTCTCTTGGAAATTAGAAGTTACATATTCAAAAAACCAGTAAAACAACTATAAATATAACATTCAAACACTTGTTTTTAAACATTATGACTGACCCAATGTTAAGCGAGCACACCTACAATGAAGTTTGAATAAATGATTTCAGTAAAAACAAGAATTGTTTATTCCTTGACAAACGTTTAGCAAATATGTCTGATAAAGAGACAAAAATTTGAATGTAATAGCGAAGGCTTCCACGGCCAGAATCTATACTAATATTAGAATGTCTTCCGGGTTTGGACCGTGTCATAGTTGCAACCGAAGCTGCCAACGTTTCGCCCACTTTCGTAAGGGGCTTCATCAGGGCGTGAGATAAATCGCAAAACTCAAACAAGCAATCGAAATCTAACTAAGAACTGCTCAAAAGTTAGGTTATCCACTTGTAAAACAAGCCATAACCTAAACTATGAAAAGGTAAGAAAGAAAACGATAACCTGAAAAAGCAAACGAAAATCTAACAAAGAACCACTACCGAGTTAGGTAATCAACTTGTGAACCAAGCCAGATTCTAAACTTCGTAGGTTAGGCTTGTTTTACAAGTGGATAACCTAACTTTTGAGAAGTTCTTAGTTAGATTTCGATTGCTTGTTTGAGTTTTGCGATTTATCTCACGCCCTGATGAAGCCCCTTACGAAAGTGGGCGAAACGTTGGCAGCTTCGGTTGCAACTATGACACGGTCCAAACCCGGAAGACATTCTAATATTAGTACAAAAATTTGAAGTTTACACGATTCGTAGTTCTTAGTTTTAGCTTTAAGGCGTTTTTGTTATTTTCTCTTCTCGCGGATGATTGGTTTATTTTTTCTGTTTGATTTTTTTGTTTACTTATGCGTTTACTTTTAAGGGTTGAATTCAATTTAATTGAAAAAATTAGAAAGAAAGGTAAATTACAATTTTTTAACAATAATGTTAATTGTAGCATTTTCTAATTGCACTTGCATTAAATATGCACGTTTTTAATATCTATATGTGTAAGTACAAAACACATAAAGTGAATGGCATTAAAACTCGGTAATTAGAAATTTCCGAATATTGAATTCATTTAAAAATCAAAATTATACTGATTTTGTAATCAACGTCATTTTTATTAAAAAATATATGTTTTCTATTAAAAAAGTTTAATACCGTATTTTCTATTAACAACACCAATTATTAATTATTATCATTTTATTAATGTTAATAATAAACATTTTCTGTATTGTAAATACATCGCGAATAATTTAGAATACTTGTAGAATACAAATTCATTTACATACCTATAATGTAGGCAACACACATTGGGATTGACGTCACATCTCAAAACAGCGTTGCCACAATTATTGCGGCAAGTACGGCAAAATATCGGGACGCGTAGCAATATTGCAACGCGTCCACGATTATTGCTATAGGTATGGAAGCATAAATTTTGCATTGCTACAAGTACGACGTTACAAATATATATATATATATATATATTTATTTTTGTAACAAGGTCAGATCTTATAAACTGAACAACACTAGATCCGTTTTGTAAGGTGAGATCCGATTTTGGATCTCACCTTGTATCTATGTGTATATAATGTTTTTTCAAGAAGACATTTGATGTAGAGTAAAATTCCAAATTTTTGCCTGGAGCTCACTTTTTACCCTTTTTGACCAATTTTATACACGAGCAGTTCAACTGTTTAAGCTGAAGAGGGCGCCCTAGTAATTTTATTGTATATAACTTCAATTTAGATTTTAGACTTAAGTCGAGATCCGGTATATTTGGCAACCTGTCGGATCTCGTTTTATATGTGTTTTAAAGCTATTTATACGCAAAGATAGCATTATTTTTATCTTGCATACATTCCTACCGAGTCGATGTGCGTTTAAGTTACACATGTTCACTTAAATAAAACAAAATTGTAATCGAGTTGTTTGTGAAAGTTTATAAGCATTTAGACTAAAAATTACAGTAAAACCTTTCTTCATAAGATAAATTCTACAAGAACAATCAATGGTTACAAAACTAGTACAAATCACTGGGTTATACATTGAAAAAATTACGTATTTAAACGTAATTATTACCAAAAACAATCACTGTTATCTTCACTTTTGTAATTGTCTTCTTGTTTTTTCTTTAGTATCATTTTTCTAAGTAACGAGATTGCTAAGCTGCAATAGATTTGTTATGTTTAAAATTTCTATTTATTGCAATATTTCTTATCACAGTAGATTTTTGTAGCATATTCGATTCATTGCGGTAATTAACTTTTTCTTGCATTTTCTAAATGTTCGTTATAAAAAGATTAAAACAGTTTTTACTCCAAAACAATGCTATTAAAACCACTAATTTTCTTATTATTTTTTTAGTTTGTGAATCTCCAATCCTAATAATAACACCCATTAATTACAAATTATTTCTAAATATTTACAAATTTACCTTATTTGCTTTATCATATTCACATCTTATTCTTTATAGCTTGTAAGAAATAACATTTACATTTCTCATAAATACATTTCTTTTATTTACTAGCTGTAAGAGCAAATTGTTGTAAACAATCGATATTTTTTAAACTCAGTCAGCTCATTCATATTAACGTTTGCTTAAAATCAATGTATTAAATAGCTAAAACTCAAATAATAGTTACACTTATAATTTGTTAAATTGACACTGACAAATTGACATAAAATAAATACAGTTTGGACTGGTTTCGACATATAATTTTTAATTGTCGTTTTAGGTATTACTGCAGGTATACTACCAACATAAATTTTTAATTTCAGATTATTTATTTTTTGCGTTATTTGTTCTTGTAAAAAGTTTAATTTGACTTTGATTAATAATTAAACAGATTATAGTTGTAGAAAAAGTATAGGATATAATTAGTAAGGAATGTGTTTTACAAATTCTTTCAATAATTATTCTGTGGTAAGATACATTTTTATTTAGTAGTTGTATTACACTTTCAGGTAGGAGAGGCAAAAAAGTCACTTTTGGTAGATTTTTATAGGCGACGTTTCGTAGAGCTATTGAGCGCATTTCATCATGGCCAATAAAAAACGGACCCAAGTTGAGCTAATCGATAAGCTAGTCACAAAATTAATATTCAATAAATAAATAAACAATTGGAACTAACTATAAATAAGTTAGATGATGTTTGTCTATGTAAATCTTTTCTGTTTGTAATTTATTATATTTTTATCTCTACACTAACTGTTAATGTCATTGTTTGTTTATTTATTGAATTTGAGGTTTGTGACTAGTTCATCGGACAGTTCCCCTTGGGCTCGTTTTTTATTGGTCATGATGAAATGCGCACAATAACGCCACGAAACGTCGCCTGCAAAAATCTACTAAGGAAGGGTTTTTTGCTTCTCCTACCTGAAGGTGTAACACAACTACTTAATTATTACTAAGACAAAAACGTTACTAATAAATTTTTATGTTATCTTTTCACTTTTCACTGAGTAATAGACGTGCGTGATAAAATAAAACTATGATTATAAACGACTTTCGGCTTAGACCGCGTCGTAGTAAAACACCCAGACTTAAGCTTGGTCATAGTCTCTTTTTGACAGCCAAAACAATAAAGTAGAACTTGGCCTTCGTTCAAAGTTAGTCAAGCGGTAACGGAAACATAACGTTCGTTAATCACGCTAATCGCTATTGGTATAAATATCGTCATTTATACTTTTTCTTTCAGTGACATTTACCACTCTAAAGATGCAAGCTGCAATGTCTTGCAAAACATCAGTTTGTTTGGGTTCACGAACGACAATACGGCAAAGGCCAAGTTCTACTTCTTGTTTTGGCTCTCAAAAAGAGACTATGACCAAGCCTAAGTCTAAGTGTTTTACTACGACGCGGTCTAAGCCGACAGTTGTTTATAATCATAAACATATCAACCGCGAAAGTTTAAGAATTTAAAATAAAACTCATATAAATGTACGTCATAAATGCAGTTTCAATTTAACCAAAAAAAACCACGGATTCTTCTATTAAACATTTATGTTGGTTTCTTTTTTCAACGTAGGTATTTTTCATAATTAACTAATAAAACGAAGTTGATATTGTGTTGAATTACATTTGTTACAGAATTCGCGCAATTTTTGATAACTTAATATTAAAGCTAAGGTATATAAAAAAATTACTGTAACACGTAACGGTCAAGATGTTAATCTCTCTCTCCAAGATCTCAAAATTTCAGCGGAAACCTTTAGAATAGTTAAATTTACATTAAATTGTTTTATTAAGCTTGAGTTTAGTGCTGCGACTTTAAAACACTTTTTGTTTGATCACATTATACATTTCTAATTTTATGAGTTTTTACTTTATTGGATTAGATTTATTAGATTTAGAAGGATGGTATTTTGTAACTTTAACGTGGCACCAAAGAAGCATTTGGCATTATTTACTGATTTCCACCAAAGTGTAAAAACAAACAAATAACAAACACGCTTTTATTTTTTAGGATGCTCAATACGTGCATGGCATATTTTATGTAATGCCCATCATTTATATATGTTGTTTAGTTTTAAGTCGAAATAATCATAATACAACGTTCATACAATATTAGTGAGATTCCAACTTTGCTCAGGAAAAAGAAATCAGGCCTATGCGTAACAAAATATGTTAAGACAGTTTTACACTTTCTGTTCGTTATACTATTAAAAAATTAAGACACAATTAGAGTTCATAACGTTTTTTATACGAGTGTTGCGGCTGCATAAAAGATATTTCATTTATGTAAACTCTGTAATTGAAACATAGAAACAAGTCAAAGTACTCTAAAAAAAAGTTTGGACATACACAAGCTGTTGTATTTTGCACGAATTTACAAATTATCATAACAGCTCTAAAAATTTTTCTAGTTTTACAAAAAATTTTAACTATATGTATGTACATGACATAATTCTTTGTTAATTATTCAAAAATTGTATTACTTTTTTAGCTACACAGTATAACAAATTGAAGTTACGATTGTATTTGAAATGTTTTGTACTACAAAAAATATGATTTAAAGCTCTGTGTAAAAGAAATATTGATTTTTGTCAAAAAGAATTTATCTTAAAATACCAGTACTTTATTTTGTAAATAATTGTATAGGTTAAAGATTTGTAATTGACCATTGACTATTCTTGATTTGATTATAAGTGATTTTCGTCTAACTTAATAGAACAACCAGACTATTAAACTTTGATGGTTCCTAATAAGTTAAACACTAAAATTTTTAGTTTCATCAATGGCAATTAGCACTCTGAAGTTGCAAGCTGGAATGTCTTCTAAAACGTCAGTTTGTTTGAGTTCACAAACAACAAAAACGCAAAAGTCAAGTTCAGTTTTTTCTTTTGGTTGACAAAAATAAACTAGGATCAAACCTATAAATTGAAAATGGTTTCACTACAACGCGTTCTAAGCTGCAAGAAAAAACAAAAAAGGAAACACATAATGTACTTTTTAAATTACCTTAACAATAGTATATTATATATCAAGGTTGAGAAGTGCATCATTATAACCTAAGCGATAGATTATATCGCGAGACGCGAAGCGTCGAGGGATATAAATCGCGCAGGTTATAATGAACTTCTCAACCGTGTTATATATTAGTATATTATATATCAAGGTTGAGAAGTGCATCATTATAACCTAAGCGATAGATTATATCGCGAGACGCGAAGCGTCGAGGGATATAAATCGCGCAGGTTATAATGAACTTCTCAACCGTGTTATATATACAATTTTTTCCACTACTAGAATTATTAAAACCTTTCTACCTGTTACTAAATCAAATTGAAAATTTAAGATATTAATTTTAAATTAAAAATCAAGTCAGTAATTCTGACAGTTGTCATTAGTTTAATAGAATTAATTTTGACGTAATTCTTAATTGTGATTTAAAACACAAAAATAAACAGATAACGTAAGTTTTTGTTGCTAAAGTTGTTTAAATTGTTTAAAAACATTATTATTTTAAGCATTGATTATATCTAAAACATATTTAACTCAATAATATTCACATTTAATTAAGCGCGAACTTCAAATAACTTACTTTTTAAAATCAAATTAATTTATTAATTGAGCGATTTAAAAACTTAAATTAGCATTAAATAAAATCTCTTGCTCTTGGTACGCAGTTTGGTAAACTTTTTTTCTTTGAAACTGTTGTAGTATTATCAGAAAATGTAAATATGTTCATTATTAACTACTAGTTAATAATGAAATATTATTTACCTGCGCTTAAAAAAGTACAACTTCACGGCCTTCTATTATACGTAATAATGCAAGCGTATACAACTAGTAGTGGAAAATAGTATATTATATATCAAGGTTGAGAAGTGTATCATTATAACCTAAGCGATAGATTATATCGCGAGACGCGAAGCGTCGAGGGATATAAATCGCGCAGGTTATAATGAACTTCTCAACCGTGTTATATATACAATTTTTTCCACTACTAGAATTATTAAAACCTTTCTACCTGTTACTAAATCAAATTTAAAATTTAAGATATTAATTTTAAATTAAAAATCAAGTCAGTAATTCTGACAGTTGTCATTAGTTTAATAGAATTAATTTTGACGTAATTCTTAATTGTGATTTAAAACACAAAAATAAACAGATAACGTAAGTTTTTGTTGCTAAAGTTGTTTAAATTGTTTAAAAACATTATTATTTTAAGCATTGATTATATCTAAAACATATTTAACTCAATAATATTCACATTTAATTAAGCGCGAACTTCAAATAACTTACTTTTTAAAATCAAATTAATTTATTAATTGAGCGATTTAAAAACTTAAATTAGCATTAAATAAAATCTCTTGCTCTTGGTACGCAGTTTGGTAAACTTTTTTTCTTTGAAACTGTTGTAGTATTATCAGAAAATGTAAATATGTTCATTATTAACTACTAGTTAATAATGAAATATTATTTACCTGCGCTTAAAAGAGTACAACTTCACGGCCTTCTATTATACGTAATAATGCAAGCGTATACAACTAGTAGTGGAAAATAGTATATTATATATCAAGGTTGAGAAGTGCATCATTATAACCTAAGCGATAGATTATATCGCGAGACGCGAAGCGTCGAGGGATATAAATCGCGCAGGTTATAATGAACTTCTCAACCGTGTTATATATACAATTTTTTCCACTACTAGAATTATTAAAACCTTTCTACCTGTTACTAAATCAAATTTAAAATTTAAGATATTAATTTTAAATTAAAAATCAAGTCAGTAATTCTGACAGTTGTCATTAGTTTAATAGAATTAATTTTGACGTAATTCTTAATTGTGATTTAAAACACAAAAATGAACAGATAACGTAAGTTTTTATTGCTAAAGTTGTTTAAATTGTTTAAAAACATTATTATTTTAAGCATTGATTATATCTAAAACATATTTAACTCAATAATATTCACATTTAATTAAGCGCGAACTTCAAATAACTTACTTTTTAAAATCAAATTAATTTATTAATTGAGCGATTTGAGAACTTAAATTAGCATTAAATAAAATCTCTTGCTCTTGGTACGTAGTTTGGTAAACTTTTTTTCTTTGAAACTGTTGTAGTATTATCAGAAAATGTAAATATGTTCATTATTAACTACTAGTTAATAATGAAATATTATTTACCTGCGCTTAAAAAAGTACAACTTCACGGCCTTCTATTATACGTAATAATGCAAGCGTATACAACTAGTAGTGGAAAAAAGCTTTTATATCGACTCTTAAATCATCAGTTGGAGAAAACATAAAGCATCTATTTTCTATGTATAAAGTGAAACTACTAGCCGTGACTTAGTTTGCTATCAAGAATTACGTAATAATTAAAGTTCTGATATTATTAGTACATTGAAAATTTTTGAGATCAACAAGTTTATGTTAATTTACAAACATACAATGATTTATCAAGTTACTTGAAGTTATCCTTAGAAAAAAATTGTAACTGCTCTAATTTCAATGTTTCAAACATACAATCATAATTATAATGTTAAAATACTGTAACTTGCCAAAAAAAAATTTTTGGATAATTGTGGATCTACGCAAGTAAGCAATATTTACTTTAATTTTTTTAACAACTTCATTAATCTAAAGTAAAGATGACATTTTTTAGACTAAGACTAGTTAATTTGGTAACAATTTTTATGAAACTCGTTGGAAACTATTGTTTACTTTATGATCAGTTGTAATATACTATAAACAGTTCTTTCGATTAAAAAACTTAGAAATTTTAGTTCCATTATATGTAAAACATCAACATTTGAAATCAATGTATGTACTTATGGCCAGAAATTGTAGAAGAAAATAATGTGCAAAATAAAGATAAAAAGTTATCTAAATGGTTTAATCAATAAACTTTAAAAATGTCAATAAAAGATATGTGACAAATCAAATAAAGTAAATTAAAAAACAGTGATTTAAAATTTAGGTTTAATTCAAAAAGATTCTTAATATCAAATGTAAGGCTAATGGAAGTGTCAATGTAGGTACATACATGTAAATGTATTACTCAATTAAACCTTCTTATTTACACTTTTTCTACCATTACAACTACATAAAACACACCAAACCATTATGTCCTAAGTGTCTTTAATTAAAAACTAAAAAAAAAATTTAAACAAACAGAAAAATCACTATAAAATTTCATATCGATGTAAACTTGAAAGTTTGATTTTAAATTGTATTTTACATTACTGACTTCTTTCTTATCTTAATAGTACAAAACTAATAGTTTTTATATTTCGAATGTTTTTACTATATTACTATAACGTAAAACAATAAGTATTTATTTTCAACTTGAGTTATTAACATTTGTGTACTAACGTTAATTTTAATAAAATCCACTATTGAAAACGTTGTAAAATTCAACCTGCTGCTAAGTTAGACAACAAAATTAATTCAAAACGAAAGATAACTTTGTTTAATAAGAAGTAACTTAATACAATATTATAATCACACTAAACTGAAACTTGTTGCAAGGTCACACAGCAGATTCTGTATAATAAGAGGTCTATTAATAGAATTAACTTGCGCCGTCATTATTTGTATCTTATTGTAGTTGAATTTTGCTCAACGTGAGATCCCAGAAGTTGACAACGCTGCTGGATCTCACGTTCACTCATGTATCTCTAAATAAACAAACATATACGTTGACTTAACTCTTATTCTAAAGGATCTAGTTTTGTTACTGGTTTATCAATTTGCAAAATCTTTTCCCCTCTGAGGGAAAAATGGTTCAGTTGCTTGACATAAACGTATTAAGGCAGAAAAAAAATTCTTATATTTTTTCCTTGTGGCGGATCTCGGGTTGTCATGATTTTCCTCGGATCTAGACTTGATACAAAAACAGATATATATATATATATATATATATATATATATATATATATATATATATATATATTCAGGTATATTAAAATTGCCTATGATTATAAAAGTGTTATTATATAAGAAAAGTAAAGACTCAAAAAATATAAAGATATTTTCATAATTATCTGAGCGCAGTGCTGGTGGAATATAAATATTAAAAACGTAGACGCTTAACGTAACACTTAGAGATATTTTGGCACATACTAAATTTACATTAACAGGTAAATAATTATTGTATTCAGTCAACGAGACTTCAAATGAATTATGTTGACTGGATATTAATAAAAGAACACCACCACCACGTGAACCACCGTATTCACTAAAGTTACGATCTTTTCTGTACAGAAGGAATAATTGATCACTAATTTCACACACTATCATTTAACCAACTTTCAGTGAGTACGATAATGTCGTATTCGAGCGTTGGTAGATTTGTTTTTAGTTGAGTCAGTTTCGTGTTAAGTCCTTGTATGTTTTGATAATATATGGATAGAGTGGATTCGTTTGGCAGATGGTTTCTTAGTTTTTTAAAACGGTAATACAACGAGTGTTAAAGTAAGTAATACGAATGTTTGACTCATCATTATTTTTTCGTGCATCAAATTCTGTTTTTATCCTTTTGAAGTGTTCCATTTGCAGAGGGGTTCTATCCGGGTTAATATAAATGTTGTTAAAATCTGGGTTGTTGAGTAATAATCGAGAATTTTTTATTATTATTTTTGCGTGCTTTGGATTAGTAAATTTAACTTTAATAAGACGTGGACGAGTTCTTGACGAATTAGTTTTAGTACCTGTTCTAAACGTCTGAACAGAATCAGTTGATAAATCAGGTGCAATTTTAGAGATAATATCAGCTACCTGATCATTAATATTAGTTGTTTCTATTTTTGGGACTCCTGAGATAATAATATTTGATTCACGGATATTTCTTTCATATAATTTCATTAATAACCTGTTCAACGTCCAGATTATAGCACTTTGCGATATTATATTTGTGCTAACAACAACTGCGACAGTAAATTCTCAACGCCTTGGCTCTAGAGCGGGTGATACAATTGATGTCATCCGCCGTTAGATCAGCACAAGCGGCGTGTATGTAATTTTGGCATCCATCACATTGTAGCGATTTGGATTATGAATTAATATTTTTGTTATAATTTTGACATAAAGACATTTTCTTCAAAAAGTGGTACGACTATGACTTTAACGAGTAGGTCGAGTTATAGCGATAGCGTTGGACTGTTCAAGCAAGTGATAAGAAGGTATAATAAGAGATAAAACTACGTTTACGTTACGATTTGTTTAAATAATAAGTAATGTTAATTATGAAAATATTAGCTGTTAATATTACCGCAGATGAATAGAGCACTACTACTTTTATAATACACCACTATTATTGAATATTATTTCAAGTTATTTACTGTATAAATTAAATAATTTTGAGAACGATTTAACCACAGTCGTGTACACTTTTACTAACCAGTAAGATCTTTATAAAACCTTCTTCAAAATTATCACCTACTTTCGAATTTGAAGCTATCATTATACCTACTATCTGTTCAAATCAACTAAAGGTTGCTATTGATCCTTCGCAATGTATTGAAAAATAACGTTTAGGTGGATGATGTGATTACTGGTGCAAACTCCTTAGAAGAAGCTTCCAAATTACAAATGGAACTAATTAGTCTTTTGGTTTCGGCAGGTTTTGAATTAAGAAAATGGGCTAGCAATTCTCATCATATTCTAAATAACGTTTCTTCATATTTACAATCACTTGTAGCTTTTGATAACGAAGGCCCTAGTGTTATTAAAGTTCTTGGATTGCAGTGGGATCCTATAAAAGATATATTTTTGTACAAACATACTCAAATCAACAAAAAATGCACCAAAAGAGCAATTTTGTCGGAGATAGCTCGAATTTATGATTCACTTGGGTTTTTAATAGCAGCGTTACTTTACGCAAAGCATCTTTTCCAAAGGCTATGGACCTCGAAATCAGCCTGGTATAAGACTGCACCAGAAGAAATTTGTATCGCTTGGCATAACTGTCAGTTGCAATTATCGTGCTTAGATAATTTACGTATACCTCGCTATATCTTTTCAAAAGATCAACATTAAATGGAATTACATGGATTTTCAGACACTTGTCAAATTGGCTATGGTGCCGCCGTGTACGTTTGCATTATTCAAAATTTGCAACTTACAAAAACATTTTTGATCTGCGCTAAAGCTAAGGTTGCTCCTATAAAAACTATTGCCTCGTTTAGAGCTATTAGGAGCAGCGTTGCTTTCCAATCTCATCGCAAAGCATTTAGAAAACCAAACATTTCATTTTGCAAATATTTATACATGGACAGACTCCGAAATAGTCTAACTCTTTTTTCATACCAAAATCGTAAGAAAACCTTTGTCGCTAACCGTACTTCGTATATCCAAAAATTACTTCCATCAGCATTATGGCGTTACGTTCTTTCTAGGGATAACCCGGCTGATCACATCCTCTGTTAGTTTTGATAAACAAGTTTTTGTCACTTAAAAAACTTCAACGCATTCTTGCTTATGTTCTTTGTTTTGCTGCCAAAGGAAAATCGTTTAACTCTAATATCACTGCAGAAGACCTACATTCAGCACTCTTAGTTTTTGTAAAATATGTGCAACACTCAGAATTTAGAAATTTATATGAAGGTCTAAAGAAGGATAATTCTTTGCCTAAGTCTTTTTGCAAGCTTGGTCTTTTTCTTGACGAGCTAGATCTCATCAGGGTGGGCAGTAGACTTAGACGCTCAAATTTGTAGTTTGACGCCAAACATCCAATACTGCTTCCAAGTAATCATATTTTCACTAGTCGTTTGATTGAACAAGTACAAAAGCTTGCATCCTAATTTCAAAACATTACATTACCTTTTGCCGCAACAGTTTTGGATTTTATCTCCAAGAAAAGGGTTAGGTAAATGCATATCAAAATGCCTTCGTTGCTTTTGTGCAAATCCTAAATCATTCACACCTCGTATGGCCGATTTACCTTCCGATCGTATCAATCAGGATAAAGCTTTTTCGATTGTTTGTTTGGATTACGCTGGACCTTTCGTCATTAGTTTTTCAAGAACTAGAGGCGTTAGTACTATAAAAGCTTACGTTTGTGTTTTTGTGTGTTGCGCTACTAAAGCAATTTATCTGGAATTAGCATCGGATTTTTCTCCAGAAGCATTCTTGGCTGCTTTTCGTAGATTTACCGCTCGTCGTGGAACTTGCTTCACTATTTACAGTGACCAAGGAACTAATTTTATAGGGGTTAATCGTCATCTCCAGATTTAGCACGTCAAACAGCTGCAAATCTTGCTATCAAATGGCATTTTAATCTTCCTGCCGCACCCCATTTTAGTGGGCTCGCTGAAGCTAGGGTGAAATCTTTTAAGACGCATCTCTACAGAGTTATTGGTAATCAGATTTTGACTTATGAAGAGTTGTATACTCTGCTTACTCGCATTGAGGCCTTACTCAATTTCAGGCCGCTATGCCGTTTAAGTTCGGATCTTAATGATCTTCAATCTTTGACGCCAGGTTACTTTCTTACTGTCGAACCTCTTTCTAACATCATACCTAGCCCTGATTTGTCACAAATAAATCTGAATCGACTAAGTCGTTGGCAATTGTTGCAACGCATTCATTCCGATTTTTGGTTGCATTGGCATAAAGAGCATTTGCATACCCTTCAGCAACGTTCTAAATGGAATACAGAAGTTCCTAATATTAAAAAAGATTCATTAGTTTTGGTGAAAGATGAAAATAAACAACCGATTTTGTGGAATCGGTTCAGACGGTGTTGTTCGCGTTGATACAATTTGCACTTCATCGAGTAGCCTCCAACGTCCAATCGTAAAACTTTGCCCTTTACCTATGACATAGTTTGTTAGATATTTTCTAATTTTTTGTTATTTTAGTTTATTGGTTAAATTTAATTTTGATCGTGTTTCCGTGATTTTCATTTAGATTGGTATATTACGGTAATTAAGTTTTTAGCTAGCTTTTTCTTTGTTTTGGTCTAATTTACCTAACATCCTACATTTTGTTGGTCTATGTTTTGTTTGTTTTTGCAAGTCACCGAGACGGACCTCTCGGTGTGAAACGTGTGACCTTGTTTTTTCTTTATTATAGGGTTTAGGATAATAGTTTTTTTTACGTTATGGAAAACATTGTTTTTGATGGGCGGAATGTTCGTACAACTTATTATTATCACGGGAAATATTTGAGATAGTTAGTATTGGTTTGGCGTTTATAGAGTTAAGTTGCGTTTGATTTCCGACACCGCGTTACCGCGAAAACCTTGCTTGCAACCTTCCCTACACTGTTCTCCAAAGGGAAGCGGCTGGCCAGCCGAGGAAGATCTGCAGAACTTTCACGTAAGTTACTTAATATTTTCCCTTATTTGAAAGGGTGGTCCTTACAATCAGCACCTAATAAAATTTTGAAATAGACTCGCCGTCTATGAGTGATGTTGTTATTATGGGTGCATTTACTTGTTAATATATGCATATTAGTTGCATAAACAATGTTTTTAATTAATTTTAACTATATGTACATCCCTTACAACGTGGCAAACTTAGACCACAAAATGAAGAATGCCATAATTATTCATATTAAAAAATGTATTTAAACAAGTTAGAACTGCTGATACAATATAATTTCTTAATTGTCTAACAAATTATTTTTTAATTAATTTAACAGCAATATTTCAAACTAATAATGAATCGAATTAAAAAAAATTACTTTTAAAAATGCTATGTAAAATGAAGTGTAATTACTATTAAAACCAATTTTATATAAAGTTGTAAGAAAATATTAATTTCATGTCAGGAATTTTGTCAAACAAAATTAATACGTTTATTCAAATTAGTCTTTATAAAGATAAAAATAATAATATCTTGTTAGCATTAACTAATTTGTATTAGTTGCATAATTTAGTGTAATTTAATTTCTTTCATTAAATTTTTATATAATCAATTTTTCAAAATATTTTAGTTACCATTAAAGAAATGTAATTAAAAAAATAGTTATTTTTAAAACATTAAAAGCATGCGTCCCATATTGTATTAAAAATATTTAAAACTAGAATGTTTAACAAAATGTGTTTATAATTAAGTAATAGTTAAAGTATAAATAGGTTGTTATAGGTAAGAGCAAAAATGTTTTTAAACGATTACAAAATGCATTTACTACATATATTACAAAATATCTATTGTAGAATTCAGATTTCCACGGGTTGCATTATTAATACAATTTTCCATTGTGGATAATAATCCGGTGAAGGATGTTATTCTTTTTCAAACTGACGGCGTTTATAGCATTCCTTGCTTTTGTGGTCGTGCATACATAGGAGAAACGGATAGAAGCGAGGAAATTTGTATTAAGAAGCATCTAAAGTGTAATTGTCTTAAAAGGGGCGTTTATAAAGAATTACCAAAGAAAACTTAGTGATAGCGTTGTAATGTATACATGGTGAATATTTTAGGCACTTATGCATGGTTAGATGCCACTAATGGGCATTTTGCAGAAACCTTATTAAGAGGTTTTTCTTCAGCTAACTGTTTCTACTAAAATATATAGGTCTCTTAATTTCTTTCATAAATAATACATTTACTATTTTACGTTTGATGTTTGTTACTAGTTAGAATTTATTAATGCGCTTACACTTTTTCAACCGTTGACACACACTTGCTAAATCCTTTGGGTGGGTCGCTACTTCTTCAGATAGTTTAAAAACTACATATGTTTAGTAATCTAAATGTAATTTTGTATTTAAGAAAAGAAGACAGAAAAAATAAATCTTAACCTCTTTGTTTTAACTTCAAACTGTCGTTTATGATTTATGTGTGTAAAACATTTTTTATTGGTCTAGTTTCTTACAATGACAAGCATATATCAACTACACGTGGATTAAATATATGAGTTTCTTATCAGCGGTGTTTCATCGAACAGATAAGCAAATGTTTGCTCATAACTTAAGATAAAATTATAACTATAGTGATAACTAGTAAAATATGAAAAGCAACTTTATTACTATCTATCAATTGTAGTTCGCAATATTCAAATGCAAATAACTACTGTTTTATTAGAGTGACAGTTTAAATTAATTTTTATTTGATAATTTTAATTAGGCGTTTTGTAATCTTTGTAATAATTACAAGTTACCTCTATATAGTTTTTAGAACATAAAAGTATTTAATAATTGATTTAAAACTTTGCTTGGAAATTAGATGAAAACTGTATAATTATACAAATAAACTACTGCAGCATTTCTTGCTTTTTACTATTTATTTTAACAATGCAGCAAAACACGTTTGCACGGGTTTACTGGTTTTACAAGTGATAATAATAGGTAATTACGAGTACTATTTTTCGCTTTCAAATTTTCAAAACCGTCTTTTTTTTATTTATGATTGTGATTTCCGTTACTTTTGTAAATTCTTTAAAATCGAAATTAGAACCCTCTATTGCCACTATTTTAGAGTAGCTTTATATATTTAATACGTAGTTCAAAGTTGTTAGCGCCCTCTTTTAATAATTGGCTACACTTTGTTGCTACAAAAATTTTAGTGATATAACTTAAGGTCGTAGTTTTAACGCCTATCGTTATGCAATATGGGAAAACATTGAATAAAATTGGTTGTATATACATTGGCGTCGCACAAATACTAGTTTTTATATTTGTCAAGATAACATAGTATGTCCAGTATTTAAGAGTATTTAAATCATAGAGCTTTTACCTTACTTTTAAGATATAAATCTATAAATCAGTGTTGTAAAATATATATGATTACAACCACTGACAACCTGCTAAATATAGTTAATAAAACTGCAAAGTCAAAATGTTTTTTTTTATAATACGTTGCACTTACAGTTACAAAAAGTGCTAAGAAGAGCATAACATATTTAGAGCTCGTTTAAACCCAAAATTTTTCTATATATATATATATATATATATATATATATATATGAATAAAATGATTTGTAGAAAACGCGATTTAAGTAATTTATGATTTGTATGTAAAAGTTCAATATTGTTTTATACAATCAAAGCAAAGTATAAAAAAAACTTTCATTAGTGTAATAATCACGCATGCATGAAGTGATCAACAAAAAATTGAAAGATTATAATAAATTATTATATGTCTTGTAACAAACCTCTATTGTTTTGTAGATTAAGACGCAGTCAAGTAATATTAATCACATTATAATAAAAGCATTGAAAAGTAAAAAAAAAAACTTGATAAAAATAAATCAGACGGATAGATAATAACAAACTCTGAAATAATTCGAGTGAGTTGACAGAATAACTTTAATAAACAACTTTGTCGTATATCAGTAAAAAATCACAAACATTCCAACTAATTTAATAATAAACAACATTAATCTATTTTAAGAAAATATGTTTCATTTTATGCAAAAAATACAAACAAATTTATTTAGAAATTAATTTATTTATAAAATTGTGTATTTGCTAGTTCTTAATTATAATTAATATTTATTTAATATTCATAATAATAATGGTGCTTTAAAAATTCAACAATTATTATTTTTTAAGCCTAAATATTTAATGTTTAAGTTCCATTTTATTAAGAAAGTTATATTATATTATAAATAAAGTTATGTAGGTTAAGTATTTGTAATATTATGTAAATTTCATTCGTATTCAGTTATATGCGTTAAAAATTTTAAATACCGTAAAATAATTTATTTTTAAAATCGATTGTTTATTTATTACGATATGCGAAGATAATTTACTAGAATCTTTTGTTTTAAAGTTTTCAGAATGCTGTAGTAATTCGTGTAGTAATAGCACAGCAACGTGAATTTGTTTTCCAAAATTTTCTAATTCTTTTTCTTTGAATGTCTATATTCTTTTGTTACAGGAAATGAAAAATGTTCTAACGTTAACTCAACCAGGAAACAGTCGTAGACAGACGTCGGTCAGTATGGCGAAGCTACGTCAAAGCTCAATTCCTTTTCTTAAAAATCAATCTCGTTTTATAGTTCTAACAAATATTTTTTAAACTAGTTATTAGATTATGCAATTGTAGTTTTACTTTATCAAAATGAGTATACAACACGATATTAATTATTGAATTATTCGAACAGGTATGCATTAATGCGTTTTGAAACGTGCGTATGTTGTTTAAATTTAATATGCAAACTCTTACGTCTATTTTTTGGTCACAAAAAATATTGGAATATATTTTTTAAATACGTGTTCTTTTGCCTTAACACTACGTTTCTATAGAAAAATGTTGATTTTAAAAGTTCAATACTTTCTGTTGTGTATCTAATTTGTTGTATAAAGTTGTTTTCATTTAACTGTTCAATTTTTAGTTATTTATTGTGATAAAAAACAAATTAATGTTACGCGATGTAAATGTTACAGATTTTAATCAAGAAATAATTTAGCATTTAAAACTTTCTTAAAACTTAGTTTTACTGCAAACGTAAAACGGAGCTTTTAATAAATGCAATTCAATAAATTCTGTTTAGTTTTTTGAATTACTATTAATTATTAAAAAGTACATCTAAATTAATTGGTAATTTTATTTCTAACTTATTTAAAATTATACAAAATGTTTTAATAGACAAGAAATTATTTTTATATAATTTTTCGTTTATTTTGTATGTTATTTTTTAGATTAAGAAGTCCAATATTTAACATTCTAGCAACTCAATCATCTTGCTGGCGTGGTAACTGATTGCATGCTGTACACGCAAAAATAGTAAAAGTACTAAGTAGTACACATTAGTACAAGGCCTTCATTAAAACCTATTTCCCACGTGATCTATGAGTTGAGCATTAACATTGTTTTAGGTTGGTAGTGTTACCACAAGTGTTACCGTTTAGTAACAGTTTTTGTCATTCTCGTTTGACCTTTTGTTGACACCGGGTATTCTTTTTCGTCGTTTTCCTTATTTTCTATTTTTTATATTTTAAAATAGTTATAATCATAACTATTTAGCACTTTTTGTATTTCTGTTGGTAAGTACTGAATAACAGCTGTAATTTTGAGCTCTAATTTTTGTAATTTTATATTAGGTAATAACATTTTACGATGTTTACTATTGAACAAGTCAGTGTCATTGTAATGACGCATTTTCAAAGTGAGAAGTGGTACTTGCAATAATTGTGATGATTGATAAAACTTGGTCGTATTCTCTTCAAAGTTCCATCGATAAATTTCCCAAAAGGAAAATTTACTTACAATGCTTTCCGACGACGTAAACAAGTTTTAATTAATAGATTTTTAAATAAGTATTGTATTTACAAAAAGAAATTTACAGGAAAGCCTACTGTACTCACTTCACTTGTTATCAAAGAAATTTGCCATCGCATGAAACAAAGTCTTAACAAAACGGTGGAAAAATTATCTGCGGGCAACAGGTATAAAGCCACTTTAATTCAATTTGTAAATTATAAGCATTCAATTTTTAAGATTATTTGTAGAAACTTGTCACAAAATACTAAAGAAGAACCGTTCGATGACTCCGTACCAGATTATGGTTTATCAATGTTTTCCAAAATTTAAAGAGAAGAATTAACACATGTATCGCAGCTAAAGTACAACATATTGATCATCTGTTATAAATTTTAAATAAATGTTATTACCTATTTTTATTTTAAATAAACAGGTATTGTTATTAATGTGTTACCGTTTTTAATAAATTACTTAACCTTAATTTAGACGTTACAAATCAAATTTTTTATTTAGTATTTTTTACGTTATACCAATCAAAGTAATGTTGGTTTGCCTAACATATATGTCACGTGAGATCCAATCATTTATGAAGGCAATGTATATATGTATATAGACGTTTGTATTGACTTCCTAGCATGCTATAATTTTTTTGATTTTTTTCCTCGATTTCATCAAGATATAACCGAAACATGGTAAATTGAGGTTATGTTGTCATATCGACTAACTCCTATATTTGTGTGCCTCGATATTGCGTTTTCCTTTAGTAAATCTATTTTTTTCTAAAAAAGTATTCGAACCTAGATAATATTTCGAATTCATTTTAAATTATAAATCAAATATGATGAAACTGTAAATTTTAATTTTGATAATTCTGAAAATGTTGAATATGCGAAAGAAGAGGTAGAAAAAATAAGGGAGACAGGAAATGAAATAAAAGATAAAACAATAAAAAGAAATAAGCATATACAAAAAGAAGAGACAAGAGCAAGAATAAGAAAAGGGAAATACAATAAGAGATATACAAATGTAGTGATTGAGATTAAAAAGAATGGTAGCAAGGTTTAGATGCGGGAATGAAGAGCAGGAGAATGAGTATTAGAAAGAAGATATAGATAGAAGACGTAGACTATGTGAGGAGGGGTGAGAAAATGTAGAGCTCATGTTAAAGGAATGGATAGAACTAAGAGAAGAGAAGAATGGAAGGAAGGAATATTAAAAAGGAGAAGAAGATTACAAGTAGTGTAAACATGGATATTAAGATGTGTTTATTTATAGAGAATTGGTTAGCGGTGGAGGACTTAGGATTTTATTTGTTGTGTAATGTGTAGTAAGATAATTTTATGTTTAGTTTAAAAACACGAATTCTTTGTTAAAAAATATTTTTATGACAAATAAAGGCTATTAAAACGTTATTAGCAAAAATTGTCAGATAAATAAAAAACATACAATCTGAAATACATCCGACTTTTTATTTATTTGTTAGATAATACAATTTTTTGTTTTGTTACATCTTAAAAGGTGTTATTATGTAATAAAGACTTTTAAGATGGCGTTTGAAATGATGTTTTTTTAGATGTAAAATAAATGATTTTAATTCCTAGAAAGCTCCATAAATAATCATTTTTATGAATTTTTCAATGAATAAAATTGTTGTTAAAGGTCCTTAGTTATGTTTAAAACAAATTTTAAACAAAAAAGTATGAATAGATTATCAGGGTAACGGACACAAACAGCTCCATTTTCGGAATTGTTCGATGACAAAAAAAGTGTAGAATTGAAATAGTCATATGCAAAAAATTGTATTTAATACTTTTTTGGTATATCATAGATTACGTTAAACCTATATTTATTAAATTTAAGTAAATAATTTTGAAGTTATCAAGGAAAATCATAAGCTACCCTTGGAATAGGAATTTCCTATAGTAGCAACAAAATAGTCAAAAATTATGCTAACTGTAATTTTAGAGTTAAAATTGTTATAAAATGCATATAATTAGTGTTATCAGTATCATCAGCAAATTAATAATAAATATCAAAAAATTGTAGAAAATAAGAATAAATACACAACAAGAAATCGACAGTAATGAAAACAAGCAACCGAATTTAATAATCACAAACTTAATTAAAAAACATTGTTATTTTCGAGTTGCTTCAATTTTTTTAAGTTCTTCATTTAAAAGAATACTCTCTCTTTCTTCTCTCGCTTTCAATATATATGGCGGATCTTTGCATTTTTTATTGAGTCGAATATTTCCTTGTATCATTTCCATTAAAATGCACTCTTTATACGGTGTGTATTTTAATGATTGTCCAGTATTTGAATTTGCCGCTTGTTTATTCCTCAATAAACCAACATTGTTTGATTATAGTTACTAGAATGACAACGTGGCAAATTCAAACACCGGACAATCATTAAAATACGCACTATAGAATTGACATAACATTGGAATCATTTCATTTTTCCACAAATCTTTGCCTTTTGTAATTTTTTCAACATGAAGGGGCTTATCATCATTACAATAAACAATAAAATAGCATACTTCTCTATTGCAGATTTTTAATTGACCCTGAATCTAAAAGAGATCATAATGGCAATGAAAAATCGAAATAATAAATTTCATGTATCCGGCTGCTTGCAGGTGTACCGTGGGCGTTAAGATAAGATAATCGCAAAGAAATTGACACGTGCTGTTTACATTTACTAGCAGATATGTGTTACTTGGTCGCTTCTTTATCAGTCTTTGAATAAAAAATTATAAATTTAGTAATGTTATATGTTGTTCGGATACTAATGAAGGAATAAAACTTCAATTTGTATTTTTCAATTTTTATTTTACAGATTTTGAGCGGTGAATAATTAAAAAAAAATATTTGATTCTCATTTTTCCCATTGTACATGATAACGAGTGGTTAATAATTTTTGTGTACTCATTGAGTTTATGAGATAAGTCAACTTCATCAAAACAATGTCTTGGCGCATCTGTTTTTTTAAATTAAACGCTTAAGTATTTATTTTTCAACTTTGAATTTTTGTGATATTTATTATTAAATATTAAAAATATTAAAAAACAAACTATTATATTCAAAAAATGGAGGCGTCGTGCCATTTTCATTATTCAGAATAACAACACTGTTTTGAACTATTTTCAACGAATTTTTATGCTAAACGTGAAGAAAAATTCAAGTATTTTATAACTAATATTTTTTTATCTTTGCAGAATTTAAGAGGTTTTTTTACTATTTTTTTTAAGTTCTACAAATGTAACTTAAAACTAAACTATTGATTGCAACCGTTTAAGACAAGTTTTTTTTGTAGCGAAGACCCTTAAATAAATACAACAAATTGGTTATCACGCTAAAGAATTAAATAAAAAATAACTATTTTATAACAACTGTAACTAAAGCGGTTTCTTGTGTCGTCGTTGCAAATTCAACATGTGCTTACGGCGTTTCCAAACAAAGCATAAACATAAACAAAATTAAAATTTTGTAAAATCGTAAAATAAATCTCAATCTAAACACAAGAATTATTATTCAACATACATACTACATCTATAGGACAATAGAAGTATTGATAGTATTGTTGGTTGCCTATATCGATGTTAATCCCAATTTATTCAATTCAGTTGCCATCTTAAGATAAAATATTTTCTTCCATACACGTTTATTTGTGCATACGTTATAAACTTAGTTTATATAAACGTCTTACACTGTATGTACTTCATCTAATGTTTAAACAAAGTAACACAGATATATTTCTCTTAATGTAAATAAATTTTGTGAGCAATCAAGTAAAAGCTTTGAAATACATATTTTAATACACGTTTATATCTATTTACAGGTACTAATTGCATAAATGTATATTACGGAATAAATAAAGTGCACATAAACATTATTACAATGCTTATGTGTTATTCTATACCTTTTATTAAATACTGTAGTTACAATTTTATTAAAAACGCACATTTAATATTTATATTAACATTCACTTAATATAATATAATGTGCATTATTGAATCTATTTAAGTTTAGATTTTATCTAAAATATGTATTAATACATTTACTTACTAATTAGACAATAAAATTATAATCATTTAAAAATTAAAATAAAATTTTTGACTTTAAATCACATACTATTGTTTATTAATAAATAATTAAATGTACTAAATAAATTGTTTAGAAATACTTACATAAATATAATATAAGTCGTAAAACGTTTAATACACAAACAGATATTTTGCAATTTAAAATCAGTATCGTATTATAATGTCAAATGTTTTAAAAATGTTAACTTTCACATTGCTTTATTTTAAGATAAAATATTTATTATTTGTTCATAATTAAACATGCGCTAATTTAAAAATTTTATTTAAACAATTTTAAGCGGTTTCAGAACAAATTAAATTGACTCTAAACTATAATCAGTGTTCCAGCTCTTGCACGACTAGTCAGTAAAAGAATTCAAGCAGCAGATTGTCGAAGAATGAGCGGGGTCAAAAAGACTAAAATATTTATGAGCGCCAGATCGTGTCAATTTAAGTGCATATTCTGCTCAATTAATACAGGAAGTTCGAAGTTCGTAATAAAAAGTTTAACGTCTAACAAATCGGAGAAAAAAGGCGCAATAAACAAAAAAAGAAAATCGTCCACAAGTTATGCTTACTTAGCTCACACTAGACAATTAAATGATACATTTTATTATATTCGCATTCAAATTGTAAACAAAAGAATTGACATATAAGTTAGATATCAAATTAGTATATAAGAACGCAGGAAGCATCAGCAATTACTAATTTTACATAGTATACTTTGCCATTGTATTTTATTTATGTTTCCGACACAATTATTAATATAAATCTATGGGTCTGCTAATGCATTTGTGGAAATACATTAGCGTGTTTTCTTACTGCTAAAGAACCCCTAAAAAAGCAAAACGGCTGTCCAGTGATTAAGTCTAGTGACATTTTTACATTTGCGTTGACATTGTTTGTCTTACAATGTTATATGTTGTGGATTTAATCCGCAGTACCTATATTCAATACCTATTTAAATTACGCAATTATAAAATTCGCTTTCAACGTCGTTACTATTTCTATGTCATTTACAGGTTACAATTCTACATAGTGAATTATACTTTGCTTTGCCATCATATTTCATTTATGTTTCAAATATCATATCTTCATATAAAGCTATACGTCTCTCTCAATGCATTTGTAGAAGTACATTAATGTGTTCTCCCACTGCTGAAAAGCCTTTAAAAGGTGATACCGCTGTGTAGTGGTTCACTCTGGTGGGAATTTTTGCATTTGCATTGACATTGTTTATCGTCAAATAAATGCAATTGTAACCGCGTATGTTAAATTAAATCGTGTAAAAAATTAGGTTTTTTTCATACGGATTTTTTTCGATCCCGGTTTAAAATTTGGAAACATAACACAAAATTCTTACAGTTTTTAAGTAGTGTAAAAATACTGCAGTAAAACGAGTTTTTATTTGTAAAGCACTGAATCAACATTAATAAAGCATTTTTTGGCATTAAATCACTATAAAATGAAAAATTTCCAGCTAGTCATAACATTTGCATTTAAAAATTTTTAATACAGAAGCTTATCAAAAGGTAAATTTGTAGTTTTAATAAAACAAAAATAATATTGCCACAAGCGTTAAAACCTACTTCATTTATATGCTAACTAATAAAAAATATACAACTAAATGTTATATACATAAAAATAAAAAAGTTAATTTTATCTGATAAATTTTATTGGGAGTGTAGATTTTCTGTGCTTAATAGGAAATTCGCAATTTGTAAAAATATATAAAAAAGAAAGATTACCTCGGCTCAAGTTGTTTTGTTGTAGTAAAACGCTTGCTATTAGCCGTTTTTCATTCTGTTTGTAATCGAATTGCTTTTTATACCTTTGCATTAAAGTGTTAATTAAGTATATCTAAATGTGTTTATATATTGGTTATAATCTTAATAATTATTAACATTATATAATTTTTAACTTTTATCTAATTTGTTTGGAGGAATAAATTACAGCCAATTGTTTGAAATTTTTTTAAAATTAGTTAATGATGAAGTTAAATTACGCTTCGCACTACTAGTGCTTTTTCAAAATACAAATTCTTTTGTGATTAATAATTAGTAATCAAATATAACGGAGGAAATTTTTCACCTCCGTCTATTAATTTAACATTTTGATGTTTTGTTTCTTTTTAAATTACAAAATCAAAAATGTAGGTGCAAACAAACTTGGTAGCATTCCTAAAGAAATAACGATTTATTTAAACCTTCAAAATCCGAACTATACACAAGACATTGTTTTCGTCGGTCCTTGGCTACCATTCTTGTTGACGCAGGTGGAGACATCACTACTCTTAAACACAATGGTAGAAGGAAGTCTACTGCTGTGGCTGAAGAATATATTGATGCATCAATTAACAAAAAAATGCAAATTGCACATAAAATTTTAAGTGCGGTTATTAATTCATCATCATCAAATGCTAGAACAAAACCAGAAATAATCGATTCCTTGCTTTAGATTCTAACTCCAATTCTTTAAAAACCCCATATCCAATAACTGTCAAATTAATAATATGACTATTAATTTTAACGATTATGAAAAACAAATGTTTTTAAAATACTTAAATTATTGTTTTTAGTGTTGCAGGAAAAATACTGTATCAAACTAGCTGGAAAGCGTCTATCGTTTGCTCGTGAGATTTCTGCCCTCGCGCCTCGTGCTTCAAAATTCTCACTCGCACGATATCACTTTCACTCACTCACTCACTTTCCGTGTTCGTTTAATTTGCTATTATCTGGACCTAAAAAAGTGCGGTTTCACAATCTACTATTATACGTAATAATGATAGTTTATACAACTAGTAGTGAAAAAACAATATTAAAGCATTGCGTCCATAAACCAAACTAATGACTAATTAAAAAAAAAATAAAACAAATTTAACTAAACGGTAACTATTACCAGGCAACGAATATATAGTTACTATAGTCAAAATCTTAATAGCACGAAAATGTTCTATAGACTTCCAATGGAATTGTTGTCATAAATAATACACTTTACCATAGATTACAAATCAATAAACCGCTAACTCAAACATATGTCACAAAAGTGGTCTTGAATTAGAAGCGTTTGTAAGAAATTTATTTTTTGGGATAACTGCATCGGAATGAACACATTGCTTTTTAATTTTAATCATTATACAAACAAGATAAATGTAAATAATAATACAATGTAATAAAACTACCGTTTTTGTTCCAGTGTCAAATATAAATAATTTCAATATATTCAAGTTTTATATCATTGCTTTTAGAGTATATTTTCTGGTTGTGGAGAAACTACGGTTTGTTGGATTGAAAAATTGATACTCGTAATTTTTCCCGCTTGCGTACCTTTGATGAAATTTTTTATTCGTATCCAGTTTTCATTGAAACTTATTACAGAATATAATGTTCTGTTATTACCACCAGTTTTCTGCAATGCTTAACATTCTTATAGATTTAGTAGAATTATGTTTGTTTATTAAATTTAAATCTATGAGTGTTTTTCTTACTTGCAAGATTGTTAATTTTATTGTGTTGGTTTAGAATAGAAGCGTATTGCATTTGTAGGAATTTTTTCTTGATCGCTATTTTTAAATATAATTTTGACTTTTCTGTGTGTGTGTGTGTGCGCGTGTGCGTTTGCGTGTGCGTGTGTGAGTGTGTTTGTGTGTGTGTGTGTTTGTGTGTGTGTGTGTGTGTGGGTGAGTGCGACCGTGTGTGCGTGAGCTAACAAACATGAAAAAAATACAGCTGTAATAAAAAGTAAAAATTTTTTTTTTATTTTTCAATGAAGACCTTAATGTGAATATAACAAAGCCGCATTTATCTGTTATTGCGGCAACACGTTTTTTTTTAATATAACTACATAATACTCCACTCGGTAATATTATTAATAACATTAGTACTGTGTAAAACTGTGTGTGTGTGTGCGTGTGCGTGCGTGTGCGTGCGTGTGCGTGCGTGTGCGTGTGCGTGTGCGTGTAACGATGTGTCCACAATAACTCTTGTCGGAAAACATTGTTGCGTGTGCGTGTGCGTGTAACGATGTGTCCACGATAACTCTTGTCGGAAAACATCGTAAGTAAAGTTTCTTTCTGGAAAATATTCGTTGAACTTATCGATGCAACTTTGAATAAAATACGACCAAGTTTCACTAGGATTGCGAGTATCACTTCTCAGTTTGAAAATGCGTCATTACAATGACGGTGACTTGTTCAATAGTAAACATTGTGAAATGTATTATCTACTTTAAAATTACAAAAATCAGACCTCAAAACTGTATATAGCTGTTATTCAATACTTAACAAAAACACAAAAAGTGCTGAATAGTTATGATTATAACTATTTTAAAATATAAAAAATAAAGAATAAGGAAAACGACCGTAGCACCTGTAGTAACACTATCAACCTAAAACAATGTTGATGCTTAACTCATAGATCATGTGGTAAATGGGTTTTAATAAAGGCCCTGTATAATATAGTTTCGAATATTGCCTGCGACGATTTTTTTTACTGATTTATTAAAAGGGTAAGTAATATTGAGGCACACAAATAAAATTTCCAAAAATTATAACATTATGCTAGGAAGTCAATACGAACGTAAACATATCACTTTAAATAGTTTTATGACAACATAACCTTCAAAAAATATATAGACATTTTTTCATCAATCCTTAAGTTTTTGCAAATTGTCAGTCTTGTAAGCGTTGTTTTGTTAATTTACTTTTTTTGAGACGTCTTGTGTTAACGTCTCCTTTAATTAAAATTACTTGAAATATTATATTTCTTTTGAAATGTAGTTTTTTCTACCTCTTTGATCTGAGTGTTATTATTATATTGAAACTACAAGGTAAACATTTAAACAAATTAAAAATGTGTAACGTCCCGTTAGAGTTCATTACCATTAAAATTCAATTTTACATTCGTTTATTTTTGCAACTAATATTGCACGTAAATTTATTCAGTTTGGCAACGTCGCGTTGTTTCAAATCTACCTGAGTTGTAGCTTAAACTTACACTTCCGCTGGGGCCACCCTTGGCCGTGCGTGTCGTAGTGATGCGGGGAAGACACATTATCTTGATTATGGCGGAAAAACCCATACAATTTAATTTTTATTCATTCCTTCTAATTATTGGTGAGTTTACCTTTATTTTGATATAATTTTTCTATTGAATTCAACATTTTTAGTGATTTCAAAATGTTACGCAAAATATTTAGAACAAAGGATTTTATTTTGAAGGCCGTTGCTAAGCAGCGTGAGTACATCATGTCATTTAAAAAACCATTCTAATTATTTATATTTAGGGTCTTTTCGTTTATTGGATTTTTTATTCTGGATCTTTTACTTTTACTTTTTTTTTATTCTGGATCTTTTATTTTGGCTTTGTCGTTTAATTACTGGATTTTTCGTTATTGAAGTTTATTATGCATTGGTTTTATTCCTGGTGTTGAAGAATCTTATCACTTCAAGCAAATATGTGCTAAAAATAGAAGCTATACGATAACGTCATATCATGTGGTTGTAAATAAAAAATACAGTGACGGAATAAAGAACGTATAATAAAAATAAAAATACATCTAATAAAAGTAAAAATAATAAATTGACCACGGCAAGCAATCGTAAGCACAGACATCTGGGTATGGGTTTGAATGGAAATAATTACAAAGATGTGAACTCCTTAAGTTTATTAATTATAACTTAATATACTATTTACATTAAAGAACAATATTTGAATTAAACATATTAGAAATAAAACAGGATTTAAAATAAAATATTAGGGCGCCAATCACCTCTTCAATTGGTGATGAATAAAAAGCGTAAAATCTTACACCTAATAAGTAATTAATATTAAATGCAAAAAAATAGTAAACGGTTAATTTGTTATCGAGTGAACAGTTTTAATAACACAATTTAATTATTTGAAGGTAAAATGCAGTATCTTAATTTTAGTTGACTCACCATGTTTAATATAACGTTATCGGATATCTTCTATTTTTAGCACATACTTTGTTGTTGTGATAAAATTCTTCTAAAGGAATGTAGATTTCAAAAAACACCCGCAAGCATGAATTATCAATGTATAATAAACTCCATTAACGAAAAATCCAGTAATTAAACGACAAAACCAAAATGAAAGATCCAGTTAGAAACGAAATACCAGAAAATAAAAAAAAGGCGAAGGCCTTAAATATAAATAATTAGGATGGTTTTTTAATTGACATGATGTACTCACGCTGCATTTACAACAACGGCCTTCAAAATAAAGTCCTTTGTCTTAACTATTGCGCAACATTGCGAAGTCACTAAAAATGTTGAATTCAATAGAAAAATTATATCAGAATAAAGTTAAACTCACCAATAATTAGATGGAATGAATAAAAATTAAATTACATAGGTTTTTACGCCATAATCAAGAAAATTTTGTATTCCTCGCATCACACACGTGAACTGCGCGAGATTGTTCAAACGGAAGTGGAAGCTTAAGCTACTACTAAAGTCAACTACGCAGACGCTTCCGAAATACGACGCGATGTTGCCAAACTGAATAAATTTACGTGCAATATTAGTTGCAGAAAATAAATGAATGTAAAATTGAATTTTAATGTAATGAATTCAAACGGGACGTTACATGGTGAGTCAACTGGAATTAAGTTACTACATTTTACATTCAAATAATTAAATTGTGTTATTAAAACTTTTCACTCGATAACAAATTAACCGTTTACGACATTTGCATTTAATATCAATAATTAATAATTAGATGTAAGATTTTACGTTTTCATCACCAATTTAAAGGTGGTTGGCGCCCTAATATTTTATTTTAAATCCTGTTTTATTTCTAATATGTTTAATTCAAATATTGTTCTTTGTTCGCTAATGTAAATAGTATATTAAGTTATAGTTAATAAATTAACGGAGTTCACGTCTTTGTATTTATTTTTATTCAAGCCCACCCCCAGAGGTCTGTGCTTACGATTGCTGCCGTGGTCAAATTATTATTTTTACTTTTTATTATACATTCTTTATTGACGGTGTAATTTATTAAAAATGTTTTTCTAGAGCAATAACTGTATGTATAGGTTTTTTTTTTGTATTAAAATATGTAAACTATATGTTATTACAATAAACAAAAATTCATTTAAACTATTGCAATTAATTTAATAATTAAATAAAATAAATTTTTAAAACAAAAATAAATACGTATAACAGTTTAATTTTCATTATTTAAATGACGTTTATTTTTTTGTTTTAAATTAGTTTAATTTGGAACTTTTGCGTTTTGCTTTAAAATTGTCTATAAAGTTAAAATGATAATTTACTTAAATTTAACCCAATAGTAGAAGTTTCTTTCCGTTTTGTATATTCGCTTCATTTATATTCAAATTTAAAACAGCTCAAAAAGTAAAATATTGATATACTACTAAATAAATTATAAATTATAACGAATTTTAAAGTTACGGAAGCATTAACAAACTATAGTTAATATTTAAATAATATTCTAACTACAAACTGTATAATTAACTAAAAAAAAATATTTACAATGTTGTTTAGAATTTTAAAAATAGTTTTTTTTGTGTAGCTTTTTTTAAATAGTTATTTTAGTATTATTTTGCGTGGATTAACGCATAAAATCGTTATTTTCAAAAATTCGTTTTAAAACAATTATCATCAGTTTTAAAGTGTTTAAAAGTCATATTATTATTATTATTATTATTATTATTATTATTATTATTATTATTATTATTCCAGTTTCTCTCCGTAGTGGTGTTTGTAAGCCATGCGACGGGCCGGGGCCAAGTCATATGTCTGTCTATTGCATGAATTTTCTGACTATTGTTGTTTTTAGAATCACTGCCTTTTGTATGTTGATGTGGATGTATAGTAAAAGATCTATTGTTTTTAACTATTGCGTGAATGATTTTGTTGTTATACCTGTGACGGACATAATTGGTACTATTGTTATTTTGTCTTGTTTCCATACTTCTTTTACATATATTGCAAGAGGTGTGTATTTTTCAATCTATCCGGTTTCTTTTTGGGTTATGTTGCTGTTGTTGGTTATGGTTATACCTATAATGTATGTCTGTTTTGGTGTTTTATTTAGTAGTGTGATATCAGGTCTATTGCATATTATCGTTTTATCTGTGTGTAGTGTTCTATCCCAGTATAGTTTACAGTTTTCGTTTTCTAGTTTTGGGTGTATATTTGTAATATGGTGTTTGTGTTTGTATTAGGCTGCAAATTCTTGATGTATCGTGTAGTCTGTTTCTGATAGTAATGTGCAACTTCCTGTAATGTGTTCTATTGTTTCTGGATATTGGTGGCATTTTTGGCATGGGTCTGTTACAATTTTTTTTATTATGGTACTTTCTGTAGTTTTTTTGGCTATTTCTTTATTTTGGATGTCTAAGACAAATGCTTCTGTCTCTGGAAAAAATTGACCTGAGTTCAGCCATTTGTATGACAGTTGTGCGTCTATGTGTAATATGTGTTTTGCATTATGTTATAGTGGTTTTTCTTGCGCAAATAATTTTTTTTGTCTTGTATTGTGTTTGTTTTGGTGTTTCCTGAATTTTGTTTTGGTGTAGGTTGAGTGGGGTGCATTCTTTGTCTGCTTTTGTGATTGCTTGATGTAACGAGGTGTTTACGTTTATAGAATAATCTTTTTAGTTTCGTATTTGTGTGTTGTGTAGTGTTTCTATATCTACAAAAGCTGTTCCCCCTTCTTTTCTAGTTATCGTAATTCGTTCAATGCATGAGTTTGAATGCAGTTTGCGATTTTCTGTTAATTCTGTTCTGTTAACTTGGTTTAACTATGCTAGATCCGTGTCTGACCATTTGACGATGCCAAATGATTATGTCAAGACTGGAATTGCGTATGTGTTGACTGCTTTAATGAGGTTTTTGGCGTTAAGTTTTGATTTAAGCACAAGCGTAAGCTTTTGCTTGTATCTCTTTTTAAGTTGTTGTTTAATATACGGGTAATTTAAGCTGGTATTTGTATGTGCTTTGTGGTTCTATATTTTGAAGTGTTTAATTGTTTAGTGTTTCTGTGATGTTCTGTTGTTTGTATTTTCCTTTTTCTATGTGCACTATTTTGCATTTGTTGATGCCAAACTCCCAAGCATATGTCTTCTGTGAATTCTACTGTTATTTGTAGTAGTGATTGCATTTGTGTTTTTTTTGAAGCGAATATCTTGAAACCGTATGTTGTCTTGTCAAATGTATTTGCAAGGGGGTTTAGGCATAAACAAAACCATAGTACGCTGAGTGGGTCACCTCCTCACCACTCGTCCTATACGCTCCTGTGCAAAGTCTTAATCCTGTGTTGTATATGGTATCGACTACTATAATGGATGTTGCATAACATAATAGCTCCAAAGACGTTTATTACTGTTTTTCTGTCTGCATCTCACTGTACGCTTGATATGCACCTTATGATATTAAGTTGTTTTTTGCATGTAGTTAAAATATTTAAATTGTGCGTTTTTCAGTATAGTTTACTATCAAAAGTTATGCCCAGAATGTTTATATTATTTTTATTTTCACTAGCAGTGCCGTTAATGTTTAAGAGTAGGTGGTCGTGCCTTGTGTGGAGTCTGCAAAAATAGATACAGTTTGTTTTGGATTCGGTAAACTTAACACCCATGGAAATTGCGGTTTTGGCTAGTTTATTTATGCCGTGTGTTTCTTCTATAGAGAGCATTTCTTTATTACTGTAGCATATCATCAGATAATCGACGATATTGATCCTTGGGAAATTCCATTTTGCAATGTTCGAATAGTTGATAGTTTTTAACCTATTTGGATATAAAAATTTCTATTTTTTAGGAAGTTGCAAAGGATTTTTGATATTTAACCTTTAATTCCTGAAGAATGTATTTTTTTAGTGTGGCGTGTCTCCGGGTCATGTCAAAGGCACGTTTGATGTCAAAGGTTGCGGCTACTAAATGTTCTTTTTGGATAAAAGCGTTTAAAATTTCATTTTCTAAAAATACTAAAGGGTCATTTGTTGAGTGGTGTTTACAGCTTCCCATTTGTGTTTTTGATAAAAGATGTTAGGTTTCTAGGTACCAAGTTAGCCGGGTGTTAACAATTTTTTCTAATATTTTGCTTACGCAAGAAGTTAGGGGTATTGGTAGGTAGTTAGACGCTATATTCGGGTTTTTGTTTTGTTTGGTTTTAGAATAGGTATAGCCGCTGTTCTCCATTGATTTGGGTAGTCACCGTTGCGCCATATATTGTTGTAAATGGAAAGGAGTTGTTTTTGTTTATCATTGGATACATTTTTGATCATGCTGTAGGTAATCGTGTCTAGTCCCGGAGATGTCTCTTTGCAAGTTCTTAATGCTTGTGTCAGTTCCGACAGTGTAAGATTCTTGTTGTCGTAGAGGTGTTCGTTGGTGGCCAAGTCGTTTGTTTCAAGTTCTACTTGTTCTTTAGATAAATTAAATACTTCTTGAAAGCTTCTATTGTCGCTTGCCTTTTGAAACTCATTTGCAAATTTTTCGGTTACCGCGAGTGTGTCGTTAGTAAAATCGTTGTTCATTTGTAGTGATATTTGTTGGTTTAAAGACACTTTGTTGTTTATACAACGTATTTTATTCCAAACTTTGGCAGGCGGAGTTTGGTTTGTCATTGTGGTTACAAACGTTTGCCAACATGTACATTTCCTTTCTATAATGTTTCTAGCTCGTCTTTTTTTAAATTTAATTAGATTATCGATTATTGGCTATTTTTTGAAGATGTTAAATGCTTGTTTTTTAGATTTCAGTATGAATTTTATATCGTTATTCCACCAAAGAACATTTTTGTGTGATTTCACACCTTTGGATATGGGGTTGCTTGTATGTGCACCTTCTATGATTATACTAGTAAATATTGTAACATCTTCTTTTACATCGTTTTGTTGAACCACGTTTTTTAGAACCTTTTGGTATTTTTTCCAATCCACTTTTTTAATTACCCATTTTTCTTTGGATTTAATCGTTGTTTTTGGTCAATCGGTGGATATAATTATTGGGTAATAGTCGCTATAATGAAGGTGTCCAAAGAAGGTTTGGTGTTATTTGTGAAGTCATTATTGTTAGATCTATTGCTGACTTCTTACCTGAAATTTGATTGAAGTGTGTGTTTTTCCGTCGTTTAATATAACTAAATTTTTCTCATTAAAAATGTTTTCCAAAATTGCACCTCGTTGGTCGGTCTTTTCCGAGCCCCATACTGAAGAGTGTGCATTAAAATCGCTTGTTATCATAAATGGTTTTGGTAGCTGGCGTAATATTTTTTTAATATCGGTTAGTGTCCAGTTTAAATCTAGTAAATGTACAGGCTGTATCAATTTCGTGTTAAGTACAGGGATCTCGTTTATTATCAAAGATAGAGAGTAAGTTAAATGTACAAAAATGATCCTTGAGTTATGCGTAAATAAATTCAACAAACAAAATTTACCTCCTCTATAAAGTTTCTGAAATATGGCGGAAAACAATAAAATTGGTGTTTTTGATTTTTAGCTTTAAAATTGTTATTTGGAGTGGTATTTAAAAACTGAAAAAGCTTTTTTAAAAGAAATTTTCCTGCTCTTTCAGATGATGGCAATAAATTTTTGTTATCGTTATTACTTTATTTTATATCGATACCAACTTTTCTTTTTTCTATGGTAGCCATTTTAAAGTTTTATGCTATGAGACAGAGAAAAAAAATCTTGATTTCAAAAATGTATAACATGTTCATAAAAAAATCAAAAATAAGTTTAAAATTTAAAGAAAATGAGAATTTATTAAGTTGGTTCACAGAAAATGAATGAACAATTATAGAATAGTTAGACTTCAAGTTCAGTTTAGTTTAAATGTTTGGTGTGGAATATTTAATAATATGATTACCCGACCTATCATATATGAAGAATATTCAAATTTTGATATGTATCTCACTTCCTTACAAACCGAGTTTGGAAACTTCCTAGACAATATTCCCCTAAATCAACTCAAATCACTTCATTTTCAACAAGACGGTGCCCCTGCGCACAATGTGCAGGTCGTCCAAAATTATTTAAACCAAAAATTTCACAAGTAGACCTATACTTTGGCTGCGAGTTTTCCGGATCTAACACCACTAGACTTTTACTTTTGGGGTTACGCTAAGGATCAAGTGTATTCTGTAACTTCGAACACGGTTGAGCAGCTAAGAGAGCAAATTATTAGTGCATGTAAAAATTGTCTGAGGGTTCACATTAGACGTGCTTTAGAACAAGTTTTGAGAAGATGTTTAGTGTGTCTAGAAAATCAAGGTAGTCAATTTGAACATTTATTGTAGTTAAATTTAGGTTATTTATTAATTTAGAAATGTATTTGTTGTTTACGTTGCTATTGAAACGTTCGAGAAGTTATCTGCAAATTTAAGAGTCTTCTGGAAGTTGTTATCCATCTTCTAGAAGATATACCAAAAGATAGAGAACACTCAAAAAGGATTTCCAAATGTGTATAAATACCGAAGAAACAAATTGTAGGTCAGTTATTGCCATAATGCGAATACAGCAGTGTTAAGAAGATTATTCAAGTTGAAATAAATAAGTCGTTAGCACGTGTGTGTACATAAATATACAGAGAGTAATCTTGTACGTGATTTGAGTGTAAACAAGTGTGTGCAGCTATCCGCGGACTTTATCTTATCTTAATTGTAAGTGTTTTTATTAAATATTATTAGATTTCATTAGTTCGGTTAATTTACAAGTGTACATATTTCTAGTAAAAGTAAAACATATTTTTAGTCGTTTAAATAAATTAGTTTTAATAAACAACGTAACAGTGGTGTCAGAAGAGGGATATCGTTCGCGAATTTTAGTGTAAGAAATATCGCTCCCGTAATAAAAACATTGATTGCGTAAATAACTGTTAAGTTCGCGATACGCGTGTTTATTTATAAAGTGTAAAATAGTGTTTATTAAACTATTTCTTTTAACAAGTACGTGATCGCGATATTAATTAAATTCGTTTCCGTACACTAGTGATTTAATATTAACAAGTGGATCGTTATTAAAGTTTTGTGTTATATAAAAACTGCATTTTAAAAACGGTTCCTGACCACCTGCAAGAAAATTACGAACTTTTAATTTCACGATTAGAAATGAGATATGGAGATGCCCATCTTCAACAAGTCTATCAAGCTCAAATTAAAAGTCGGGTTCAGAAAGCTGCCGAAAGTCTTTAAGAGTTTGAGGCTGACATCGCCAGACTAACACGGCTTGCGTATCCTACAGCGCCAGATACCTTCTTGGAGCAGTTGGCTATTCAAACCTTTGTAGACGGCCTTTGAGACAACGAAACGCAGCAGACTCTACGGTTAGCACGACCGAAGACATTGGATGACGCTTTGTTGCATGCTTTAGAGTTTGAAGCATCAAAACAAGCATCGCAACGAGATGGTCATAGACTCTGCTGTGCTGCAGAAGTACTCGCGCAGACACGGGAAAGCGCCAAGGAGATAGCGCGACGAATACTTCGGGAAAGAAGAGTGACAACTTTGAACTGCGACGAAATAGGCCATGCACGACGGCATCGTACTGAACTTAAGAAGAGGACAAGAAGAGCGCTCGAAAATTTGGAACGAAGCAAGCAAAAGAGACGAAAAGTAATCTCATCTAGTCAGACTCCGGAGTTTACAATCCAAATGGCATGGCATAGCATTTATCTCGATGGCAAGATCAATGGGAGAAGCGTCCAGTTACTGGTTGACACGGGAGCGACGGATACCATCATTCGTCCTGACATGTTATTGGAAAACGAGAAGACATCACCAGTAACAGTACGACTTCGAACGGCGACGGGCGAAGAAATACTTACTCACGGACATGCCAAAGTAACCATTGGTTTAAGAAATGAAGTACTAGACCATCAAGTACTGGTAGCCGACATCACGGAAGAAGTTATCCTGGGAATGGACGTGATAAAGAAGTATGGGTTCCATTTCGATATAAAGAACGATGTCTTGAAGATCGACAATGAAGAAATTCCTTTTCATTCGTCAGAGAAGGCAGCCGTGCAAGTCTTATTGAGTGAAGACGTGATTCTGCCTGCAAGGACGGAGAGTGTGGCGATGGCACGCCTGGATGGAAATCTCCGGGAGGGCTACATAAGCGCGATTGAACCAATGGAAGGCGGCTTAGTTGAAAAGGGACTACTCGTTGGCAGAACCTTAGTACGAGTAAAGAAGACGATACCAGTAAGGATTTTAAACATCAACTCAGATCCTGTAACGTTGAAAAAGAAGACCGTGGTAGGTCAATGCACGCCAGTGTCACAAATTGTGAGATGCGTGAAGTCCAACGAAGATACGTCTAGATCTATTGGACATTCTTACCACCAAATGCCAAAATCTCAACCAAGACCAGCTGGCTAAAATTAAAATGTTGATCCAAGGGTACCAACATGTGTTCGCGCTGGAGAGTGGCTCCAAAGGAAGAACTAACGTGGTGAAACATAAAATTAATACCGGAAACGCTCGGCCGATACGGCAACATCTACGCAGACTTTCTTTGGCAAAAAGAGAAGAAACCGAACAAATAATTACGGATATGGAGAGAGAAGGCGCGATTAAACCTTTAAGTAGCCAGTGGTTTTCTACGTTAGATTTAAAGAGTGGATACTGGCAGGTAGAGTTAGAACCCAAGAATCGTAAAAAAAACAGCTTTTACGATCGGAACTGGTTTGTGGCAGTTCACTGTAATGCCTTTCGGTTTGTGTAACGCTCCTGCAACGTTCGAGCGTTTGATGGAGATCATCTTGCGCGGATTGTCTTGGAAGACGTGCTTGGTTTACCTGGACGACGCGATCATGGTTGGAAGAACACTTGAACAACTTGAAGAAAGTGTTCCAGCGATTACGTGGGGTTAACCTCAAACTGAGCCCAAAGAAGTGCTACGTATTAAAGAAGGAAGTCCAATACCTTGGCCACGTCGTATCTAGAGATGGAGTAAGGGCTGACCCAGACAAAATCCGACCAGTGCAAGCATGGCCAAGACCAATCGACAAACATCAGGTCCGAAGTTTCCTTCGGTTGTGCACTTATTATAGAAGATTTGTCCCCGGATTTGCCAATATTGCCAAACAATTGACAAAATTAACCTAAGAAAAAGCAGAATCAGGAATCAGGAAATGGTCCAGCGTGAAAACGCAAAGCACCCATGAAGCAATACAACGTAGGGAGCCCTTTGGAAAGAGTAGCAATTGACATCGCAGGGCCGTTCCCAGAATCCGATTCGGGAAATAAATACATCCTGGTGACGATAGATTATTTCACGAAATGGACGGAGACTTACGCGATACCCAATCAGGAAGCAACTGCAGTCGCGGACGTATTAGTAAAAGAGTTTTTCTGCCGGTTTGGAGTTCCGTTGGAATTACACTCTGATCAAGGCCGCAATTTTTAGTCTGGGCTGTTTTAAGAAGTTTGCCGATTGTTGGAAATTAAGAAGACTAGGACAACGCCTCTCCATCCTCAATCTGATTACATGGTTGAACGGATGAATCGAACAATGGGCAAGTACTTAGCCAAGATAGTGTCCGAACACCAGAGAGACTGGGATAAGTACTTGTACTTTTTCCTAATGGCATACCGATCATCCGTTTACGAAAGCACAGGCCAAACACCATTCTGTGTAATGCTCGGTCCTGCAATACGATTGCCATGCGACCTTCAATTTGGACGAAAACCGGAAGAGGAAGTCGCTAGAGAAGATTACGTCAGCAAGCTGGCCAAGAGGCTAGACGAAGTACATGAAGAAGTCCGTAAAAACACACAAATTGCCAGCGACAGGATGAAAACAAGATATGACGTCAAGGCACAAAATGGCGGGTTTTAACCTAGCGATATGGTCTGGTTGTATAACCCTCAAAGGAGACGTGGTTTGTCGCCAAAGTTGCAAAGGCAATGGGAGGGCCCTTATGAAGTCGTGCAGCGTATTAAGGACGTCATATACCGCATCCGAAAACCGCCCAGAGGCAAGCCAAAAGTGGTCCACGTCGATCGTCTAGCCCCGTTTGCTGGCGATAACGACAATACGCAAGTCCAGGTCCGAACCAGAGTAATAAGTAGTAGAACCCGGAATCCAATCGAAGAAATGAAGTTCGAGAAGTTTATGAACTTAAACGAAGGTTCTGGAAAAGCTAGGTTCGGAGTTACCACCGAGGAACAACAAGACCTGTTCCAGACACAAAAAAATTACGCCATTGCAGCTAGATGAATTACGAAGACAGCAACCGGCAGTCGGAAAAGTTTTAGGACTACGTGTTGACGGACGGACGAACGCTTACGTAATACAAAGATCTGTGGCAAACATTATGGAATCTCAAGCGAGAAATGGAGTTCCACCATGTTAAGAAATTGGCAGTACCCAAACTTGGTTATGGCTTAGATCAACTGAATTGGAGGACGGTTCGAAACATGTTAGAGGTCGTCTTCCGAGGAACAGGCGTCCAAGTGTTGGTCTGTAGTTACCAACCAAGGAGAATATTGGGTCAGGAAAAGTCCATTGACTGTTACTTTTATAGTCAAGGAAGTTGCTGAAATGGAGGAAGCTGCCGCTATCGCCACGATCTTTTTTACCGGTGTCGCATCTAGTCTTCTGTTCTGGGACAGAACAGTCCTAAGAAGGGGTCAGTGAAACGTTCGAGAAGTTATCTGCAAATTCAAGAGCCTTCTGAAAGTTGTTATCCATCTTCTAGAAGATATACCGAAAGATAGGGAACACTCGAGAAGGATTTCCAAATGTGTATGAATACCGAAGAAACAAATCGTAAGTTAGTTATTGTCGTAATGCGAATACAGCAGTGTTAAGAAGATTATTCAAGTTGAAATAAATAAGTCGTTAGCACGTGTGTGTACATAAATATACAGGGAGTAATCTTGTACGTGATTTTAGTGTAAACAAGTGTCTGCAGCTATCCGCGGACTTTATCTTATCTTAATTAGTGTAAGTGTTTTTATTAAATATTATTAGATTTCATTAGTTCGGTTAATTTACAAGTGTACATATTTCTAGTATAAGTAAAACATATTTTTAGTCGTTTAAATAAATTAGTTTTAATAAAAATACGTAACAATTGACAATTTAATAAATTTTCAATCGGAACGGTTTTCTTTAAATGTTAAACTTACTTTTGATTTTTTTATGAACATGTTATACATTTTTGAAATCAGGATTTTTTTCTTTATCTTATGGCATAAAATTTTAAAATGGCTACCATATGAAAAACAAAAGTTGGTATCGATATGAAGTAAAGTAATAACGATAACAAAAATTTATTGACATCATCTAAAAGAGCAGAAAAAGGTTGGTTAAGAAATTTTTATTAGTTTTTAAATACCTCTCCAAATAACAATTTTAAAGCTAAAGTCAAAAACACTAATTTTATTATTTTTCCCCATATTTCAGAAACTTTATAGATGGGGTTAATTTTGTTTTTTAAATTTATTTAGGCACAATTTAAAGATTATTTTTGTACATTTAACCAACTCTCTATCTCTGATAATAAACGAGATCTTTGTACTTAACACGAAATTTGATACAGCCTATTAAATATTATAAATCTTAAAGACAATTTTATTAGGACAGCAGCCACTTGCAAACTTGATTTTGTTTCTATTTTTGTGTTCACAAAAGATGATTTCAAAAGTATAGCGACTTCCCCTCTTGCGCGGCTGATTGGTTTTACGTCAAAACGGTAGATGTTATAAGTTCAAAGTGTAAAGTTTTCATTTGGTTTAAAATCAGTTTTTTGTAAACATAAACAAAATGGGTCGTATTTATTTATTAGCAGTTGTAATTAAGATAGGTGATGCTTACATCCATTGCAAATCCATTGAATTATTTCTTCCATTTTGTTTTGTTTTGTCTGATTGTGTTAATAAAAATAAATAAATACGTATACATAAAATAGAAATAAATATGATTGTAAATATAAATGTAAATAAATATATAATGCAGACACACGATATATAAATAGGACAAACACAGACATATACATATATTAAGATGAATAAACAGGAGTCAAAAGGTGAATAGATAATTAGCTGTATACGGCTAATTCTATTTGCTCGTAGACTCGCGACTAATAGAACGGCTAGGTTTTTTGGGTTTACCTTTATTTTTTCTCATTGGTGGGTAAGGAGTAAGTGGGTATGTGGGAGCGCGAGTCTAAACTTTTGACAACGGAAACATCTTAGCGGTAGTGGTATATATAATCTCACGCGTATTTTATAAAATGCTCCATTGATTGTTAGGGATATGTTTGGAGAATTCAAAGTTTAAAAGTGGTTTGGACTGTCCATTATTGCATTGTTCCGCTTAACCTTAATTCTTTTAACGTCAATAACGTTTTCATTTTTGAGTCCTGTTAAAATCTTTTCTATTGTGCAGTTAAGAAAATCAGGGCAATAAATAACGCCTTTACTGTAGTTCAACGTCGCATGGGATTCTACCTTGACGATGACGTCTGTTATTCGTGTTACGCCTAGCAGCTTTTGCGTTTGTAGGTTTGACACGGTTTCTATTAATAATCCGTCTTTTGACGATAAGGAACCGAGGAGTTGTTTCCGCCTTTTATTTGTTTGGGTTTTTTGTATGTCACTTGCCTTTCTCGTATCCATTAACTCGCCAGGTATAGTAGCTCCGTATGGATGGAAATCGCTACCAGACTCACCATCTAAGGGCAAAAAATGCGGGTTGCGAGCAAGGTTCTGCCCAAACCCCAACTCGCTCGGTATATCATTGTGTTGTATTTTACATTAAAAATTGCCTACAAAGTGTTTTTTTTTAATGTAGTTTCCTTGATCCTGTCTTGGAGAACGCTATGTTATATATTATCCTTGGAAAGAACATCGGGCTGCGAATAAAACATTGCCCAGGTTTCAATAAGCTCATCGATTTAGTTGAATCTATTAAGTATCATTAAAAACATGTTTTATGGATACCGTTAGTCTACTGAAAATACAAGTTACTATGTATATCTCAAATATGATTATAAGCGACTTTTGGCTTAGACCGCGTCGTAGTAAAACACCCAGACTTAGGCTTGGTCATAGTCTCTTCTTGAGAGCCAAAACAAGAAGTAAAACTTGGTCTTTGCCGTGTTGTCGTTCGTGAACCCAAACAAACTGACGTTTCGCAAGACATTGCAACCGAGAAGACGGTTTAAGATCCTCTAAGACAAAGATTGACCTTCTTGGAAAGGACACAAACACTTACTCCGAGTAATAACAAAATCAGTCAAGCGGTAACAAAAAGATAAGGTTCATTAATCACGCTAATCGCTATTGGTATAAATATCGTCATTTACACTTTTTTTTCTTTCAGTGACATTTACCACTCTGAAGATGCAAGCTGCAATGTCTTGCGAAACGTAAGTTTGTTTGGATTCACGAACGACAATACGGCAAAGGCCAAGTTTTACTTCTTGTTTTGGATCTCAAGAAGAGACTATGACCAAGCCTAAGTCTGGGTGTTTTACTACGACGCGGTTCAAGCCGAAAGTCGCTTATAATCATAAACATAACAACTTCGAAAGCTTAAGATTTTATATGTTTTAAATAATATTTCTGATACTTCCATACGATTATGTTTACAAAAATTTAAAAAAAAAATTAGATATTGTTTATTGTTGTTATTTAAAAATGTAGTACGTCTAACGCTCGAAGAGTGAAGACGTGACTTAAGTTGCTCCTGCAATTTAAAGTTATAAATAGTGAAACACAGTTAATTAAAGTTGTAATAAACACAAACTTCTTAAATTGATTACTAAATACATAATTGGTAAATAAACATAGATAAAATGAAGTGCAATCATTGTAAACAAGAAATGAATGGTGATGAGATAAAATGTCATGGATTTAATGAAAATTACCATTACATTTGCTCGATATCCAAAAAAACGCATCGCTCAAAGTCAAGAACAGCTAAAATAGCGTGGATCTGTTTGATTTGTATTTGTAGGGAACAGAAGCAGTCAACTTCTGAAATATCTAATTTTGACGAGATGCATACTCAAATTGAACAAGAAATAGATGAGGAAATGAACCCTAATATAAAACGGTTCTTCAATAAAATAATACATTCTATGGAATTTATGTCAAAAAAATTTGACGATTTAAATAAAAAGTAGTGCAAAGCCTGGAAGATAATAAAAATTTAAAAGAAGAAATAAAACTACTTCGTTTATCTATTCAAAATAAGAACAGACAAATAGAAGTATTATCAGAACGATTAAATAAAATCGAACAATTTGGCAGACGTAAAAAGCAGACAAGAAAAATATAAAAAAAACTGTATTCAATGTTAACTTAACATCTGAAAATAGACAGTTATTAAAAGAAACCAAAAAAAGCATTCGCTTATAATTATAAATTTGTATGGGTTAAGAACGGGAGAATATTAATAAGAAAAGCCGAAAATGAGAAAATTATTAAAATATCATTGCTAGATAATATTGATAAGTGCATTGTGTAAAACAATCTAAATTTATATTAAAAGTAAATATTTTATTTAGTTAAAATAATTATTCTTTTTAAATTTATTTAATAATTTATGAACTTTTTACAAAATAATGATAATAATTTAGTTACATTTCAAAAATTTGTTGATATAAGCGAATGGGTTGTGTTTGTAAGCAACAAGAAAGTTATGCACAAATCGATAACGATATTTCATGTCAACATTAGATCGATAAAAAAATATTTTGATGAATTATTGGTACTGTTAAATAAAAGTAATTTTGATGTTGTATTGTTATCCGAAATTAATATAAAAGAAAGTGAATTTGAAGCGTATAAAATTAATAATTATAAATGTGTACAAAAACTGAGAAAGGGAAGGACTGGTGGAGGTTTAGTTATTTATTTTAAAAATTACATAGAACTTAAGGAAATCACAACTAACGCTATAAATTGTGAATGTATAAATTGCATATTTGAATTTCCGGATACAACCCAAATTAATTTACTCTTTATATATAGACCTCCTGAACTAAACATCAAAAACTTTATAAATGAACTAGATACGGTATTAGAAGTTAATAAAATTAGTGATGGAATATTAATTGGTGATATTAACATAAATTTATTAGACAGAAACAATACAATTGTGTGTGAATATGAAAATATGTTGTGCGGTTTAGGTTATATAAATGCGATTAAACATATTACGCGAGAAGAAATTAGAGATGGAGAAGTCAAAAGATCGTTAATCGATCATATATTCATAAGATCTAAATTCAAAAACATTAAATCAGCGGTAATAGAACACAAACTTTCAGATCACTACCTAGTAACTATACACATTGAAGACGGACTTATTTCTAAATCTAGCTGCTTGACAAAAAATTCCATCAAAAGGTATATTAAAAAAGGAATTAAAAATATTATAAATACACAACATTGGAAACTCTGAAAAATAGTAACATAAACAATTACACTAATAATATTATTACCACCTTTAAAAATATATTACAAAATAAAAGAAAAGGACAAGTTATACAGAAAATGGAAATTAAATCCAAGCAAAGTAAAATATAAAGAAAACAATAAACATTTTCGAAACATTCTAAACAACGAAATTCGAGATGCAAAAAACAAATATATTAGAAATAGAATAAAGAAAAATAATAAAACAAAAATGTGGACGACAAAATTCTAAAACACTTAGGAAAGACTACATCAGAAAAAAGTATTGTAAACAAATCAACAAATTAATTACTAACTGCATCAAATTATACGCAGTATTAAACAAGAATACATAGACTGCTCATTTTACGTACCAAAATGCAATAAAGAAAAAATGTTAAATATAATTAGAAAAAAATTGCAATTGAAAAAATCGCCTGGATAGACAACACAAAAATAAAAGATATAAAAAACAACAGCGACATATTTGTGAAGCTAATTAATAATCTATTAAATCAATCAATCAAAAATGGGATATTTCCAAACGCATTCAAAATTGCTATAACAAGGCCTATATATAAAAAAGGAGACCCGATGGATTATGGTAATTACCGTCCAATAAGTATACTTTCGACAATTAAAAAAATATTTAAAATTTATATTCGGGAACATCTAAAAAAATATTTAGAAGAAACGAATTAATTCATCCAAACCACTATGGTTTTCAAAAGGGAAAAAGTACCGAAAAACTATTGGAAAAAATTACTGATCTATATGATCATATACACGGCTAGATAAAAACAGATACACCATCGTAGTATTTATAATTTTATTGAAAGCATTTAATACAGTAAAACATGAATTGTTATTAAAATATATGATCAAATTTGGAATCAAAGACAATCAGTTATTATGGTTTGAAAGTTATCTAAAAAATCGACACTTCATGGTTAAAGTTGGTAACACATATAGCGAAATGAAGACGTCAGAATATGGAGTACCACAAGGAAGTAATCTTGGGCTTATACTGTTCTTGCTATATGCTTATGACATATTTACTTCAACAGAAGAAGCCAAATTGTACATGTACGCAGACGATGCAGTACTGTTTTACTCACATAAAGATATTAAAACTTGTGAACAAACTATACAAGAAGAATTAAATAAAATACTAATGTGGACCCATGGAAGAAATCTGTTTATTAATGAAGATAAGACTGTGACAATGCTCTTTTTAACATTACACATGGTAAAAACTAACAAAATAAACTTAAAAATTCATAATTGTTCATGTTTGTTATCACCTGGAAGATGCGACTGTAAAATAGTAAAGAATGTGAGTAATACTATATACCTAGGAATTAATATAGACCATAGATTAAAATTTGATAAACATATAGATTACATTTACGAAAAAATTAAAAAAACCACAGGTTGTTTTTGTCTATTAAGTAGATTCGTTGACACAATGTATATAACATATAAATCCTCAGTGGAGTCCATACTAAGATCACTACAAAGTAAAATTTTAAAAATAATTAATAAAAATACAACATTAAATAAAACCGATGTGTTAGAAAAGTGTGACACATTAACTGCAAACGGGTTATATAAGTATTTAAATTTAATTCAATATTTTGGTCACAACGAATATAAAATTATAGTTAGACATACCCACTCTACACGTAGAACAAAATATATTGTGCCTTATTATTACAATAAATACGGACAAAGAAGCTTGAAATGTTTCATACCAAGTTTATATGATCAAATTCCGGAAGTCATAAAAACAAATAAATTAGGGATTTTCAAAAAAGAAATAAAAAAATGCTTACAACGTAATAATTAAGAAAAAAAAAAGAAAAAAAAATATTTGTAGTTATTTTATATTTATGTTTTTTACAACGTATAAATTAAAAAAAAATTATTTGTTATTTTCATACTTATTTTTTAATGTTTAATTTTTCATTTATTATATATTATATTCACCATTTTAGTAATTTTAGTAATTATGCAAATAATATTATTAGTAACTACTAATGTATGTATCAAAATGTACAATGATTGTATGCACTCTTTAGGCGTTAAAATAATAATTAAAACTAAGTAAGTTTTTATATTTGTAATAGTATAAGTAAGGTACCAACAGATAAGTCTTCTTACTTTGTGGGACTTATAATTACGTAAATTTTATTCTGAAATAAAGCAATTTAATTCAATTCAATTCAATTCAATTGAGTACTTGAAAATACTATGCCTACAATTCTAATTAAACTTTAACTAATTAAAGAAAGGTATTTACCTATTTAACTGTATCAAAGGTCAAGTACAAAAGTTCAAACTTACCTGAGAATATGCTGAAGTTGTGCGATTTGACAATATTGAAATGCAGTACATGACGTGTTTAACATCTGATTCATGAGATGACGTAATATTGCTTAATTTTTGAAATTATCCCAATTGTTCTAATATTTTTTTACATATCCAATAACTAGAATATCGTAAAACAAAAGTAACGTAATTCTTCAGAAAAGTTACGTTGTCACTAACATCAAACGTATAAAAAAGTCGTAAACGCATTATCGCATTTCAAAAATCAAATTCATAAAAAACGTAAATGTACGTACGGATTCAAATCAATTGTTCGTATCTATAAACGATGATGACTTAAGAATATAAGTACAAAAGCGTATGCAATCTTTAAATGCATTCCGCAAATAGATTTGCAAATACAGTGAATAAAAGATGTTAATTAAAATCAGAAGAATTGAATCGAAGAAAATGTGTTCGTTACAACTTAATCTTTACATTTTTTCAGCAATTACAACAATTTCAAACAAAGAATTACAATCATTTTAAAACTACAAAAATCACAAAACTTTGAAATATCCCACATAACCAAAGTTAACCTTAATTGTCTAAAAAGTAATCATACTTTAACCTGAAAAGTTGACAAGCATGTGGTATCTTTATCGTGCCTTTTAGTCATTCATAAAAGTTAGTTCTACCGCGTGTCCTTAATGGTTAACTTATTCACAACAAATAGTTATTCCTAATAATACGCCAAATTGTAAACGTAATGGTTACTTTTTGTATAAGCTTAAAGTATAAAATATGGCGACCTATCTCGTTTCTTACCCACAGAGGTTGACTTTTGGATAACTTTTCAATAGACAACTTTAATTGTTACTCAAAAGCCGTTTTAAAAAGTTAACTTGATGGTAACCATAAAAATTAACCTATTAAGACACTTATTTTAAAAATATTTAAAAGCACTGCAGATGGAACCTGCAGTCATTGTTTCGCTAATTATTTGTTGTAATTATTATAAGTATATAGGATCCGTAGTTGTATACGCTGAGACTAATTATCTTAGAAAAACTTGTATTTGAAAAAAAACATTTTAGTGGAGTTGTAAGTGTAATTGATTATTATTAATTAGTGTTTGTAGGTTTAGTTACTGCTTACATTTATAATAAAAATCTAATTGGCTAACAATGAAATCCTTAGAAGTAAACTTTATTTAAGTTCCACCATTACCCTCGCACAACAGTTTTCTGGAATGTACTATTTTAATCCGATTATCGTCATAAACATTGTTCTTTTTTGTTTGTAGCCTAATGATTTTTTAAATTTAATTTCACCTAAAAATTATTTTTTTTAAACAAACTTTTTTATAATTTGTAATGTGGATCGATACAAAATCGTATTGACAATAGTTCAAATTATCGCCCTTAAATCGATAAAAAATATCAAATTTTTCTTCAAAGGCGTTTAGCAGGTTAAAGAGAAAGTATTAATAAACGCGATGGCATCTTAATGTTGATTGTAAAAACTTTTTTTGTCGTTTTTGTTTCATTCGTTACGGTAAATGATTAATTTAAGAACTTGTTTTGCATTGCGGCTGTGTGTCAACTGGGCACCAAACAATAGCCTTTGTGGATAATCCCTGTGTCGGTCTCTTCGACCATTCAAGGTCTTTTTCTTAGATATTGCAGTTTTAACGGAAATTTCATTTAAAGAATCTCATTCTGTCGATGCTGACAAAATTTTTTTAAAACAAATCGTTATTACTTTGAGCAGAGTTTAATATTCATTTCTGCTTTAACAAATCCGTTAAACAATTATAATATGAACTTGGCCTCTTGATAGCAAATAAGAAAAATGAATTTTTCCAAACAGACATACCGAACAAGTTTTGTATTTAAGCTTCTTTAATATTGTGACTCATAAAGGAGCTATATGCGCATCAATATCCAATTTTAAAAATGTAATACAGGCAAATTTTAGTGTTTCTTATTAAAGGATAGTTTATTTGCGATAAACGGTAAAAAAGTATTATTAATGTCGAAAGTGACAATACAATAATTGATCTAGTGCTTCAAATGAACTTTCTGGAATTAATTCAACAGTTTTTTATTATGTAGCCATCATTAAAAAAAATTAAATTTCGTAAAAAAAATTGTAACTTAAGTTTTCATGTCGCAGTTAACAATAAGGATATGACATTTGTACTGATTATTCTCAACTTCTTATTTAACCTCTTAAAGCACTTTTTTTTTTAAAAAAACCACAAAAGAATCATTTTTTTAAATTTAAGAAATTACATTTTTGAACTTTATTTTGGCCAAAAGTAATAACTAAACACAAAATAACTGTCTATAAACACTTATCTTTGCAGTTTTATAATTTTTACATATTACATTACAAAAAAAGTCTTTCACTACTAAATCAATAATAATTTTCAAAAAAAACGTTTCTTTGTTTTACAACTGGACGAAAAGTAATATTACTCTAACATTTTATAGCTTACAAGACAGATGTAAATAAAAAAAATCAAAAAGACCATTTTTTTCTTATGTTTCCTATAGCGATAGCCTATTTTGGCCCATTTAGCGTAATAGAATTAACTCGAGCATGCACGTTACGGGGTTAATTTAAACTTAACAAAAATAGATTTCAAGAATCATTGAATTAACATTAAACAAACGCCCACCGTTTGTAAAATTTAAAATTATGTTGTTGAAGTGGGAGAGAACGGGTATAGTAATTTAAATAACCACCGGGTTCTTTTAAGACTAGTTTAAAATTGAACGTCGTTTTTTTTTACCTGCTAGACAATCGTTCAAGTTTTGTTGATGTGCGTGCTGTACAAGTCGAGTGTTAACTTCGTGTAATTGTGTTATACTAAAAGTTCCAGTTATAAAGGTAAAACATCTATATACATATTTTTAACAGACACAAAAGAACACATAATTCATAATTGCAGATTAACGGTCAGTATACAAAAAGACATAGAAACAGGCTTTCTCTAAATTTTACATGTTTGCCCTGATTTTAAAATACCCAGATTTTTTACAATTTTCTAGATCGCTGGGAACCCTGTAAAAAATCAAATCAAATATAAATATTTGTGGTTTAGTTAAGTATTTTTTCTAATTTCAGCTTCCGTAAAATGAATAGTTTCCACAACTACAGAAATGGACGTTTTAGTGGCGACAAAGGTGTGGATTAGAAAATCGAGAAAAATATATATGTATTATATCGTATCGTATAAAATCTGTTTTTCAAGACTTGCACCTTTACTTTAATGTGTTTTATTTTCAAATGTTAACTATAAGATATCCGTTAAGCAGCCATTAATCGTTGAGCAACTGAAAAAATAGTATTTTTTTAAGCAGTTTTAAAATCCAACAATTATACATCTTTTACAGTTAACTTCAGGATGATTCTTGAATAAGTGCAAAAATTGTATATTTTAAACAGCTTTAAAATTAAATAGTAAAATACCCATTGAGATTAACTTTAAGTTATCCTAACGGGTTGAACGTTAAGCAAACAAAAATTAGTATCTTTTAGGCAGTTTTAAATACCAACCAATAACAATCACTTTCGATTAACTTTAGATTACCCTAACAGGTTGAACGTTGAGCAAACAAAAAATGGTATCTTTTTAGTAGTTTTAAAATTCAACTATGCACCGGGCATTTTGATTAACTTTAGGTTAGCCCAACAAGTTATCCAATGAATAACTAAAAAGAAGTATCTTTAGAGTAGCTTTAAAAGTGGACAATAAGTTGTCCGTTTCGGTTAATTTCGGGTTATCCTAAAAGGTTGACCGTTGCATACACGCAAGGTCAGTATAAGAGTATCTTATGGAGGGATTAAGTGGGACATAGTTCACCATTGGGTGTACTTTTGGGTACTCTATGATCACATTTGCCAATCCAAAGCGGTTACCTTTATTACGACTTTTGGTTACTTTTGGCTGTGTGGGATAAAAATAAATTGATAATTACAATAAAAATAGGCAATTGAGCATATCAAAACAAGTGGTATACTTAGATTTACAACATTTATAAAACGTATAAAAGATTGAACTTTTTGGTATGAATCAAGAAATCAATTGCGATAAACTTTTGACAATTATTAGCGGATTAAAAAAAACAAACTTTGTTTTTTAAAAATTGCAATATAAATTGATTGAACAATAATATCAGGGTTCTTACGAAGACTTTTTAGAGCTGACTCTTCCGACTTAGAAATGTTGGATTTAGGAATTTTAGATGCTTCAAGGATTTTGCCAGTGTTAATACGAATGGGATCTAAAATGTGGCGAGGAAGATGTCACAAGATAGATTTTGATAATGTTTCGTTGATTGCCAAATCTCCATTCTTTTTCAATAGGAAATTCTGAGAGAGCATAGAAATCATCAAACACCCCAATAACTTCTATCGTGATCATGATTTCGGGCTATCCCCTCTTTGGTTCACGGTCATTAGTCTCTTTTATATACGGAGACTATTTCTTCTTAAGTCGTTTTGTTAGACTTTCGTTTGCTTTTTCAAGGTATCGCTTTCTTTCTTACCTTTTTAGAGTTTAGATTATGGCTTGTTTTACAAATTGATAACCTAACTTTTGAGAAGTTCTTAGTTAGATTTCGTTTGCTTGTTTGAGTTTTGCGATTTATCTCATGTTCTGATGAACCCCTTTACAAAATTGGGCGAAACGTTCGCAACTTCGGTTACAACAACAATGACACGGTCCAAACCCGGAAGACATTCTTATCATAGTATAGATTCCGGCTGTGGAAGCGTTCGCTATTACACTGCAATATAAATGATTTAAAATTAATTCGCTCCATAACAGTTAACAGTAACGCCATATCAAATCAAATTATTAGTTATACAAAGTTACCGGTCTGATGTGTTCTATTATTTAACGGTACGCACAAAAAACTCGCTCTAGAGCGACAAAACAAAAAGTAAGCAAAAATCAACATAAAACTAAATGTTCATAGTCAATTATTATATTAGAACGAGTATATGACAGGTGGAAACTCAATTAAAATTTAAAAAAAAAGAAACGATGTTTAAGTCAATGTCAAATTTGACAGATTTATTGATAAATGTAGTACAAACATTACGTTTCTGGTATTCGTTGTGCTATGCTTTACTTTTGACGTGTGTTCCTATGTAGTTTTTAAACTAAAAAGTTGTAAGAGAAATCTATCTTTACACAAATTTGGTTGTATTTGAAAATCTTAACAATTGATTTTTATTTTAAAAACGACATTTAGTTAGAACAAATATTTATTTATGTATTACTAGTATACATTTACAAAATATTTATACATATCATGTAAATCCAAGCAAAGAGGGACAGATGTCTTTATACGCTGGTTGGCATACCAAACTAAATAATTAAAGTTAAATTAAATTTTTAAACTTATTGACTAAACTATACTTAAATAAACACAAAATAAAACACAATTATTTAACTTTTCGAAGTAAAATTATATTTTCTATGAATTTTCTTCTAATTCTTTTATTTTTTGTACTATCTTGAGATTATTTAGCAATGAATTAAAATATTTATCGCTACAATCTGACACATATTATTATTTACAGTTTTACATTTAGTACAAGGTTCTTTGTTTTGCTGGTAGATTCTTAAAATTTTTCTTTGAGTACATCATTATATTAGCACAGTGATTCAAAACTAAATAATCGTCTTACATTACATGGCATTTTTCTTTATCAAAATAAATTTTGTTAACATGTTTTAATATTTTATTTATATTTAAATTATTATTATTTAAATTTATAGAATACATACAATAAATATTGAAACGTTCCAGAAGTTATTCGCAACTTCGAGAGCCTTCGCGAGGTTTTCTAGAACGTTCACCGAAGGATGCGGAACATACGGGAACGATTTGCCACAATGTATGAATACTGTGCAAACAAATCCGAGGTCAGTTATTTCCGTAATGCAAAGACGGCAGTGTTAAGAAGACTACTCAAGTGGAAATAAATAAGTGAATAACGCGTGTTATACATAAATCATGTTTCAAGCTTATGAACAAAATTTAAGTACTTAATAAATCAATTTAATAAATATTTTGTTTTTACATGTTTCTTACATATGATCTTCCCATGTTAACTTAAAATCAAGAACAATGCCAATATGTTTACACTTTTGAACTATTTCAATTTCCTCTCCTGTTATTTTTATACTTATTTAATCAAGTACACTTTCCCTATCTTTCCTATCTGTCGTAACAAGTCTTTAAAAAAATTATTATTTTTCCACTGTCCCTATAGTTACTGAAAGTTATAATTATACAGTTTTTTGTTTGTTTAAAGATAGCTTATTTAGTGCTAGTAAATCAGAAATTATATTCAGATATAAATTCATTTTAGTTAACGAAATTTTAAATTAAGCCTAAAACAATTTTAAGTAGCTAATTACTTTTACTAGCAAGCTTTAAAATTTGTTTTGTTCTACGTACATTTCGAAACTAGTAGGCAGAACACCACAAACTTCATATGTGAAAAGATCGGATCGAACTATGATTTGAGTTTACTCATTGGTAAATGTAAGAATGTTTATGTTAACTTTGCAATACAGGAAGGACCCCACAAGATCATTAACTTGGATAAAAATTTAATAAACGGAGCTCTTAAGTATACAAAAATGCTAGTATATATCGAGGACCTCAAAGATGTTACTAAAAGAAAAGCCCTTACTTTATACCGATATACGAGCGACTATGTTTACGTAATTATTGATGTGTATATTTGTGAGATATAGCTATGCAAAAAATCAAATAAACAGTTTTATCTCGTTCTCACAGTTCTTTATTCCAGTCCTCACTGATTCAGCAAAGAACCTCATTATAATATCTGACTGCTGTTGTTTTCGGGTGTTCTGCGTTGTCAATTGGTTTTTCTCCTTTTTGACGACGTTTCGACAAAATCACATTTGTCGTTTTCAGATCTTCGTTTGTAACCGTTTGCTTATGCTTCTTGTTACTTGAACACTAATTTCGTTGGTATCGCTGTGATGATTATATACTCTATTGTTTTCATGCGTGGTTGCGCTCGATTGCTTTTTCGCTTGACTGCGTGTTACAGGTCGTTGTGTAATTCAAGTTCTAAAAAAAAGTGTTGACCGTGAGAACAATCATTGTTGCCAGAAGAAATTTGTTCAAGTTGGTAGATTACTTCGATAAATTTAAAAGATATTTAGTAAATTCAATTTTTTAAGGTTTTTAATAGAAAAATTTAAATACGTAAGCTTTTTCTTGAAATTTTAAATGCTGTAATTTTTAATGTAGTATTTAAAAACACTTAGTATTATTTACTGGTATCGGTATCAAATTAACATCTATCTATACCTACTTATAAAATTTGAAATATGTATACAAATAAGAAGTACGTATCAAAAACATCTTACTGGTAACTATTCATTGTTTATAGTTACATGTACATCAAAATTCAACAAATTCTTAAATAACAATTGTTTGCTGAAAATATATCAAACGCTCAGAGGTCAGTGATTTGAAATATTATATATATTTATACCTTGATAACGCATTATAAAAAATAAAGCATGCAGTACGTGTTTTAAACGTAAACGTAATTCTGTTGAGACTAAAGTACAGCTCCACTTTGCAAACATGATAGTCGGAAAATATGTCAACTAAAAAAATTAATTTGAAATTTTTGCCGCTATAAATAATTTGTCCAATCATAATTGAGAATTCGAAGTTGGTACATTCACAATTAAAAGTTGCTTAAAAGTAAATTATGACAGTTTACAGCTGACATTTTCCGCGTGCGTTTTATTAATTACTAATTCCTTTTATTGTGTGCCAGTGTTACTCTTGTTTATTAAAATCAGTTTCTTTGAAGACTACTTTGTTGTTTTATTTGTGAAATACAGGTATGTATTTACAAATGTTTTAATAACTTGTAATTATAATGTAAGTTTTACGTTTGAAGGTTATTATTATTATTATGGCTGGAATTACGAAGAAAACTATCCATTCTGAGGCTCGAAACATTATCAAAAATGTTATTCAGTTCTTCGATAGTCAAAAAGCTGCTGGTGAATGGGCATTCCCTTTGGACAAGGCAACCGAACTTGCAGCGGCTGCTGTTGGGAAATCAGTGGCTACTATTTTGAGAATCAGAAAAGAAGCTGCTGTTACTGACGGTAATATCCTAGAATCACCTTCGAAAAAAAGGAGAAGCGAAGGATCCAACAAAATAGTGATGGATGAGTGCGATTTAGGAATTTTAAAAAGAATAGTACAAGAGGTTTACACAGTTGACAAGCAAGTGCCAACATTAAAAAATTTAGTGAGTAAAATGCAAGACAAGATTAATTATACTGGCGGACAAGAAACCATTCGAAAACATCTTTTAACAATCGGCTTCAATTTTAAAAAATGTGAAAACCGACGAAAATTGCTCATGGGATGCAATGATATCGTAGCTTGGCGTTCTCGTTATCTACGAAAGTTGAGAGAAAACGCTGCTCTTGGAGAAAATAAAAAACCAATTACATATTTAGACGAAACTTTTATTCACCCATCTTATGGGGTCAGTAAGTGGTGGCAGTCAAAGGACCAACCAGGTGTATATAAAGCTGATCGTTCTGGCCAGCAGTACATTATTGTACACGCAGGTGGTGCATATGGATTTGTTAACAACGGGTTTAAATTTTTAGTGAATACTGGTTCATCGGAAGATGACACAAGTTTAGAAGAACATGAAAGTGATTAATAAATCTGTTTAAATAGGTACTTGTTCAATTAATTTTGATTTCAATGTAAGGATTAATTTGTGTTACTAAAAATTGCCAAGCTAATAACTTATTCGTTTATTCAACAAAATATCAAACTTGAATACAATTAAGATAAGCAAAAGGAATTTTATAAATCTTAAGTTATTTAAAACTGTTTCTGTAAAATTTAATATTGTTACTAAAGATTGTATATTCATGTTTTGGGTTTTAAGTTTAATAAAGTATTTCTTTTATGGATATCCCACAAAACCATAAGTTCCATGTAGGTTCGATAAGCATTCCCAAATATTCATTTCTAAAGCATGCCAATAGTAGTTTGTGTATGGACTTCTAATAACACACTTAATTTAAAACGTATTCTATAAGAATGCCTATATAAGAAGAATAAAGTACTCTAATAGATTCTTTTAAAAACACTTCTATAGGAATACTATATTTAATTTAAGAAAGAAGTGCTTATAGCAGCCTTAAAATTGACAGTTGATTGGAACCACTAAAGTATTAGAAATGTAGCATTCTAATGGCGTTCCCATATTGATTCTATAACAATGCATATAGAAAGAGAATAAAGTACCCTAAAAGATTCCTTTAAAATCACTCCTATAGGCCTTCTATATTCATATAAAAAATAAAGTGTTTATAGCAGCCTTGACAATGTATTAAAATTCAAGTATTACGATTAACATGATAACATTCTTTTAGTGTTTTAGTACCTCTAAAATCGGTTTAATCGTTCTTTATTTGAGATAAAAAAATATAATTTTTAATATCAGAAAAAACCGTTTGTACAAGTTGCTAAATTGTAATACCTAAACAAAAATAACTTCCTGTAGAGATTAAACGCCGACATCTAAATTTTGTTGATAAAGATATGTATGCAATAAAAAACCTATGAATTTGCGTTTGATACTGTAAATGTAGATAAGATAATTTGATTTCTAAGAATTGTGACGAGATATGTACCGACTACCGAGTTTGATTCACCAGAAACGCTTCTAAGTAAGTACTTATACGATTACGGGTATATGCAGTTTTACGTTTACGAAAGGAAGACGACTTCGGACTTAGTCTATATTTGTAAATGTGTTCTTTTTTTGTGCTGAATTAAAGAAGAAAAAGCTATTAGAAGTTCTGCTGATTTAAGTAAAAGTAAGTACAAAAAGAAACAATTGACAACATATCTATTTTTTTGTACGATCATCATATCCACGTTTTAGCGCTTTATTGTTATTGTTTATTTTTTACTTGGCATCCAGTTATTTTTTTAGAACAGGGGTGGCCAACCTGCGGACTTAAACTTAAAAAGCATTGTAATAAAAAATTTATTTTATTCATAAAAAGAAACATATTTTTGATATGAATCTAGTGAAAATGCATGCGACTGATAATAGATAATAAAAAATAATTAATCGCATAATTTTGTTATAGAGTTAACCCAAAGTTGATTCAAAGGAGTTCCTATAGATGTTATTAATGAGAAGGTGTTCCAATGGCTACGTCATGGCAAAGCAAGATTAAAAAATGAAATAGTTAGGATGATGCAGCAAACTACAAATTCGCAAACCATCGATTAAAAATTATTATAGTTTAGACAAAGATACTGTACAAATTTTTTAATAAAAAAATGACTTAAAATTAATCATTTCATGCTTTTTGTGTTTCTTATGGTATGCTATTAAAACCCTGTAAAAGCATGCAAATCAATTACCTTTTAGTCGTTAACTTTGTCATGCTATTCTACAACATAGGAAAGTACTACATTGGCACTATTTTAAAGCATTCTAATGGAACGTGAAAACTTCTACCTTTGGCCTGCTTTTGTACAACGTCTAATAGGACTCTATAAGCACTAACTGTACAGCATTCTACTGGAGTGTCAAAACCTATCTCTAAACATAAACCATTCTACTGCTACAGGAAGGCTTTCAGTAATATTAATACTGCCTCTATGCTTCTAAAAGCATTATTATGGAACCTATTTGGTTTTGTGGGATGTTTCTTTCTATTTTGTAAAGAAAAAAATAAGTTACACTGGTTATGCAGCACACAATACATTTATGTGTATCCAACAATATACATTTAAATTAAGCGCCCAAATACTTTTTTTGGGATTGTACCATACAAGCTACTGTAGCGCCGGTATCCCCTCTCTAACTATCTTGTTTGCTCTGTGAACCTGTAGATATACCTTTAGTAGTTTAGTCTACGACAAACATTTTAAAATTCAAATATTACTTTTTTTAAGCTTTCGCATCACAAATAATTTTTGTTCTCATACCTTAAGCAGTTTTAAAAAATTTCTAGTTTGTATACAGTTTTTTAATTTATGTTACTGCAAGTTAGTTGATTTTTTCTTTAACAGACAAGTTTTATAATAAACCAAAGTTTTCTCGTCAGTAATTTTACTCAGAAAACTGAAATTATATAAAACCTCCAAAATTTTAAGTTTTTAATTTTTTTATGCCAGTTTATCTTACAAAGTTATAGATATCTACCTGTTTGATAAAAAAAATTACTGTCAATAAATATATTCTTGTGCTTTCAATCAAACGACATTTACAAATAGTGTCAAGTTGTTAGTCTTTATATTTTTTTTATATTTTTACCTAACGACCACATTGTAAGATTTCTTTTATTACAAATTTTACTACTAAACGAACAACTACATTTTGATAATATGTATATTGTTTTGGTTTTGTTTATTGTTTTTTCGTGTATATTTAATACTAAAGTATGTTTATAAAAGTTCGAAATTTAAAACGTCCCATACAGGAAACTCCAAAATTAGACAACGGGGCCAGCCCTGGGCCATTACTGGGAAATCTAAGTTTGGCGTACCTGTATTGGCCTAGATTTGGCCCAGGACTGGGTAGCTCAGCCTCGGTCATTTCATGGAAACCCAAGCTTGGGCCAATTCTTACCCAAGCTTGGCCCACGCTTGCATAACCCATCCTTGGCTATTCTATGAAAACCCAAGCTTGGACAAAGACTAGTTCACCCAGCTTCGGCCATGCAAATTATTAACCAAGCTTGGATAACCCATTCTTGGCCATTCCATGAGAATCCAAGTTTTGGCCAAGCCTGGATAACCCAGTCTTGCTATTCCATGGGGACCCAAGCTTGGTTTAAGACTGGTTGACCCAGCCTCGGCCAAGGCAGGATTATCCAAGAAAATAGCAATAATAATTTTTTTCAACGTTAAAAATTTTTAAAAATTGGTTAATAAGTTGAGTTATGATAATATCGAAAGTATAGAATTGAAACTTGAGCTGTTCGGTTACGGCGAGATTCGGGTATTTTCGTTTAGCGCAGCCGCCATCCTTGTTTACACCATATGATAGTTAAATGTAAGATTTTTCTCATTGCTAGAGTAGTAAAGGTGATGAATCAAATCTCCGAGTTTCAGTTATACAGTCATTCAATGTTAGTACTTTTTAACCTTCGGATTACCAAGCAATTTTTGAGGCGCCGATTACCAAGTGGGGTCAGATTTGACCCCAAGTTTTTTTTCTTATTTTGTAAAGAAAAACCGATTAATTTGTAATGGTAACCTTTATTAATATTTTAAATTAAAATTAAATTTCATATAAACTAATAAAAATATAAAAATAAAATGTAAACATAAATTAGTGAGGGCAACAACTATTACATATGAATGTAGTTTTTTTCTGGCAATGTTGTTTACATACAAAGAGTTTGCACTTTTCACATGTCTCCGAACATTTTTGTCATTTGCTCTTGGACATATCGTCTTGCGGTCCCACTTCTTCTGGTTCTGTGTCTGCCAAACAATATTTTTTTTACGTCGCAAAACAAATAACAATTGAAATTTTTTTTATATATTATTAAACATTGTTGAAAGAAACTCAGCTAAAAAAATATTGGGACAGTTGTAAAAAAAACTTAAGAAAAGACAACAAAAACAACACGTCTGGGGTCAAAAAAGACCCCAATGGTAATCGGAAGGTTATCTAGAAGAAAAAAACCTTCAAATATAATTTCTTTCGTTTACTCCGCAGTTATCACGAGGCTAGGCTACTAAAAGTAATTATGTCTGATTCTTACCTTACAGTTTAAAGATAGCGTGCGTTAAATAAACCAAAAAAGTTTTGAATAAAAAAATTAATTTAGGTGTTAACCGGCAAAGTTTAAATACGCAAAGTGTAAACATCAGCTGTGGGAGTGACGTTAATGACCCTAGTAATACAGAAAATCAAAAAATATCGAACAAAAGGTGCCAAAATGAGTTGAGCTTGAATGTGAACCTTACTAGACGATACCCAATCAAAGTTCTTTGTGAAGCTAGTAAGTATTTACGTACATCTTGTAATTAACCTTTTAATAGTTATCAAATTTGGATTTTATTTTTTATAAGTTTTAAACTGTGTGATTTTTCATATTACATTGTACAACTTATTTTTTTTTCACAGATGTAATTGAATTTAGTTTTACAATAGAAGTAATGATGCCTAGTGTTATTGTAATTATGTAACATAATTTATTGTCATTTCAGAGGATCATGCCCAAGAATTACCTCGCTTAAAAAAATCGTACAAAACAAATCACAAGCTTAAAGAAAGTGAAATTACCGTATTAAATTCTACTCGCTCAGTTGTTAGCTTAACAACGGCCCTTGAAAACGAAAGAAAATCAGCCAAACGACACCGTTTCAGTCAGCGTTGCCAGGTCTGAGGATTTTTCCTCAGATTTGGGGAAAATAATCTCTATTGGGAAAACGAGGAAAACTTTTTGAATATCACTGAAATCTGGGGAATTTGAAAATTGGCATTGGCTTTGTTTTAATTTCATTGAATTACAAGTTTTACTAGTTTTAAAATTTTTTTTTATTGATAAACGCTACGCCACTGCGTGTTGTTTAACAATTCGTATGCGTTGGCGGGAACGAACCAAACTTGCAATTTTGCATTTTAAAAATGCAAATTTGCAAACTCGAACGTTCTTGTTGCGGTTGCTTATGCTAGTTTTTCGTTTCTTTTCTTGATTAAATAAAGCTATTATAATTGAATTTCTCAATTTCTGCCTTTGTGGGAATTACTATCAGGTAAGTACACATAATATAAGACATACGTACATATAAATAGTTACAATTGTTTTTTGTGCTGAGTGCTGACGGCCAAGTTTCCTCTTTCTGTAAGCATTTTTTAAAAATTCTTAAAGCACTTTTTTTAATTGGTTCTGTCCATACTGTAGAACTAGAACAAGTCTTCTAGTTTCTAATTAAAAAATCTGAGAAAATACTGTACGGGTTAACAAATGTTATCTTATCAATAGATCAACATGGACAAGTTTTTAATAAATAAGAAAAAAGAAAACCATCCCAGCACCATTACCATAGAACAACCTATGAGTGCATCATATTCCGAAGTCGATATTCTTCAAAGTAAGCAGCCACGATGTAACTCGGGCCCTGAAACGACGGAAATAATAGAAATGGATTGCATTTCCCCAGAAGAGGATATGCAGATTCCCATTGAACAACAAAAAACTGAAAAAAGAAGAAATATGCACATAAATACAGATCTGAATGGAAGCACTGTGAAGAATTTAAAAGTTGGTTGGAAGAAAGTTGCTGTGGTAAAAATTACTTTAGGTGTAGCATTTGTAATAAAGACTATATTGGTGGTTTATCTGCTCTGAAAAAACATAATATGGCGAAAAAACATGTCGCTAAATTAAATGCACTAAGTGGCACACAGAATGTTTCTAAAACATTCAAAACTGTTAAAATCAACATTGTAAAACAGAATGAAATCAAAATTGCGGCATTTATTGCAGAGCACAATATTTCTATTAATTCTGTAGACCATCCCACAAAACCATAAGTTCCATGTAGGTTCGATAAGCATTCCCAAATATTCATTTCTAAAGCATGCCAATAGTAGTTTGTGTATGGACTTCTAATAACACACTTAATTTAAAACGTATTCTATAAGAATGCCTATATAAGAAGAATAAAGTACTCTAAAAGATTCTTTTAAAAACACTTCTATAGGAATACTATATTTAATTTAAGAAAGAAGTGCTTATAGCAGCTTTAAAATTGGCAGTTGATTGGAATCACTAAAGTATTAGAAATGTAGCATTCTAATGGCGTTCCCATATTGAATAAAGTACCCTAAAAGATTCCTTTAAAATCACTCCTATAGGCCTTCTATATTGATATAAAAAATAAAGTGTTTATAGCAGCCTTGACAATGTATTAAAATTCAAGTATTACGACTAACATGATAACATTCTTTTAGTGTTTTAGTACCTCTAAAATCGGTTTAATCGTTCTTTATTTGAGATAAAGAAATATAATTTTTAATATCAGAAAAAACCGTTTGTACAAGTTGCTAAATTGTAATACCTAAACAAAAATAACTTCCTGTAGAGATTAAACGCCCACATCTAAATTTTGTTGATAAAGATATGTATGCAATAAAAAACTTATGCATTCGCGTTTGATACTGTAAATGTAGATAAGATACTTTGATTTCTGAGAATTGTGACGAGATATGTACCGACTACCGAGTTTGATTCACCAGAAACGCTTCTAAGTAAGTACTTATACAGTTACGGGTATATGCAGTTTTACGTTTACGAAAGGAAGACGACTTCGGGCTTAGTCTATATTTGTAAATGTATTCTTTTTTTGTGCTGAATTAAAGAAGAAAAAGCTATTAGAAGTTCTGCTGATTTAAGTAAAAGTAAGTACAAAAAGAAACAATTGACAACATATCTATTTTTGTACGATCAGCTTATCCACGTTTTAGCGCTTTATTGTTATTGTTTATTTTTTACTTGGCATCCAGTTATTTTTTAGAACAGGGGTGGCCAACCTGCGGACTTAAACTTAAAAAGCATTGTAATAAAAATTTTATTTTATTCATGAAAAGAAACATATTTTTGATATGAATCTAGTGAAAATGCATGCGACTGATAATAGATAATAAAAAATAATTAATCGCATAATTTCGTTATAGAGTTAACCCAAAGTTGATTCAAAGGAGTTCCTATAGATGTTAATAATGAGAAGGTGTTCCAATGGCTACGTCATGGCAAAGCGAGATTAAAAAATGAAATAATTAGGATGATGCAGCAAACTACAAATTCGCAAACCATTGATTAAAAATTATTATAGTTTAGACAAAGATACTGTACAAATTTCTTAATAAAAAATTACTTAAAACTAATCATTTCATGCTTTTTGTGTTTCTTATGGTATGCTATTAAAACCCTGTAAAAGCATGCAAATCAATTACCTTTTAGTCGTTAACTTTGTCATGCTATTCTACAACATAGGAAAGTACTACATTGGCACTATTTTAAAGCATTCTAATGGAACGTGAAAACTTCTACCTTTGGCCTGCTTTTGTACAACGTCTAATAGGACTCTATAAGCACTAACTGTACAGCATTCTACTGGAGTGTCAAAACCTATCTCTAAACATAAACCATTCTACTGCTACAGGAAGGCTTTCAGTAATATCAATACTGCCTCTATGCTTCTAAAAGCATTATTATGGAACCTATTTGGTTTTGTGGGATCTTACGCAACTCATAAAATCTATCTGTGAATCTGGAATGGAACGTTCACAAATAGATGAAATGTCTTGTAACAGGACAAAATGCACAGCTATTATTAACAACATTTTAGGTCAAAGCTCAAACAAGCTTTGGCAATTTAATACATAAATTAAAGAGCACTTATTTTTCTCTGTTAGTAGATGAATCAACTGACATCTCGGCAGAAAAAAGTTTGGCTTTTGTGGTTCGGTATAAGAATGAAAATTTTAACATTAACGATGAATTTCTTGGTCTTATTCCAATTAAAGATGCTAGCTCCAAAAATGTATATAAAATCATTGTAAATTTTTTTAATGAAAATGAAGTACCTTATAGAACAAATTTAGTTGGTTTTGATGCAGATGGTGCTAACCAAGGATACTAAATGAATAGTATTGCTCGATTCGTATTCTCGCAATGTAAGCCGCCCCTTTCCCGGAAATCTTGACGCGTGACGTCAGCCGGAGACCACATATCGGCTCGCTGATTATAAATAGTGCTTAAATACACTTTAAATCCAACGGTTTTGCGATTTTTTTAATAGTAATTATTACATTTGTTGATGTTTTACTGATTCAAGTACGTGCCTACAAGTTGCTTATAAGAATTTCGAATTATTATCAGGTTTAATTTAAAATGTAAACTTATTTACATTATGTTAGATACTGAGGTATTTGGTTGCGATAACAACCCGATTGCAACCTAAAATAAAAATTTTAGGATTATATAGATTTAGTGTCCATTACAATTAAAAATGAATGGATTAGGCGTTGTAAAAGGGCTGATAACATGAACCCTAATACTAGCGTAATTTGTTCTACTCATTTTACAGAGGAGAGTTATGAACGAGATTTACAAAATGAATTATTAGGTTTTTTAAATAAAATTGATTAATATAAATTTAGTAAACTTTAAGGTAAAAAATTACATTTAAACATAATTAAGTTAAAATTAATCTGCTGTTTAAATTATTTTCACTTAAACGGAAAGAAACTTTCACAAAAAATTAATAGCGTTTGCTGTTTGATGCATTTACTTTGAACATTTCCACGGTGATTCTTTAAAAAAAAAGCCCGCAAGTTGTAAAAAAATTAAGTATTAAAATTAAGAAAAAAGAAAACATTTCTCTGGACATTATTATGGCGTTTTGCAAATTAAGGACCATTATCAGAATGAACTATGAATATATAAAGCTTAGTGAAAAAAGACGTGGAAAGAAAACAGCAAATACAACAGCTCAAGAAACCGATGAAGAAAGAATAAAACGAAGAAAATTAAATAAAATTTCAAAATAAACTTGTAGTGTGTTGTTATTTTTTGGAGTTTACTCCTTAAGAATCGATTTGCATATATAAGGGGCCCGGTATGAGAAAAAATCTGAGGAGTAAAATCTATCGATGAATGACCTCGTTACGTTTTTGGTGCGCATCCTATGTCGCGCAACTTTCTAATTTTACTTATATTGCTGTTTTTATTATAAATATCAATAATTAATATTGTTATTGTGAAGTTTTAATCTTTATCATTGTGTTCCGCTAAAGTGAACTGAAAGTATTTTCAAATAACTATGGCAGAAAGAGGTGTAGATGATATTTTATTTTTGTCAACCTTCAATTTGAATACATTTATTTAACCAATAATAGTACACTTTATTTTGTCCATAAATTATAAAATTAATAGAAATTTTTCTGTAGTTCAATTTAAAACTGAATGCATCCACGTCTTTTTTTTTCATTAAGCTTTATATTTTTATAGTTCATTCTGATAATGGTCCTTAATTTGTTCAAAGTGAATGCATCAAACAGGAAATGCTATTTATTTTTTGTGGAAGTTTCTTTCCGTTTAAGTGAAATTAATTTAAACAGCAGATTAATTTTAACTTAATTATGTTTAAATGTATTTTTTTACCTTAAAAAATTATAAAAAAAACATCAAAACTAATTAATAAAAAAAAATATTTCGATTATGAACATTATTACCATTACTTGTTAAATCAAAAGTTGTCAAATTTACTCAAATAAAATATTTAGAAGCCTTTTAAAGTGCATCTTAATACAGATTGTAATAGAAGTATAGAGAGCGAGGTCTCCGCGTGACGTCAGCGCGTCACATGATCTCGGCAGAATAAATCGAGCGATCGAGCAATCCTACTCATTTAGTATCCTTGGGTGCTAACACGATGATGGGGGTTAATAACTCCTTAAAAACGCATCTTTTAAACGATGTTCCCAATTTATTTGTTATAAAATGCTTATGTCATTCCTTGGCATTATGCGCTTCATACGCGTGTCAGAAAATTCCAGATTCTGCTGAAAAAATGATTCGAAGTATACATTCATATATGTAGAATTCTTTCAAACGGCAGTCAAAATACAAAGAATTTCAAGTTTTTTTCAATGTAAAACCTCATAAAATGTTACGTCCATCGCAAACAAGATGGCTCTCATTGAATTCTGTAGTAGGTCGAGTTTTAGAACAATTTGAAGCTCTTAAACAGTATTTTAGAGTTGAATCATTTGATCAAGCTTCAGGAGCTTCAGATATCAATGATATGCTAAACAATCCTTTAAATAAACTTTACCTTGAGTTTCTTGAGTATGTACTTCCAATTTTTGTGAATATGAATTTAGAGTTTCAATCTGAAACGCGTAAAATCCATTTTATTTATCAACGAATGGCTGATGCTTATAAACTTTTACTTAGTTTTTATATTAAAAATAATATTTTAAACAAAGTAGGATTAAACAAGTTACAGTACCGTAATCCTGAAAATTATCTTCCATTAGATCAAATATATTTAGGTCCAAAAGTTACAACTGCATTAAATGCAAATACTTTAACGGATAGCGAGAAGCACAATTTTAGACTTAAATGTCTTGAATTTCTTATTGAAGGTGCACATCAAATTTATATGAGGTTCCCATTTCAATCTCGCGAGGTAGAGGTTTTTAAGTTATTGACAGTTCTCAATCCACAATATATAAAAAATGTTGAAAGTATTGGGCCGTTAGGAGTACTGTCCCCAAATATAGTTGCAGGTCTTAATGCATTAGATAGAGAATTTAGGTGTTTGAAAAACTCTGTTGAATTTAATTTTAAATTAAATGAAATGGAGTTTTGGAAAGAGGTATGCGAATCGAAGAGGGGCGATGGTAACCTTGTTTTTCCAGAGCTCGCTAGATTTATTAATACTATCTTTACATTACCGCATAGTAGTGCATGTGTGGAGAGAATATTTAGTACCATTAATTTAAATAAAATCAAATTACGTAACCGCCTGAGCACCACCAATACATTAAGTGGAATCTTACATAGCAAACGATTGATTATGGAAAATAATTCCAATTGCTATAATTTTCCTGTCACAAATCAATTAGTACAGAAACATAACTCTAGCATGTATGAAGGTACGGTTCTAGATTAAAAAAAAATTGTATAGGTATATTTTTTGTTTTGATTAATATGAATAATGCTAACAATTTTGTTTTCTTTTTAACCTTTTCACTTATTGACAGCAATTTGTATTTAAAAAACGGAGCTGGAGATTTTTTATTCAATCTGGGGATTTTTTCTGGAGATTTTTATTTCTTTCATCTGGCAACGCTGCCGTTTCTTCAGTCAACGACGACACTGAGTCTGGGTATTATTTCCCTGCATCGTGAAACTGAAAATGGCGCGGAAACTGCGTTTGATAGTACGACGGAATTTAAAGGTATTTATTATTATTTCATTGATTAGATGTCATTTCATAATTGAAATATGATGCATCCAACAAACATAGTAGTTTAAGATTTTAATACATGCACTTATGCTGATAACAAACCACGGTAACGTGATCCAAAGAAATAAAAAAACACTTCAAATCATAATATGGAAAAATTATCTTGAAATGTTTTACGTCTGCACTATTTATTTGTTTGCTGTGATTTATTAAATTACGTAATATTTAATTTAAAAAAATAATAATATCCGGGTTAATTATTGTACAATTTCTAAAATTCAACAATTACGATAACCTAAAAAAATTGCAACGTTTTATTCTATCTAAATTGAAAAGAAGCTTGAATTACCACATAAGATAACAATTTAAGAAGATATTGGAAATTCTTCAATATTCAGCAGATCCACCGCGTATACAATAAGCATGGAAAAACATCGGCGAAGATTGGTAATAAGTGTAACAATGTAAGTAACTACTTATCGGGAGCCAAAGACAGAGGGCGGAAGAGCTCAGCGCAACAGAGAACTAATGTTGAGATCAAGTATAAAACTGAAATTTACTGTATATGAACTATTTTATTCTTGTTGTAATGGTTCATATTAATTAGCATGATATGATAGGACATTATCATACTATTAAGAATATTGTATTTTTTATTATAAGTCAGAATAAGATTTAATACTTAAACGTATGTCTGCTTTTTTTTTAAATAATAATAACTGTACTAGCTAAATGTTAATATAATTTAAGACGAGATCTCGATAGTAATTAGAAAACTTTATGTAATTTAAATAGTACATAATACAAATAATAATAATAAAGTGTAAATACGTTGATACAATTATTTATTCCATCATTTTAATAATGCCTAATTCTTGGCATTTAGTTTTACGTTAGTTTTAGCAATTAAACGTGGCCCAGTACTGGCAACTAAGCATGGCCCAGTTCTGGCAATTAAGCATGTCCCAGTATTGGCAACCAAGCATGGTCCAGTCTTGGCAACTGAGCATGGCCCAGAGCTGGCGATCAGGACTGGACCATGATTATCATTCTAGACTTTTGCAAGGCTGGGCCAAGCTTGGCTTACAGGCTTGGCCCAGGCTTGTACGAACTTGGGCCGAGCCTGAGCCAAGCTAAGTACTAAGTACTAAAAGTACTAAAAGTTCTTAAATTTAAGTACGTATTCTTATTTTCTAGAATCTGTCTCTACTCAACTGTGCTTGTTTGTTCTTATTTTTAGCATGCAATTCTAAATGCAGTAAAACGTTTATTCTTATTTTTAACTGTCATTTGCTTATTCAGAGAATGCCAATATTCTTAGTACTTGTTTTGAAAAATTTATTTAGAATTAGCATTCTCATTTTTAGTTGTGAATTTTTAAATTAATTAGATTAAAAGGTAAATTGAAAAATAACTGGTCTTTTGAAGAGGCTCACCATAAACAACTCGCTTATAAGAGGTACACATTTGTTTAAATTATATCTTTCACTGGCGGGTTCTAAGTTACACAAATTTGAATGTAGTGGTACTAAAGTAATATCGTTTTGATATGTTCTATGCATATTGAATATTTTGTACCTATTACTACCACTATCGTAAACCACCCTACTAAAATATTTACGAATATTATATACAACCACTTTTAAAACTTGTGACCCTTATTCTTGCACAAAATTTAGCTACATGCAAAGGTTACATGTATTTTTATGCATTTGTGTTAACACGAGGTAGCCATCTTTGTTTTTGGCTTTATCAATTCGCATATTAATGCAATACGATTTTGTGCAATAACTGTCGAACGGAATTTAAAATAAAATTCGACAATGCCTAATTTTAAGCACGAGTTGTTCTAATGTGTTTTTTGATAAATTTTATTTAGAAATAGAATGATTCAAGAACGCCGTATCTTACTATCAAAAACGATTGGCGTAATTATAAGAAAAGACGTACTGTATTAAAGCACAACGTACTCATTATCAAGAAATGTAGTGATTCTAAATTTAAATAACAATTCTTAACTACAAAGATATTTATTTCAGTGTAGAATTATTATATATATTTTTATTAAAAAATTTATATAGGTAAGCAACATTTGTGTAATATTTTTAGATTAGAAGTAGACATTTAACAAAATGTAATTTAAAAAACAGTGTGTGTATATATAGTAGAACGTTGTTTACACAAAATGTTATTAGTATTGTAGTGTAAGGTTTAAACTAATTCACTCGTAATTTTTGTGTTTAACCCAACCCGGTATAAAAACGTAACATGCATTTATAAAAAATTACGTGTTTCTGAAAATGAAATTTTATTACTATGGTAATCCTAGAAAATTAAGAATTCAGTCGCAATTGTACGACGGTAACGGTTTATGTATTCTGAAAACGGCTTATTTTATGACAAAGCATGCAACAAAATCGATTAAAGTAGTACGCGTGTGAGAGTAAAGTGAAGAAGTGCGACATGAATAAAAAATAACATTCAATTGTTTTTATATCGAAAATATTTTCTCAAGATCACATGCATTTGATCTAATTCATACATAATTTCATTAGCGTCATTATTATCTATTTGTAGTATATTTTTTGTTAAATAACGTTTATATTTATTACTTGATCTCTTAATAATATTATTTAGTTTGTGCTTTTTGTACATATTTTGTAAAACAGTTATTAAAGTAGTTTAAATTTTCAATCACATAAACATAAAACATTAAAATAATTATTAACAAAAATAACCCAATATTAAATTTTGTCATTTCCGATGTAGACTTGTCTTTAGTATTTTATGATTTTTATAAAATAAAAAAAATACTTTTTAAGTTTATATTTAAATTTAGCAATAACACAATTTACTAATTTAAACAATAATTTTGTTATTATGAATAAATTGTGAATAGTTTCAAATTCTCAAAAACGTAATATGAGACAAAAATCGGTAAAGGTGTCAAACAAAGACAAAACGTAACACAAATTTTTGCTTCTTATTTAACAAAAATCGAATGGTGCAAAAAACGATTATTTGATGTATTGTGTAAAAATGGAAAGCTATAAAACATTCTAATACTATTCGATAAGTAATTAAAAACTGTTTTTTTGGTAAATTAAAAAATATGGCGTTTAGTTTAAATTAATAAAGTTATAACTATTTAAATTTCTTAATTAATTTTTGAACACCTTGTATAAGATGTAATTGGGATATAATATATGATCTATTGTTACACTACACTGTAAATTTTGCTCCAATAACTTAAATACTTTTTAAATCCATATCTCAAACATGATAATTAGGTTATATTTTGACAAAATTCTAATTATTTAAAAAACCTTCAGTTTTAGGCCTCATAAACTTTATTATAACACACTCTTATTTTGATTAAAAAATTCAAAAATGCAATAATAAATAAAGGGTTTTAACTAAAAAACACAGCTTTAATACTTTTACGGCTTTTGAAACATCCTGTATAATATAAAAGTAATTTTAAAAAGTAACCACAAGCTACCCATGTACCCCAATAATGAAACTTTTTGAAACTCACGTATTTTGGCTACAATATTCCTAGTCGTATAACGTGAACAACTCTGTATATATATATAAATAATGATAGTTTAAACAAATCCAAAAAAACTAGCGTTAACTACAAATTAACTTAAAGCTGGAACTTAATGTGGCGTGATAATAACAGCCCAAAACCTGAACCAATTCATAATTAAAAAATGACTGGTTTACGCCTCAATAATATTACTTGTATATAGACATGCCTAGACAAAATAGCTATATGATTTAAAAACAATAAGCCAAATAAAGGTATAAAGGTAAATATAACGCAAATAAATTTTACAAAAAAGGCGTAAGACAGTAAAAAAAGTCGTCGCAAAATTTTTGAAATCGTATTGTTGTTAGCGAAAAAAAAACCGTTTAAAAGTTCAAATGACGCAACTATAAAAGTGTTTAGACCTACAAGAAGTCGATATGGAATTAATTACACAAGTTCTAAAAGTGTAGCGGATACTTTTTAATAAATGTAAGGGGTTGAGTAAGTTCTCATAGCTCAGACGTTTGCTAGCTGATTAAGGGTCGTCTTAATACAGAAGGCTACTTAGGAATTTTAATCAACGTTATGCAGCATTTTGTTCAAGTTTTGTATTTGGAAAACGGGCAAGCTTCCTTAATACTTAAAGTTATCTTAATTTCTTCACTGGTACAATATACACGTCAAACAGTAATCTAACTGTTACTTAGAATATAGGCTAGTTATAGTTTTTTCAACTGTTATTATTCATTTTGTTTATTTTTTAAGAATAATGTCCCTATACATACATCCAAGTACGTGCAAAACTGGATACAGCAAAATAACCTGAACGTGTTACCGTAACCAGCAAAACCAATTTTATTGCAAGAGACTGCGAACAATTAATCGCTGCTATTAAAACTGCTTGGAAGACGATTAGTGATAATTACCTGCGTGTTCTTGTAGCATCAATACCTAGACGACTGCAAGAATGGATTAATAATCAAAGAGGTCATACTCAATCTCAGCAATCGTATGTTTAATTCTAATAAAAATAGTAAACTTGTAAAATGAGTTTCTTTACTAGTTAGAATTAAATTTCAACGTTAATTTATATGGTAACGCTAGGGAAATATTTTCTTGTAAAATATGAAGTGAGAATTCAAATTTATTAAAAAATGACTTTTTATGTAGTTACAAGGTATTTTGATTAATTTTTTTAAATAATTAATCTATAATTTATTGATACGAATGACTGATTACTGTATTGCATTGCAATGAGGTGCATGAAGTGCAATAAGAAAATAATAATAACATTATTTCTTCTACACGACTGTCTGTTTTGTAGACTATAACAACGACAAAAAAACTATAAATAGTGTATAATGGTAAAATATACATTGTTCTTAATTGACATTTCTGAAAAGTACACTAAGAACAATTATTTATGGTAGTGGTGCCGATACATTAATAAAAATCTAAATGATGTACTACCAAAACAAATTGATATTCGCTTTACACATATATTTATATTTCTAAAAAAATCCATATCAAAACATAGCTTATTATTTTTTATTTATTTTGTAAATATTTTTAAATGTGTCTTATTTTTTGTTTCTTTGAACAAAGTAGTTATAATATAAGATCTTCTTCAAAGCTACTAAATAAATAATATACATAAGAATGTGATAACACAAACAAGAAAGTTTACAACCTAAAAGAAATGCTTGGTTTCAAAGACTACACTTCATTTTCTCGGTTTGCGTTCAAAGTTTTCACATTGAATACAAATAAACATTTCATCTGCTCCAGTCTTCATGTGCCTACATACAAAGTCTGTGGCATTATTGCTATTGCTCTTCACTCTTGTCTTATAAATACACAAAAAAGCATACAATGTCATCATCATCACTGCTATAGTGCAAGAAAATGAATGTTTTTATCGTCCTCCATTGAACTGTTGTCATCGTCAACGTTATTTTTAATTTTTTTCCATTTTCTTTTTCTAGTTGAACCCCCTTTTTTTTAACTGTACATGCTTTTATTTTAGTTTCTTATTTGTTTTAGGTTTAGCTTTTTTTTAATTTAATTTTTGGCAGGACAGAATACGTTTTTTAAAATGTTTCGTTTATTTTCATAGTTTTCAATCAGTTTTTGTTTGTATGGGTTCGATGTAATAATACCGGGTTTACAAGTTCTATCTGGTTTTGAAAGATTTTGTTACGCCAGTTTTCTCGTAACCTTAATAGCGACGACTAACTCATTTAATTCGGTGATTGGATTGAGAGTGTTAAATTATAAAAGAAGTTTAAAAACCGCCAAAACCCTGAGAGGTTAGATTGATTTTTTTTAAAATCTATCCTAAGCTGAAATAGAAGAAATTACAGAACACAGATGACAAAGACGGGTATGCAGGGTGTAACTGATATAAGGCATAATCTCTTAATAGGGGGTATCTACGATGATTTTGAACACATTTGCTTTATGATCATGTGGTCTAACATCTCAACATTTTTTCGTGAAATTTTTATTGAAATAACTTATTAAGTTAGGACCTCTTTCGTTTTCTATCAATAAAATAGAACTTGCTTTTAAAAAATGCAAGCTTAGAAAATGTACAAAGTTCAGTGTCAAGGCTATTTGTACTAACAAGTTCTTTATCGCTTGATGACGTTGCAAAAACCACTAAGTATTAAATTACAATGCAATCATGCGAATGTCATTACTCGTTATTAAAATTACATTGTCTACAATCGCAAAAATTTATCTACCATTCTACAATCTGACTAAAACTAGTAAATTAAGAAAACCAAGTTTTAATAAAAAAATTACACAAAAATTAAACAAACGAGGATACGATAACAACTTTACAGACAAATAAAGACAGAATGAACAAAACAAATTGTAAATATTTGTGTGAGTGCCGTTAGCAAAACAACGATTATCACTTTTAGATACGGTTGGTATGTGCTGTTTACTACTAAAGTATCTTGACCTGTGTTATACGCTACTTGTATTCGGGTTCAACCAGGAACGTATTTAAAAATGGACATTTGATTTTCTTAAAAACTATGACGAAGAGACCATATGTTTATAATAGAAATATGCTTCAAATCATTACAGCTACTCACGAAATGCGTGGAAATAAATCAAACGTAGATAGTGCATCCAAAATAATACTAACAGATAACTCAAAATCCTTGAAAATTGCAAATAAACAAAAATCAAAAATGAACGAAATACTTAATATAAATAGCGATTTACCTTTAAATAACTCACAATCTAACAATAAGGTACTCGATATAGAATTATCACCAAACAATGCTGGTTTCGTAACGGTTTCTAATGAAAGAATTAAAAAAAAACAAAACAACTTTAGGAACAAACATTGCCGATAATGAGAATGCAATTGTAAATAATAACAATGTAGAAAACGACTGGTTTTCGGTTGTCAGAAAAAAACCTAAAGCACTTAATCGTAAATACAATCCAGGAACGTTTGGTTCATGCGAAGATAGTACTTTAAAAGCAGCTGAAAAATATGTTCATTTACATATCTACCGTTTATCTGTAGATTGTACGGAAGACATGTTAATTGACTACTTAAAATCTAAAAACATTAAAACAGTTAAATGTAATAAACTTACGGCGAAACATCCAGAAGAATATTCCTCTTTTAAGGTATCTGTTGCTGAGAGAGAGTTGGATACTGCAAAGGATCCGAAGATTTGGCCTGCAGGTGTAATCATTAATCGTTTTTTAGTGTTTCGCTCAAAAATATCGAAACCGGAAACATAATTCAAAAGTCTCCTGTGTTTAACATAAATACAACCAATAAAGTCCTAAAATTTAAACTATTTCATCTAAATGTACAGTGCATTCGGAATAAATTAGACTTACTAGAAGTGTTCTTAAGTGACAAAGATTATGATTTAATTTGTGTTAGTGAACACTGGTTATCTGAAACTGATCTTACAAACGGCTTAAAAATTGGTGAGTACGAGCTAGTGTCCGCATTCTGTCGAAGTAAAGCAACACACGGGGGAGTACTTATATTAAGTAAAAATAATATAATTGTTAAGGAACTAAACGCTGTTAAGTTGATGTCATTAGAATCGCATTGTGAAGTCACTGCACTATTATGTAAAACGTTTGATATAGTTATTCTTACAATTTACCGTTCGCCCCTAGGAAACTTCAAAACTTTTATAAATAATCTGGATAGTATCTTAAGTATATTGACTGATTACGCAAAAATTGTTATAACGGGAGATTTTAATGTCCACTTTAATACCAATGATGTGCACTCAGTACAATTATGTAACTTATTGACTTCTTTCGGATTTATTCAAACAATCTGGCAAGCAACACGATTAACCAATTGTTTAGACAATATATTTATTAATTTTAATATTGATAATTTTACATCTGATATTGTTGATTCGCATTTATCTGATCATCTGGGACAATCTATTACAATTAATTGCATGTCTAAAAACGAAATGTTCCATATATATAGCATCTACAGACCAATAACAACAGTAGGACGTAATTCCCTTTTTACTTTATTAAGAGAAACAAACTGGTCTGATATAATCAACATTGACGACGACTCTAACGAGAAATTTAATTGTTTTTTTAATCATTTCTACACTGCATTTAACAAAGCTTTTCCTGAGCAGATGGCTAAAACACGACAAAACACCTACTGCGTAAAATAGTTTAATCAAAATCTAAGAAGCATACGCAACTACTACCATTTAGTCTGCGAGTTGTACAGAAAATATAAGACAAATCATCTTCAAAAACTCAAGAGGTCTACTCGTTCCTACTATCAAAACGCAATCAGAGATGCTCGCATTTCGGCCAATGATACTGCAATTAATTCTGCGAGTAACCCTATAAAATCAATGTGGAATATTGTAAATCGATATAGAAAATCTAAGCCGAACACAAAACCCAATATATCTGCAAACGATTTTAATACATATTTTGTACGACAGACTGTCCAAATAACAAATAAAACACATAATCATCATAATAAATTAGATCCCATCGATATCTGTAAATTGAAAACGACTAATCTTAAAAAAATTAAATTTGAATATACTTCACATATTGAAATCAGAGATGTACTACATTCATTAAACAACAACAATAGTAAAGATGTGTATGGTGTTACTGTAAATTTTATAAAAAACAACATAAGCTTATACGTTGAACCACTCGTAAAATTAGTTAACAGCGCTTTTTCAGATGGTGTCTTTCCGGAATTATTGAAAATTGCAACAGTCACGCCTATTTATAAAAAAAAGGCGACGTAAATGTTGTAAACAATTATCAACCGATATCAATACTTCCAGCATTTTCAAAAGTATTTGAATAAGTGATGTATACGCGCATAGCAAAATATTTAGAAAATAACAATCTTCTTCATAAACATCAATTTGGTTTCCGATCGGGACGATGTACATCCGACGCAATACTATCGTTTGTCACCAACACACTAGACTGCTTTGAAAATGGTCAATACTGCAAAGCAACATTTATAGATTTGTCTCGTGCTTTCGATTGTATCTCCCACAAAATTCTTTTAAATAAACTAAAGCTGATATACGGGTTCGATGTAGTCAGTTTATCGTTAATTAAATCATATCTGTCAAACAGAAAACAATCTGTTCGTATAAACAATAAAAATAGCGAAATGCTTAATCTAAGCAAAGGTGTACCACAAGGTAGTATTCTAGGACCGCTTCTGTTCTTAATTTTTATTAACGATTTACCTACATACATACCAGAAGAATGTACCCTTTTACTATACGCCGACGATACTACCATGTTAACTAAACATAATAATTTAGATACATTAATTGAAAAAGCAGATTACTATTTTGACTATGCCAAAGATTGGTTTCAAACTAACAATTTAAGTGTAAATACAGCTAAAACCGCAAACTTAGTGCTATCCTTAAAACCTAACAACACAGAGAACACCGACTTTGTAAAATTCTTAGGAGTTTACATAGATTCTAAATTAAATTTTAATAAACACATCCATTTCATTGCCGCTAAATTTAGTGCTAATTTGTTCGTGCTTCGACGACTGTACAATGAGGTGTCGTTTCAGACACTAAAGAACGCATACTTTGGGCTATGTCACAGCCTACTATCTTATTCAATTTTAGCATGGGGACATTCTCCATCCCATAGCCGCTTATTTAAACTGCAAAGACGTGCTATAAGAATCATTAATAACTTAAATTATAGACATGACTGTCGAAAATCATTTACAGCTAATGAAATTCTTACAATGCCTAGTATTTTTATTTTGGCTTCTGTCTGTCATGCAAGAAAAAACATCAATAGTTACACGCAACAATTTGAAATTCACAACCACGACACAAGAGGCAAGGATATGTTACGAATCCCGTACCGCCGAATTAATAAAACGCTGAATAGCCCTGAAATTTATTCACAAAAATTTTTTAACCGCTTACCCGAATCACTAAAAATTCTACCATACACTTCTTTCAAAAAACGAATCAAAGATTGTCTTGTACATAACGCCTTCTATTCGTATGAAGAGTTTCTAGACTTTAATATATTGTAATATTATATAATAGATTTGTATACTGACTTGTGTAAGCATATTTCTTTTTTGCAAAACATAAATAAACATTATTATTATTATTATTATCATTACGAGAATACGCGTTATATCAGTTACACTTTGTATTTATTTGATCACAGTAAATAGAAGAAGCAAAGTACATAAACGCGATCAAGCGCTAGAATCTAGATCGATATCACAGACATAATAAGAAACAAGCTTCTTTTGGTTGGACAACACATAGTACATATAGTGAGACTGAAAACGTAATGTTTTACTTTGTATAAAATCCAACATGTTTTTGTTCTAAAAAGAACAGTTCGAAATAAAATAATGCAAAATAATAATAACCTAAAATACAAAACTAAGCAAAAATGACAGCAACCCGTGTTTGGCAAAACGTCAACTTGGTTGTAGTCAATTGCATAGGTTTATTCATAATGCATGCAATCAATCTTTTCTCTTTGTTTTACACATAGTTTATGTCAGGCTCATATAATAGTCGGTATGATATTTCTTACATTAGTTGGTAATAACGTAAGGATCTTCTCTTCTGGCAAGGACGTCACTGCACTTCCCTTCTTGCTACGTAACACGTTTATAAGCAGCTGATGACGTTACTGTCTATTGCTTTTGCGACCACCGCATGACCGTTGCACTTTCCGTGGCCTTTAGGCCGGTGTCTCGTATTAGGGAAGAGAGCTATATGATATTATACCTCATTGGGGAAGGGTCTCATAGTTAGCATTCCCACCCTACTAGTGATGGTGCTTTCTTCGACTCTAAAGGAATGTAACGTGTAAAAATTTAATGACACATTAAGTGTGATTTATTTGTTTTTACGAATAAGTAAAAAAATACATTTTATATTTTAATCAGGTAACTTAGCTTTTTGTAAATGTTCAAAATAGTTTTGGAGTAACCGCACGTTTTCTTTATTAAACATATTGCTTTCTTCCATTTTGTGTTTTATTTTTTTAACTTTTCTAAACGTTCTTCTTCAATGTGAAGTTGCACCTTTTGGTACACGTCCAGTTTTTTTTGTTTAATGTTATTGTTTAGTTTACAGAAAAAGTATCTGTGCTTCTAGAGGCTGGAGAAGAAAGAGTAGTTTCAATTAGTTAGGCATCTATCAAATTGGTACCGAATACTGGTTATGAACCAACACATTATGTTATATTAACGGTTTTATCATCAACAATTAATTCTTCCTCTTTCAGTTTTTTTTAAATTATTATATTGAAACGTTCGAGAAGTTATTTGCAAATTCAAGAGCCTTCTAGAAACTGTTATCCATCTTCTAGAAGATATACCGAAAGATAGGGAACACTCGAAAAGGATTTCCAAATATGTATATATACCGACGAAACAAATCGTAGGTCAGTTATTGCCGTATTGAGAATACAGCAGTGTTAAGAAGATTATTCAAGTTGAAATAAATAAGTCGTTTGCTCGTGTGTGTACATAAATAAACGGAGAATAATCTTGTACGTGATTTAAGTGTAAACAATTGTGTGAAGCTATCCGCGGACTTTATCTTATCTTCCTGTAAATGATATAAATTAGTCGTAAGCGTTTTCATTAAATATTAGTAGATCTAATTAGTTCGGTTAATTTAAAAAGTGTACATATTTCTAGTATAAGTAAAACATATTTTAGTCGTTTAAATAAATTAGTGTTAATAATAAATTCGTAACAATATTTTATTTTACAATACGTGCATTTCAAATTTCTCATCTTGCGATCAAGTATATTTCGATTTATGTGACATTATGTTGACGATTTCTTCCCATAAATCTTTTTTTTTTATTTTTTAGATTGCGGAATTTGAAAACTATTTTGTTTAATTCATAGAGCATTAATAAAACTGCATTCGATTCCACGTAAATTAATAGTTATCCAACAAAAGGTTTTTTTCATCTGCCTCTTTTTCTAAAGATGTTATAGATATAACAGGAATATCAACTGTACTAAACACATCATGCGATGAATTAGGTACGTTTACGTTTAATGATTGATTTAAAGTACTTGCTTCTAAAATTTAAAATTTTTTATTTGTGTATAATATGTACACCAAACTAACCTTTATATATATCCGTAGCCATTAGTACTAATTTGCTATTAATCATCACATAATCATTTAATAACAACACTTGTTTTGCACTATTGTTCATAATTTATTAGAATCAAATCTAAAAAGTGTTTACTACTAAGCGGTAACTTCTTACGCTTTGAATTTTACTCAGCGATCGGAAGCGCTTACTTTGCAGCGCAGCCATTTAGTGAACACAACGTAGTCAGCAACTCAACACGCTGCGTTCGCTAAACGTACCCATTGTCTTTAACTGGTAAAAAAGCCTTACTGTTCTTAATGCTTAATATACGATTTCTTAATAAAAACAAAGTCAAAACTACGTACAGTTTGTCAAAATACTACAGTAAAAACCGCTTAGCAAGCAGTCGGTTACTAAGTAAAGACGTTTACAAAGTAAGAATTCCTGCACTCCGGCCATAAGTCCATAAGGTACTTGTAATCATAAATCGTTTAGTAAGTAAGTTAAGTTCGGTTATTAAATAATTTTTAACGGTTAAAAAGATCTTCAAATTTTTTTTCTGATAAAATTTTTCAAGGAATTTATATATATTTTGTAGAATACCAAAATAACGGATGTAATAGATAGGTAACACTTGTATTTACTTAATCCTCTTTACAGTTTAGGATTAATTTTCTAAAAAATTTGTATACATTTAGATACAATTTAAAAAGTTTGAACTAAAAATTTCTTAATTTGCGTAAACAATCAAACAATTTATATTTTTTGAAAATATATATCTAATATAAAATTTTAAATAGAAATTTTTTTGGTTTTTAACAATACGCTTATTAAGTAAGTTCGGTTAAGAAGTAAATACGTCAACGGTCCCTTTAGTTACTTGCTAAACTGTTTATACTGTATTTCTTTTTAACTTCATATTTATTGTTAACATGTGTTACATGCTACATTAATTTTTTTAAAGAATGTAGCGTAATGAAAGTGGCTTGTAGCGTTGTTTACAAAAACTTAAGTAGGAAAAATGTTTACAAAGAGGCAAACATATTTTTGGCAAATCTTTGCATGCAAAAGTCCACAATTTTATTATTTTATTATCTTTAAAACATTTATACTTATAACTACACCATGGTTGAACAATTGAGTTCTATAAGCTTTTCTAAATAAACAGATTTTTTTATTATTAAACGCTTAATTATGCGCTTTTCGAAATTATGCACATCTAAGTACGTCTATTTATATGGTACATGCTTATCAGTGGCTTTTCTTTGTTTTTTTGTAATACTATTATGCTTAGGTTAGAAACTATTTTTCTTATTAATATAATCTTCTATTCTGGATAATTCCCGTGTTGTCGTTATCACACAATCTGAGCTTTCGTCACACGTCGCAGTGGACATCTTCAGAGCCCAGAACAAACTGATTAATTGCACCGTAAAGTCTTCTTTTTATAGACCGGCCTCCGATCAATAAAACTGGTTACCAAATCTCCGGCAAAGGAAAACTAAAATGTTGATTAATTTTAAAACAATTTTTATTTACTTTAAAGAATTCTCTAATTTTTGTTGTTAGTAAATAGAAATGTTCGCCAAATTTTAGTGTTTTCAAACATAATTTGATGACCCGTTCTTAGCACGTGTTCCGTCACGCTGACGTAGAAGATTGTATAAGACGACTACATCTTTGATGCCCCTTAATACTAATTCCCACGCTTCTACTCGTATGCACGACCACAAGAGCATGGAATGCTATAAACGCCGTCATATTGAAAAGGTATAACGTTCTTTACCGGATTTAAAAGTTGATCCAATTTAGGAACAGTAGAAAACGGTGTAACAATGTTGTGTTTCGTGCATATATAGGAGACACGGGCAGAACCGTGGCAATTCGTATTAAGGGGCATCACGGAATATTTACTGTTATGTTTTAAAATAAACGGTTTTTGTAATTTTAGAGCAGGTCAAAAATGTAATTTTAATTCAATAAGCAAATTGAATAGAATAATAAACGTTTCTAAAATATCGAATAGAGTTGGCACATCAATTTTTTTTTCTAAACAAAACTATATAATAACTAAAAATACGTCTAAGTAGTATATATCTTCTTTCCTAATTTTTAGAAAACATTTAATATTAAATGAAATCTATTAAATTAATTGAGCGCACAAAACAATAGTTCAAAGCTTTTGGGAACAAAAATAATGCAAACGATGCGGTCACCACTACACTGAAGCGCTACGCTTTAAACAATTTACCCGTGAGTACAATACAGTTTTAAATGCAATGTCGTTTATACATTAAACTGATCAAATCCGTTAATAAATAATACGATTGTTACGTTAATAGAGCACTACAATGTAAATAATGTAACAGTCGTTTGAATAATAAGTAAACACGTACAATTTCGGGAATAAATATGGAAAAACGATTTGCTAATTTAAATATAAATTTGTATAAACTAAAATTGAAGTAAAAAATAAGTTAATTGCCGACTAAAAATGCAATAAACCTTAAATTTTTGATACACATAAAAATTGTGCTCAAACTTTTTAATTTTACTTATTAAAATTTTTAAAAACGACATAAATAATATTTTCATACAATAATTAATATTTTAAAAACACACAATAATTAATTAAATTGTTTTAATTAACTTTAAATAACAGCAGCCTATCTACGCTTAACATGCTAAAGTATAAAATTTTATTTACAAATTTACATAGTAGATACATGTATATAATTAATCAGAATCAGTATACGAGTATATTGCTAGGCATGGATACGATGTGATTGAGTATTATTGGTTAACGGTAACAAAATATTATAATTTTGATGAAAACGCAACCCAAAGTTATATTTAATTGTACAGAAAGCTTCAATTGTAAAAATTTAGATAATATAATATTTAGATAAAGTTGATAAAAATGTTTTTAAAATAGTTTTTAACAATGTGTGTATTTTTTAAATTAATATAACGTCTTTACTTTTATAATGTTTAATTTTAACATATTCTGTATTACACTGCAATAGAGCATTCCTTTCTTGTCTAACCCGCAACTACACCAGCGGTGATTATATAAAAAAGTGAGTTCATGATAAACAGTTACTGGTAAAGTATCTTTCCGTGTATCGAAGTAGACATACATTTCTAATTGTTTTTTATCTCATTAACTACTACATAACTATTTGTTTAGAAGTAGATTGTCATGAGTAAAATGCGATGGCAAAGCCATCGTGTAGTATAAATTTACTATGTATAATTAATATTATGTAAATGGTTAAAGATGGAAACGTTACCTTACAATGTTACACGTTGTGGTTTTAGCCCCCAGTTTATTCACAATTATTTGAAAAGTAGAAAAATCAAAGGGGACAACTGTCAAAACTAGATTTTGTAGTAGATATTCCATAAAAATTTTCTAAAAACCGCATTTTATTTGTTTGTATATATTTTATTGGCAATACAACATAACAAACTAACGAAAAATTGATTCTGATAAAAAATAAACTAAATTCAAATTAGCAAATAAAGTTTTATCCTATTAAAGATTTGATTAATTAGGAAATGTCCTAAGTGCCACCGTAGAAGGATGTAAGTGCTATAGGAAATTATGAATACGCCGCCAAAAAATATAACGTTACTAGACTTAGTGTTCTGTAAAATTCTTTGTGTTTTGGTTCAGAAAAAACTCAATCATTGTTCGAAAGAACTTTTTTTAGTTGTCAAAGATTATACTTTCTAGATCCAATTTTTTCCTTTCAGCTCTTCTAAGACCATCCAATAACTAAGATCGGTAAACTTTTTATTTTGTAGGAGAGGCTGTAAAAACTACTTTATATGTTTTCTTAGAGCGACGTTTCGTGGAACTGTTGTGTAGAATGGTCCGCAAACAACGTCATTAACAGAAAAATTAATAAATAACGAAAAACAATTAACCTAAGAATACATAAACAATGTCATAAAATTGTAATGTTAATGATATAATTTGTAGTGATTTTTCGTGTGTTTTAAGAGCGCATAATAAGTGAAGCATTTAACCGCTTAAACAAAAAAAAAAGAATGTGACTATGTGAACAAAAATTTAAATAAATTAAAGTTTATTTTTTCCATTTATTCTTTAATTGCTCAAAATGGGTTAATTATATTATATTATTTTATTTTTATTTTTATATAGATTCTCAAAACCTTTAGTTAGTTTAGTATATGATTAGCAAATGATGATTTAAATGAAATGTTATTATTTTTAATACAAGATAGATGTTCAGCAATTCTAATAGAAAACTTTCGACCTGTTTGACCTATATAAAATGCGTTGCAATCACTACATTTTAATTTATAAACACCGGATTTGTCTAAAATATTAATTTTATCTTTAGTATTAACAAACATCTATCTTGTATTAAAAATAATAACATTTCATTTAAATCATCATTTGCTAATCATATACTAAATTCTCAGCATTCATTCAATTTTAAAAAAGACTTTGAAATTTTACACATTTGCAATAAAGGTTTAAGACTTAATTTTTTAGAAATAAAAGAAATTATTAAAAATTCCAATTCCAATCGTGAATTATCCCTTAACGAAGTTGTTAACTTTAATAATAATTTACTTTTTCTAAATTAGTTTTTGTTTGATTATTTCCATTATTATATTATTTCGTTGTATCCTAGGATTTTCTATTATTAAGATAATTTTGAAACTTGTCAAACTTCAAATATTCAACCATTTTTAATTTAATTTGATTAATAATTAATTAATTAATTGTTGGTAAGTTTATTCATTTTTATAACTTTTTGATTTTTTAATTCATTTTTCAGATTTCTATTGTTATTATTTTTTAAAAGTTTATGTAATATTTGAAGTTTGATTTTTCAATTCTAATGTAAGTTTATATTTAATTAAGATTCGATTTTATATTTTTTTATTTTATAGTATACGCCTGAAGATGACAATCTGTCGAAACATGTAGCGTTTATTAAAATATAAAAATTAAAATTAAATATATTAATGGGAAGGTTTTGAGAATCTATATAAAAATAAAAATAAAATAATTAAATAAATTACTTTATATTGGCACAAATATTTATTCTTACACCGGAAAATTGTTTGATAGTATCATTTATATTTAAACGAAATTAAAGTATAAAAGTTTCACTTTATTTATAAATACTTTTGCACATACAACAAAATATTTAATAGTACCTATGTAAAATTGTTTTTATAAAATCAGTAATTAGATTATTGTTTACAATTTACCTTAATTTCATACGTTCAAAATTTTACTATCAATAAGTATGTATCTAAAATTATAGAAAGAAATGTGTTTTTTTATTCGCATAAAAATATAACTACGGTCATAAAAGTAATACTATTTTCTTATGGTTTGAGAAATATATGTAAAATTTAATAATGGTAATCCCTTTTTTATTTACAAGACAAAAGGACATAACGTCAAAGTATATTTACAAATATAAATACTGGTAATACTATTAGAATGTGACTGAAAATGCGATAATGTTTATTTTAGGGACATTTTTAATGACTATACATCCTTCGAGCTTATACAATTTACGAACTAACAAAATTCATACGTCTGTTGCGATGGTTTGACAAGGTCAAATTTTAAAATTTTTCTTATCAACAATACGATACCAGTAGAATTATACAAATTCTGTCGACTCCAGAAAATGTAAATTCTTCAATACAATAACGAACGATTTGTAGACATAAAAGCGACTTTTATTTATGCTACCACAATATCTCAATTGGAATGTTAGTTACAATTCTGACGAGATTTTCGATTACGAGGTTGGATCTATACGACAATTCGATGACGCCATTTTCCTTCATCTAAATGTCTATCACTACAATTTTCGATTAACAATATGCGATCCAATTCGATTTTCAAGAACCAAAACTTAAAGCTATTAACGACACAACGAAATTACTATAAATTCTACAAAATTAACTGATGCTTACCTTTTTAATTACATTAAGAAGGCTTAAAAGATTTCACAACGTGTTTATTAGCGAAAAACACAATTGAAAATAACGAAACGATCGTTATTCGCGCATGACGATTTTGCGCGACATTTACGATAATCAAATTAACTACGAGTTTTCTATTAGTGTGCTACAAAATTTAACGTATGGCCTGATGAAGTGCTTGCTTTTAGCACGAAAGGTTGCACCAAAAATAGATTAAGTTCTCCTCCTCCTAAACGAAGAATTCCAAATTAATTAGTGCATATACAGAGGAGGAGAAAGAACCTTTACCAAATAATCATTATCTGTTGTTATTATTAGAATTACCTATTAAATTAAACTAAATAATAAAATTAAACTAGACTCCTTGTTTATATACGTATACTGTATTATAAAACAATAATTTTTTTTAACTTGAATTTGAATTTTAAGTTTTTAAAAGTGCATACTATATTATTGAATGCTCTGATGCAGAATGAATTTAAGTTATTACCTATCTATTTAATGCTTAACAAATGGCGTGCCGTTTAAAAATTAGTTTTAACTGAAATTAATAAAAAATTAACAATAACGATTGTTTGAATATTTTAGTAATTTCTTTGGAATAACCCAATTAATAACATTAAACAAAACTATTTAAAATTTTGCGTCATGGTAATTCATTTATTTTTTTTTAAATAGAAGAATACAATAATTAAACACTTTTTCCAAATTTTGCTTAAAATATGTTTTCGACGTTTTGTCTACAAAGTAATTCGAAATTTTAAATTTTTTCAGCAATTTGCTAAACTAATATTTTTAACGTCTTTCTTACATATGCATTTTGGTAAAGTTGAGAGTTTGGGCATATATGGGTTTCACTCCCGGTTACGATCAGTGAAGCGTCGTCGTTTGCTTATTGACTACGTTGTAGATTTGTCGTAGAACCATTTTTGATGTATTAAATATTTTCGGCGTTATGTTTTTATAAGGAGTTATTGCACGAGGATTCAGAAAAGAAAAGTCTGAAAGTTAAAAGTACCTTACAAGTACAGAAATTTAATGAGTTGTACAAAGAATTTGAAGAATCTGAAAGGTTCTGATAACATTTGATTCATAATCTGATAACAAAAATTATCTGCACTAAGCTTACTTAAATAGGTGTACAACTATATTCAAAATAAAATTATTTTTGTTTATTTCAATATTGATTTTGCAATAAATTTAATTAAAAAATACATTTATATGTTTCTTTTAAAGTACTTTTGAGTTATTATATATTAACTTTGCTACAAAGTTATCTAATAGTTGTGTTTTTGTTACTTGTGCCACTTTGGCACTAGCCCCTTTAATTGCAAATGGTTAACTCAAACTTTCATTTTAATTAACAACTATCAGGCATTTTTTCTATTAAAACTTTCCCAAACCGTGTTCATAGTTATTTACGTAACAAGTAGGATATGAATGTTAATAACGCACGAATTTAAAATTTGCACGACGAGGCCGTATTCCGAGTGGTGTAATTACATAAGTCCATTAATATCTAGTATCCTACGTGTGGTAAAAAAGGTAATATGACAGTTGTAAGTAAAGTAATTAATAATTATCATGAATTCGTGCTTTCCAGTATCGCGTTTTCTTATAAAATTTTTAATATTATTCATTGCTAACCCTAATAGCACACAATGTCCGTTGGACGTCCAGTTTAAGTTCAGTAAATGTCTGAACGTCAATGGACCTTTAACGGATATGCATGAAACGTTTTGTGCAAAACGTACATTGGACAAAATATTATTATGTCCATTGGACGTCCTTTGTAAGACATTTGTACTATCTGGTAAATGCTAACGGTATTTTTCTACAACTACGCATGACCAAGGCATGACTTGTTTTCAACTTTGGTTTTTAATACGTTTGTCAGTTTTGATTCTTTATGTGGTTTATTACAAAATAATCGGTGATAATAACTTTTAGTTTATGAATTCAGTCTTAAAATTAGTGATTAAAAACATCGTAGTCGTTCAAACTAAATTGATTTATGGAAGCACGTGTTTCTGAACAGTGATGTTTAAAACAACAAAAATAAGAATTACAATTCAACAACTACTTGATGCGTGCGTACAAACATAGACTCTCCAAGGTGCTTCATATTTAAAAAATACTGATTACTTAGAAAACAATAGTAACGGCCGTTATCTGGTAAAGTGCTGGCAATATAATCGTATGCTTGCTCGTTAAATAAAATATACCGTCTAATCGACATATAGAAAGTACATGAAAACTATTACAAGCAGAGCTTTGTCGTAATTGTCAGCAGTATATTCGATGACAGCTAAATCTCACTGTCATGTTTATAAGTTAGTGGTTAATTATAAGCATAATTGCATCAAGATCTGCTTCTTATTCGGTTAACCGTAACTGAAACTTAACTGAATAGTTTTTTTGCACTCTCTCTAAAGGTAAGAATAAAATGTTTATAGCCAATGTGTATTACCTACTAATAATACTATATCTAATATTTACATTTTCACTTAAATTTTGATCGAACCTAGAAAACTAGTTATAATCGAGGTCAGAAACGTTACTATTACGATTCAATACTAATTAGCTGCATTTTTTATATTTATTACAAAAATTATATTCTGATAAGGTAGATTTAAATAGTTGCAATTTATTACCTGATGGTGACTAACAATTAACATTATACAGTCGAAACAATAATTATAGTTAATTTTTATAAATACAAATTTTGGATAAGACATATTTTTAAATAATAATTATTATAATTTAAAGATGTTTGGTGAAATCCATTACCAAAAAATTTAACCAAGATAGGGGTAGAAGACGAGATTAAATCGTGGCTTAGGAATTTAGAAGTAAGGGAAGCGAACTAAATGGAAGGATCAGAATAAGAGCTATAATTTAATTATTTAATTATTATGTTTCTCAAAGTTCTTTTATATTATTGTGTATGTTCTTATATGTACTTTTAAAACATTTTGTAAGAAATCATTAAGTTTCTATTGTTGTTTATTATATTATTTCATAAAATGTGTAATCAATTTTTAAAATTTAATTTTTTTAAATTATTTTTCTGGCATTACATTGTATTATATATTATATCGTGGTTGTATTATGATTTTTTAATAAATTCTTGTATCTAATTTGGTAATTTATGAACAGTGAAAATAGGACTAGAACTATTCTGGACGTTTTTTAGATGTCCAACTCTGTGCCAGAGTAACGTACTATGGACGTCCATAGTATTTACCTTGGATCTTTTGTGGACGTCCAAAAAACGTTCAGATGTTCATGAAAGACATCCATTGAAAGTCCATAGAACATTTTTGTACTATTAAGGAAATACTATTTCTTTTCAGAAGCAAAATTATACATGAAAACAGCAAGAAAAAGTACTCACATTTATACAATTGTTTTTCCTTTGACAACTAGAAATGACACTAAATTATGCCCTTGCAAATTGTAATGTTAATATGTGCATTTCACAGTTTCAAAAAATTTATTTTTAGTAATCTAGATCAAACGACCAGTTTTAGTTTAAATAAACTGCATTAGATTGGAATCAGACATGCATTATGCATTTCTTGTCATGTGTAAAACCTATGTTGCGAAAGAACGAGAAACAAGATTTTTAAATTAAATCGATAAGCAAGATTAAAACTTAATAAAAATATTATTGTACTGTACGCATTAAATTATCTCAGTTACACAAACAAAGCATAATAATAAACAAGTAATAACGTATTATTTGTTAGCCAACAAGTAAAGCAAAATTTTAACTCGTAAGTTATTCAATGTTATTCAATGAACGTATTTATCTAACAACCGTCCTGTGTCCTCTAAATTAAAGTTCTAAAAGTTTCGAACGTAATCCTACCAATTAAGATTCTCAAGTTGCAACAACACTACGAACAATTTTGCTCGAGTTTCTAGTGATTGGCGGTTTGTAATTGGCATTTTCTGTCACGTACCAATAGCCGTTGTCTGAAGTTCTAGCTATTAATTACCACCTTGTTTTTTTTGTATCATAAAACTACTAGTTTATAGACGTCATGTAAAATAATATTAAAAAAATATTCAATGCGATTAAAATACTATTTGTTTAGATAAAAATATAATTAAGTGTTTAATTAAATTTTATTAAAGTTTAGAATCTGAATCCCTATTTTCAATTACAGAATCAGAAACTCTTATTTACATTAGAGTTGAGATTACGGACGGTAATTAAGCCTAAAATAATACACATTTTATGTAAATTTAGTAAGCTGTTACGTAAATATTATAATTTGTATGTAATGCAATGTTAAATAGAAATGTTTATCTTTGTCGTTTGCAATAACTGCAAAATATAAAATACGGAAAATAGTGTTTAGCTTTAAAATAAGAAAAGAGAATTTAATATTTCTTGAACTCAGGTATTTAAATAAGTAGGTTTCATAAGACCAGATAAATATTCCTTTTAAATAAATAAAGTAACATAATAATTAAATTTTTGCATTTTTAAGGTTTATAAAATAATGCAAATCTTTTATTGTTTTGTAAAGCTTTTATTTAGTAGGTATCTTTTAATACGCTTTGCATTAAATTTAAAAAAAAGTAAATAAATAAAAATAACAAAGTGGATAAAAATTAAAATTGACGGTATATTAAAATCATTAGTAGATGTGGAAATGTAAGCTATTTAAAAACAAGGAGGAATAAACGCAAAAAACGAAATAAAATTAATATCATTGCTATTACAAAAATCAATAAAAAGACATACACCATAAACCGCAAAAAGTATGAAGTAAACTGCAAAACAGTTTTGGATTAAATTAGGTAATTTTCATTTCAAAACGACCTACAATTAAAATTAAGTCGTAGTTATTGAGAAGCTGCACGATCACCATAAATTTAAGATTTTCAGTCTTGCATCGATTTGCATTTTTTACACATCTAATAGCTTCATTTAATTTACTGTAATTTTGAGTCGCAATTATTGCATGCAATTCTTGATTTTCTAAACCACTAGCAAATGAATGTATGGCGATGTTTTCGTTAACATTCTTTAAAATGTCGGGTAAATTATCATCGCCATTGGCCTATGATATAGTTAAATTAACAAGTAATTCCTCAACCGTTTTTCCAAACTCTTCGACTGTTTTATTTCCTTGCCTAAGACTAATTAATTTTTTGAATAGGGCAGATGTGGACGGTTTTGTGAGAAGATTCTCTTTCACTATTTCTTCTTAGTTGGGTAATCTTTTTTTAACCTCATTTTTGCGCTTTAATACAAAAGTTGTTAATAATCTTTTCTTGGTTTCGTCTAATAATGCATCGTATAATTTCATGACATCAATGAGTTGTTTTACTGTATTTTCTAAATTATGCATAAGTGGAAGCAAACTTCCTGCAGCCCTTAAATCAATTTTTTTAACATATTTCTTAACAGTACTAGTTCTCTCGTTTTTAACTTTAAAGTATTCAATTTCGGTCATACCTAAGCTAACCTTTAACATTTTTTCTACCTTCGTTATATAATGAATATTATTAGCTACGCATTGCTTAGTTTCTAACACTACGTTTACATCAAAGTATTGTTCATTAAAGCAATTATTAATCTGCACTAATTTTTCTTTAAATTTATTTAAATACTCTAACTTACGATTATTAGTAGGGAAGTGTCTTCTTCTTTCTGCATTATCTTTCATACGTTTTGTAAAAATTATGTACATCTTCTAACAACTGTGAAAACTGCACGGGCATAACATTTCACAACTCAAAACACAACACACACAGATATGTGAACGTAGAACTTCAAATTTAAGATGATTTGGATGATTTAGGCATTGATAGTAATTGCTGACTTCTGACGCCCAATTTGCTTTTCCTAAATTTTCTTACATTGGTGGTATATAAAATATGCAATGAATGCTGTAATTACAATAATTACTAAAATTATTCCAATTTGTACTAAGGAAAGAGGCTTGGAGTCCGATTGAGCAGCATTGTTATCCCCCGAACTAATAGCTTCGACAATTATTTTGAATTTGTTTTTTTAATTATTTCGGTTTTTTCTTGCATGGCCGGGTCGTGACGTGATGTCATGGTATTTCTTGTGTGGAACTGGCAGGGTCGCCATTCGATGTACCTCTTTTATGGTACAAGGTTCGTTAATTAATAGTAGATTACATACCGTATGCGGAAAAGCTTCATTACAGTGGAGGGCTAGGTTGACCGGCCGAGAGCGAAGCTCGAGGTCGGCAATATGCCCGACAGTGGAATGAAGCTTTTTTCCGAGGTATGTATACTATTTTATTTACAATCAGTGCATTATCATTCAAATTAACACAAATTATTCGAGCTGAAAGTCAATAACTGTGTAATTGTATTTAATCTAACTGGCGGGGAAAACAAACGCGTTTTGTGTCAAACGTTTTACGCATTTACGCGAATACCTACGTTTATCTTTAAATGCCTATCGTCAACACTCATTTATACAAAAAAAATAGTGTTCAATAACTTTAGTTTTAGCGCACATACTACGAATTGCTTGTCAGTATGCGCAGTATTGCAGTGTGCATTTATCCATATACGTATAAAGACTATACCGATACCATTACATTGCTGCAATAAGTGTAAAGTGAAGCAAAGATTGTGAAACAGAGATATTAAATCGCATAAGTTCATGTCTTAATTTCCCAATATCGTTTATGCGCACACGCAAAATATTTTGTTGTTATTGGTTGGTGTTTCGCGTCATTTACATGTAGTTTACACTAACGGCGTCCATCTTGCATCGAAGTGATTGTTATACTTTGTAGACCATTATCAGGCTTAATTTAGGACCACCTACATGAAATCAACGAATTATACAGAACATTTAATTCAAAAATAAAAAGTTGATAAGACAAGGGATTAATTATTTTAACTCTACCCCACATTGGAATGGATTTTCTCATATGCCTATAATTTGTTTGTCATTTATATAATTATAATAAACTTTTAGAATATAATGAAACAATGTAAGATACGAATGTAATGGTTTTAATTTTTTTAAATATATAATTTCATTGAAATAATTCGTTTATTTTGTATTATTCTAATTCTATAACATGTATGATCTTACAAGTTTTCTATTAAGAAATTACTTATAATAACCACTTAAGTTTGTAAATCCTCCTTATTTAGTATTACGCAAAATGAATAATATTTTCTCTGATACAAGTGCTTTCTTCAATAATTTTTACATAAAATCAAATCGTTTACAAACTTTGGAAATTAACATATTAAGGTGTGGAGTAGGCATAGGAGTAGGTATAATTTCTTATTTTCCAAAAAAGTCACAACAGAAAATATAACCTAAAATACATTTAAAAAACCACTTTTTTAATTCATGAAAATAGCCAATCAACGTTCAAGTTTTTACATTTGCGCTTTCAATGCATTGAGTATTAAGAGACAGACTTATGCAAGATGTATATAGCTCCGTTTCAAGATGTTTGCTTCACTAATTGTCATACATGCTCGGTATAGTCTTTAATACGTATATGGCATTTATTATTTTATTTAAGTAGATTCCCAATTCGTAAAACTTAAATAAATGAAGTGCGTAAATGGGGTAATTAGAAATTCGTAGTACAACTGCTTAAAAGTTAAATGTAAATGACAAATGCTAAATAGGTTTGCATAAATCTACTTTTAACGGTAGGATACCTGCGAATTAAAGCGCTAGACAAAATGGAATTTATGTAATAACAATACACTTTGGAAAATTTATTTAATTGAAATCTAACAAAATATTTTGTGACAAATATTTTCATTTTTTGCAAACTTCTCCATCTTTATTAATAAGCAATATAAAAGTTAAAACTTTCAGATCAATTTTTTATAAATGTATTAAAGTTGTGTAGGTCAAATTTTGACCAATAATTGGTTATATAGTGTTCTAGGCATTAAAGAAGTTTCTCTCGATAATTACAATATTTGTAGAAGTTATGAACAATTTTATTGCACAATTCATCAAATAAAAACGTTTTTTTCTTATAACAATCTTAATGTTTAAAGAATATTTTTGAAATTATGTTAACTCCTAGTCAACGCATTTAGCCAAGTACATGTGAAATTTGAAGCATGTACGAGTAATAATTATTTCGAAAATCAGTTTGAAAAACTATCAAAATTTATGCAATATTAAAAATACATGGCGCGTTTTATTTAAAATGACAGGGGCAGCAGGTACTCGGAGGCGGAGTTTATAAAACAAGAATTTGCCGATTACGGGTAAAGCATATTTGAACAAATAAGTATTGTTAAAATTCTGCTAAATGTTATTCTTACTATGCCATATGCAAATTTTCTGTAGAAACTAGTAAATCATATTTCGGTTTATTTCTATCTATTAATGCTACATTACGTTTACTCTACATATTGACAATTGTAACAGATAGTGTATAAAAATATTTATTAGCTATTACGTACGGAATTGAGAATGCAAAAAGGGCGATTTCAAAATTTGAATATTTTACAAATTTAAAAGTAAAAAATTGTGTTTTTTTTATTCACGATAAATACATTTTTTTGCAAACAAGTCGGACGATTGACGATAGTACAATTATAGAAGTAAATAAGTGCTTCTTTTCATTAAGAAACCAAAAAAATTAAAGAAAATGCAATATAAAATTAAAAAATTTGCGTTGCTGTAAATGAAAGGGGCGAGTTATATTTAAAACAAAACCATAGCTATGTGCATCAATTTCAAAGACAAATGCTTACTGTAAAAAAAAACATTTGCTATTTAGTATTATGTATTATATACAAATGTGGATCTAGAAATTATTAAAATAAATTAAGACGAGATATTTTGTAAAAAAATGTTATTAAGATAAATTAAATTTTGAGAAACGCATTGTATTCCGGAACTTGTCGATTCTAGAATCCAAAGGGACATGAAAACTAGAATATAAATCAAAATACACATGTATATTTTTCAATCAATGGTTGAATAGATACTTTGCACACAGCATTGTTATTTTATTTGTGACATTAATTCACGACTAACGATTTTGTTTGCAAATTTTTGAATGTATATACGTACAATAAATACATATTTCATTATAAACTTTTGCTTGTAAAACTAAATAATCAAATTGTTTTTAAAGAAGTCGCTCTTATACAATTAGATTTTTTTTTGTAAAAACAAATTAAACAATAAGCGCAGTGTGTGAAAAGAGAGTGGGAACAGCGTCCAGTAGCCAAAGAAAGCGAACGTTACTGTGCAATCCGTTTTTGATAAGAATATAATACAAACCACCAGCGCTAGACAATCAGAATACCCGAAAAAAACCACACATTTTTTATTATTTGATAATAACAAACAAAACAATGTCTTTAAAAGAACTTGTACGGTATTACTTTCAAGAAAAAAATGTATTCGATTTAGATTATAGTGATATGCAATTAAAATGCAATTACCAGTACTTTTATGTATACTATAAAAAAATATTTGAATAGATATACGCTGCCCATCCGGGCAAGTACAAACAAATATATCAGTTACCTGAGTACCCTTTAGAGTACCCTAAGTCTATTGTTTAAAATTTAGGACCGCCCAAATAAGATTTATGAGTTTGTGTAGTTTTAGTTGCATACTATCACTTGTATTCAGATGTACTGATATTACTACCATCTATACAAAAATTTTACGAACTTAATATGGGTATCCTACCGTTAAAAAGTCATTGTGTATACCAATGTCAATTTATGGTCTGCCTTGCGCCATCTAACGCTCTCACGGTACACTGACGACATAGTATGTAATAACATTTCTATAGTAACGACCTTCTATTACATACCATCTAATGTGATATGTAACGGATTCGAGTTTTTAATGATCCACTTCCCAAATTTTTCTTGGGTATTTAATTGTCATATTATAAACTGATTGTAAATAAAACCTTTTATCAACTCTTTTATGACTACAATTTATTTAAAATTTATACACCTTATTCTTAATGCTACCATCTTAATACTACTACAACTTTGTTAAGAATTGAACTTATTGATTCTTATTGAGGTGACTTAGCTATTTTTTTAGACGGGAAATACAATTACGCGTCTTTCTAATTTCCTGCAATTTACCTAGAAGTTACTCGCCAAGTTGAATTAACTTATTAAACTAAATGCTATTACTATTACATTACACAATAGTCAAGCTCGATTATAATATAAATATGTCGGCGAACCAAACTTTCAGTATTGAACACCCTATTTATATATTTGTATATAACATCAAATTAAACAATTTGACGTTAGAAATGATTTCTATATTTTTTACAGAAAATATTCTAACAATGACGAGCACGTATTTTACATCATGTAAAAAATGCATTTTCTACATAACACAATAGTTACAATAATAAACTTACGGTAACAACGAGCGCCATATTAAACCCGATTTAACAGATAATTGGAATTTATTAAAAAAAAAATAATTTACTATCTAGCTCAAATTTTTAACTAAGATAAGTGTGTTGTGTTTAATTATGTTTATTTACAATCAGTTTATAATATGACAATTAAATACCCAAAAAAAATTTGGGAAATGGATCATTAAAAACTCAAATCCATTACATATCACATTAGATGGTATGTAATAGAAGGTTGTTACCATAGAAATGTCATTACATATTATGTCGTCAGTGTACCGTAAGAGCGTTAGATGGCGCAAGGCAGACCATAAATTGACAGTATACACAATGACAATACAGGTTAAAGGTGGATTTATGCAGATTCAGATCTATTTAGCATTCGTCATTTACATTTAACTTTTAAGCAGTTGTACTACGGATTTCTAATTACCCCATTTACGCACGTCATTTATTTAAGTTTTACAAATTGGTTTAAGTTTTATCTACTTAAATAAAATGATAAATGCACACTGCAATACTGTGCATACTGACAAGCAATTCGTAGTATGTGCGCTAAAACTAAAGTTATTGAACACGTGTTTTTTGAGCTATAAATGAGTGTTGACGATAGGCATTTAGTTGACCTGGTACGTCAATTTGATGTACTCTGTAATAAACGCCAGGTTGACTTTAAAGATAAAAGTAGGTATTCGCGTAAATGCGTAAAACGTTTGACACAAAACGCGTTTGTCTTTCCCCGCCAGTTAGATTAAATACAATTTCACAGTGATTGACTTTCAGCTCGAATAATTTGTGTTAATTTGAATGATAATGCACTGATTGTAAAAAAAATAGTATACATACCTCGGAAAAAAGCTTCATTCCACTGTCGGGCATACTGCCGACCTCGAGCTTCGCTCTCGGCCGGTCAACCTAGCCCTCCACTGTAATGAAGCTTTTCCCCAATCGGTATGTAATCTACTATTACAACTTTGAAATCATCTTATTATTTTTATTATTACAAAAACATAGTAACCAATAAATGCGACTTTGTTTATGTTTAAGCGACAAATTATATTGCGAGACGCAACACGTCGAAGGATATAAGTCGCGCAAGTTATAATAGTTTTTTCAATCGTGATCTATACAAAAATTTTTTACTACTAGAGTTATTAAAATTCAATCGATGTTACATGGTAGTTGAGTCATAATTTACATATTAGTAATTTTATTAATAATATTACCGAAAAGAGTATTATGTACTAATATTTTTACAAAAAAAAACGTGCTGACGCAATAACAGATAAATGCGGCTTTGTTAGATATAAAGTAAAAAATGTTTTCATTGACAAAAAAAATTGTTTTGGATTCCTTTTCATTACAGCTGTATTTTTTCCATATTTTTAGCTTACTATAGTACCATCTATTACGATATAGCGAAGAATCTATATGAAGACTTTCATCTGTTTACCGTAGCAACTGTGCTGGTTCTAATTTCGTTTACTTATCTCAAGAGACTTTTTACAGAAGATTTTATTTTGCTACAGTTATAATACTGTTAAACAGATTTAACTTAGTTTTTTTACTAAACGCTGTATATTTGATTTAGGAAATGTAAGTGCCGAATAAAAATAGTCACTATATTAATTGATAATAAAACGTAAATAAACCCATTTTGCAAATCTTGTTTTAAAAATGTCAGAATAAACAAAGTCCTAAGTCACATTTGATGCGCATAGTTCTTATACTGGATGAACAGTCCTTGTCGACACATTTACTTCTTTTCTTGTCCGGTATTTTAATAATTAACGGGTCCATTTTCTCATATTTTACATCGTCTTGTATTCTGTTTAACGATATACCTGGTCTTAAAGCTTAAGGTCTTTCACCAGGTTTAGCAATTGTTTTGTAACTTTTTAAATGACATCTCCAATCTGTTTGTAAATAGCGCCTCCGTTTGTGCTTTGTGATGTCTTGTCCTTTATTGGGCAATTTTTTGGAACACGGTTATCTCAAACAGTACCAGTTCCCTCTATTTTTTAAGTGTTGAAGAAAATTTAAACTAGCAAGCAGTTATTGAACTACGGTTGATAAGGTCTGTTTTTGTGCATCGTAATTTATCTAACATGATCACAAATGGAGTCGCAGTTTTACCAACGTTTTTTTAGTAAATTTTGAAGCGTCTACTGTTTTTTTCCGGTATACTCCACTGTTAACTAAATACCTTAATATTGTATTTAGCGACCACACCTTATATTCGAAACGAATTTGAATGTATCTATGAATGGTTTAAGTTCTTATATGCGTAATTTAAACAAATCTATCACTTCGCATTGCTTAGTAAGATTTTTCCCTCGGTAATACTGTATAGCCACTTACTATAAATATCGATATAAAACATTTTATTTCTTATTTGGAAGTCCTAAAGCCTAAACAATCTTTAAATAAAGCATATCCAAACAATTTTTTTTTTATAAAGAAATTTATCATGTCATCGTCAAAAAATAGTTCACAAACTCGAAATGGGAAAAGTTCTTCATACTTTTTGAAATCGTGTTTAAGAAAATATCTTTGTGTTGTAGATCACAGTCAATCCAAATTATTTTTTTTGTTTGTGAAGTATTCTTTTTCTTCGGTACTAATACCTTTGAATGATCGACGTCTGAGTAATTTGACTTTGCAATCTTTTTTTTGCAAATTTTACATCTGTTGGTGCTCTCAGTTGACAATTAGTAAGATGGTCAATAGTACTTATCAGCATCCGGTGGCTCAACGTAAATTAAATCTACGTCCTCCGAGTACGCTAACTCTAAAGCTTCTTGCAATATCAGACCGCTCTTATAATAATAAAAAAATGCTGTATATGCATCTGTAAACAACAATGGTCGACACCGTACGGTAACAGCTAGAAAGAAATCCCTGCTAAAAATTTATAAAACTGCACACAAAAACAATAACGAAATAATAAATTATATTCATTTACAAAACAAAATTACTAAGTAACTTCTAATACATTTATAACAAAGTGAAAATAATAAATTGATGTTTGCATTAAAACATCTTGAAAATACAAGTAAACAACGTCATCTAGCGTTAAATACCAAAAACCTAAAATACAGAAGAGAAAAAAGACACCTATATTTTTCGTTTTAACGCTAAGCTTTAACAAGTTAACATTTTACGTATTTTACGCAAGTCAGAGAAACATTGAAACTATTCGTTGACATAGCTTTGCTTAAATTAAATTAAAAAATGCTTATGTTTATTTTTCTAATTTTATTTATTTGTAAATAACAATTTAATTATCATGTTTTAGCAATTTTAAATGCAACTGTGCGCCAATTCTTTGATTGTAGAATACTAATTTTTCACATACTTGAAACACAGAAAATGCAGTTAAAAATGTTTCGCAGTTGTACAATTTCAATTTAAAAAAAAATTGTTAATTCTTGATTAGTTTCAGTAACTTTCATAAAGTGCTGGTTAACAATAGTTTCAAAATTAATTTCTCAACTTATTTTCAGTTAGTCCTAAATAAAGTAACAACTGTGGTTGCAATAAATAAAAAGCTAATCTTACTCTTTTTGTCGGAAAACAAATATATTTACAATAGTTGATTCATATGATGATGATAATTGATTCATAAACTAGTCAATAATATTCTAAATCATTAGTATAATCAAAACAAACACTGAACCTTAGTTCTGAAATCAAACACAATAACTTCTTATGACATTATAGCAGAATAGCCGATTATTAATTTTTACATTTTTTAAATCATAAAGAGTAGAAAGGGCCGGACATCCCCTCCACTTTTGACGTCACACGACCTCGTCGCAGACGTACGTGAAGGTTTTTTTTGTGAAAGTATTTTTCTGGTTTTTTTGTGAAAGTATTTTTCTCTCTCTCACAATGAAATTTTTCTTCTCTCTCTTACAACGAATTTTTTTTCTCTCTTACATATTTTCTCTCTCACATTGTTACATCATCGCATAATTGGTAATTTTGATTGCGTCGTGCGTTATCGCGTAACTGGTAATTTTTTATGCGTCATGAAGTCTCATGATTCGAGCGAGAAGTATTTGTATTTAAAAAAAGCTGTGGGTGTACCTGGATTTGAACACGGGCTTCTTGATTACAAAGCGGCGACCGTAACCACTGGGCCACGCAAACAGTTGAATCGAAACAGTCAATTGTAAAATATGTATACAATTGGTTTTTTTTAATTACTGAACAAAAGACTTGTAAAATTTATTGTACTTTATTTTTAAATTAAATTAACATTCATGGCATAATTATATCATTTCTCTACAGCATCTATGTCATTACGGTTTATCTGGATCTTGATAATTCACGGCAACTATACACACGACATCTAATTATATCATTTCTACAGCATCCGTCGTGTTGTGGTTGATCTGGACTTTTCTAGTGGTCGGTACTTTCATATTCTTTCTCTCTTACTCTTAATACTCTGTAAAGAATCGCTTATTAAAAAAAATTCTAAATAAAATTTAGATTTTAATGTGCAAATAATTTAATAATAGTAATTTTGATTAAGAAGCAATGAAGTTGTAAAACTGTAAACTAAACTAACTAAAAAATTACTAAATTAATTAGCGCGTTTATCTTTCAAATTCAAGTTTTAATGTTTTGAAAAATTATGTTAGATAATAATAATTGTGATATACATATATCTATCAAAATTCTAAATAAAGCATAATTTTATATCGTCAACATTCATGTTTTAAAAGAACTTTTAATTATGGGAAAATAATACTAATAAATGAATTCAAATAAGTAAAACAAAAAAACAATGTACCTAGTATTTATTTAAAGTTTAAATTTCAATGTACAATAAACAATAATAAATAGCTTTATATTAAGAAGTAATGAAAAAACTGCAAAAGAACGAAAATAATTTGCACGTTCAAACTAAAGTTAAATAATAACTATGATACAAATCTATCAATATTTTAAATACAGCACAATTTAAGTCGTCAACGATTCATGAATTAAAACGAGATTTTTTAGAGAAATGTGAAACTTCTAGATTACTCAAGCACTAAAAATAAAAGAGTATAGAAAACAGTTTTCAAAATTTAGATTTTAATGTGCAAATAATTTGGTAATAGTACGTTTGACTAAGAAGTAATGAAATTGTAAAACTGTAAAACAACTAAATTAATTTGCGCGCTTATTTTTCAAATTGAAGTTTTAATGTTTTCAAAAATTATGTTAAATCATAATTGTAATATATATCTATCAAAAGTTTAAATAAAGCATAATTTCATATAGTTTTATAGTAAGAAGTAATGGAAAAACTAGAAAAGAACGAAAATAATTTGCGCGTTCAAACTAAGTTAAATAATAATTATGATATAAATCTATCAATATTTTAAATACATACATACATTTAAGTCGTTAACGATTCATGAATTAAAACGAATTTTTTAAATTAAGTTAAAATAATACTCATAAATGAATTCAAATAAGTAAAACAAAAAACAATGTTGTACTTATTTAAAATTATTATTTTAATGTGCAAATAATTTAACAATAATAGTTTTAGATTAAGAAGAAATGAAAAAAAAAACTGCAAAACAACAAAATTAAATTGCGAATGAATATTACAAATTTAAGTTCAACTGTTTTTAAACTAACATAAACAACAATTAAGTTAAAATAATAAAAATAGGTTTTAATATGTAATAATTCTACCCTAGTTTTAGATTAAGAATTCTTTAAACTGTAAACTAAAAAAAATAGCAGAATTAAGTTGTACGTTAATTTTCCAAAACTCAAATATTAGGAATTAGAGATAAACAATAATTCTAATCTATATAAAGTTAATTTGAATAAGTAAAACAAAAAAATTAAAAGTTAGCGACAAAGATACTTTTAAGATGGCTAAATAAATTTAAAAACTGGTGACAAAATAGTTTTTAAAATATTTCAGTTGGTAGTAAAAATAATTTTGAAATGGCGTAACAACTTTTAACAGTTGGTAGTAAAATATAGTTTTAAAATGGCGTAACAACTTTTACAATTGGTAAAAATGTTTTAAAAAGGCGGAATAATTTTTAAATTTTATATTAGTTACTTTAATCATAATAATTTACAAGAGCAAGGAAAAATTGATTTTTTTAAATTTACAAATTAGTAGCTAACAATAAAAATCATTTTGTAAAACTTTAAATAATACCTACGTTTTTGAAAAACCTACTTAAGAATATAATTTATAGTTATAAAAATTAAAAATAAAACTGTTTGTTAAGCAATAAACGTAGATTCTGTTTAAAGAAAAGAAAAAACAAAACAATTACTTAAAGAAAGTACACTTACCACATATATGCCACTAACTTGTTTTTAAATTTATAAATTTTAATTTAATATTAAAGAGCTCACTCGTACACATTTTAACACGAAGAAGACACAAACTATACTAAATACAATTAGAAATTTCTGAAAATCCCTACCTTCAAATTAATTTTTATTAATTATTGTATTGACTCATAGGCAAAATCTTATTGAATCATAACTTTTCAAACTTAGAAATGTCGATATAGAAACAACTATTTTTGACAGAAGAAATCTATATAAATAAGAATGAATGTTGCTAAGCGTAAAACTGGAGAACGGCTGGACCAATGCGGCTATTTTTTTGTCATATGTTCCTTAAGGCACAGTTTTAATGAAGAGAAAAAAATGGCGTGGAAAATAGTAAAAACAACATACACATACATACAAACGAGCTGTCAAACATTTGACGTAAATCGTCAACGTCAATATAAACAAAACAAAGGCGCGTTTGGATAATCTATGCCTCTGGAAAAAATCATCAAAGAAAATAATATTATCGTACGTGACATTCACCATTAATTCTTCTGTGCGTGGCAGTTTCTTGGTTGTTTTTTATATTTTCACTTCTCTTTAAAACTAGTTGTGTGCTCAGTGTGATTACGTTTATACCCATGCCGCCAAAACGTAGCCGCAGTAATTTGGGTCGAAGAACTTGAAATGCTGCAAACCAAGCAAATTTTCAATCTAATCGGACATCGCGTCTTTTTAGCGGCACACGGCTAGCAGTAAAAAATTTACTTAACAATGTGATCGAAGCAACAATTCTAAAAGGAAAATATAAGGGAGAGAAAATGTGTTGATACCCCGCATCCCAATGGTACCAACTGACGTAGGTACCATTTGAATTCAAACGACTGCAATTTCCATTGCGACTTGCTTTTGCTATAACAATAAATAAATACCAGGGTCAGTCGTTGAGTGTTTGCGGCGTTAATCTTGAAAACTCATGCTTCTCTCGTGGACAGTTGCATGTTGCCTGTTCCCGCGTAGGGAAACCGTCAGATTTATTTGTTTACGCGCCAGGCAACCAAACAAAAAAATATCCTATACCTACCATAAAGCATTAGATTGAATATCATCACATTTGTAAAGTATTGCAGTGTACGAAATAGAAAACTTATTTTTGTAAGTAATCGTCGTTTATTGTTGAGACATAAATAACGTGATCACTCCGAAATATGTTTTATTTATTTAATTTTCTATTAACTTTTGACAGAATGAAGTCTGTCCGGGCGGCTAGTTTAGAATACAATTGTTAGAATAAAGTGTTTGAACTTGTTATTTAAAAATTAAAATATATTCTTTAAAACGTATCTATAAGAAACCAAAACGTTTAGGAATTTATTTGTAACATATTGTTAATGGCGATGTAATTAACATGTAATTTCAAAACCAGGCAATTTCCATTTTAAAATTTTAGAGTGTGATAGTAACATTAAATTTAACCTCTAACTTTGCAATTTGTTTTAATGAAAGCTCTAAAACATATATTGCTCTATATTTTAATTGAGTTTAAATCGTCAACACAATTTCCTTGGTCGTCTACTAAAAAAAAAGTTTGTACTTTTAAAAATGATCTTGTAACTATTATAGCAATAAAAACTTAAAATGCCACCAGTGTCTATACTAAAGTCATCTAAATAGTTTGGGAGATCTTCATTTAGCACATAATTCCATATTTTATAATAAATAATAATAATTCAAACGTTTTCGTAGCAGTACTACGGTAATTACAGATATGGGTCATACGTCATTACATTAGTAACAATGTAAAATTACATTTTTTTATTATTATTCGAAACTTACGTTGTACAACGGCAGCGTTATTTGTACACTTTACCAAAAGATACAAAATTGCTATAAAACATACATATCTACAAGAAATTAAACGTAAATAAATATATTAGTAATGCAGTTAATGAAGATCTAATTAACTAAACTTTTAAAACCAAACAATGTTGTTACAGTAAGAAACGTTTTTAGCAAAGACAATTACATAATGTAATTAATAACTAAATTTTTAAGACTAAAAAAAACGTCATAAAAATAACAATTGTAGCTAACGTCGAAACTAAACGACATTATTGAAACAATAAAGTTTTTTTGAGTAACATTATTTTGTATTTTATTTGTCAACAAAAATTTTGATGGACCCGTTAAAATTTGTTTTATATAAAATTTTTCTAAAAAACACAATTTAACAAAGTTTTTGCAATGTCAGCTAGTTTAAAAACTACTGCTTTAAAAAAATTAATACACCTTTCTCTAAGCTGGTGAAATAAAATTCCTAATAAGATATGTCTACGTTTCTTGTACATTAGTATTACAAACTGTGTACATCAGTCTGTAAATATTATAACGTTACAATTGCTTAAATTAAAAGCAGACATTGCAACAACATATTTTTTACAGTTGTATTTTATCTAGTAAATCAAAGTTATTCGAAAATGATACATAAAGAAATATATTTTTATAAGTATAGAACACGTTTAAAAATAGTGAATAAGTTGAAGACTTATTTTACACCTCAACTAGACAATGTAGAAAAATATGGTTATTTTCACAATTTTATTGAAAATGTAGTATACTACTTAGCTAATAAATGGCTAACCAAATGAAAATATTAATCATTTTTGTAATAAACACGTGATTACTAACCAATAAACTTTTAAGTTAATGATTTACTGAAAGAAAGAAAAACATTTTTAACAAAAACAATTTCACAATTTAAGATTCAAAAATTAATTAAAATCATGTTAAATAGGAAATTTTGCTTGCAGTTTGTAATTACAGTGAATAACAATGTAGTTAATGACTAAGTTTTTCAAATTAAGGAACGCCACGCAAATATTTTAAGCGAAAACTAACTATTAATTTTATTTTGAAACGATTATAATTAGATATATAATTAGATTAGATATGCTGTAATCTCAAAAAAAATAGAAACTTATGAAAAATTGCTAAAAGTTGCAAGAAAAGCAATAGGAATTTACTGGAGTCATTAGAAATGATTGAAGAAAAAACCTTTCTCAATGTTAATAATTAAGTAATCATACTGTAATAGAAAACTTATTGCGGATAACTACAATCTAATTAAAGACAAAATTTCTAAAACTAAGAAACGTCACAAAATGTTTTTAACAAAAACTATTTAGCAATTTAGTTTTTTGTTCAAATAATTAAAATTAGATACTCTACAATCTCAATCAGCAAACAAATAAATAATTTTTTTAAGATATACCTACAATAAAAGCAATAAATGTACTTAAATTATTGAAAATTAAAAAAAAAGAAAACTTTTTTGCAAATAGTAATCAAATTGTTTAAACAAGTAAATGTTACAATGTTACAACTACTAAAAACTTTAAGCAAAATTTTGAAAGAACAAAAGAAAAAGAAAAACTATTTAGAGAATATCTGTTATAATAAAAATTGTTTTATGAGAAATGGTGTTATTGTTTGATTAAAAATTTAAAACTTGCAACCTTTTGAACGGGGTCTACGTTCTTCTTCGTCAGGTAATAAATCACAATCACAAATATTTAGAAACATTTTATTGTAAATAACATCGTGGTTCTAGTTTCACCATTCGTTCAAAATTAAATAACTAGTTTAAAAGATCGTAACTAAGAAAAAAAGAAATCACTTTAATTATATAGGACACTCATTTCAAAATGTTTTGATTTGACGTGTTTAATTATTAACAAATGTTAAATCGAATAAACTTAAATCTGTTTAAACAATAACCGATATCTAGTTTATGTACTCAGAATTTTGTAATGAAAAGTAGCTTCGAGATATTCACAAAGTAAAAAAAATTGTTTATAATTTCAATTTTTCTTTTGTTTAATGTAATCTTAAAAACATAGTTCGTTCCATGCATTCACTACTGTAAGCCGTTATTTAAATATTATAATACGTTTTTACAATTTAAGAATTATTAAACTTAAAGTTTAGCTCTGTGGGTACCTAAGTAACGTTTAAATTTCTACACAACGTTAATGTTACGAACAATCATTATTAAAATCAAACTTCATTAAAAATAGAAAAAAGTTACAAAGCCCATTTAATACGCAAAGTAATACTCATAGATGCATTGTAACTTAATCTATTTAAATTTCCCGCTACAAAATTTATTAAATGTTGTTATCTTAAGTTGGTAGCAATGTATTTAAAAGTAAATAAATAAATTGATGAAGGATATGTCGCAACTTTTAAGAAACACAAACCGAAGCCAATTCGTTTCCAATCCGCAGTGGCGGACAACTAAAAGCTATAACAGGATTACTTCTTTTAACTTCAATTATGAAAAATGTATTGTTTACGCCAAAGACTCTTGGAATAGTTATATTACCCATTTTATATAAATTAATTTATTAACATAAAGTGTAAGCCCGTTTTAGTAGTTATTTTACGACTATCTTCTTTCTTATATTTAATAAAAATTGCAAACAGCATAACAGACACTTTTTGTTTACCTGTGTAAGTTTATTCTAAGCTTTTTTCTTCTGCTATTACTATGTCAATTAAAACTGCATAAACCACCATTCCAGCGAATAATAAATTACCTTCAAACAAGATTTATTTCAAATATGTATTAAAATTAAATTGCGATACACAACTTGTTGTAAACCACAGCAATGGCAGTCAGACAAAATCTTTGCTTTAAATAAAATGACACGCACTAAGTCGCTTTGAAGAATTTTTTTTTAAATAGATTAAGTTACAATGCATCTATGAGTATTACTTTGCGTATTAAATGGGCTTTGTAACTTTTTTCTATTTTTAATGAAGTTTGATTTTAATAATGATTGTTCGTAACATTAACTTTGTGTAGAAATTTAAACGTTACTTAGGTACCCACAGAGCTAAACTTTAAGTTTAATAATTCTTAAATTGTAAAAACGTATTATAATATTTAAATAACGGCTTACAGTAGTGAATGCATGGAACGAACTATGTTTTTAAGATTACACTAAACAAAAGAAAAATTGAAATTATAAACAATTTTTCTACTTTGTGAATATCTCGAAGCTACTTTTCATTACAAAATTCTGAGTACATAAACTAGATATCGGTTATTGTTTAAACAGATTTAAGTTTATTCGATTTAACATTTGTTAATAATTAAACACGTCAAATCAAAACATTTTGAAATGAGTGTCCTATATAATTAAAGTGATTTCTTTTTTTCTTAGTTACGATCTTTTAAACTAGTTATTTAATTTTGAACGAATGGTGAAACTAGAACCACGATGTTATTTACAATAAAATGTTTCTAAATATTTGTGATTGTGATTTATTACCTGACGAAGAAGAACGTAGACCCCGTTCAAAAGGTTGCAAGTTTTAAATTTTTAATCAAACAATAACACCATTTCTCATAAAACAATTTTTATTATAACAGATATTCTCTAAATAGTTTTTCTTTTTCTTTTGTTCTTTCAAAATTTTGCTTAAAGTTTTTAGTAGTTGTAACATTGTAACATTTACTTGTTTAAACAATTTGATTACTATTTGCAAAAAAGTTTTCTTTTTTTTTAATTTTCAATAATTTAAGTACATTTATTGCTTTTATTGTAGCTATATCTTAAAAAATTATTTATTTGTTTGCTGATTGAGATTGTAGAGTATCTAATTTTAATTATTTGAACAAAAAACTAAATTGCTAAATAGTTTTTGTTAAAAACATTTTGTGACGTTTCTTAGTTTTAGAAATTTTGTCTTTAATTAGATTGTAGTTATCCGCAATAAGTTTTCTATTACAGTATGATTACTTAATTATTAACATTGACAAAGGTTTTCTTCAATCATTTCTAATGACTCCAGTAAATTCCTATTGCTTTTCTTGCAACTTTTAGCAATTTTTCATAAGTTTCTATTTTTTGAGATTACAGCATATCTAATCTAATTATATATCTAATTATAATCGTTTCAAAATAAAATTAATAGTTAGTTTTCGCTTAAAATATTTGCGTGGCGTTCCTTAATTTGAAAAACTTAGTCATTAACTACATTGTTATTCACTGTAATTACAAACTGCAAGCAAAATTTCCTATTTAACATGATTTTAATTAATTTTTGAATCTTAAATTGTGAAATTGTTTTTGTTAAAAATGTTTTTCTTTCTTTCAGTAAATCATTAACTTAAAAGTTTATTGGTTAGTAATCACGTGTTTATTACAAAAATGATTAATATTTTCATTTGGTTAGCCATTTATTAGCTAAGTAGTATACTACATTTTTAATAAAATTGTGAAAATAACCATATTTTTCTACATTGTCTAGTTGAGGTGTAAAATAAGTCTTCAACTTATTCACTATTTTTAAACGTGTTCTATACTTATAAAAATATATTTCTTTATGTATCATTTTCGAATAACTTTGATTTACTAGATAAAATACAACTGTAAAAAATATGTTGTTGCAATGTCTGCTTTTAATTTAAGCAATTGTAACGTTATAATATTTACAGACTGATGTACACAGTTTGTAATACTAATGTACAAGAAACGTAGACATATCTTATTAGGAATTTTATTTCACCAGCTTAGAGAAAGGTGTATTAATTTTTTTAAAGCAGTAGTTTTTAAACTAGCTGACATTGCAAAAACTTTGTTAAATTGTGTTTTTTAGAAAAATTTTATATAAAACAAATTTTAACGGGTCCATCAAAATTTTTGTTGACAAATAAAATACAAAATAATGTTACTCAAAAAAACTTTATTGTTTCAATAATGTCGTTTAGTTTCGACGTTAGCTACAATTGTTATTTTTATGACGTTTTTTTTTAGTCTTAAAAATTTAGTTATTAATTACATTATGTAATTGTCTTTGCTAAAAACGTTTCTTACTGTAACAACATTGTTTGGTTTTAAAAGTTTAGTTAATTAGATCTTCATTAACTGCATTACTAATATATTTATTTACGTTTAATTTCTTGTAGATATGTATGTTTTATAGCAATTTTGTATCTTTTGGTAAAGTGTACAAATAACGCTGCCGTTGTACAACGTAAGTTTCGAATAATAATAAAAAAATGTAATTTTACATTGTTACTAATGTAATGACGTATGACCCATATCTGTAATTACCGTAGTACTGCTACGAAAACGTTTGAATTATTATTATTTATTATAAAATATGGAATTATGTGCTAAATGAAGATCTCCCAAACTATTTAGATGACTTTAGTATAGACACTGGTGGCATTTTAAGTTTTTATTGCTATAATAGTTACAAGATCATTTTTAAAAGTACAAACTTTTTTTAGTAGACGACCAAGGAAATTGTGTTGACGATTTAAACTCAATTAAAATATAGAGCAATATATGTTTTAGAGCTTTCATTAAAACAAATTGCAAAGTTAGTGGTTAAATTTAATGTTACTATCACACTCTAAAATTTTAAAATGGAAATTGCCTGGTTTTGAAATTACATGTTAATTACATCGCCATTAACAATATGTTACAAATAAATTCCTAAACGTTTTGGTTTCTTATAGATACGTTTTAAAGAATATATTTTAATTTTTAAATAACAAGTTCAAACACTTTATTCTAACAATTGTATTCTAAACTAGCCGCCCGGACAGACTTCATTCTGTCAAAAGTTAATAGAAAATTAAATAAATAAAACATATTTCGGAGTGATCACGTTATTTATGTCTCAACAATAAACGACGATTACTTACAAAAATAAGTTTTCTATTTCGTACACTGCAATACTTTACAAATGTGATGATATTCAATCTAATGCTTTATGGTAGGTATAGGATATTTTTTTGTTTGGTTGCCTGGCGCGTAAACAAATAAATCTGACGGTTTCCCTACGCGGGAACAGGCAACATGCAACTGTCCACGAGAGAAGCATGAGTTTTCAAGATTAACGCCGCAAACACTCAACGACTGACCCTGGTATTTATTTATTGTTATAGCAAAAGCAAGTCGCAATGGAAATTGCAGTCGTTTGAATTCAAATGGTACCTACGTCAGTTGGTACCATTGGGATGCGGGGTATCAACACATTTTCTCTCCCTTATATTTTCCTTTTAGAATTGTTGCTTCGATCACATTGTTAAGTAAATTTTTTACTGCTAGCCGTGTGCCGCTAAAAAGACGCGATGTCCGATTAGATTGAAAATTTGCTTGGTTTGCAGCATTTCAAGTTCTTCGACCCAAATTACTGCGGCTACGTTTTGGCGGCATGGGTATAAACGTAATCACACTGAGCACACAACTAGTTTTAAAGAGAAGTGAAAATATAAAAAACAACCAAGAAACTGCCACGCACAGAAGAATTAATGGTGAATGTCACGTACGATAATATTATTTTCTTTGATGATTTTTTCCAGAGGCATAGATTATCCAAACGCGCCTTTGTTTTGTTTAGATTGACGTTGACGATTTACGTCAAATGTTTGACAGCTCGTTTGTATGTATGTGTATGTTGTTTTTACTATTTTCCACGCCATTTTTTCTCTTCATTAAAACTGTGCCTTAAGGAACATATGACAAAAAAATAGCCGCATTGGTCCAGCCGTTCTCCAGTTTTACGCTTAGCAACATTCATTCTTATTTATATAGATTTCTTCTGTCAAAAATAGTTGTTTCTATATCGACATTTCTAAGTTTGAAAAGTTATGATTCAATAAGATTTTGCCTATGAGTCAATACAATAATTAATAAAAATTAATTTGAAGGTAGGGATTTTTAGAAATTTCTAATTGTATTTAGTATAGTTTGTGTCTTCTTCGTGTTAAAATGTGTACGAGTGAGCTCTTTAATATTAAATTAAAATTTATAAATTTAAAAACAAGTTAGTGGCATATATGTGGTAAGTGTACTTTCTTTAAGTAATTGTTTTGTTTTTTTCTTTTCTTTAAACAGAATCTACGTTTATTGCTTAACAAACAGTTTTATTTTTAATTTTTATAACTATAAATTATATTCTTAAGTAGGTTTTTCAAAAACGTAGGTATTATTTAAAGTTTTACAAAATGATTTTTATTGTTAGCTACTAATTTGTAAATTTAAAAAAAAAATCAATTTTTCCTTGCTCTTGTAAATTATTATGATTAAAGTAACTAATATAAAATTTAAAAATTATTCCGCCTTTTTTAAAACATTTTTTACCAATTGTAAAAGTTGTTACGCCATTTTAAAACTATATTTTACTACCAACTGTTAAAAGTTGTTACGCCATTTCAAAATTATTTTTACTACCAACTGAAATATTTTAAAAACTATTTTGTCACCAGTTTTTAAATTTATTTAGCCATCTTAAAAGTATCTTTGTCGCTAACTTTTAATTTTTTTTGTTTTACTTATTCAAATTAACTTTATATAGATTAGAATTATTGTTTATCTCTAATTCCTAATATTTGAGTTTTGGAAAATTAACGTACAACTTAATTCTGCTATTTTTTTTTAGTTTACAGTTTAAAGAATTCTTAATCTAAAACTAGGGTAGAATTATTACATATTAAAACCTATTTTTATTATTTTAACTTAATTGTTGTTTATGTTAGTTTAAAAACAGTTGAACTTAAATTTGTAATATTCATTCGCAATTTAATTTTGTTGTTTTGCAGTTTTTTTTTCATTTCTTCTTAATCTAAAACTATTATTGTTAAATTATTTGCACATTAAAATAATAATTTTAAATAAGTACAACATTGGTGTTTGTTTTACTTATTTGAATTCATTTATGAGTATTATTTTAACTTAATTTAAAAAATTCGTTTTAATTCATGAATCGTTAACGACTTAAATGTATGTATGTATTTAAAATATTGATAGATTTATATCATAATTATTATTTAACTTAGTTTGAACGCGCAAATTATTTTCGTTCTTTTCTAGTTTTTCCATTACTTCTTACTATAAAACTATTTATTATTATTTATTCTACATTAAAATCCAAACTTAAAATAAATACTAGGTACATTGTTTTTTTCTGTTTTACTTATTTGAATTCATTTATTAATATTATTTTATCATAATTAAAATTTCTTTTAAAACATGAATGTTGACGATATGAAATTATGCTTTATTTAAACTTTTGATAGATATATATTACAATTATGATTTAACATAATTTTTGAAAACATTAAAACTTCAATTTGAAAAATAAGCGCGCAAATTAATTTAGTTGTTTTACAGTTTTACAATTTCATTACTTCTTAGTCAAACGTACTATTACCAAATTATTTGCATATTAAAATCTAAATTTTGAAAACTGTTTTCTATACTCTTTTATTTTTAGTGCTTGAGTAATCTAGAAGTTTCACATTTCTCTAAAAAAATCTCGTTTTAATTCATGAATCGTTGACGACTTAAATTGTGCTGTATTTAAAATATTGATAGATTTGTATCATAGTTATTATTTAACTTTAGTTTGAACGTGCAAATTATTTTCGTTGTTTTGCAGTTTTTTCATTACTTCTTAATATAAAGCTATTTATTATTGTTTATTGTACATTGAAATTTAAACTTTAAATAAATACTAGGTACATTGTTTTTTTTGTTTTACTTATTTGAATTCATTTATTAGTATTATTTTCTTTTAATTAAAAGTTCTTTTAAAACATGAATGTTGACGATATAAAATTATGCTTTATTTAGAATTTTGATAGATATATGTATATCACAATTATTATTATCTAACATAATTTTTCAAAACATTAAAACTTGAATTTGAAAGATAAACGCGCTAATTAATTTAGTAATTTTTTAGTTAGTTTAGTTTACAGTTTTTACAACTTCATTGCTTCTTAATCAAAATTACTATTATTAAATTATTTGCACATTAAAATCTAAATTTTATTTAGAATTTTTTTTAATAAGCGATTCTTTACAGAGTATTAAGAGTAAGAGAGAAAGAATATGAAAGTACCGACCACTAGAAAAGTCCAGATCAACCACAACACGACGGATGCTGTAGAAATGATATAATTAGATGCCGTGTGTATAGTTGCCGTGAATTATCAAGATCCAGATAAACCGTAATGACATAGATGCTGTAGAGAAATGATATAATTATGCCATGAATGTTAATTTAATTTAAAAATAAAGTACAATAAATTTTACAAGTCTTTTGTTCAGTAATTAAAAAACCAATTGTGTACATATTTTACAATTGACCGTTTCGATTCAACTGTTTGCGTGGCCCAGTGGTTACGGTCGCCGCTTTGTAATCAAGAAGCCCGGGTTCAAATCCAGGTACACCCACAGCTTTTTTTAAATAAAAATACTTCTCGCTCGAATCATGAGACTTCATGACGCATAAAAAATTACCAGTTACGCGATGACGCACGACGCAATCAAAATTACCAATTACGCGATGATGTAACAATGTGAGAGAGAAAATATGTAAGAGAGAAAAAAAATTCGCTGTAAGAGAGAGAAGAAAAATTTCATTGTGAGAGAGAGAAAGAATGTGAGAGAGAGAAAAAAATGTGTGAGAGAGAAAAAAATTCATTGTGAGAGAGAAAAACACTTTCACAAAAAAAACCAGAAAAATACTTTCACAAAAAAACCCTTCACGTACGTCTGCGACGAGGTCGTGTGACGTCACAAGTGGAGGGGATGTCCGGCCCTTTCTACTATAAAGTACTCTAGTTGTTTAGATAACAAGATTTCGGATTTCAAAAACTAGTCACCGCAAATAATCGACATGACCTCTGATTTGTTGTAAAATAACTATCCGTTTCTTAAATTATATACAGCACGGAGAGAAAAGTTTACTGTAATAAAGCAAAAACAGCTATATTTCATGCAAATAGGCTGTTGGTTTTGAGTCAAACCGATGTACGCTTAAATAAAGCTTTCATTTTATTACAACAAATATTTTGAAAAAGAATTGTATAGATTTTATAATATATCAATTTAAGAAAACATCGTTTTCTTTTATCGTTCAAAAGTTGCTTAATCTGATCGTAGAGAAGAACCATCGTTATGACAAGTACTGCTTTTTCTTATCTCTGTTGATTGTTGCGTTTTATCATAAATAGGTTTAATAGTAATAACACTTCGTATTAATTTAAGCACGCAGTGTCATAATGTTTGCTTTTGTGCACCTTCAGGGTATGAATGATTTCAGTAAATATACACATAGTTTAAACGTATTTATTTGCTAAATTCAAAATAAATGTGTTATATTTTTATCATCACTACAGTTTATGATTTAATCCTAGTTTACATTAAAATTTATAATTATTGGTAGATAATATTACCGATCCAAATAATACTGTCTTTGACAACAATATGTACACGCATCAGCATTAATAATGTTACACTTAGAATATTAGTCGAATCTACACCATCCGAGTTAAATAATCTTCTTGTAACTTTTGGAAATATATTTTTTTGTCAAAGGGTTCTCCAATTACTAAACTTTACAATCAACCCAAATTCACCTTCCCTCAATATGTCCAAATTATTTTCCGTTAGGCACACAAGGGATGTAACATCAATTTCTTGTTCTAAAAGAAAAGCAAATGCACGATAATTTCATTTCATTGCAAAAAACTAAGTCATACATGCCAACAAATGTGCAAGCTTTGCGACATAATTCTAACATATAACGACAGTGAACAATATTCAAAATCAGAGTCAATACTTACTTGTAAGTTTCTGATAGTTTCCAATCATTCACTAATTGATGTATTGAGTTATAGATTATATGCTGCAAGCAACTTGTTATAAAATGATGGATCCATGTCGTATTGTTCCAAACAAAAAACTGTCGGGGTCACGGTACACGTTAATTTATCTTTGCAAAAAGTTAAGCACATAGTGCCAACCTTAACGTAAATTAAATTGCTGATACCTTATTTTAGACCAGCGTGGAACAAATAGTGATAACATAAATGCTTACTTGAAATGCCTACTTGTGGTTTCGTAGTAATTTATTACGTACTTTAATCGCTGATATCATATCTTATAATAATTAGTTGAATTTGATCAATTTGTAGTCTTAATTTTAACAAAAACTTTTTACTTGTATCATTATAATTATGAATGATTTAATAAAAACATGTTTGGATTGCAATAAGAAATTTAATTTAAGTTTTAGAACATGTAGGTTTAATTTTATTTGAATGTGAATCAATTTTAGAAAAAAAGCAAATGCTTTAAATATGAAATTGTAATAATTAAGTTCAGCATAATATTTCTCTCCGTGAGTACTATTCAGCATTTTTATTTTGTTTTTATCGTTTTTTGTTGTGTACATTCAGGTTGTTATTTTAACCACTCTGCATAACATTTTAAAGTTAGGGTTGTTTTATATGTGCTTACGGTTTGATAAAACAGGTATATTATAAAAAACTTTTTGAGTAAACTTTTAAATTATTGATATTTTTATGAACAATAGTTTTCATTCATTCATAAATTAAAACTAACACATAAAAATTTTTTAATTTGTTTAAAGAAAACAGTAAATCTAAAAAATATAAAATTAATATTTTCTAAAAATTAAGAACTTTTCAAATTATATTTTGTCATTTTGGCACTTAAAATAGTGTTTGAATTTGCTTAGAACATAATAAATACTTTTAGAAACTATTTAAAAGAAAACGTGTTTTGCAAATTTTAATTGTAATTTACGTCACTTGCGTCAAAATTAAAACATAGCGTAATAAACGTTAATGCGGTGCGAAACCAAAAGCCAAGCGCTGCATAGCATAGTTATGTTATGAGACTTTCCACAAAAACATTTTTTTCAGTTTTATTTTTAAAATTAAGTTTTCGTTTTAAAAAAATTTAAATAGAGTGTAAGTAAAAACATGACAACTGTACTACATTTATTGCTAAGAAAATCTGTCTATTCTAAAAGACAAATTAAAATTTTATGTTATTTTATATTACTACACGTAGCATATTAAGTAATAAATAATACCAACTCTGAAATAAATAATACTATAATATTTAAAACTATAAACATCTTAGAACGCATTTTTTAAAATTGTAATTAAATTTTAGAAAATTTTAAATATATTTTTTATTAGACACACATTTATATTAAACAGTTTAAAAACATTGTTTACATCGGTTATGCTTTTTCATTAGTTTTTTTTTGGTCATTACGTAAACGCATTAATAATAGTAGTTTACGTAACAAGAGTCCAAAGTAAGAAATAGCATAACGAACGTTAATGCGACGCGAGGCCGCACGGCCGAGCGTTGCATGTGAGTGAGTTATGCTATGATTCTTTTGACGAGAGTAATGTACATTATTTTTTGTGTTGCCTTTTATAAAGTTACATTCTTTTTTGGAAAAAATAAAAAAAAAATCAACAGAAATATAATGTTGGTACTACATTTATTACTAAATCTCTCAAATTTGACATTAACTTTAACATCGTTTTTCTTCAATTTTAACTGAATTTTAAGATTTTTAAAATGATGTTTTTACCTGTCGCATACTCGTTCTAATATATTAATTGATTTAGAACACTTAATTTTATGTGGATTCCTAGTTTTCATTTTGCCACCCTAGAGCTGTTTTCGTTCATTACGTAACTACACTAACAAACGAATATTGACGTTTGCGATGTTGGCAACACAAAATAGTAATTTACGTAACAAGTGTTAAAAATAAAGCATAGCATAACGAACGCACGACCGAGCGTGTGAGTGAGATATGATACGAAACTTTCAACGAAAGTAACATAATTTTTTGTGGTTTTTTGTAAAATTACAATAACAAAAACTGAAATAATTAGAAATATAATATAATGTTGGTACTACATTTATTATTAAATCTTACTAAATCTGCCAAATTTGACACTGAGATTAACATGCTTTTTTAAAATTTTAACTAAATCTCCAGATTTTTTAAATTACTTATCCACTTGTCACATATGTGTACGTACTAATATAATAATTAATTTTGAATACTTAGTTTTATGTGGATTTCTGGTTTTTATTTTGTCACTATAAAGCTGTTTTTTGCCTATTACATAACTATATTAACGAACGTTTGCGATGTTGTTCCACAAAAACAGATATTAAGGTTTGTGATAATAGAAACACAAAAAAACATATAGTTATATATACTACGAATTAAATTTAGTGACGATAAAAAATTTTAATGTACCTATTGTTTTGCTATGTTACAATTTGCTATTATTTAATTAGATTACATTGTAAATTTTTAGTTATCAAAAATTATAAAATTTAGTTTAATCAAAGTAAATTTAACTTTTTAAATAGTATAATACCCATATCTAATATTGTTAATACAAAGCAATAAATTTACTAAAACTGTGTTCTTGTTTCTAAATATAAAGTTATTGTACTGAATAAGATTTAGTAATCTAATAAATTTACTAATTCTTTTTATATCGGTAATTAATTTGTTTGAATCGTTTACGTGCATTCGGCAAGGTTTGTACTTTTTTATAAACGTGTTTATTAAATAATGATTGCCTTTATAGACAGAACCTCAAAGAACTACCAAAGGAAACTACATTAGAATCGATTTGTTTTACGACATCAATTGCTACACTGTATATTTTGTAAATATTGCAATTGCAATCATAGGTTAACAATTTTATAGAAAGGTGTGATTAAAGTTACGTTAGTAAAACATTTTATTAAGTTGTTCCTTAGTCATTAGTTCTTAGATTATGTGAATAATAAATCAAATTTTAATAGATCTATCATTTTTATACTCCATTATTAAACATAAAATTATGTTAAGAATTTATCACTATACTCTCTTGGTCTAAAGTAAAATAATTTGGTAATTAATAATAAATGATTATTGCAATTTAAATTTATTTAAGTTTATGTAAATTATTTATGAATTGTAAAAAAGTGATCACAAAGATTATTATAACTTACTAGTTGTAGTTTAAAAATATTTTTTTGGTTCAAATCATCTACATATGTTTTCAATTTTTTATTTGATTAAAAAGTAATTATTCATATCTAACTTAAAATATACACAAAAACGTTTTGAGTGAGAGCCAAGCACTCTCTTTCGTGTATCAAAAGTAACGTAAAAGCATTCGTTAAAAAATAACATTTATTAAAGTTTGCAGAAAGTAAAACTTTACGCAGACACTTTTGAATCTGACGTATTTGACGTAACTACTTGAACACAGACGTTAACAAGTACGTAATATAAGTTAGATTCATGTCAAATTTTATTCAGTTGCGATAGATGCACACTTAAATTGTACACTGTGCATTTAAAATCCGTATTTGTAATTAGTTCAAATAAAAACTTTTTTTGTTAGTGTCAAACAACTATAAATTAAAGTTTTAATTAAAAATAATTATGAAAACATGAACAATGGTTAATTAACACACATTACAATTTTAAAGTGAAAATAACAAAAACTAAATTTAAAAACAAAACTTGTAACTAAATTAAACCATTTATTAAACAGAACAAGATATTGCTGACCTAAGAACAACGCTTTGCTAGTGCAGTGTAAACAAGACTTTAATCTGAACAAGTTATAAATGAGTATATGTCACCCGCAATATAATATTAGAACAGATAGAAGCTTCAAGATCATTCAATTCAAGGTAATTACTAGAATGTTCTCAAAGCAGATAACCAAAAATATAAAAAGTGTCAAGAATCTAATCAAGTTTAGTTAGAAGAAGATTACGGTGTCAGTCCAAATAAGTGTTTACCGCGCGTGCTAGTGAAAAATAAATACACCGTAAAAAAGAACGCGTTGATAAAATAAACAAAAGCGCAATTTATCTCACAGTATTTGTAAATATCGAGTGACAGTTATATATAAATTACCTGTAAGTTGTTTTTTAAATATCGTTGTTTTATTTGTGTTAATTAAAAATAGATATATTTATGATTTCTAAATTACATCGTATAGATAAATTTAATATCAAAATTTGTTACAATTGGTGTCAGGTGTCGAGTTGCAATCTTAACGTGTAAATACACAACTAAGTGATTAGTACGTGCTTAGGTGTTTGCTTATACAGTGAAATTATATGCGTTTTCAGAAAATGTTCAAGAAAAAATGCAATGCGGTATTTTATATTCAAGAGAAGCTGTAGGAAACAAAATAGAAGACAAATTAGAACAGAAGTTAGAAAGAAATTCAATACCCATAGAAGACAAACTAGAACAAAAATTAGGAGAAAGAATGCAACTGCTTAAAGAAATAATGAACCACATAAATTGCCATGGTAAAAGAAGCGTCACAAACAAAAACCACTAGCAATTTTAAAGTTGTACTTGTAAATTTTAATGGAAAAACTTGTTTGTCAACATGCTACAATCAGTTTAAACCCGTAGCTACAGCTAATGGTTGAAGCAATAAGCAGAAAGCAACGTCTTTAATAGTGGTGTGACGTGGAGAAACGCTTGGAATTTTGCAGACTGCAATTGCAAATTTTTAATTTCACGTATAGAAGTGAGATATAGATATTCTCATCTTTATTAAGTGTACCACACGGCAGGCCTATCCTATAGCACCACCAGATACCTTTTTGAAACAGTTGGCTATTCAAATTTTGTAGACGACCTCCGACACAGCAAGACGCAGCAGACTCTACGGTTAACTCGTCAAAAGATGTTGGATTACACTTTAACGCATGCTTTGCAGTTTTAAGCAGCAAAACAGTCGTTCTACCAAAACTTTCATAAACTTTGCAGTGCTGCATAAACACCTGTGCAAACACAAAAAAGCATTGAAATAATAGTATAATATAAATATATTCTGCAATCAAGTAGCTTGGGAAAAAGAAATAACGTGCTGGAAATGCGGAAAAGTGGGCCCCGTACAACAATGTAGTGGTAAGTCTAAAAGAAGAACAGAAGAATGTCCGAAAGACTAGAATAGGTTGACCAAATGGGGCAAAAGTCATGCCTGGAGAGTACCATTCAAATAGCATTGTCTATGCAGTAATTTCACAAGTTTTATTTTGATGGCAACACTAATGGTCAAAGTGTTCAGTTACTGGTTGACGCGGGAACGACAAGAACCATTATTTGCTCTGACACGTTATTAGAAAATGAGAAGGCATCACCAGTAACAGTACAACTTTGAACGGCGACGGGCAAAAAAAATACATATTTACGGACAAGTAAAACTGACCATTGATTTGGGAAATGCAGTACTCAACCATTACGTATTGGTTTTATTTTTATTGTCCTGAAAATTGAAAGTGAAGAAATTCCTTTTTATTTGTCAGAGAAGGCAGCCATTCAAGTTTTATTGAGTCAAACGTAACTCTACTGGAGGGCGAGTTGGTTGAAAAAGAACTAATAGTTGGCAGAACATTAGTACGAGTAAAACACGATGCCCGTAAGAATTTTGAATGTCAACTCAGATCTAATAACGTTGAAAAAAAAGACCATGGTAAGCCAATGCACGCCATTATCTCAAACGGTGAAATGCGTGAATTCTGGTGAAGATACGTCGCGGAAGAAGTGCCCGCAACATCTATTAGACATTCTTACTATCAAGTGCCGAAAACCTTAGCCAAGACCAGTTGGTTAAAGTTAAAGTGTTAGTCCAGCAGTATCAAAATGTGTTTGCGCTGAAAAGTAGTTCTAAAAGAAGAACTTACGCAGTAAAACATAAAATAATCAAAGACGTTTGGTAGATACAACATCAACTCATATGGCAAAACGAGAAAAAGTTAAACAAAAAATTATGGACTTAGAGAGAGAAGATGAGATTGAACCTTTAAATAGTCAATTAGCATCTCCAGTAATGCTAGTAAAGAAAAAATTTGGATCAACAAAATTTTGCGTAGACTACAAACAGCTTAACAAAGTGAAAAAAAAGACAACTATGTTTTACTAAGAGTTGACGATACTATATACACCCTGTCAGTAGTTTGCACGTTGAATTTGAAGACTGGTTACTGGTAGGTAGAATTGAAACTGTGAAAAAACAGTTTTTACTATTGGAACGGGTTTGTGGCAGTTTATTCTTATGCGCTTTGGTTTTTGTAGCGTTCGAGTGTTTTATAAAACCCATCTTGCGTCTTGAAAGACGTGCTTGGTTGGTAGAAATATTCTACTGAGTAAATTAAAAAAGGAACCTCGTGGAACCGTGCCGTAGGTACACGGTCTCGGTATCAAGAAATAATCCAGCAGAAAACTCAAAGCACCAATGAAACAGTATAACGTGGGAAACTCTTAAAAAAAAACGTATTGACATTGCAAGACCAAAATTTGATTCAGTAAACAGATACATCTTGGTAACAATTAATTATTTTACGAAATGTACGAAACCTTACGTCATACCTAATCAAGAAGCAGTTACAGTTGTAGACGTTTTAGTAAAAATTTTTTCTGTCGGTTTTCTTGCCGACTTGTCGACTACGTCAGCGAGTTGATGAAGAAGCTACACTAAGTACGTAAAAACACACAAATTTTCAGTAACAGGATGAAGGCCAGATATGACGTCAATGTACAAAACGGCAGATTTTAACTTGACGACATAGTGTTGTTGTATAATCTCCAAAGAAGACGTAGTTATGAAGTTTTGCAGCGTATTAATGACGTCATATATGGCATACAAAAACAAGCCAAAAGTGGTTCACATCGATCTTATAACCCAGTTTGGTGGTAATAACAAGGTTACGCAAGACCAGCTTTAAACCAGAGTAATAACAAGCTTAACTAAGAATCAAATATAGGAAATAGATTTTGATACGTTTATGAGCATGTACGGGGGTTATGGAAAGGCTAAGTTCGGAGTTACAACCAAAGAACAACAAGGCCTGTTCCAAACACGAAAAGATTCCGCTATCGTGCATTGCGTAAGCGAGGATATTGTGATGTCTACAGTAATATTGCTTTTGTTAGCTAGAAGAACAACGATATCGCGGTTCCTACAAAAATTTAGTTAACTCTTCCGACTTTGAAATGTTGGATTTTTTAAGTATGAATACAAATGGTATCTGAAATGTGGCGGAGAAAATGTTTTATAGAAAACTCGACAGGGCATAAAACGTTTTCCTTAGGAATGCGTTTGGGAACAATAACAAAATTTAAACTCTTGTATAGCACTGATTTTTGTTATGAAGTAAGAGGCAAACTAGATAAGTTGACTACTGTTTTCGCAGAGTCAGTAATTAAAAAAACTTTTTGATTTTTGGATTCCAATAATTGAATTTTTTTTAGAAGAGTTTCAGTAGTTACTCGTAGAGTGGTGTTAGACTGCTGGTGAGTATTGTTGTCAAATTGCAATTATCTGGATATACAATGTTGGCCAATTCAAGATAAATAAAAAACAATTGTTTAAAAATCGTGGCTAACTCACGTCTGGTTTGCTTAATCCGTTCGTGTATCAACGGTGGACTATATCGATGAACAATGTTTTCAGACGAACGTTGTGGTTGTTGTAATGTAAACATGGTTAATCTAGCAACGTCAAACGTCCAAAAAAAAAACTAACTACATACCTAACCAACCCGAATGTCGCCGATTGTGTTACTATGTATAATATAAGTTGTATTTAATAAATCACAGCACATCAATAATAGTTTCAATATAAAATATGAAATATAACAATAAAACAGTGGTCACGACGACTAAGAAATATTAAGGCGCACAAAAGTTTGACGAGTTTGTGACGGAGTTTGGAAAATACCGAGATTTTAGAAGAAATATTCTCCTCGTAGAAATTTTTAATGTAATGGCAAAAACTTTCCCGGTTGGAGTCTATGCTAAGATTAAAACCGTGTTGATGTTGTAACTAAAGTAGCCAACGTTTCGCCCACTTTTGTAAAAGGCTTCAAAAGAGCGTGAAAGAAATCAAAGAAGTAAACGACAATCTAACAAAAAATCCTACAGAGTTAGGTAATCAACTTGTTAACCAAGCCAGATTCTAAACTCTATAGAAGTGACTTTTTTTTCATTAATTCAAGAGGTAGTTCGTCTAGCACTCCTGCACTGCGGTCTCCTTGGTCTTTCTGTGCACCTCTGGTTTATTACTACGTCATCAGTTCTGTTTCGTCAATGAAGTCCAGAACTTTATTCCAAAGAGCCTTTTACAACTCAATATCGGTTAGCTTTGGTTTTTTGAGAATCGTTGTGCGTTGAATTTGATACGCTTTGCATTTGCACTGCAGATACTGCGGAGTCTCGTCGTCTTCCAAGCATCCGCGGCATAAGGGGCTACTTTGCAGTCCCATTTTATGTATATGTTTGTTAAGGCCACAGTTTGAGTTATCCATTATGGCTCTATAAAGAAGAGTTTTGTGTGTCTTATTCCTGAAAAGTTTTTTTATGGTTTTTTATGCTTCGCTGCAAGTTTGCTGCGAATTATTTCTCTTCCGGTCTCGTATGCGATTCCGAAAACGGGTTCAACTCCGATATATGTCCCTGTTGTGTTCTTTTTTACTAGTGCGTTCGCCATTAAGTTACCATTTACATTCTAATCTTTTGGTATCCAGATCAGCTGCACAGGTAGGCGATTTGCTAATATTCCCAGACTGTTTATGCATGCCATTATCAGTTTGGATAGAAGTGACTTAAGAAGAAATCTCCGTATTTATAATACAACTATCATCCCGGTGGGAAGAGTTTGACTCCATTTAGGTTACGTTTGAAAAGTTTGATAAACCAGTAACAACCGGGAACCAAAGAACTGAACATTATTCTACCACAACCCTCAATATAAATTTTGATAACGCCTTGGTTGTTGCAAAATTTCTATTTGTCTTCAATAGGAAAGTCCGAGAAAGCATAGAAATTATCAAACACCTTAATAATTTCAATCGTGACAATGGTTTTGAAGTATTTCCTCTTTGGTTCCCGGTTGTTACTGGTTGGTAGTACAAAAAACATTTCTTTTAACGACTATCAGGTAATACAACACATTGTATGTTTATGTACGGTTAGGCAACGTCGTGCATTTCTTATGCCTAGCTTTATTTCCGTACAGGCCAGTAATTACCGTAAAGGATAATCAATTATAAAAACCAAATTTAAAAAAATTGTATAAATAATAAATATTTCTGGTACAAAATCTAAAAACAAACGCATTTATATCTATGTGTCTGCTGTCGCATTAATCTAAAAATACAAAAATACTCATAGACTAAAAAAATGGTTTGTGAATTAAATAGTTTAAGTTATTTAAGTTGTTGTATTTTGCAACATCAAAACTTGTAATTAAACTTAAATATATTTTAGATAAAAGTTTTAACTCAAGGTAATTAATATAAATCGAAGTACTACTACTAGTTTTACTAATTTTAATTAAGTTTAAAGTATTAAAAAAATAGAGAAATAAATGTTTCATGGTTAATTAGCATTGCATGTATTTAAAATACGTATATTATACTTACCGTATTTTAAATAGAAATAGATAACTAAAAACGGCCTCGTCTGCAAACTTTTATACTCATTGACAATGACTACTATTTTTTACTCGTTATACAATATACTACTTTGTGAATTGATGCTATAAATTTATTATTTGAATTGACAATTTGCTAATTAGATATGCTCTATATATATAACAAGTAAAATACAACAGATCAGAATTTTGTTTAATATTTTACTATCACATACGAATATATTGATAATTTTGTTTATGCGGCATAATAAGTTAATTAAACTAACAATACTTTACGTTAACCCATAGAAGAAAGTACCAGACATAAATTTAAGCATTAAATCTTATTCTGACTTATAATAAAAAATACAATATTCTTAATAGTATGATAATGTCCTATCTTATCATTAATATGAACCATTATAATAAGAATAAAATCGTTAATAGTTATTTAACCAACAAGGTTGGTAATGAAGGCAATTAATAATCGAGACATTTTCACGCGCGAGCGAGCGCAGCGAGCGAGAGCGTTAATGTTGTCGAGATTATTAATTGCATATTATCAAACAAGTTGGTTTTTAAGTTTTTCCGTCGATCGTATCTTATTAATATTTTGCATTTACTTATAATTTTATATTTTTATCTACTAAACAATTGTTTTATTTTTGTATCAACGGTAGTGGGATTTTTAACGCGTCAATTAAATTTTAATCGGATTGATTATAATTAGTTTTGAAAATATCAATGATTGCAAAATTTTTTTAGTTTTATGTGATTAAAAGTATGCTGGGTAATCGAAAAAAATTACATCTCGAAACATTAAAAAGTTCTTTTTATCAGCCGAAAGGTAATCGTGGGATTGTTTTTTTTTGTACACAGAAGCTGAATTAGATGTAAAGAGCAAATCAAAATTATTTATAAAGCAAATAAAGTGTTTATACATTTAAAAATGGTTCATAAATGACGAATATTGTTATTAGGAATAAAACTATAGGCTAACCAGGAAACATTAAAAATCTACGATAAAAACAATGGTAATTTGAATACATATTTACTTCTGTAGATAAGAAAGCTGGGTAGTAACAATAAATATTTTAGTTTGGTAAATGTAAGTGAATGTTAATTACAACGGTGAACCAGATGTCATAAACAAATTCTTACGACAGATTGGGTTTGAGTACAAAAAATCCACGAATTATAGTTTAGTGTTGTCGCTAATGAATGATGGCTTTAGAGAGAAGAAACTAGTTCACCTACTTATAGATTAAATATATATTTTCTATCATATTGTTGTTACTTTTGTTTATAACAATATTTACGTAATGGCAATTTAAAGAAAAGAATCTGGTATGTACATACGAGAAATTCATAATCGTTTGTTAGTATTATAGATTTGTCATATTAACCATAACATAATGTGCCACATTGTAGTTTTTAAATAAACAGCATGCAAAAAGCTGAATTTTAGTAACACAATTGTTTAGTTAATCTTTTTAGTCTACGATTTACTAAAAAAATGCTGTTCACTAACTTATCGATTCAATTTGAATCTGATAAAAGTTCATATGTAGTTTAGCAAAGCATAGTGAGCAATGTTTTACAAATTAGTGCAAATGTCAGAGAAGTAGTTGCTTAGATGAAGAAGGTAATGTCGAAGAAAGTAACAATAACTAAATGCTCTTTGTCTTATTGTGTATGTTTTCGGTATGTATGCAAAAGAAGTACACGAGTATCACTACAACACAGTTAAATGATAAGTACTGGTTTATACAAAATATACGTTGTTATTTATGTAATACACTAAAATCTGTTTATAATAATTTTTATATACCATTTTATATAACATACAAACATCACAACTTTGATATCAGGAAGGCTCCGTAAAAGCAACTGAAAATCATCGATAAAAACCAACTGACAATTTGTGTGCTCATAAAATAGTCAGATGATGTAGACCACAATTATTGTTAATAAGGACTTTATTTATCAGCTTCTTTTAGCATCTTGGTAACTCCAAAATATATCATTTTGTTTTCATTTTAGTGATCAGGTTACTTAACCTACAATTATTGGAAATGTTTAATTATAATAATGCACAGGTGAATTTTTTAATTTATTTTTTATTTAAAAACGCTAACTAATATACGTAACCTCATAAAAATCTTAATTCTTTTCTACGATTTTATTGGTTAGAAAAAAATCGAGCGTTAATAGAAATTCGTTGATTTCATTGGTTTAAAAGTAGTGCGGTAATAGGGGCTATTACCGCACTACTTTTGATACATTAACATTAACATACGTTAATACAAGTATTAATAAACGATCGACGGAGAAAGTAAATTTATGTTTTATACTTAATCTCAACATTAGTTCTCTTTGTTGCGCTGAGCTCTTCCGCCCTCTGTCTTTGGCCCCCGATAAATAGCTACTTACTGCAATTGTTACACTTATTACCAATCCTCGCCGATGTTTTTCCACGCTTATTGTTTATGCGGTGGATCTGCTGAATAGTGAAAAACTTCCAATATCTGTGTAAACTGTTATATTATGTGGTAATTTTCTTCTTGGGTCAAGCTTGGCTAATAATTTGCATGGCTGAAGCTGGGTCAACCAGTCTTGGCTCAAGCTTGGATCTCCATAAAATAGCCGAGACTGAGCTACCCAGTCCTGGGCTAAGTGTGGGCCAATACAGGTACGCCAAAGTTAGGTTTCCCACTACTGACCCAGGTCTGGCCCCCGTTGTCTAACAACTGACCCGGTTGCATGAGGATGTAGTTAACTATAGTTGGTAAAAAATCTTTTTCTATGTACTACAGTATCTAATTTAAACTTTTCCGCTTAGGAAGAGCATACACAACTACTTTAGCTTATTTTTGTGGCAACGTTTCGTGATACCAGCGGGCACTTTATCAGGTAACTGCAATTTATTGAAACTCGTAAGTTAATACAATATAGTAACAACAACAGAATTAATTAACAAATAATTTTACAACATAAAACTTACAAAATAATTTAAAGTGGAACAATCCACCGATCAAAAACATGGGCTACTTTACGATTACTTAATATTTTATAAAACATATATACATAAAAAAGTTAATAATCAAAATTGTTAAATCACAAAGGACATTAAAGTTTAACAAACACTTGACAAACAATGCGTAATCAAAAATTATTGAATGTCAAGAAAAAGATAAGAATTGTAAGATAAAAACAGAAAAATTGAATAGCTATATATTCCAACCTACACAGTATTACACTTTTTTTAATTGAATTATTATAAACACTATCTAAATTGTTCGTATCATTGTTAAAATTGATATTATTTTTATTTATATTCATGTGTATCATTTCTAAAAATAAACGGTGTTTTAAATTATTCCTTACATCTAAAATCGTTTTTGTTCCAGACGAAACACGTTGCAAACATTTTAAGAATGACAATTTAAGTAACTAAATAAAACATATTTTTTATTTGTAAATTTCTTAATGTAACTTAAAAAGAATTATTTAAAGCTTTGGGTTTCCTATTTTATTAATAATGTTTACATAATAAACATCCGTAATAAAACACAATTAAAAAAAAACATATTTATTTAAATAAAATACTTAAACATTTTATTTAATTTATGACAAGAGAACTTCAGTTTTGCGAGCTTAAACAAAACAAACTGCAGTAAAGTATGTTTTGTAAATAGATATTGTATAAATATAAAAGATGTTATAATATTTGCACTGCACACGTATGTACAAGAGTAGAGGAATCATTAACTTATAAACAAAGTTTTATGTTTTGTTCATTTTTTGCGCTTTTAATTAACTTTTATTGTAATTTTAAATAATTTTAAACTACGCTAAAAGTAACATTTAAAATATAAATTTAATTAATAGATTCATTTACATTTAGATTTAATTAAAAATGATAAGAAAATTATGTGCTTTACGAGTAATGCAATAAGTTAATATCTGGTAAATTTTAAAATTTTATTTAAAATTTACTATTGAGAACTGTAACATATAATAATACATTTTAAAATTTGCAATATAAATACTAAGGAATACAAAGCGTTTCTTTTGTTACTATACATATAAAAGAAGAGGTTTTGGAAGACAAAACGTCAGATCAAAAAACATTTGTAAAATTATGTTGATAATATTAAGACATGTTTACAGGTTTATTAATAAATCAAAATCATAGCGTATTTATTAATTAACTTGTGAATACTTACCGTATTTGAACAACAAATGGTGTTTCTACCTCGTTGCAATTTCCACGTACCAAGTTTTCAATTTTTTTACCACATTTGTTTATGTGATTAGTTATAGCTATAATTATGTAAAATATTTACTTTGATTTAATACAAATTTTATTAAAATAATTATACATTAAGATAAACATTTAATATTATAAATACTACCATAAACAAAAAATTACATACACGTACATTAATTAAAATCGATTTAATATAAAATTAGATTTTTGTTAGAATTTGTTAATAAACAAATAAATAAAAAAAAGCTAAATGGTATGATGTTTTTACATATTCTTAAGGTTGGTAGACTTTTTGTCAACTAAGCAATTTGGACTAAATTATTTATCATTTTTTTAGAATTTTATTTAAATTATTAATTAGCATCGTATGCAATACGACCGGTCTATCATTACGTTAGTAAATCAAATCTTTAATGTGATGCTACTAAAGTTTTAGATACAAATTTATCTGAATAGCTTTCAAAGAATAAAATTTTTAAAATAAATTTTAAATTAATATTTTAGTACTAAATAACAGTATAATTAAACAGTTGTATAAAAACAAAATTAATTTTAAAAGACAATTTTTTATATAGCACATATAACACAACAATATTAAAAAAAATATTGAAATTGCAAATGTTTCATTCATATAATTGTTGGAAAAATTACAAGTGTGATGATGAACGAATCACAGTGTATGTTTATGAATGTAAATAATTTAAAGCTAGGTACAGAAATTGCAAGTTGTATGTTTTAACTAATACAGAACAAAACAGAACACAATATACTAAATAAAAATATATTTACTAACAATTAAATAAACAATAAAAAACTTTATCGAAAAATGTACTAATAAATATTTATTACATAAAATTTTATTGCTTAATAAATTTTAGAGAATAGCATTAGAGTTGTCTAACTTTATTTAGATAAATTATGTGTAGCTTAGTATATTTTTCAGACGTATCCCGCCAAACCCAAATACATCTATTTGATAGATATTTGACTAAACTTTTTCGATCATACCCACACAGCCAAAAGTAACCAAAAGTCGTAATAAAGGTAACCGCTTTGGATTGTCAAATGTGATCATAGAGTACCCAAAAGTACACCCAATGGTGAACTATGTCCCACTTAATCCCTCCATAGGATACTCTTATACTGACCTTGCGTGTATGCAACGGTCAACCTTTTAGGATAACCCGAAATTAACCGAAACGGACAACTTATTGTCCACTTTTAAAGCTACTCAAAAGATACTTCTTTTTAGTTATTCATTGGTCAACTTGTTGGGCTAACCTAAAGTTAATCGAAATGCCCGGTGCATAGTTGAATTTTAAAACTACTAAAAAAATACCATTTTTTGTTTGCTCAACGTTCAACCTGTTAGGGTAACCTAAAGTTAATCGAAAGTGATTGTTAATGGTTGGTATTTAAAACTGTCTAAAAGATACTAATTTTTGTTTGCTTAACGTTCAACCCGTTAGGATAACTTAAAGTTAATCTAAATGGGTATTTTACTATTTAATTTTAAAGCTATTTAAAATATACAATTTTTGCACTTATTCAAGAATCAACCTGAAGTTAACTGTAAAAGATGTATAATTGTTGGATTTTAAAACTGCTTAAAAAATACTATTTTTTCAGTTGCTCAACGATTAATGGCTGCTTAACGGATATCTTATAGTTAACATTTGAAAATAAAACACATTAAAGTAAAGGTGCAAGTCTTGAAAAACAGATTTTATACGATACGATATAATACATATATATTTATTATTTATTTACAAATTTAAAAATATCTAAAATAAATGTCATCGCCTTTAACCCTTTTTCACACTTTTTCTCGATTTTCTAATCCACACCTTTGTCGGCACTAAAACGTCCATTTCTGTAGTTGTGGAAACTATTCATTTTACGGAAGCTGAAATTAGAAAAAATACTTAACTAAACCACTAATATTTATATTTGATTTAATTTTTTACAGGGTTCCCAGCGATCTAGAAAATTGTAAAATCTGGGTATTTTAAAATCAGGGCAAACATGTAAAATTTAGAGAAAGCCTGTTTCTATGTCTTTTTGTATACTGACCGTTCATCTGCAGTTATGAATTATGTGTTCTTTTATGTCTGTTAAAAATATGTATAAAGATATTTTACCTTTATAACTGGAACTTTTAGTATAACACAATTACACGAAGTTAACACTCGACTTGTACAACACGCACATCAACAAAACTTGAACGATTGTCTAGCAGGTAAAAAAAAACGACGTTCAATTTTAAACTAGTCTTAAAAGAACCCGGTGGTTATTTAAATTACTATACCCATTCTCTCCCACTTCAACAACAGAATTTTAAATTTTACAAACGGTGGGCGTTTGTTCAATGTTAATTCAATGATTCTTGAAATCTATTTTTGTTAAGTTTAAATTAACCGTAACGTGCATGCTCGAGTTAATTCTATTACGCTAAATGGGCTAAAATAGGCACGCTCGAATTAATTCGAGCGCTATCGCTATAGGAAACATAAAAAAAAAATGGTCTTTTTGATTTTTTTATTTACATCTGTCTTGTAAGCTATAAAATGTTAGAGTAATATTACTTTTCGTCCAGTTGTAAAACAAAGAAACGTTTTTTTTGAAAATTATTATTGATTTAGTAGTGAAAGACTTTTTTTGTAATGTAATATGTAAAAATTATAGAACTGCAAAGATAAGTGTTTATAGACAGTTATTTTGTGTTTAGTTATTACTTTTGGCCAAAATAAAGTTCAAAAATGTATTTTCTTAAATTAAAAAAAATTATTCTTTAGTAGTTTTAAAAAAAAAAAAATGCTTTAAGAGGTTAAATAAGAAGTTGAGAATAATCAGTACAAATGTCATATCCTTATTGTTAAGTGCGACATGAAAACTTAAGTTACAATTTTTGTTACGAAATTTAATTTTTTTTAATGATGGCTACATAATAAAAAACTGTTGAATTAATTCCAGAAAGTTCATTTGAAGCACTAGATCAATTATTGTATTGTCACTTTCGACATTAATAATACTTTTTTACCGTTTATCGCGAATAAACTATACTTTAATAAGAAACACTAAAATTTGCCTGTAATACGTTTTTAAAATTGGATATTGATGCGCATATAGCTCCTTACGAGTCACAATATTAAAGAAGCTTAAATACAAAACTTGTTCGGTATGTCTGTTTGGAAAAATTCATTTTTCTTATTTGCTATCAAGAGGCCAAGTTTATATTGTAATTGTTTAACGGATTTGTTAAAGCAGAAATGAATATTAAACTCTGCTCAAAGTAATAACGATTTGTTTTAAAAAAATTTTGTCAGCATCGACAGAATGAGATTCTTTGACTGAAATTTCCGTTAAAGCTCCAATATCTAAGAAAAAGACCTTGAATGGTCGAAGAAACCGACACCTTGAAAGGATTAAAATTTCCACAAAGGCTATTGTTTGGTGCCCAGTTGACACACAGCCGCAATGCAAAACAAGTTCTTAAATTAATCATTTACCGTAACGGATGAAACAAAAAAAGTTTTTACAATCAACATTAAGATGCCATCGCGTTTATTAATACTTTCTCTTTAACCTGCTAAACGCCTTTGAAGAAAAACTTAATATTTTTTATCGATTTAAGGGCGATAATTTGAACTATTGTCAATACGATTTTGTATCGATCCACATTACAAATTATAAAAAAGTTTGTTTAAAAAAAATAATTTTTAGGTTGAAATTAAATTTAAAAAATCATTAGGCTACAAACAAAAAGGAACAAGGTTTATGACGATAATCGGATTAAAATAGTACATTGCAGAAAACTGTTGTGCGAGGGTAATGATGGAACTAAAATAAAGTTTGCTTCTAAGGATTTTATTGTTAGCCAATTAGATTTTATTATAAATGTAAGCAGTAACTAAAATTACAAACACTAATTAATAATAATCAATTACACTTACAACTCCACTAAAATGTTTCTTTTCAAATACAAGTTTTTCTAAGATAATTAGTTTCAGCGTATACAACTACGGATCCTATATACTTATAAAAATTACAACAAATAATTAGCGAAACAATGACTGCAGGTTCCATCTGCAGTGCTTTTAAATATTTTTAAAATAAGTGTTTGTCTATTTAAAAAAACATACCCTTGAATTTGTTGTAATTAGAGCTTACGGAGCGACTAACTAACTTCTGACGATTTTGATCAATTCTTTAAAAATTCATAATCTGAAAACTAAGCAGTAATGCACAAAAAACCAAAATAAAGGTACTTTTTTGCCATGAGAATCACCAAAAATCAGAAACGCAATTGGTAAACTCATTTCTTAGTTCCTCCTTGTAAGTCGTAATAATAGTAAGAGGTAACTATTAGAATATAGAAAAGTAATTTTGGTTTAGGGTGATTTTTCTTCCAAGGACGTTTTTCCGCGATACAGTCTTATTGTACACAAAACATTCTACTAAAAAGTTAATTTTTAGGATTAACATAAAATTAACTTTTAGAATGTCTGTTTCACAATTTTTATAGACATTGATTATAAAACTCACCGAAAATAACATTTATGTGGTTACTAAAAAGACATGTAGTCTCATGCTGTACTATAAGGCTACTAAAAACTTAATTTTTAGGATTAACATTAAATTAATTTTGTAGGATGTCAGTTGTATAACTTTTTCAAGACATTAATTAGAAATCTCTGAAAAAGATATCGAAAAGTTAACTTATAGGGTTAGTAAAAACAAGTAGTCTCATTTTATACTTGAAAGCTCTTAATAGGTTAATTTTTATGGTTACCATCAAGTTAACTTTTTAAAACGGCTTTTGAGTAACAATTAAAGTTGTCTATTGAAAAGTTATCCAAAAGTCAACCTCTGTGGGTAAGAAACGAGATAGGTCGCCATATTTTATACTTTAAACTTATACAAAAAGTAACCATTACGTTTACAATTTGGCGTATTATTAGGAATAACTATTTGTTGTGAATAAGTTAACCATTAAGGACACGCGGTAGAACTAACTTTTATGAATGACTAAAAGGCACGATAAAGATACCACATGCTTCCCAACTTTTCAGGTTAAAGTATGATCACTTTTTAGACAATTAAGGTTAACTTTGGTTATGTGGGTACCTACGATTTATATAAAATGAGTTTTCACTAAATCTTTATGGCAAAGAAAACCTTGATATGTTTCAGAACTGTTTTAAAAATGAATTTATGAAAGGATACAACTACATCATAACTATTGTATCATTTACTTAAACTGGTATACTTGTATTTATCCATTTTGCGTTTTAGCAATTTTTTTATTGTTTAATAAATTAGTTGAAAAATTTTGTTGTTATGCCACGTTTTAACAAAAATAAAAACTGTTTAAATGTTTAATTAAAATAATTACTTTTTTAATATATGTATACCTATATTTTGATTTATTAAACATTTATAAAACAATTGTGTTTGTTTATGTATGTAATGTTAGTAAATATGCATACTTCAAATTTATTTAATTAAAACGCACGTTTATGTATTTGTAAGAATTAATGTAATTAAAAAAATTAATTTAAATTAGAACAGATAAATTGAAGAAACAATATGTTCTGTTTAACCTATTTATTCACTAAACGCACTAAACATTTTTACAAATTAAATGCATTTTAATATACAGAAAATGCTCATAATCAGCAATTTTTTTTTATTATACAAACAACAATATTAATTGTTGATTTATTGTTTTACGTAGTTTAACTATACATATTCTTTATTTTTAAATTGTCACGTTTAATAGGATTTTATTAAAAATGGTATGTAACATATCTATATTTATTATCAAAATGTATGAGCTAAAATGAATGAGACAAAATTACCTTTGACTGTTTTAGAAGCCTGGAAATTATTTATTACAAATGACATATTGGAAATAATACACAACAACGCAAAAAGTGAAACGATTCCCGCAAATTACTCCATATGCAATAAACGTAAAAACTTTTAAAAATTAAAATTTGCTCCAATATTTATTGGTGAAACAGATAAAATTAAAATTAAACCATTAATCAGTTTTTTTGTTTATGCAAGGATTGTTCCAATCTGACCATAAAAAGTCATTATAGGGAACATACGGCACATACAAAGCTTTGTTTAAATGCACAATGTCCTTTGCACGATTCCTCTATTTATTATTCTGCCTAACATTTGATAATCATCTTACAAAGCCAAAATAGATCAACTAAGCCCAATCAAATGCTGTATAGAAATAAAAAATATTTAGAAAGGTTTTCAAAATATACTGAGTTCAGAACGTTTTTCGGGTTTGGAATCAGTTATTGTTGTAACCGAAGTTGTCAACGTTTTGCCCACTTTCGTAAGGAGTTTTACTAGGGCGTGAGAAAAATCGAAGAACTAAAACAACCGAAAGCTCTAATAAGGTAAAAAAGAAAACGACAAACTTAAAAAAGCAAACAAAAATCTAACAAAGAACCACTATAGAGTTAGGTAATCAGATTCACAAGTGAAATTACAACAAAACTCACAAGAAGATCTTGGGGTTCAAATTGTATGGTTTCTAAACGTTGAATAAAATGCTGAAAGTTTAGGATATGAAAAAAGGTTTTACCTGTAAATTTGCAAAGAATGTTGAACAAGAACTTGGTTAGCATGTAAGTAAGAGATTGGATAGTACTGACGATAGTCCGTATAGGCAAGGAAGTTTAGAATCTAAAGGGGCGAGTAAACGTTTAGTGATGAAACACCTTACGAAAGTGAGCGAAACGTTAGCAACTTTGTTTACCAGAATGATCTTAGCATGTATAACAAACTTATCCGTATGACGGAAAATGTAAATTTATTTGAAGATACAGTTTTTTACTTAGTTGACTGTAAAACAAATGCCATAATTGTGTTTGTTGTCACAACTACGTAATTATCTCTCAAAAATTGTCATATAATTGTCTTTATCTGTAAAGAGGTTTAAAATTTTTCAAATAATTGTGGTATTTGTTAAATTACACTAACAATTAAATTACAAAAGTTTTCAAATTGAAAAAGAGTGGACATGTATAATTGTTTTATTTTGTGTTATAGAAACGGTGAAAAAGCTTATGATATGTACTATCAGCAATATCCAGAAAAACGGCAACCAGTTTTTTGCAACTTAAGAATGCTTAAAAATAAGTAAATTACTTTTAAAAAACTTTAAAAAACCTAATCAAAATAAAGTGACTAATGAAAACATTAAAAATCTTGTTTTGCAAAATGTCACCAAAAATTCTCGTACCTCCTTTTATCAACTGGAAAATAATGCTGAAATGCTCAAATCAACTGCTGAGAAAATTTTAAAAAAATTTAAGTGTTGTTTATGTAAAACATATATTAGTCAAGGACTTCGAGATTGTGACTGAAAATATTATTTTGCAATTGCTTCGTAGAAAAATACCAAGAAAATTATCAATTTCCTCTTAAGGTTTTGCAGTCTGATGAAGACAGATTTGCATACTGCGAGGTATTTAACAGACACAAGATCGTGTATTAGGCCAATCAAATCCCGTTCTTAAATCGTAAGGTGTACCATCAAGTTAGGTGGGATTTTAAGGTATGGCTCAAAGTCATAAACGAACACGTATTATTTAACATTTTTTATAATAATTTGACTGCACCGCGATATCTTGAAATATTACAAAATTAGGTCTACCAAACTTTAGAAAATTTGCCTCTTCAAGATGTAGCGAACATGTAGTTCTAACAAAATAAAGCACCTTTACATAATGCAAGAATAATAACTGACTACATTTAAATCAGCAACATCAAAATAACTGAATTGGAAATCGAGGTTTGGTTGCTTGGTCTGCACGCTCGCCGGACAAATGCAAAAATCAAGAGGCGTAATAAAACTTGAAGCAACCGTTGTTCAAACCATAGAAAAAATGCCTGGAGAAATAGTCAAAGATGCATGTATGCCTGTTATTCATCGATCGAGAATGTGTAATAATACTTTTCAAACATCTGCTTTAATTAAATTAAATTAAAGATGACAAACATCGGTTTCTAGTTTTGTTGATTTGTTCTGACTTTAATCATAAATAATGTTTCAGTTCTTTCGTATCATAAGTAAACCATAATTTTTATGAAATTATAAATTGTTTGCAAGATGGCAGCAATGTTTTAATTTTTCAAAAAACACAATTTTTAGTTTTTGTTCTTCTAGATATTTTTAATTTTAATACAGCATTTGATTGGGGTTGGAATAACGTAACTTTTTCCTAATTTAACTAAAACTGTATCTCTTACTGTTTCCGAAATCTCTATATAGTTACTTTTGACAATGACAATAGATTGAAAATGTGCATTTAGAATGTACATCCCCAATAACCATGGAAAATATCGCCTAAAAGTGCATATATTAGCCGATTCTCAAACGCTTAGGTCTACACCGGAATAAATATTCAATTTACACAAAAGTTGCCATTCTCGCATCTAACTGCGAAGTTATGCTTTGAATGTTAAAACCTGTTGAGAGAACCAACATATAGGCGGAAATAATTGGTAAACCTCAATGAAATTGTGCTATGTTTTTATTATTTTAATATAATCAATAAACTACCTAGTTATGTACTATAAATTTGTAATGGTGTTTTAAATTTTTAAATAAATAATTAAAATTTGGTTCAGAGTGACCCGTCGATAGCAGTTGACGGTAGCAGTTATAGGCTAATTATTGTAGCGGCAACACACAAGTTGTTTGAAAAAAATCTAATAAAAATTAATTAAGTTTTTACTGAAGTAAATTTAAGTAAGTGCTACTAGAAATAAATAACGTGGCTAAGTTTACGTTTAGAAACAAATTAATCTATTTCTTTTATTTGCCAACCTGAGAATGTAGACTCAAAACTTTGTTTTCTTACTCAAACCTTGGTAAGCAATGGTTATATCAAGCGAAATATGCTAATGGTAATTAATCGTGGACTAAATCTATGTTTTCGAGTACTTAAAGACATATTTTCTACCGAATGCAATCCGAAGTTGGCATTTTTACCTTACATTTATAAAGCCACAGATCAAATAAGAAAACTTTTTAATAAAAATAATATTACAATCATATTCAACGTGACAGGCAAAATCTTTCAGATTCATCCTTTTTCCAAAGACACATTTCCTACACTTTTATTTAAAGGTGTATACCAAATTCGGCAAAACCGGTCGTTCCGTCATTACACGTATTTCAGAACATATTTGTAAGTCTGGGGTTGCTGATTACTATTTAACTACAGGTCACAATTTAGATTTTGATAACATCTTAGTGATGGCGAAATCTTCATACTTCTTCAATATGAAAATACGAGAGACCATAGAAATCATCAAATATCTCAATAGCTTCAATTTTGACCACGGTTTTAAACTATCCTCTATTTGGTTCCCGGTTATTATTATATCTCTTTTCCGACCGTAATTCAATTAGAGTCAAACTCAACCATACTTTTTTTATATACGGGTACTACCCAGCAAACACAAAATTGATAATGTTTAGTAACCGTTTCAAAACAAAAAATTTATGTTTCACTCTTGTTTCAAACATAAAAAAACCTAAGTGCAATAAATTAGCTATAAGTCCATCGCTGTTTCACTTATTTGAATCAGTATAGTTTTGGTAGTTTAAATTCAAATCTGTTGCAAACTAAATGTTGCATTCGATTTACGTTTTAAATGCTTCGTTCTTGAACTGATACTAAATGATCGATAAATATATGATTTTCTTGTTTCAATAATGAACTAAATCAATTCTTTCGAATAATATAATAATACATTAGTTTTGGTTTTAAAATGAAACAATTAAATCGATATTTCGAATACACGTTTCATTTTTTGTTGTACAATAAATTTGTTTAAATACAATATCACATTGAGTTTCAGTAGGTTTAAGTATTCCAAATATCCAGATTATTTATCAATTATTTTTTCATATTGCAACTTTCTTTGATGTAGTCTTTTCACGGAAGCCTCAAAAACTGCATCAGTTACTGTTGGCTAGCAACTTTTAACCGCATCTGTAACATAGAAATAAATATTTCATTTATATACATATCATAGAGTTACACAAAATTAATTACATTTTTTTAACAAAAAAAAACACAAACTTAATATAAATATCACTTTAGCAATCGAAAGAAAATTATAAAAACACTGAATACGTTTAGTTGTACATAATCGTATAAAATCAGATTTACGCAATAATCTACCTTAACGCAACCATGTGTGTTAATTTGCATTCTTTTTTATACAAATTGAAACATGATACATAAAGAACAAAAATGACGATAATATTGACTACATTTATGGATTATTATACAGTGTTTCGACTTACCGTTTATTGTTCCATTTCGAAATGGTACACACAGCAATACTTATCAAACTACAACCGAACAAGTGAAAAGATATCAATTTGCAGCGCAAGCGTTGACGACAGTAATCAAAAGTATAGCAACGACTGACTAATCACAAAGTACTGGTTTTTACTAAAACGATTCCACTGTTTTGAAAATAATTCAATCTTATTTAATCGATCTTCAAACAATTCTAGTTATTCAAAAAATATTCGCTTTTAATAAATCAGTTTTTTGACGGTTGCTGATTATGGTAAAAAATTGCAAGTACTGAAACGGTTTAAAACTGATTGTGAAAAATCGGAACTCTTTTAATTTATTTACTATCAGTTACATGTAAATGATATAAAAATGGAACTAACACGAAACAACGTAATGAAACAATTGTTTTAATTTTGTGATTGTAACAGTTTTAATCCGTGTTTACTGGGTACCTTCTTCTAAGGTTTTAAGTAATTTCAATGGAGTTTAGAATCTGGCTTCGTTCACAAGTTAATTACTTGACTTTGTAGTGGTTCTTTGATAGATTGTTGTTTTTTTTTTCAGTGTTCATCGTTTTCTTTCTTGCTTTATTAGAGTTTAGGATCTGGCTTTTGTAAAATGATTACAATACTTGTAAAACAACTTTCACAGGCGCGTTTGACAGTAAGTGATATTTTTTTTAATTGATTTTGTTTTACAAACACAAAACTTATTTTTTCTTATAAGCGCAACTGAGATAAGCACATTGCCGGATTGAATTTATTTTTCTAAAACCGTTAATGTATGACACATTGACATTTCAAACAATTTTGAGTGAAGAAACTACAAAAAACGAAAACCAATGATAAGCGTAAAAGTTGCTTAGATACAGTCTTTAATCGTGTTTCTAAGACAATCGTAATTCCGATATTTTGCTATTTTAAACAATAATTTAGGTCAATATGACAAACAGCGCTACATTAAAAATAAAGTTTCAAAAATGTCCCTTTTTTTGCAATACATAATTGTGTCAGTTATGTCATATTAAATATTCTATAGTAAAAATAATGTAACGGTGGTTTTAAGACTTTATCTACCATAATACGCAAACCATAAAAAAATAAACACGGTAAACAAAGTTGAGAAAATTGATGTTAAAGCATTATAGCTTAAATTCCTAATTCTGTGTTAATAGTTTTAACGAAATAAATTAAGCGAACAGTGATTTTTTTAAAATTAATCACATGCACGTAAATTATATATTGAAAATGAAATGAAAGACCAGGTAATAGATTTTATTAATGTAGCAGTAAATTGTTTTCATAACCGTAATCAACAGCACTCTATTCTTTAATTAAATATTTTTTTATTTACAATAATAAATATATACTAAAAAATTGTTAGAAAGAATATAATTTAGAAAATGTAATTTTATAAAATGCTAATTTTAAGTTGTCATTTTGCGTAATATGTGTATGTATGTATAAGACAGAATAAACATAACATTATTATAAAATATATATTAAATCTACATTTTAATGACGTAATTGCAGTACTTTGTCTGCTACTACATAAAATTTTCGTTTTATAATCACAAAACGTCAAAAAAATAACTTTTTATACTTAAAAACCCGTAAAATTATATTTAAAATTTTAGTAATTATAAATGCAAAGCTGATATAGCGTTGTTCTTCAAGCACATAAATTCGTTTGTAACTTTAAAGAAATTTGTTAGATATTTCATTGCCGAACAGTTTTCACTTTAATTATTTACTGCCTATTTTAAAATTAAAAATCTAATGTAATTTTTTTATAATTTAATATTTCTTTATTAAAATTTACTGTAATTCATAATTAAAATATTAATTATAGATAGATGGTATTAGTTACTCAAGTCACGATAAAAATATTACTTCAGCATAGTTTCTCTCTACGCATTCATTGGATAATAAATCCAATTATGAACTGAATCAAGCTCTTATTCAAACCTGATGGTTTACTCAGTGTGCGTAATTTTAAGTATGAATTACTAATTTACCGTTTATTTACCTAAGTATAAACTACATATTTTTTTGTTGATACTGTGTTTTAGAAAGTTTTATTTGTTGCACTTAATAATGTTCAGATCACTAAGTAAGAATTTGTTACAGATTCTGCTAATGTCAATTACATAATGCATTTGCTACTTTAGTATAATAATCAGCAGAGTTTGACATTTGAAAAGGGTTGCCGAAAATTAATTGGTGTTCCAACAGATTCGAAATAGATTGACGGATTGTAATATTTTTATATTCCTCCTTTTGACTGTTTAACAGAAAGCTAAAACACGATTTTAGTATTAACTACTGCTTTGAGAAAGCGTTTTCATATTTCATATATTAATTACATGAACTATACTACATTGGAAATAAGAAAGTAGATGGCGTTACGTCTAAAAGCAAATTTACACAAGCACATCTTTCATTATTATTAAAAAATGTTATACATACACTCTAAAACCTTGTTTATTAAAAGTAAATTCGAACAGTTATTTATTTAAACTTATTTTATTTATTTAAAAATTTTTTACAGAAAGTGATCGTGAAAACTTAAAAGTTTTATTGTAACAAAAATTATAATGTAAAATGCTCATTAATTAAAAATTGAAAGTTTATTAATCGTTTATTTTAATTAGCAGATTTTATTAAATTTTGTAATAATAGATTATTGGTTTACGTTAAATAATTCTTATAATTAATGAATACGATGTAAAAATAAGCAGTCGATAAATATTGTTTAAAAAGATAAATCAAAAAAACTTGAACACAAAAATGAAGAAATAAAATTGACAATCTCAGTGTTATAGAAACAAAGCTTTTCGTTAGGTTATAAAGATTGTTATGATTCGAATTTCGTATTTTTTTAAAAAGTTTTATTCAGTACGTTTTGATTTCGTTATAAATTTGATGACAACATCGTTAGCATTCGTTATAATACAATTTGTAAACGAATGCCATTGGGCTGTCGTTAGCGACTCAACGAATTCGTAAATATTGTAGGTTCACGATAAACAGTTTGACAGTTTGATAAAACATCAATAGAAACATAAAACATTGACGTATTGATCTAAACAAAAGTGGTTATGCATCATATTCGATTTTAAACTAATATAATGGACGATCATTTCGTACATCTGTTGATGGCCATTGAAGGAGAGGAGAATTTAAAGAAGTAAGTAAGGTATACGATTCATTAAGATATTTGATATAAAACATAATGAAATGTTTTTAGAGAATACTTGCGTATACCAAATCGATATCTAAGAGATAGTAGGGATCCTTTTAATTTACCCAAAGAAAATTTTATTCAAATATTTCGACTAACACCTGAACTGAGTAGAAATTTGTGTAATATCTTAAACCCGCATTTGGAAAGTGAAAGAATGACTGCTATTCCATCAGTACTAAAAGTTTTATCAGCACTTTTTTTTATACTTATGGTTCATACCAAAACTCTGTTGGTACAAATCACATATATTATTTGAGTCAACCAAATTTTAGCCGATGCCTCAAAATTGTTTCAAATGTAATATACACACATTTATTAGATACATGGGTGACGTTTCTCACCATTGCACAAGAAAAACAACGCATAAAACTGCATTTTTATAAAAAATTTTGTTCAAGTGGTGTAATTGTTGCAATCGATTGCACACATGTAGCTATTGTGGTACCCTCTGCCGAAGATGTACAATTTCCAGCGCTTGTTTATCTTAACAGAAAGAGTTATCACAGCATTAATGTTAAGGTTTTATGTGATGCTGACATGAAGTTGTTTTTGGACAACATCTGTTTTACAACAGTACTTGAAACAGCAATATATAGAAGATAAACTATAAAATTCTTTACTGATTTGAAATGCTTATATAATATTGTAGGTAAAAGATCGTCTTGGTTGATAGGAGATTCTAGCTATCTTCTATAACCATGGCTACTTACACCAATTACTGGTGCTTTACCTAACACACCACACGGACAATACACAGCAAGACTTACATCAGCTAGAAACTCTGTGGAAAGATATATTAGCACAATAAAAATGACATTTCGCTGTCTTTGGCGTCATAGAACACTACACTATGACCACATTAGTGCTGCAAAAATAATTTGTGCCTGTAGTGTGTTGCTTAACATCTTCTTGCTTTATTGCAGTAAAGGAGTCAATGACATTAGTTAACTTTTCTATTGAGAGTCCTAACTTTTCAGAAACTTCTTTCTGCAATTGTGCAGTCTTGGCATACTTAGCTGTTGCTCGTGTATTTATATAGGTTCCGAATACTGTCTTTTTCTGAATAAAATTAGTTTTTTATTTAACTAGTTACCACATTAAGATAAACTGACATGTTACCTTTTAGCATTGGTTTTACAAGGTGTAGGAATAGCAACTGGTGGTTGGACTGTACACTGCGAATGACCTGTACGCTGCGAAGTAACCATTCTAGCAACATCAGTTTTTACGATAATCACAGACAAGTCCGATAAAAGTGAATCGGCAGATTGTAGCAAGGCTGCCAAGGAGATTTATCAGCTGGATTTCTAAATCCGTTAAAGCTTTTTCTGCAGGACCTCCTCCTGTACCTCAAGCATAAACTAATTGAGTGCGGGCTTTTTTCTTTGCCACACTTTTCCAATCAGCAAATGTAAGTAAAATAAAAAAAGTGATATACAACTCAAAATTAACAGTAATTTACCTTTTTCCACTGTTCTTTATTTTTTTGTGGACCACTGCCACATGAATTCAAGTGTCCCACAAATTTATTCCACGTCTCTTCAACGGCATTCGGATTAGTCGCAGTGTTTTTATTGGTTTTAAAAGCCACATTGCCCATGAGCATTTCTACATAGTAACTTTAGTGGAACGTGAATTTTTTATTGAATGTTCAGAGCTCATTTTAAAAAAATCTATTTTTTTTAATTTGTCAGTAAAACACCAGTAAAATTTATATAATTTTTATGACAAATAAAAGTTATGAAACGCGGTTGTCATGTAAACAAAGTTAAACTTGTATTTTTCTAGATAAAAACACTAGTGACTTTGTTAGAATTTACATTACGAACAAATCGTGAACGATTTCGTTTAGAGGTGCGTACAGAATTTGGTTTTTAACGACAATCGGGCTGGATATCACTTTAAGGCACTCTTCTTTGAAGAATGCTATTAGGTATTTCTACTAAAGAAAAACCTATTAAGATAGTTATTGAAAAAAAATTGCGGAATATTCATTTTGTGAAAAGTTATACGGTCTTAAAGTTGGAACTACTTTTTACTTTTAGACGTCATTTATATTTTTGCAACGCACGGCGGCGGTGAATCTAGTGTAGAAATAAATGTCATTAATGTTGTATTATTTAGTGTTCATTTAGTTTTAATAATCTCTAGGGGCACGCTAGCGTGTGTCTTTCTTCAGGTTAGAAATAGGTAATGCATATTGTATGTTTGTTACGTGTACAAATTTATGTAACTTCTACTAAATTAAAACGTACTACGTTTTCGGATTCTTAAATAAAATATTCTAAAATTATTACATTTTTTTAAAAAACGTGTATCTTTGATAAAAGGTGCATCTCTGATAAAAGGTGTATCTATGCGCAGAAGTGTACCTACGAAAGGTTACGGGTTTTTAAGGTTTTTTTGTTAATTTAAAAAACGACATAAAATTGGTATTAATTTAACAATAGCGTCAGTTAACTACAACGTCAAGGATAACAATGCTTTATGCAACCGGGCCTGTGCGTTAAGGTTAGGATTAAGGTTACGGTTAAAGTAAGAGCTAAGGTTAAGGTTAGTGTTAAAGTTAGGGCTAAAGTTACGGCACAGTATAGAAACAAATCAGTAGTTTAACTCGAGCAAATTTGTCTAACATAATTGTTTTAGCGCAGTTCAACTCGTAGCACAATGCGCAGTAGCTTTGACACGTTCAAAACAGGTGCCAAAATTTCATTCAATCTTGCCGTTCAAATCGACTTCCGGCATAATGCGCACTGGGTAAAATTGTTAGACAAAGATCAAAGAGCCGCCTGCAGATTGAAACTACTGATTTGTTTCTATACTGTGTATAAGATTAGGGTTAAGATTAGAGTTAAAGTTAGGGTTAAAATTAAAACTGCAAATATTTTTTGATATGAAACTTTATGTTGTTGCCAGCAACAACTGCAATGACAATTTGTCATAATAAAGTAATTTAAAAACCTTAACTAACACTTAATAAAACGATATCATAGAACTAAAAACTTTGAGTTACTTGATACTGGTTTTAAAGAAAAGAGCACAGTAACTCAACTACAAAGATTAAGTCTTATAGAAAAAGGGTTCGAGTTAATGTAATCGACGTAAATTTAAATAATTACAATTAATACTAAAAACGTTCATATTTGTGTTTGTGCGCTTACGTGTTATTTTGTTTTTATATGTGTGTGAAACGAAAAGCATTTGTTCTATTAAAGAAATGTTTTTGTTGTTTACAAGAGATGACGCACGCGTATTGCAGCAATGGGGGCCAAGTACGCCCAATATTTAGGTGTCATCGTCAACCATTCTGTGACACAATTTTATATGCCAGGGATGTAAAACGCTATAATTTACTAAAAGGATTTTCAAAAATATACCTTTACCTATTCGACATACTCGTATTTTTAGAATTGCCTGATACTGGTGTTGTGGGGCTATTGCCTAACTTAATACTTTCTACAGTTTGCCAACTTTATCAACATATTAAAAACGTGGCTTCTTAGCAATTGTTAAAAGTGCCAAAGATGTTTCAGTTGAGTGTTATTGGACTGTTCAATAAAAAACTGTACTGCAATCGAAGCTTTTACCTAAGAATTTACATCATTTTATGTGATGAATTTACAACAAACAACGTGTCTTTATAAACATAAAAATGCATTTAAAGGTGTTGACAGATTTTTTTTTTGTTTTTAGTTTATTTTGAGTTAATCTTAATCATTTTCATAAAAGAACGCGTTATTAAATTGATAAAAATTGATATAACATTATTCATTAATGTGTGTTATACGCCTAGAAAAGGAGTGTTTTTTTAAGTTCAACTTGTTTTGATGTTATTAAAAGTGTTTTTAAATTTAATTACTACCCACGGCGACCACACATGTAGTTTAGAATTTTTTTCTATGGCGGACGTTAATGTAGCAATTTTTTAAAAAAATCATAATTCCTACCGTGCATTGCAAAAACGTAAATGACGTCATACGAGTAAAAGTAGTTCCAACTTTAAGACCGTATAACTTTAAGAAAAGTGAATATTCCGCAATTTTTTATTTCAATAACCATCTTAAAACCCTTTTCTGTATTAAGAACACCTAATTGTAATTCTCAAAGAAGAGTGCCCTAAAGTGATACGGATCCGAAAATTGTTTTGCGGCAGTTTACGAATTCGTTATTAACGAAAATCGTTAAAGTAACAAAATCAGTTATAGCACTATATTAAGTACCTATCGCTATTTTTAAAATATAATTTTGTCAGTAAAACGTTCTTGAATATTGATAAATTACAACAAAATGATTTAAGTTTTCTTATGCATGTCGTTAATATTTTTTGCAATGGAATTAGGTGTTGTAACATGAGAATACGAAAAACTGTATTTTTATTTTTTACGTACTGTGACAAATTAATCGACACTTGTTTTTTTCTTAGATTTTATTAAATAAAAGGTTTTTTTTAGTTGATAAAGACAAAATACACTGTCCGGTATTTAAACCCCAAACCACTTGACACGATCGTCTCGTAAACTAAACTTCCCACTTAAAAATGGAAGCTCGTGCCGCTTATCCGAAACGGAAATGCTCTTATCATATCACTAAAAAATTTGAAGAAATACTCAAAACTTTTAAAATAAGACGATGTAAAATAAAACTACCACAGTACATTCATTGACTACAACGCTGCCAGCGTCATGTAGTAGTTTGAAGTGTATTGGTATTGGTTTTACGTTTTTAAGCGGAAAAACCTACAAACTCAAGTAACTTTATAGACTGTAATAAGTTTCCACAAAGAAGTTTTTAAGTAAAGCTGGTTTCTCACTCTAGTAATTCCTTAACATTGTGCATAGAGTAAAAAAAATAGTTTGAAAATAAAATATTTTAAATTATGTGTGCTATCGTCGGTATTTAGTAGTGCCTTTCTTGTAATTTCAGAATTACCTTTTGATGTGAAAGAAACGTCAACAGTAATTTATCAAACTTTTGCTTGTGTAGTGTTATAAAAAAGTTATGATTATAATGACTTTTCTGGTAGTTTTAATTCTCATGGGACTTACCTTATCTTTGAGAATTAACGACATAAATCTAAAAATTATCTAACCAACAAAAAAAAATACAACGCAACGGATGTAAAGGAAAGGCTTCACTTACAAGTAACATAACAAACATTTATTAAAAAAAATCTGAATCTAACATAGTGAAATAAATGAAACAAAACATAAAAAAATAGCAATAATAAAAAATAAAATAAAATTAGTTTTTTCATCGGTTGAATAAAACAGGCAATAATAATATTAAATCTAAATATTAACTAACTATATTAAAAGAGAATAAAAAAAATAAATCAAGATCGAGTTAATACATCAAAAAAAAAATTATTTTGCAAAGTCTTTGCATGGCGCTAATTACGATTTACCATTAAATTAAGAATTACAAGGTTATATAATTTTCATTTCTACTTGAATTAAACCTAATGCGTTATTATAATAAAATTATTACGTTACATAAAATAAATGAAAACCTATATTACAACATAAATTTGTTTCTTAAACTTTTTTGGAACACATACAATTAACGGTAAACGATAAATATCTTGATTTAATTTGAGACGCTTGGTAGTGAACTTCGAAAGCGACGTCGATATAGCGGACGGTCAAGATTACAGGTTGCAGAAGGAAAAACTTTCGAGTGGTACTTGTTAACCGGTGGTGAAAACTTTCAATGTTTTTTATTTAAACCCCAAAATTGCAAAATTAGGGTTATACAATGACATGAGGAACCCACAAAAACAAAAAAAATGCTTAAAATATGAATTTAACAAAACCGCACATTACAAAATGGAGTACATTGACTGCCTTAAAATTTTATGTCTTAATATCTTTTTTACACCAATACTTATAAAATTTTAACAACCCCCATTTTAAGCAAAATTATGTCGTATAAGTTTTTAAAAGAACGAAACTATCATATAACATAATAATATCGTTCTCATAATAATATTGTCATAACTAAAGTAAAAGCATTTCTTAAAAGGGTCTCATAACGAATTTAAGCTGAATAGCTAATTCTTGAAAAGGCGATAATACTTGTAAAATAAATACCACAAACTACATGATTTTTGAAGCTCATATACTAATAATTGTATCCATAAGTTAACGATAAAAACGAAAGAAAGTTCAATTAGTAGAAAAGGCAAATTAAAAAGATTATACAAAAACGTAGAGTTTTAAAGTTTAAAGATTTTCTACGAAGTTTAAAATGTAATATAAATTTATACTTTACTTTAAAGCAACTACAGTCATGTTGAAAAAAATTTGGTTACAAGATGAAACAAAATCGTTATAAATCTAAATTTGTTAATAAATTTAAAAATCGCATTATAAAAGACTAAGTAACAAAAATTTTAAATAATTAAAAAAAAACAAGTACAAATACCGGGACGTTTGCAAAAATCAAGCGACAAATTTAACACAACAATGACATGTTTAAAAACTGTACAATAATTATAAAAATTTATATGTTTGACAGAATAATAATTGAGTCAGTCAAATAACAAAATTACTTTATTTGCAATAACAAAACGTGACAAAAGTAACTAAAAATTGTGTGTATTTGCCTTTTATTTATTTGTGTTTCTATTAATGCAGTTTTTATAACTATTCATGTATACTTTTACTCTGTATTACAGATATATATAATCTTATAAAAATCATTCCAATTTGCACAGTGTCGTTTACCTTGCTAGAAATGTTAGTTGGTTTTGTAGCTTATACTTTATTATGTTAAAACTGTACTGTAGGAGTTTTTTAGTATGATACGTTATTTTGCAGACTGGATACATAATACAAAAAATCATTTTTGTTTTGTGCGTTCAGAAAGTCACTCGTATGTGCTATTGTTACACGAATTACTACCTTTTTAAGTATTTTAAATCATCCACGCTGATTTTGAATAGTAAATGGCGATTTAGAATGTGGTTGTTATAATGAATTTATCGGGGTAAGGATGCATTTTCATGTTACAGCGCAATTTGATGTTTTTATTTTAGCATTAACAACGTTGGTAACCTGCACATGGTTTTTTAACTTTGGTTACCTGCACATGATCATTTAACTTTAGGATACCTGCATCTTTTCATTCATTTTAGAAAATTCCTATAAACTATCAATAAAGCGCTCATAAGGTATTAAGAATTGTTGCGGATGCTTATCCTGCAAACCTATGCTAGTTTAAAACATCAGAACCATCGCTTTAACCGCTATAATTGCCAGCAGCATTACGAACAAATTAAAAGACTAAAATATTTACACTAACGTCGAAAAATGTTTTTTTTTCTTAACATATCGTATAAAGCGAAGGCATTTATTTGTGATAACGCTGTATGCATGTAATAGTTTACTTTCAACAATGTTAGGGAATTTGTGTTGTGTGTGCCATTAGTTAAATGCATATTCCGGGACGCAAAACTGTTACAGTAAAATTTACGTAACAATTTAATAAAACTGCATATTCAAAAAATAATCATCATCTATTTGTGACTACGTTATAATAAATAACGCAAAAAATAACACATTAATTGTAAAAGCTTAAAAAAGTAGATCTTAGACTCATCTGCTTTGGCTAGGTTGATAGTGGTGATGGTTGTGGATCAAAATAGTAGTGACCGGAGTAAAGTGGTAAATCTGTGCCCTGTGCCACTTTTCCTTTTCCTACAAAATATTAAATAGCAAATTATAGCTAGTCAAATTACTTTTGGTTTCATAGCAGATTAAGGAGTGACGGATAAACCTTAAATTGAAACTGAGGATAAAATGTTCTTTAAAATTAATGAAAATTAAAATATTTTAACGCGTTTTTTTGTGGTACAGGCCGTGTAGGTGACTACTAAGGTTTAATTTAACGTAAATTCAATAACTATATAAAGTAAAATGTACGCACTGCAAAAACTACTTTCCGAATGTTTTTACAATTACACGTCGGTTATAATTAATTCCAAATTAATGCCCACTTTGTAATCTACAGATACTAATTTAAACATCTAAAATTGAAAGTCACACTAATTAAAACATTATAATCATTGATTCGCTAATCATTTTACAGTTAAAATTACATATGTGGTTCATGCATTTTACGTAAGGATTGTTAAAATAAAGCGGCATTGGCGAGTAATACATATATAGAATCATTCAAAGAAATTTTCGGTCATTTGCCAGCATATATTATGAAATTTCAGCGATGACATTCTCAATAGCTTCCTTTAGAGTTTTTAGTGTTTAAGGTTAAACTTTCATTACTACAGATTTTATGTATTTCTACAGAAAAAGTAACACAGAGTTAAATCGAAAAAGCCAGGAACACAGAGAACAAGCGACCGGAACAAAGCTCTTGCAACATTTTGCATGATCAACGGGGAGTATGAATTGTGGCTCTATTTTGTTAAAACCAAAAGACTTCTGTGTCGTGTTTCTCGTGATACTCTTTTATTTTTTTACGCAAAAAGTTCTCTAGCATCTCACAATATGCAGCCGAACTAACGGTAACAGTTAAATTTTAGGATTACTGCAGCTCATGTTGTTCTTACACTACTAATCCATTTTTAAGTAGTTTTAAGATCAGAAACATTATCATTACGATTTTATCCAAACCGGATCCAAAAAGTTTTCTGCGTTGCCACAACGTTTTACCTGTTCTTCAAGAACGTCTCACTTGACCGTGTTATGGTGCTTACTAAAAATGACATTATTTTTCCGACCTAACAACACCTGTTCCACTTCTCTACTTGGTCTGGCTGGTTTAGTAATTTTTTTAATGAAAGATTGCTTTTGGCCTCACTTTTTATTGTTCGAAGATATTTGACATCTAAACTAGTGCAATCCAAGCAGACATTTTTCGTTTAACCTTCAATGGTTTGTTATTTGCACGGAGGCTAATGCTCAGTACAATAAATGTTTTTTTGATAAGGAATTTAATCAGTAGCATCAGAGAAAGCTCAGTGTACAAAAAAAATGAATTCAGAAAAAGAGAAATAAGGGGTAACTAATCTGGGTGCTTAAATATATTAACATCTAATAAAAATTGGCAACTAAAGAATTTCTTAGGTGGGTACACAAAATATTTTTCTTCCAACTGCTTTTTAACTGAAAACCTATTGTAATGTGACCGACGGTAAGACAAGAAATAAGAAATAACAGCAAAATTACCTGCTTTTACTGCTTCTTCCAGCAAGGAGGTTAACTAGAAAAATTAAACATCCACCGCAAGCAAACACGATTAGGAATGAAAAATTGTCTACACACTAGTTTAAATTTTACTAAATTAAAATTGAAACGTTACAAAAATAAATACAATAAAGAAAAATTATATGTTTAAAAGCAATTATAGACATAAACACTTAATTTTTTAACAGTAAATAACACAATTGCTAAGTTAGAATACATGTTCCGTTAATATTTTTTTAATTACATTAATTCTTACAATTAAATAAATCTTACAGTAAAAATTTCTGAAACATATTAGATCCATTACGATAATTAAGTTTAATTTAAGTTTATTTTCTAAACGCAAATGATTAAAACAGTTTTATTTCAAAACAATAGTATTAAAACCAACCAAATTCAGTGAAGCGAGCCTGATGAATTGTTCATCCTGAACACGAAACCTCGCACAAAAACTAAATTAGTTCCTTCTGTGCAACCTTCTAAAAGAAGGGATCATTAATTTGATCAACTTAGAATATTAAAACTAACATTTTTTAAGTAAAATATGTACATATATGGGCTTTTTTATTCGTAAAGCTCCGTTTTTAAGAATATGTAACGTCCCGTTAGAGTTCATTACATTAAAATTCAATTTTACATTCGTTTATTTTTTGCAACTAATATTGCACGTAAATTTATTCAGTTTGGCAACGTCGCGTTGTTTCAAATCTACCTGGGATGTAGCTTAAGCTTGCACTTCCGTTTGGGCCACGCTTGGCCGTGCGTGTCGTAGTGATGCGGGGAAGACACATTTTCTTGATTATGGCGTAAAAACGCATACAATTTAATTTTTATTCATTCCATCTAATTATTGGTGAGTTTACTGTTATTTTGATATAATTTTTCTATTGAATTCAACATTTTTAGTGATTTCATAATGTTACGCAATATAATTAGACAAAGGAAGTTGTTGCAAGGCCGTTGCTAAGTTTAACGTGAGTACAGTATGTCATTCAAAAAACCATTCAAATTATTTATATTTAGGGTCTTTTTTTTTACTGGGTCTTTTCGTTTACTGGATCTTTTCGTTTACTGAATCTTTTATTTTACTGGATCTTTTCGTTTATTTCGGTTTTTACTGGATCTTTTATTTTGGTTTTGTCTTTTAATTACGGGATTTTTCGTCATTGGATTTATACATTGGTTTTATGCTTGCTGGTGTGTTTGGAAATCTACATTCCTTTAGAAGAATTTTATCACTTCAACAAAGTATGTGCTAAAAATCATATCATATGGTGAGTCAACTGGAATTAAGTTACTTCATTTTACATTCAAATAATTAAATTGTGTTATTAAAACTTTTCGGGAATTATATTCGGTAACAAATTAACCGTTTACTATTTTTGCATTTAATATCAATTACTTATTAGGTTTAAGATTTTACGCTTTCTATTCATCACCAATGTAACGGTGGTTGGCGCCTTAATATTTAATTCAAATATGTTTAATCCAAATATTGTTCATTTTTCTTTAATGTAAATAGTGTATTATGTTATAGTTAATAAATTAATGGAGTTCACGTCTTATGTATTTATTTTCATTCAAGCTCACACCCAGAGGTCTGTGCTTTCGATTGCTGCCGTGGTTAAATTATTATTTTTACTTTTATTAAATATACTTTCACATTTTTTATAATACGTCTTTATTATATTTTTTTTTACAAATAAAACTTATGAATTACAAATTATCTTTAAACATTTACAAATTTACCTTATGTGGTTTATAAGTCACATCTAAAACTTGCAATGAACCGAATCTTAAGAACGCATTTGAATATGAAATGTATAAGAGTTGGCCGTAAATCTGCGTCTTTTGAACTTTACCGGAAGAATGAAATGAATTTGTGTTTAACAATTTGACATAGTAGCCCTACTCCAACAATAAAAAGTAGCCGTACCGAGAATAAATTTTATACTAGAAAATTTTTAACATACCAAATTGCACGCTTCAAATACAATATAATGAATATAATGTTTACAATGGAAATTATAACAATTAATTTCCCACTCATTCTTGTGTACAGCAGGTGTTGGGTTTCTGTTTCTACCGTTAATACGGTTACACAAGAATACTAGAAATGTAACCTGGAAGTACTAATAGACAGTGAGTAGAACAAAAGCTAACCTCCTATTAATGAATAACGGTGAGCGATAACGGCACGGTGTTTTCTTTTGGTTGAGTCAAAGTGAATCAGTCGACAAATGTAATTACAAGACGTAATTAACTCTAGCACCAAATTACAGAGGCTGGAACCGTCTCACTACATTTGTTTTAAATGTTTCTCAAAAAAATGAGATGTTTCTGGTGCGATCAGAATAAACTTTTATTACATAAACCACATTTAACATTAAAAATAATGTTCAAAATTTACTTAATCTGTCATTAATAAAACTTTGCCTAGTTACAATATACATTGTTAAGAGATCAAGCATGTTTTCAGCGTCACAAGATTTTTTTGATGATGATTTCAAATGTTTAATTATGTTTACAAAATTATACCGTCAGACTTAATATCTTCTTTGATGTTGATAAATAATATAAACTTATCAAAAATTGAACTTTACTACAAAAAGTATAACAAAGACTACCTTTGTTCCAAAGACTATTCCGTAAAAGTAGATTACACTCATTAAAAGAACACTTTCTTTTGCGCATACTAGTTGGCGTCGTTTATACGCGCATTACTTATACTGTAATTTTAAAACAGCTGATTTGTTTGTATACAAAGTGAGGTTAACTTCTAATTGAAATAAAAGTTCAACAAAATTCTTAAATATAGCATTTACTTATGCTAACGTTACTATGTATTCGCGTTAGTTTCAATTTACATAAAATATTTAGGTATAGTTTTAAATTATTTATTCAAAATGAGAATAGTGTCTTATTTGCTGTGGCAACATCGGTACTTTCAGAGATCCACTAGTACTTTACATACAGGTCTATTCTTTTACAAGATTATGATTTATGTGGATGCAGTAAATTTTTTTTAAACCAGCAAGGTGAAACACATTAAACGATTAACTAAATGTTTCACAGTTTTAAAAAATCGATACGAACTAAAATTTCTTCGTAACATATTTATTCGGATTTAGATTCTTACAGATTGATTATAAATAATTTGCTTTCTTACAGTCTGTGATACCAGGTTAGAAAAATAATAAATTGTTTTGCATATCTTTTATATAAAATGGAAGTTAAGGGTTAAACTAGAAATGATACAAAGTTAACTGTAACTTAGTTCTTCTCTAAGATTGACTATTCTCACTTGGATTACATGAAAAGTTAAACGTAACCTTGTAAATGTTTCCACTTTGTTTTAAATTTATTTTATTAAACTTTTTGCAAGTTTTTACTTTCAAACCTTATGTTTAATAATTGTTTGTTGTTATGTTGCAACTATTTGTTTAGGATTAATTTGGGAGATTGTTGCCAAATCTTTTGTTAGACAAATCGTACAAATCTATTGAAATTCATTTACTTAAACAAAAACTATTTAAAGGATTTATTTTTTTATCGTAACCCCACATTTTAACACATGAAAATGCTGCTCATTTGAATTTGTTTGAATCTATCGGATAAACTAAAAGTTTTAAATGATGTTTAATTCTAATCGATCAAATAGTACTTTATGCTGTTGATCTAATCGAATGCATAATCGAATTGTTTAATATTTTGATTGACTAGTATATCCAAATTGGCCCAACAGTGATACATAAATATCTACTTAATTATTAAGAAAAAAGATTTTTTAATTATTGCTTTCAGATTTTAAAAAATCATGATTTAAATTTTTTTTAACTAATTTTCTTGAAAACAAGATTTTTTGGTTTTTATATAGGGATTAGGGAATAATAAACGTCAGTGACAAACATGTAGAAAAATACTCGTGTCAAATTATTTTATTCAAGAAATGCATTTCAGCACATTTCAGCGTAGATAACGTGTCTGACCTCCAATTAAAATGGATCAAGATCATAACTTAATTTTCTGCCAATCTAACTGTGGTTAAGCTCAACATTCGAGAATTGTTTAAATATAAATAGCTACCGAATTAGTAGATCTATTAACAAATATTTTTAGTCTAAATGCAACGTTACAAAATATTTCACAACAAAAATTTATATTTTGGGTTTTGCTGTTATTATTGGCTACTTCTTATTCGTAGCACACCTAAAACAAAATCAATTGCAATGTAAATGGAAAAATTTATTAGCAACCTTAAAAATGAATTTTACAAAAATTTCAATGTTTTATTATAACCCAAACAGCAATGTAAGCTTGTATCAAGATTGCAGCAAACTTGTCGTGACAACTTTAAAACTTGCAGCAATATTGTCGTGACAAGTTTGGAGACTTGCAGCAAGTTTGCTGCAAGTTGGCTAAGGACCCAATAACAAGCTTGTGACAACCTTGTCGCGACAAACTTGCAGCAATATTGTCATGACAAGTTTGGAGACTTGCAGCAAGTTTGCTGCAAGTTTCGGCAAACTTGCAACAAGTTTCGGCAAACTTGCAGCAAGTTTCGGCAAACTTGCAGCAATATTGTTAAGTCTTGCTATAACAAGATTTGAATTTGCAGAAATGTTACAGTCCCCTGTCATCGCAAAGTTTAAAATTTATAAAAATGCTATTAAAACATGTAAACGCAAGACTTACTTACTTACATACATATTAAAGTTACTTGTCATGGAAATTCGTCAAACTTTCAGTAATATCGCTGTACTTTGAAGTAAGGTACAAAGAAAAACAAAAAATTATTTTGCTTACTGATATTGTAATTAAATAAAGACTTGTTTCTACAAACTAAGTTACAACTTCATTAGGTATTGTCTATTTGTTTTAATTCTGTTCCATTTCCACCTGTTCTATTCATCGCTAGGTTTGTTGACCTGAAACATAAAATTAAGAATAACCTTAATTGCTCGTTTCATGGTAATGTTAAATAAGCTAAACGCATGCAAAACTTTAATAATTTAAAATCATATTATTACACAATACACAGCATACATCAATGGTCTCAAACTTGGTTACTAGTGTTTGCAAAATAATTTAAAAATTTTAATCGAATAAGTATACAAACCTAAGATGCACTAAAATGCAATAATACTCACCTAAAAAGTCTACGATGAGTAAACACAGAACTAAATAATAATTGTGTTAGAATACAAACAGCATGTAAATGACAGACATGACTTTCATTAACATAAAAATGGCGAGACATGCGCCGGTATTTATGCGTTTACGCCTGCGTACTGGAAATTTGAAAAAGAAAGTTTTCTGCAAGCTTGCAGCAAGCTACTCAAATTTCTCAAGCGTGTGTCGTCAAAGTTGCCAATATTACCAACATTGCTGCAAACTTGCAGCAAGATTCGTAAACTTGGCAAGGTAAAAGCAAGCTGAAATCAAACTTGCTGCAAGTTTACATGCTATCTGGGAAGTAAACCCTAAGAAATAACATTTTGACATTGAAACTCTAAATGAAACTACAAATTACTTGATTTTACTCTTTATATTATTTTTATTAACTTTTTGCTATTTTAGAACTAATGTCCATTCTTATAACAACTAAAATTTTATAAAGTTCAACAACAATTATACATCTTTAAATATTATCAGATTCTACAATTGTAATTTTATTTGAATCTGTTCACTTAATTATTACAAAAAAAAAAAATTAACTTTTAAGTGTAGAGTTAGAACTGAAAATGGTATAGGTACCAACATTCCGCCTATACAATACACATTATAAATTATTGCAAGAACTAAATAATAATAAACACATATAAATTTAAACAATAATTATGTTTACTTATTTACCTTTACTCTTCGTTGAAGATAATGTTTATAATTAACATGTCTGATTTATTGTAACTTCGTAATTCTTTAAACAGCGGTGTTTTATTGTTTCAATTTTTATAATTGTAAAACTTCTTAAAATTTATTATTAAAAGTAAAATTATCAATTGATGTAAAAAAAATTAAGTTTGTTTTACTTTTAATATTAATTTTAATTTTGTGAGATACATAAATTTTCAGTTTTTTTCAGTAACAACTGACAAAATTACTTTACGTTATCAATCATAAAATAAATTAACTTTGAGAATATGTAAAAAAAACATTTTACTGCAGAAAATGAAAAACAGTCAATTTTTTAACTAGTTGTTTTTTAAAATGAAATTAAATTTGAAAAGTTGAGTATAAAATAAAACTACTTTTAACAAGTGTAGGTATAATACAATATTTTTTTTTATAAACATACAGAAAATTAGGCTAAATACTATTAAATATAAATAATTTTGTAAAAAATATTTTGATTACTAATAAAGAAAAAATCAGTTTATCTAAAAACTCATAAAAAAGCAAACACTGTTTTTATTTTGATTGTTTTGTTAACAATTTACTGTTAACACTACTGTTAAAAAACATTGTTCTATTAACAATAGTTTTAATCAGTAATATTTTTTAACACACTATTCTATAATATTCCACTTTTAATGCAAGTAAACCGTGTTAAAAAGCATACTTTTAACACCGTTTTGCATAATTCATAAGACATTTTTATAACATGTTTTAAACTTTGTTTCTGTAAAATCTAAAAAATACGATTATATTTTTTATTTTTTATTACTAGCAACTAATAGTATAGTAGAATAATAGATAAACAGACAATATTTTATTTGGCACAATTGATAAACACATATATTATAAACTAAAAACTCGTTTTAGAAGTATCCTGATAACTTGGTAGTCTAGAAATTTATTTGTTCTTTGTCTATACAACTGTACGCATATAAGTTAATAACTTTTAATTTTTATTTTATTACTAAAAACAGATTGAATCGCTTTTTGCTGCGTTTAGAAATAATATAATAAGCAGTATTGTGTTTATATTTTAGCAAAGTTTTAAACAAATGATTTAAAATCCTTTGTGCTACTGTAGCAGATAATAATTTTAACATTATTAGGATACGATTCTACACAGTTATATTATAAGTCATTTCAATCGCGCTCATGGGTTAGACATTTTAAAGTACGTAGATATAAGTTTACGATTTTTCAATGCAAATGTAAAATGAGATTTTACATTATTGGTTATTGAACGATGTTATGTGATATTCTTCAGAATGACTATTATATACTTTATATGTAGTTAAAGTAAAGTAAAGACTATGCTGCCAAATTACAAAACTGTTATAAACGTACCTGTACCAATATTTGGTTTTTGATGCAATGTAGATATAAGTTTCTTTTGAAAATCTTTTGGAAATCACAATTAAAACATTAATAACAATATGTAAAACTAGAAAATTAAAGACGCTTTCTAAAGTTTGTGATTAATTTTTTTTTCCGAAACGTAAAATACGTAGTTCTCAAACATTTTTCGATAATATGTCCGTTAAAATATTAATATATTTGAACAAAACTTCTTGAGTTGAGTATAAATAATTCTGTCTTTTCTGCTAAATGTTCTAATAGATTTTATAAGTAGGCAATTTTATAATTGGTCGAAGAAGAGTATTAGATTTATGAATTTCTAGTAATCCGTAGAATCAAAAATTTAAAAACATTTTGATATTAAAAGTTTTTTTATTGGTTGTAGTGATTGGCGATTTTTTAAGGTTCAGTTAAAGTTTTGAGAGTGCTCTTTTATTAGAAAAAAATGTTTTGAAATTGCTTTATACAAACCGTTTAAGAGAATATTGTAGGTTTTGTTATCATAATCTAATTGGTGGCGTTTTCTTTGTCAACTTTAAGAGTTGTTTAGGTGATTTTAATGCAAATGTGGGAATACTAAGAAAAATTTATCAATTATTTTTGTTTGAAAACAAATTTCTTTTGCAAGAAGATGGAAAATTGGGTAAATAGAAGCTTCTGCAGCTGATACAGTTGCTTTAACTAGCAGTTATTTTGGACCCTTAAATAAAGCAACTCATGCTTTAAAAAATAATGTTTGTGAAGATAAATTAATCACAGTACCAAATTATGCTTCTATATCGACGACACGTTTTAGGAAGTACTGAATTATTAGATTCTTTCAAATAACTACTTATAACAAACTCTTTAATTCGTTCTGTTTGTTCAAAAGAAGTTCTATTAACAAGATTTCAATCAGACGGTGAACGTTTTCTAGCAGGTTCTCAGTGAAGATAAAATAAAAAATTGACTGCCCATATGTGAAGTATAGGAGTTTGAATTAAAGAATATCAAAGTTTAACTGTTTTAAACAATTTTCTAAATTGTCAGTAGCGGAACAAATCATAAAAACACTAGAGTTTTAAATTTTCTTTTACCGCACATTTGGAAACCAGTTTTATTAATTAGAGGTCAGTATATAAAAGTAAAATTTTCTAAAATTATTCAAAATTAGATATAAATTAGTAATCATCTTGTAGGGCAGATTGCGATGCCAGACTTTGTCGAACGCTTTCTTGATGTTGAGAAAGACGCAGCCGGTGGCGTCGCGGTGGTTGAAGTTGTCGGTAATCTGCTCAACGACGAGGTGGGCTTAGTGGACGGTAGAGTGTTTGTTGCGAAAACCAAACTGTTGGGATGATTTGGTTGATGTCGACTTGTTTCTGTAATCTGATGAGGGTTATTCTTTTTAATAACTTATCTAGAGTCGTAAGTCTTCAAAAGAGAGTCCGGTTCAGGCACGATAACGACAGTCAAACAAGAAACAGGGACGACTATTTTACTTAAAAAAGCTGTGAGCTTCTCTATTTTAGATCGGACAGCTTGGGTATACGAAAAAATAATATAGACTGCAACAGAAGTGCTGAAAAAATTAGCGGTAACAGTTTGCAAGGCTGTTTGTACGTTTTCTAAAGCAATGTCAAGAGGTTGCTGCGTTACGGGACGGAAAATTATGGTTTTACAAAAAATCGCTTGAAATCTGCTGACTAAAACAATCACTTCCAATTGCTTCGAAAGAGTCAATTAATAGGCATATATTAATTTTGTTAGGTGCGTGACGTTAATATTGAAGGATTTTTTGATGCTGTCAAGTAACGAGTTATCAGGGATGAGGACAACGTCGCTTGAACGACGCGGATTCAACTTCCACGAAAGAGGCTGATGGAGTAGGCAAAGTAGAGCGCGACGCTTGTAAAATGTAACCTGGAAAACGACTGTACCTGACGCTACATTTTTAGTCTTGCACACTATCTTATTGCCTAAACGGCGGACTTATTGTCTACACTTTGTTGGCCACTTTTAACCTCGTAGAGGTAAGAGTAAGGGTAAGCTTTGTAAAAAAAACAACTACTACGCTACACCCAAAATCAATATTATTCTACTAGTAAATTTACTACCGACTTTTATATTTGGCTTTGCCTGATAATTTACAAATCAAAAATCAATATCCTTTAGTTTTAGTTAAAGGTCAAAGATTTATTTGCATATTGAACAGAAACCAGCTGAAGTAGAATTACAAGCACTTCAAGCATCGAGAGGTTTCTCGACATCTTCTGGCGAAGTGTCCAAAGCGCTGGCATCTGTAGTACTGCCCGATGTCGCTTTTGGGGTGCGGTAAAGATAGGCGGCGGTTTTGTTAAGCGAGATGTTGCACAGGGGCATCCTTCGAATCACATCCTACAGCGGTTGGTTTCTCTTCAGCTGGTAGTAGTAGAACTCAGACTGGTCCTTTTCTAGGGTGTGCGTCGCTGTCCGGAAGTCTTCGAGTAAAGCTACGTGGTCTTTGTTCCTGGTGATCTTTGCCCTGGAAACATCAACGTTATACTCGCGTAGGATTTGAATCGCCTCACCGTAGTTCTTCTGGTTGTAAAAGACAATCAAAGGGGGTTTTTTCCTGCTGGTCGCCTCGATAACGTCATCGGCTTCCGGCATCGCGAGGACAACGACACGCTTCTTTTGTAGGTTGCAAGAGTTTACTCCTAATCCTTGATTAGCTTGGTAGCGGTCACGGCGGTAAGCCCGGTGGAAGATTTGGTGCGTCTAGCGTCTCAACGCGGGAAGTGATTTCAGACAACAACCGAATCTTCTTCAGGTTTTTCGTCATCTCGGCGAGCTGGCGGCAAAGATAGCGCTTTTGTTTAGTGAGCGTATTCACCTGATATTGGAGAAACTTCATCGTCGTGGCGGTGGAGGCGACAGCTGCAACGTTGAACTAATTGTGCTCGCAGAGCGTAACTGGGTCTGTGTTGAATTTAAATTATTTTAATCAAAAAGTCTTATAAAAGACTAAAACTGAAAATATGCTTAAAGAAGCATAAGTTAAATTAAAATTCTTTTACTAAGTTTTATAAAAGACTGTAGTTAAAAAATGCTTAGAAAGCATAAATAAAATTATTAAGTCACTTGAAATATGTAAATTGGTTACGTTTAAAAACTTATGAACTAACCATGAACGCTCTAACGATTTAAAATGCGTTGTAGTACATTTCTGACTGTCAATTAGGCAACTTTGCAATCGTAGTTGCGCAGGGCTAATTATCGCAATGGTTATTAAAGTTTTTGGCTCTAAAGCGGTTCAGCTTCGGTTTGATTTCCGGACGTAACTAAACGTTATTGTTACTTTGACTGCGGTGTTAATAGAAAATTTGAAAACAGCAATCGGTAAGAGATAAAATTGTCATCACTTAAACTCCACTCCATGGCAACGTATGATTAAACGTAAACACATTGGTGTGGCCTATCTCAATGGGTGCAATTTTTTGTGGTATTGTATTCAAAGTATTTATGTTTCAATTTCTAATACGGTAAAACAAACACAAACGTTGGAATAAACTACCACTGTAGATTCGTATATGAGTCTTTTTGTCGAGGTTTGCTATAACTAATGTAGGATTGTTTGATACATTGAAACTTAAAGGTTTTAATCGTTGCTACAAGTTCACAAACTGATTGATAACATTATTGGAAAACTTCACACCTTGTTATGTCATTTAAACTACGAAATCGTTTGATATCTTGTAAGTTAATGTTATTTATCTGTGTCACTTAACTTACCTACTATTAATTTCGACAACATTTAAATTATAAGTAGGTACGGTTCTATAATTTCTTTTGTAAGGAGATTCGAAAGTACGTTGCGCATATTTATGTGTTTTAGAAGGGTTAGTTAAACCAGAATTACTTATCTTATTTGCACACTTGACGTCATACGGTCCGGTGAGAGTATTATAATAAAAATATTCTAGCGCGAACACGTTTAACAACAAACACGTTAGCAATTGCTTTCGGTTAATAATGTTTCTTGCTAACGTATATTAATTTATAGTTTTAATTACTTCCAAATCTACAATAAATTTTATCAAATTATGCTATAAAACTGGTTATAAGTTTTATTCAATTCACACAATATTTTGTGAAATCGAATTACGATAAAAACTGATTGTAATTTAAACTTAATTTAGACGCTACTGTTTATTCTCCGACTAAATATTTAGTATAGAATTTCGTTGTTATATCTTTGGCTCTTGTTTCTCTTCTTCGTTTATTTGCTGTGATGCACTACTAGTCTAGAATAAATGGTAATTAAATCTGTTCTAACCGTTGGTTGTTTTATTTCTCAATTGGGATTCCGGCTTTGGACATTCCTTTTTCTAGCCTAGGCCTTTTTCTTCCTTTTGTTTTTTCTTCTTCTTGCAAGAAAATGTAGCTTAGGACCGCGACTCATCAGACGAAATTGGGTACTATCAACTTGAGCCACGAACAGATGAGTCGATAATATACTGTAAAATATTTTTTTTTCACCTTGACAATTAGTGTCAATCGTGAAAAATGATTATGATTTCATGATTGCGATTCTTCACACTACAGTTGTTGAGTTTCTGATAGATGTGTTAGTTATATTTATAAATATTACAAATTTGTTTGTTGCTGTATTGTATTGTAATTGATGAAAATGTTCAATGTACATATGTTTACATATATTTGTCATGCATTTTTAGATTTTACAAAGTTAATTATGTCAAAAAAAAAACATTTATAAATTTACCGTAGTTTGTTGTAAAACATTTTTTTTTGAAAACTAAGCCATAACAAAAACTTCAACTTAACTATTTTTGTTAGGTGTTAGAAATTATTAGAATGTTTAAAGTAATTGTTAAAACTAATTCAAAATGTTCGTTCTTTCATTACTTTATAATTATACTTATTATTAGTACAATACTTCCTATATAGAAGATCTGGTTGCAACTTTTGCAACACGTTTTTTATTTAATTAATTAATGTTTTCTTTTCCATTTTTTTATTCTAGGTAATTCCCGTGTTGTCGTTATCATACAAGCTGAGCTTTCGTTACACGTCGCAGTAAACATCTTCAGAACCCTTAACGTTACGCATTTTTATTAGATAATATGCTTAGGTTTGTCATAAGAATTAAAAACTTGTTTAATTAAATTAAATGCAGTATTTTTTTTCATAAGTTACATTAAGTCGAAAAAGGTAATTTGTGTTAGCGTTTATTAAAACTAAATAATCTACAAAATTATTTTTTGACGATAAAATTTATCGTACAAATGCATTGAATAAAGTTGCAGTAGAAATTTTTTTGTTATAGTGTCTTTCTAAAGGTCTCTCATTATTAAAACAATTCAAATTAGTAAATTAAATTTTCTATAAATTCAACGTTGAACTTAAAATTTGTGTAAAATATAACAATAGCAAATGAATACAATTACGTAGAAAATTAGTTAACACAATACCAAGTAAATTATTGTTTCCTATACTTAACGTTATATTGCGTGCAGCAAATTAGCCTAGAAACTTAGGCAAGTAGTAGTAGGTAACTCCTGTAATTAAAGTTTTTCAACTTATATTAACAATGTTTTATAATTACCTTTTCTTAATTAATTGTCTTTAAATATAAACAGTTAAAATTTTTAACAGTATTATACATGCATGTAAAATTTTGTTAAATATGTTCTTTGTAATTTCTTAGCATTATTAATAATCTTGATACAGTAATGTTTTGAGAATACGCAAGTTTAAGTTAGAACTAATAATAACCTACTAAGTTTAAAGTCGATTTCAAACTGCAATATCTAGAATGGTTAAGATGAATTTGATCTATTGTTGAAAATGTATTGTTTCAAGTTCCGTCTGCAAACTAACTCTCATTTTAGTTTAAGTTTTGGATTAATTCCTTGCATTCAGTTTTAACTGATAATACGCTTAAAATGTTTACAAATTTTTAAAACTTACTTGCTATTTTGTATATATGCTGTTTTATATATATACATACAAAATATTTGTGTATATATATATATAGACATATATATAATATATATATATATATATATATATATATATATATATATATATATATATATATATATATATAAATATATATAAATTTGATTCAACAATTACGCACTGATAAAACGTATGTTTAGAATATAACTATACATTTTTAAAATACTAATTATGAACCTAATAAAAGTTATTTATAGCTTTATAAAACTTTGTTTTTAATGCATTTTTTATTTTAAAGTAGGAACGTTATACTTAAAACATGAAATATGAGGTCATCATAAAGTAAGGGATGTATTTTAACTTATTATATATTTTTAACCAATCAAATTAATAACAAAAATGACGGATTGCCTAGATAATCAGATTTTAGTTTATCTCAATGCTGTTTAACTAAACTGGATTGCTAACTTAGTCATCAAAAGTGAGGCACGGGCGGCCATCTTTGACTAGGGTAAAACCATTTGTTTTTGTGTTGTAAATTACAATTAGAACTTACGTTAACATTAATTACATTAAATTAGTAACAACAAAACAGTCAATTGATTTTTAATTTAAAATTAATATTTTAACATTTAAATTTGATTTAGTAATAGATAAAAAGGTTTTAATAATTCTAGTACTTGTTCGTACTGGTCGATACTTACAAAGTTATACGAAATTTTCGACATTATTTACGACAAAAACAATAATTTTGCAAATGAGATCGTTATTATAATTTGTTATTTTACATTATAGAATTTGACGTACGCATAGAAAATTAAAAAGTGATGTTTATTTTTTGATTAAATCGTTTAAATAAAATACTGAACAAAAGGTAGCAAAAAGTCAAAATTTTAATGCGTAGGTCAAATTCTGTGCAAAAAATGAATACCATCATGTATTAACAAAATGTTCATATTTATTTTTGGAAGCCTAATTTATGTCGACAGTTTTTTTTTCAAAAAATTTTCAATCACTATTTCCCTACAACCATTGAACGTATAGGCAACTAAACCATCAACATGCCCCTAAAGCAAATTTCAGGTACCTAACTAAAGGTTAAACTCTTCAACACAAACAGATTATCTAATAAATAAACAGTCTTTTGTTAAATTTATTTTGAACAGTTTGTATTTTTTCATAAATAGCGAGTGTAAAAATTGAAAGAAAAAACAAGTAGATTATTATTTAAAAAAAAACAAGCAAAATAATAAAATACATATTTTATAAATCAGTTTTTTTGCAAACTGAGTTTGCTCATATCTCAAAAGCATTTATTTATATATGAATGTTTACTGCATTAACAAACTATTGATTTTAAATTAAATTTAGTTTTTTATCTAAAACTGTTACGTTACGTTAACCAAATAACGTAAAAAAAGCAAAATAAGTCGTTATTAAAGAACACCTCAGAACGATTATTGTTACATACTATTTTTTCGGTATTTTATAACGTACTTTTCTTTTGGTTCAAAAGTTCCTAATTAAAATTGAAACATGTTTGTATACAAATTTACTATTTTAATTTGTTTTTTGAAAAATTCTGTTAGTCTTTAAACATGCAAGCTTAGAACTTGTAACGACAAGAGTTTTTATAAATACATAGTTATAATTGGTATATTAACATAATAAACAAAACTCAAAGGATTCCAAATGGGACAGGAAACCACTTGCTTTTGTCTCAACTTTATCCTTTTCAAATTTTATCAGTTTTGACATAAAACTTACAAGACTCAAATAATTTATTGAAATAGATGTTATACAAACATAACTAATATTGTCCGTCTATTTAGGTAAGAAGGACAAATATTTCCACTTTTGTTTCCTTATCATTTTGAAATCGAGAAAATAACTGTAATCGCTTTAGAAAACTTCCATCAAGTGTAATTATTTCTCGAACAATAGTTTTTAGCAATGTAGTAGACTGTGTATTTAGCATTTCTTAAAAACAAAAAAAAACATTTATATTTAACGCTTTCTTAAAAATATGACATAACTCCAAGAAGGTTCAATTCATATAATATAACTGAAAACTTATAGTTTAACAGTTTGTGTTTGTGTATTCACGATAGGTGCTTAGGATAAAAATGATTCATTAATTTGGGTGGGTGCTAGGAACCCACAAAAAAATATTGTGGGTTCAAAAAATAGCTCAAACCCACGAACTGGGCGCATTTTTTTGTCAAAAATGCATTTTTGTGATTCAGGAGTTCTTGAAACGTAAAATTCCGCAAAAAATTGCGATCACTATACTTTTCTTATTGGAAAGTAAAGAGAGTAGATTTTTCATTATACTCTTCAACTGTCATATCCAAAACACAAAAACTGTACTTGATTACTCGAAGACTAATAGTTCTGCAATTACAGTAAATTCTTATATAATAATATCTCATATTCTTAGTATTCCTTTTCTTGCAAAAATATTTCTGTTAGTATTGTAACATTTTTAAAATATAATTTTTTCCTAGGAACGTTTCCTTATTTAGTAAGGATTCAGGTAAAATTTTAAAGTAATGGTTGTGTAAACATACATCTTAAAAGGATTAAAGTTTTATGTGCGTAAGTCGGGAATCATATTTAGTATCCTCTATTTACTTATATGTTTGATAATTGACAAGTTATAGTTATATTATTTTAACATCAATAAGAAATCACTAGCATTTATTTAGCTGGTTTTATTACCTAGGTATTTATATAAACGTTTAAAAAGACGGTTACAAGTATCAGTTTACATTGTCACAACCTTTAAGAAGATTATGAAAAGGTGTTTGTCATTTTACTGATTTTAAATTACCATCTGCATAGGAAAAACTGTACATTTTGAATGTAAAATGGGTTGTCTATTTAAATTATTGTTAGGCGCGTCAACAAAATTTTGTAGATCTCCTTAGAGGCCTTTTTAATATATGTAATTTTGTAAAATTCTAAATATTAATGTGTAATCGTTTATCAAAGTAAATAAATAGTTACATATTTAATTTATGTATTTGTTTAATTAAAAGAAAATGTGTTTGTTTAATTAAAAAAGATGTGTTTAAATTAATCGTTTGAGAACAATTGATTTTAACAAACGCATGGAATTTTCGAGTGAATTGAACAGCGTAGGTATTTATTTACATATGCCACTATGATCCTTCATCAAATAGCTGTAAATCTAGAGAGTCAATGCGGATAATTGTGTTTACAATCGCTTTGTCCAGCTTAACGATTAATTATGGTTTGCATCAATGCCACATTTATCATATTAGACTGGTACAAACGGTTTATCATTAATGTATTCTGATATGTACAGTTTTGGCATTCAAATTTTATTTGCAAAACTATTTGCAAACATTCTTGATACAGAAAACAAAGTTTCTTTAAAAACACCATATTTTTAAACTGACTTACTTAAGATTGCATTTTAACTCTAATATTCTGATGCAACGTTTTTAAAAAGTTGAGGGTCGGATGTAATATGCAATAACGTTTCCATAGTTAGACGTTCTATATCTAATAAATTCTCAGCAAAGATTGAAATACGTTGGCTCCACATATAGTGCGCATAAATATCAATAACGCAATACAATGTATTAACAATAAAGCTACTTTGCTCTTCGGGAAATCTCATATTTTAAGACAGTAAAATATCTGTTTAACATAATCGATATTTAATACAAACGCAGTACAAAAAAACACAGCATTCAAATAATCTCCAATTTTTTTTTAAACGTAAATAAGAAGTATAATGGAATTTGGTGCTCTCACACACGGTCTTAGTTTCCACTTCGCGGTTTCACGGTATTTTATACACATCGTAAATCTACGACGTCGCAGTCCTGAAAATGTAAAATGTTCTTCAGCAATTGCACAGAATTAAATATATAAAAATAAAACTAGGCTTAGGAAAGCTGTAAAAGTGAATTGAAATTTGTAGAATAAAAGGATAAAAATATCAAGCTCAACGAAGTTAAAAAATTCTCTATATAGATTTTACTTCAAAATATAATTACATAAAGTTTAATTATTAAATCTAAAAAATTAACACAACAAATATATAAATTAGAGTTTTTTACAATATTTATTGATTTTATATATAACAAAATAATAATAAATACACAAAAACGAAAAGAATGCGTGTTTGCAATTTGTTAATCTTATGGTGTGGCGTGCGCACATCTTTTTCAAATGTTATGTAAACTAACTGTTCTTAAAATTTAAAACTGAAGTCTCACTTGAATTCTGAAACAATTAATTGTCTCAATATCGTAATTATTGAGATAAATATCTTTAAAATTGTTGTTTTGTAAAAACCAAACCTGTTTTGCATTTACGAACTAAATTTATTTCATACCAGAACACAGTGACTGAACCAATTCTTCACGGAAACTGGAAGAACAAAATTCGTATTATCTATAAATTCCCGATTCAAACAAATTTGTCGACTGGGTTGTTGCTAGTCAAACATTTGATAAAATATACATCAAATAAATTTTCAAAATATTTCTTCTAGAATTGTAGGTTAAATAAAAACACATTAAAGTTTTTGACGCAATTTAAATACAACTTAACGTTTTGAGTTTGTTTTACACTAGCTGTTTTAAAAAAAATGATTCTATATTTATTACTAAATAATACAAAATTTATAGTTTATAATGTACTCTAATTTAATTACAAGTAATTTGAAGCAAAGTTAAGAAGTTACTTATTGCAACAATGTTTCAAGCAGTTAACTGAAAACAAACACATTTATTATCCAGCAGCAATGTTCTAAAAAAGAATATGTTTTTGCATATACAATCAGTACTTTGTGCAATCAAAAGTAGCAATTTTTGTATGTGTAATACATAAAGTTTGTAAAAAGTACTAGGTGTAAAATCAACGCATTGACTTTAGTCAATACTAAAATTATTAGAATAATAAAAATATTAAATAATTTCAAATTTGAAATTAGAAAGTAAGCATATGCTGATTACCATAACCAACTAAAATAAATCACTGCTATACGTATATTACAGTTTTATCAACAAATAAATATAAATTAAAACAAAATAAAGAAAGAGAAATATGTAAAGCATGTGTTACGATTTTGTAACGTTCCTTAAGCTTAACTTACTCGCATTAAAATTGTCATTTTGTAACACTTGTTTTACAATATGTTATGATATAATTTAAAACTAATGCTGTAAAAACAATTGTTTAATCTGCTTGAACTACTAGTATTTTTTAAATTTTAGTTTCTAATGAAACAACTACAAGTTTAAGAAAAGAAATCATTACAATTATAATTTTAAGTATTTGAAATATTATAAAACCCATATTTTATTAGATGGTATAAACTATAAACTAGTAAAACGATTGGTACTTTGGTATTTTACTTTGTTTAGGTTTTTTAACTTAAACTAAATGTGTTGAAGGACACATCTTAATTTGTTTAATCGATCACGAAGAATTCTCGAAGTTTTCAAGACACGCTACAATTTTAATTATAAGCAATTAATAAAAGTTTATAAAATAACTTACTTCTTAAGAACTCCTTAATAAAAGTAAAATATTTTCATTCTCTTTTACTTTAAAAATTATTTTACAAACTCAAAGATAATTATTGTTACATTTATCATTTATGGTATAAGTCAATAATAAAATAAAATTTAAAAAGAATACATAAAACTATATCACAAATAAAATTAAAAATTATTTAAAAATTGTAAAAGATTTATTTAAAATAAAATAGTTAGTTTTAAGATTTTTTATTTATTAGAATGTAACACAAGTTGTAACAATGTTAGTATTTATCTACTAAACGCAATTTTTCCGGTACTCTATGTTCTAAGATGTTGCTTTTAAACTTTTACTTTTAAAACAAAACAGTTGATTAATAAAATGATGATACATTTTTGTTCCGTTACAAGTAATATTGCTTGTTTAAGAGATTTCAATATCAATTTACTGCTTAATGATCACATCAGCCAGTCGTGCACATCAATTATTGACAACACAGTGTATATATAAACAACACTAAATTTAAACAAATTATTAATGAAGCAACGCGAATTTTTGAAAAGTCGTTATCATTAATCGATTTTATTTTGACGTTTCAAGAAGATATTATTTTTTGGTACGGTTAGTGTAGGTGAGTTGTCAGACCGTGTTTTAATCTTTTGTAACATTTGCTTTGACAACTATAAAATGCCATCTCAAATTATGTACCTTTCGTAGTTTTAAGAATTTTAAATACAATTTGTTTAAAGATGAGTTAAATTCTATTAATTGGCGGTTAATATACCAACTAGATAACTTTGATGACAAAGTAGAATTTTTTAAATAATAATTTGATTAAATTATATAACACCTACGCCGCATTTAAGTCTGTACTCAGTAAACGACCAAAACCTCTTGGTTAACCGACAACATTGAACTAATGATTTCGCTACGCGATAAAGCATTAAGTAAATTAAAAAAAACCAATAATATTTCACATTAGAACTATTTCAAAACTTTGCGTAATTTTACCACCATGGCGGTTAAAGCAGAAAAGAGAGCTTATATAGAATATACATTTCGTGAAAACAATCCAAAGAAACTCTGGTATAATCTGAAAAGGTTAAACATTTATAATCGTAACATGCAGTTCATTCCACAAGAACTTTACGATCTAGATAAAATTAATAATTATTTTAATAGTATTACTAGTGTGAAATCATTTGCTGATTATGAAATGTGTCAGTATTATCAAAATAATATACTTTACCCTTTTAATTCCACTTTTACATTTTCAGAAATAACAGAATCAACTGCCATTAATAGTATCAAATCAAAAGCTTCTGGATACAATAATATTAATATAATGATAATTGATTTTTGTTGTCTTTTTTTAATTCTGATTCTTACACACATTTTTAAATGTGGTTTGCTGAATGGTTGTTTTCCGTCATCGTGGAAGATAGCTAAAGGTATACCTTTACCTAAACATAATCAAGTAAAAGAACTTAGTAATCTACGACCTATAAGTTTATTACTTGTGTTATCAAAAATGTTATACAAAATTGTTGCAACTCAACTCAGAAAACATTTAAAAACTAATAATATACTTCCCGATAACCAAATCGGTTATCGTTCTAGTTGTAGCTGTACCAAAGCTTTTTCTATGATCACTGATGATATTATCATGGCTACGGATAATTACTATTCTTGATTGTACAAAAACATTTGATACAATAAACCGTAATTTGTTGATAGCTATTCTCCACTATATTGGTTGTAATGATATGGTCATAACTTTTTTCAGATCATATCTCAGTAAGAGAAAACAAAAACTATTCTGCAATTCTTGTCAATCACAAAATTTTTTTATTAGTTCCGGAGTTCCTCAAGGGTCAATATTAGGTCCATTACTATGCTTAATTTATACAATTTCTTTTTTCCGAGAAAATATATTTATGTGTAATTACCATGTTTATGCAGACGACACTTAATTCTACACTTCGTTTCAATCAGAAAACGTTGAACTGGCATGTAATAACATTAATGCAGATTTATCAACAATTTCGTTAGTTTCTTTAAATCATTGCTTGAAACTGAATCCTAGTAAATCATTTTACATTGTGTTTGGTCAAACAAAATTAAGGTATACAACTACAAGAAAAAGAATTTATGAAAAATTTAGCAGTAAAACATGTTTCTTTAAATTATGCTACTATATATTACATGTTTTTTTGTTACATCGCGATTTAATTTGATTTACTATTAAGTGTTAACCATCTTCAGCGTAGCTATTCAAAAATGGCATAAACAAATTAAATATGAAAAATATTAATTGTCACAATATTCTTGCTCGATCACATAACTTTAGAAGAATCTGGGAAACCCAAATAAAATCAGTAAAGCGGGGTTCACATTTGTGCATTTCCGTGCTGCATTAGTTGCCGCGTTAAGTTGTTGCATCTTTTCATGCGCGTAAAGACTATTCAGATTAGTGCAACTCTTGATGCTTTACAAATATCACTACCTAGTGGATTTACTATTTATATACGATTTCTAGAGTGCATTAGTTAAGCTTAAAAGACTATATATCAAAATCTATATTAACAGGTTTTTATTAAATGTACAAAGATATCTATTTTTTGACCGCCTAAACCAGAATGATCTCATAATGTATTGAAAACTACACGTTCAATAATCATAGTAAACCGCATTTTAAAAAAGAGTGTTAAATGACATGCAACTAAAATTGTATTGATTAATTTTTATCTCTAAAAGAGATTACTTATGAATAGGCTTAAATCTAGCGGCGTGTATTAGTCCCGTTTCACATGAAGCGTACGATACGCGCTACGCCCTACGATCGACGTAGAGCGTAAAGCGTTTAGTAATAAAATGGATTTGAAAAAATGAACGCTGCCGTTGTTGCCATTTCTTGTGGAATGCAAATGCAGAAGAGAAAAAGGGTACACATGGCAAGTCTGAATTTGTTATCAGTTAAACGCGCGACGTAGCATGTGAAAGGATTGTATAAATGCTATGCCATCACGCCCCGCGTAGATACGCGGAGCGCGAGGGCTGGGCGTGTGCTTTCGACGTAGAACGTAACGCGCGCGTCTCGCGTTTGAAAAACGCGCCCATGTGAAACCTTGTATTTCGTACAATGTAAACCTATTTTTAAGCGTAGAGCGTAGCTCGTACCGTATGCTTCATGTGAAACGAGACTTATAATTCCAGGACATTTAAAAATTAAATACATACATTCGGTTATTATCATTTTTTTGAAAAAGTTACATGTGGCGATTTAGGTAAAAAGATGTTTTGAACCACTCTGTCTACAGATTATCTTAGAATGTATTTTTACCAAAAATTTATTACTTTTTTAAAAGCACCTATACCTATGTATGATCGTGCGCTACTGTAGTCTAATTGCAGCCCAAAGAGCGGGATCTTACATAAACGCGTTTTTGCGTCCAGCCTTTTTTTATTTGGTTATAGTGATAGTTGAATTAAAAACAAGCTCAATTGTAATGCGGTGCTGATTAGTTATAAAAATATCATTACAAAAAAACGTGAGTCATCAGAAGTATTGGTAGTAACAAAAAATCAAATTCTTAAAATTTACAAAAATGTCTCGACTAGTTCGTTTTTGTTTAGTTTTTGTAAGGACCATTCGCCTGAACGCAATTTTGACAATTTTAAAAATGTTCGTTTATTGAAGGTGAATTAACGTATTAATATTAATATTACATATACATTATTATATTAAAAATAATACTAAATTTTGTTACGTACGAAATTTTCATTACGGAATACCCTGTAGATGAATTACAATTAGATTCGGGTTTTGACGCCCTCTACCGATCCTTTCTCGTGACTGTCATTCGACGAAGTAATCGTGAAGCTGTAAACTACAGTAACGGGCCGGTGCCGAGGTTTTTCGAATTGATTCTTAAATTTTTAAGAACATCACGTGTGATGAACATAAATTTATAAATCGAGCGAGACTTTATTACGATTCTTTCGGCACGGGGTAAGATATTTTTGTCTTAAATCTATTAAGGGCCTTTTGTAATTTCTATATTCATATGATAGCCGGTTCCGACCACGTTGTCTACCATTGTGGAATTCAATCAACAATTAGGATGCATAAGTACCATTAATGAATAAATCTACCGAGCATATCAGCTGTTGTGAGGGCCTGCTACTTAAGTAACATCGGGGTCTAGTCGAACGTTGTGTCGGGGATGCTGATTTGGGGATTAGAAGTAGATTGTGTTATCAACCACCTGTCCTGAATTGCTACTTACATCGTTCGATACCTTGGGGTTCGATATACTGCTTAATGAAGAAGTCGAATGTGTTATCAGCCACCTGTGTTAAGATTATTTTTTACAGTACACGATACAACGGGTTTTTATATGCCATTTAATTATTTATTAATACTATCTTTTGTAGCTTTTGTTCTGTGTGAACTCGATTGTGATCCGATTTGCTTTTCACTATTTATTACAGGCCACTGACGAGAAAACGTTTTCTACGTGTAAGTGGAAGCTGGATGTTAGGTGAGTTACTTGTTTGACTTTTATATCGAGATCACCAAAGTTATTCACAGAATTATATTTAAATGTTAATGATCGTAACTGCGTTATTGCTTATATACCAATAAGGTAATCTTAAACATTTCATACTTGTATCGCATGCTGTGAGGGAAAACCGAGTTATTCGGGGACTTTCAATGCTGTCCTTTTCGACATAATTTTCTTATGTGATGTGTGTTGCCGATACTACAGGCATTTATGTAGGAGAATTGTGATATAATCTAGAAAATTTTATGTAATACTAAATCAAAGTTTCCGCTACTTATTGATGCAAGTGTTAGTCATTTTAGAATTTAAGGTTGGCGCATTTAGGGTACATTTGTCAATTTACGGCGCTACTAACGCAAACTGTGATAGGTATTAATTCTACATGGAAACCATTAAATTTCGTATCTTCTTATTATTATCCAACGTTAAGACATTAAATTGATTATACTTGTTAATCTTTCTTTTTATCTTTCTTGCTCCTGTGATTATCGTTATCTATTAATTAATTTTAGCTACTCGAACAGCCGAGTATAAGGATTACGAACCTTCGATTGAGTTACAAGTTTAGTCCGTTCTGTCGTGAGCGGGACAGAAGCGTTACTTTGGATCAGCTCTGGCGCCCTTAAGCATATTTCCTGTTTTTTTTAACCTCCCCTAATCCCGACTATTGTGAGTTGGCCGTGCAAGGTTCGTAAAACCAAAAAGCTTGTAACAATTTAATTATAACTAGTTCATTTCTTATCAAAAAATTAAATTTGAGAAATGACAACTAAACTTAAACAATTACAGTTGTGTGTAAACTTTTTATTTTTTCTGTGTTTTGATTTTTTATGATTGTTTTTATTTCTATTTTTAACAAACTGTCGACTACTACTATAAATTGCTCTTATTTGTTTACATTATCATTTTTAATTCAAATTAAGTGGTTGATGTGCCGTCTTCAATAAGAAAGAGGAAAAGACACTAACATTCTTTTAGTGATAAATTTTATGAAAAGAGTATTGCATTTTTTTAAAAATAATAATTAATTCAGAAATGTAATTTGTCGTTTGAAACAATACCTTTTTTAACTTTTAGCGTATTTAGCTATTTATGCTTTAAAGGCGTTATTACGCCCGGACAGCAACGTGATGCAGCTTAAGGGTTCCTGGTCCGACAAATGTATGTTAGTCAATGACTGTAATCTAAAGATAATAAAGGAAAGATGCATCACTACATGTTAAAAACGGTTACAACGTATTACTGCCACCAGCATCTGCAATTTTGCAATGGATTTATTTATGTAACTTGATACCCATAATACGTATTTTTAAAAAAACTAGTACTAACGACATCCTATAGTTACAATTATTTATATTTTATTTTCATAAATAAAATGAACTATTTTAATTTAAAATACAATTTATTTACACTAAATCATATTCTTAGACATAAAAAAACATAAAACAAATACACATTTTGTATTAGAAAATAAGAATAATTATTTAATTAGTTCATCCCATAGCTGTTGTCATCTAAAACTGATACGAATAAAAAACTTATTAAGATTAGAATTTAAATACTTACCAACTAAGGTGTTGCGAAGTGCCAGCTATTCAAAAGAATGTTGTACAGTTGAAACTAGAGAAATGGGTGTTTTGATTTGTACACACTTTTCGTTTCTTTCTGTTTACAATAAACAGTTATGTGTATAAAACAAAATATTTAATTTTAATAATTCAAATTGTATACCAACATAACTTTCTGTGTTAGACATCGGACAATGCAATCGAAAAGAAATCAGCAGCACATATTCTTTTAAGAAGCTATAGTTTTTTTATTATTATTTTATTACATTTAAAATTCAATTTTTGCATTCGCTTATTTTACGCCACTAATCTTGCATTTAAAATTATTCAGTTTGGCAACGTCGCGTCTTAATTGCTTGCGACAATCGACCGTGCAATCGACTTTTGTTTGACACTTCCGCTTAAACCTCGTTGGGTTTGCACGTTTGAAATTAGGACAATTTTCTTAATAAAAGCGTAAAAACGTATATGAATTAATTTTTCTTCTTTCCAACTAATTACTCGTAAGTTTATCTTCGTTCCGATATAATTTTTTTTATTGAAATTCAACATTTTTTAGTGATTTAGTACTGTGTCGCAATACTTCAACAATATATAACTCAACGCAAATGTTACATGTAGAATACAAATTATTCTAACTATTCATATTTAGGGTCTTTATTTGTATCTGTATTATTCTTTTTTTTACTTTTCCAATTTACATTCATCTTTAATTCCGTTGGAATATTTTGATTCGTGATTTTACGAAATTTCGATGTTATTTTGTTCTACAAGAAAGCATAAAACGTGCTATTTGGATTTATTAACTGCATTTTTTATTAATAATTACGCTTTAAATTCAAATTAATTAATTTGTGCTTTATTCAATTATCAAAATACATACTTTGCAACGTTTATTACTTTTGAATTTAAAGTTAGTTATACGATGTTAAACGTTTTTGTTTATTAGCAATTTAAAGGTGGTTGGCGCCCAAATACTGTATTTTCTTTTTAATGTAAATAGTTAGTGTAGTAATGTTATAGTTACAAATACATTATAAGAAATTTACACCTGTGTACTTTAGCTTCATTCAAGCTCACACCTAGAGGTTTGTGTTCCGACAGCTGCCGTAGTAAAAATAATTTTGTTCTAATAATAATTTTAAATAATTTTTTATATTTCTATTTTTTATTACAATCCTTTTGCAATGCAATTATTTTAAAACATAATAAACCATAAATCATTCATAAATTTGTATTATCTATTAAATCCTACCGTCTCATTGATATTGAATAAATTTAAACTTAAGAAAACAGCAATGAAAACTTTATAAAAAACTTTTCAAAGCATTACAAAACTAATTAATAAACACTTTCAAAAGTGCAAAATGTACATTATTTATGCGCGAATGTAATGCGCGTAGGTGATTTAATTATACAGGTAGCTGTAAACTACAATTACCACAATTCCATTATAAAATTATAGGTGGCACAACAATGGACAGTAGTTACACAAAATTTTTATGAAGCAATGCCCCCTGGTGTAATAATTTAGTAAAGCCAGTGGTGCATACATGATATTTATTATTATCTTACAAAATATAAAAACAAAAAATCAGCAATTCTTTAAGTTTTTTTTTCTTACTAAATCTACAAGCATATCTAGTAGGCTATAACAATAAATAGTTCTACGTTTAAATAACTTTATTATTATTATTATTATTTTTTTTTGACGAGCGTCAACTACAGTGGTCATTGGCTCCTTTTCACGGTAACTTATAACTTATCATTTATTATAAAAATTTGTATTTTTTAAGAAAGCCAGCGTGTTCAGTATTCTTGCTCGGTTATTCAAATTTTCCACGATGTTATTTTTAATACTATATTGCAGTCTTTGAATTTCGTACTTCGGACATTCACAAATTATGTGCACTACGGTAAGAACGACTTGGCATTCTGCACATCGAGGTGCCGGTTCCCCTTTAAGCAAATGTTGATGTGTAATTTGGGTATGCCCCAGTCTCAGTCTATGCGCACGAATAGCTTGTTCCCTTGTTAAATGATAATCAAGGTACGGGCTTGTGACCAATTGTTTTATTGGAGCAAGATGTGTATTTTTTTGACTCCATTTTATTTGCCATTCATGGAAAATTTTGTTTTTTATATCGTCATTTAAGTCGCTTCTTTTAATTAACGAAACGTCTATTTCGGGTTTGGAAGCAGCTATGCGAGCAGCTTGATCTGCTAACTCATTTCCTACTATTCCTATATGACTAGGAACCCACATTAAAGTTATTTTACAAAAATTTTCTTCCAAATATTTTAGCTGGCATAAAATCATCTGCGTCATAGGATCGGTGGTGTATGGTTGTTCTAGAGACTTTATAACGCTAAAAGCATCGGTCACAACGAGAAAATTTTCTCGATGCTGATTAAATCTGCAATACAATAGAGCCTGCCACATCGCATATTTTTCTTCTGCATACACCGAGCACATTTTATCCAGAGACTAGGTAAAACTTTCACGATCACATACGATTGCACATCCAACGCCGTTTTTTTTTTTTTTCGATCCATCTGTATACACGATGCAGTTCGACGGGTACTTTTCTGCTATTGTACGAAAGTTGTTTTTGTACACTTCAGCAGGGCTATCTTGTTTACTAAGACTACTTAGATTCAAAAGAATTTTAAAATTGATTAAAGTCCATGGAGATACTTCGTTAGGAAATTCTTTCAGTATCTCAGGTAACGAATATTCGATTGAGTTTAAGTACTCCTTAAAACGCACTCTAGCTGGTTTCGTCGGTCGGCTGTGATACAAGTTGTTTGGTTTCGAGAAGAAATCATGGTTGGGATGATCCGGGGAAGCCTTTATACGTGTGACATATTTAGCAAGTAGCGTTGTTCGCCTTAAGGTTAAGGATCCTAGTCCAGCTTCGTTGTATAGGCTTTCTGTTGGTGATGTAGGGAAAGCACCTAGACAGTATCTAATCCCTATGTTGTGTGTCTTATCTAGAAGCTGTAACGTGCTATTCCGAGCCGATGAGTACGCTACACAACCGTAATCCATTCTTGATAGCACAATCGATTTGTATATTTGAAGGAGAGTTAACGGTTCCGCGCCCCATTTGCTATGCGCCAGCACCTTGATGACGTCGAGAGCTTTCCGACACTTTCGGTCCGTCACGGAGAGATGTTCGTTCCAAGTCATCTTGGAGTCAAAGGTTACTCCAAGAAATTTTACCGTGTCTTTGCAAACGATCGCTTGCTGTTTCATAAACAATAATGGGTCGTAGTGAGGAGTTCTTAGTCGGCAGAAGTGTACACAGAGTGTTTTTTCGGTGGCAAACGTGAAGCCGATGTTTTCACCGTTTGCTATTACTGTGTTTATGGCATGTTGCAACTGTCTAGCAATTTGTCCCACTTTCTTGCCCGAGAGCATTATAGCTAGGTCATCGACGTATAGGTACTTACGCACGTTTTCGTCTACACCCTTTGCGATCTCGTTTATTGCTATCGCGAACAAGGTGCAACTTAAAGTTGACCCTTGTGGAACACCGTTTTCTAATTTTTTGCTAGAGGACAGGCAGTTACCTATCCTCGCCCGAAAGCGTCTGTTTGTCAAGAAAGACTATATAAGCTTTGGTAGGTTTCCTTTCAAGCCGTAATCGTGCAATTTTTGTAGGATACCGTAGCGCCACGTCATGTCATATGCTCCTCTGATGTCGAAAAAAACTCCTATTAGGTGTTTGCGATTTCTAAATGCATCTTGGGCCATTTGTTCTAACAACACCAGATGATCTGTGGTAGACCTGTTTTTCCGAAATCCGGCTTGGTAAGGGACCAACAATTTGTTTCGTTCTAGGTACCATTGCAAATAGCTGCTTACCATCTTTTCTAATAATTTTCCCATGCAGCAAGTGAGGCTAATAGGGCGATAATTAGAGGATCGGATGGGATCTTTGCCCGGCTTTAAAATAGGAATTACTATGGCTTCTTTCCATTCCTCAGGGTATGTACCGTTTCTCCACAGTTTATTGTATATAGCTAACAGGTTGCGTTTCGTTTCAACTGGAAGTTTCTTCAACATTTCATTGTTTATATTGTCCGGTCCTGGCGAGGATGAGGTTGATTTATTTATTGCCTCGTTTAGTTCGCTCATCGACAAAGGTAAATTGTAATCCAGTCTATCTTTCGTATCAAAATTGAAAGATATCTCGGACTGGTCTTTCGTGGCGAGGAAGGTGGCATTGTAGTTTGTCGACGAGCTAACAGTTTCAAACTGCGTCGCTAGTAGATTGGCGATCTCTACCGTATCTTCCGTTTTTTGATGCTGAGAGTTTTCCAAGCAGGTAGGCATGGTGGAGCGATATTTTCCAGATATGGCATGTATCTTCCTCCAGATGACAGCGCTGCTAGACATGGATGTTATAGACGACGTGTAGGCGTTCCAACTGGCATTCTTACTTTCAAGCACGACTCTCCTCGATTTAGCCCTGGCTTTCTTAAAAGCTACTAGGTTTGTTGCGGTTGGGTATTTTCTGAATTTGTTAAAAACTTTTTTCTTTTTTCTTTATTTAAAAAATCAAAGTGTACAACAGTTCGATTATGCATTCAATAATATGAACACCTAAGATTATTTGATCGATTGCAACTAAACATCATTTGAAACTTTTAATTGAATAAAATTGCGCAGTAACAATTAACAATTCAAATAAGTGTTTAATTTTTTTTGGTTTAGGTAGATGTATTTCAACAGGTTTGTCATATTCGTCTAATTAAAGGTTTTGCAACAACCTTTCTTATTAATCCTAACTCAACAATTGCAAAATAACAAATAATTATATAACGTAAATTTTAAAAACAAGTTGATTGTTTTAAAAAAAGTTTAATAAAAATTTTAAAACGAAATTGCTAAATAATCTATTAGTTTCTAACCTGGGTTCCAGGCGATAAGAAAACAGATAATCTATAATCGATCTGTGAGAATCAGAGAAATAAGAATGTAATGGTTGGCATTCAATAGTAGTTTGAGAGAATGATTCTTTCTTAGGTATTAGGTAACAACCAACTGTAGTTAATCACTTAATGTTTTGACTCACTGGTTTCAACAATTTTTACTGCATTTACATAAATCATAATCTTACGAAAGTATAGTATTTACCTGTTTGTAAAGTCCTGGTCGATCGCTGAAAGTACATATATTGTCACCTCAAATAACAGTTTATGTAAATTAAAATTAACCCCAATATATTGTAACTTTAGCATAAGTAAATATGATATTTAATAATTTTGTCAAAATTTTATTTCAATCATAAGTTAACCTTACTTTTTTTTATATACAAGTAAATCAGCTGGACTTTTTAAAATTACGTCATAAGTAATGTGCATATACCTAAACCACGCCAGCTGGGGTACGCAAAAACAAAAATGTTTTTTTAATGAGTGTCGTCATCTATACTAAGATAAGAATGTCTTCCGGATTTGGACCGTGTCATTGTTGTAACCGAAGTTGTCAACGTTTTGCCCACTTTTGCAAGGGGTAAATCGAAAAACTCATACAAGCAACCGAAATCTAGCTAAGAATCAACTTGTGAACCAAGCCAGATTCTAACCTCTGAAACGGTAAGAAAGAAAACCGTAAACTTGAAAAAGCAAACGAAAATCTAACAAAGAACCACTACAGAGTTAGGTAATCAACTTGTGAACCAAGCCAGATCCTAAATTCTATAGAATCTAGCTTGGTGGGCAAAACGTTGGCAACTTTGTTTACAACAATGATACGGTCCAAACACGGAAGACATTCTTATCTTACTATAGACTCCGGCCGTGGAAGCCTTCGCTATTACAGTGTCGTCATCTACCTTTGCAAAACATTTTTCGGAACAAAAGTTCTTATAAGTCTTAGTCTTTCTATTATATAGTCTTTGGTTGAACTATGTTTGTTTCTTTCTATTACTTTATTTTGTATTAATACTTCATTATTTATAACTTAAATACTTTATTGTTTAAACATCTTCATAGCATAACATAATTTTTTAACTTAACATTCTAATCAATCCCCTTGATAATCACATACTTCACTTATGTACATTTTATTATTTTCGCGCTGTTGCCAGCTTCATAATTTGTGCATACTCATTAACAATGTTATTCAATAATAACAAGTGAATCGATAAACAATTTATATATTTTTTGAATACAAGTGTTCTAAATTAGATGCTTTTAAAAGTAGGTACAAGTACAAAGTTGTTTTTACATAACGGTATTTGATTAACTCTATCTGTTCGCAAGTTCTCCTAAATATTTAATTAACGTTTGGCGCATTCTATAGTTTTGAATGACGTTTAATATTTTTCCTTAACATTCTTTGAATTTTTACTCTTGTTTTAAAGCACCATTTCCGGAAATCAATTGTTGTTATTCAAAATCTATTTTATTTTGAACTGTACTATAAAACATTGATGAATTTTGCAAAAAGTTCAGATTGAAGAAAACGATAAACTACTTGTTTGTTGCTATTGTAGACTGACCGCAATTCACTTATAAATAATGTTCTATTTCTATTAAAGTATGTAAATAGCAAAATATACATAATATGTATTTACCAGCGACTGCGCGAAATGACCTTAACGCTAAAACCATGTCGTTGTTATGACCGCACCGTAATGGTTTGATTGTCTGATTATTATTATTCTCTCAGTTTACTTATTTTTAACAAATAATTTTGAGTAGAATACTACTATTGACATTAAAATTTATTAAATGCAATGTTTAAATAAAGTCGGTAATTATTTCATTAAAAAAATTATTTACTTACTGTGCGCAAGAAAAACAAGGAAACGTCGTATAAATAAAACATTAATTAATAAAAAATAATATTAAAAAAAATTAACATAATTAGATAAAAACAAAATTTTCTTTCTACTAACAAATTTAAATGATACATCTAATGTAGACAGCGAAAGCAATTTTATCGTAACAAAAACAGAAACTTAAGAAAATTAATAAAAAGTGTTAAACGAATCGGCCTTTTCTTATTTTAACAAAATTATTACATTTGCCGTAATGGTAGTAACTTCAATTTAGACTATAAGTTTTTTTTCTATTTATTAACAAAATATTTAGATTCAATAACAATTATTTTAAAACTAAGTAAGTACCATTATATAAAAAAGATATAATTATTTATATAAAAGCATATAACAGGTTTTCCAATTGTTTGTAAGTGTTGTGTATAAAGGTTGTGGAAAACATTACATTGCTTAGAGTTTATAATATATATCATTTTTTTTGTTTACGTGACACATCGTTTATCAAAAGTGAGTACTAACAAATGTTGTGTTACATGGACAATTCGTGCTTTATGTTATCCAACCGACCAGGTCAACTTATTTTGTTAAACTTTTCTTAAAATTATACCTAATAATAATAAAACAATAAAAATTTTAAATGTTTTATTATTTTAGAGTTAACCTAAAAGTATTCTAAATTACGTTTTAATTAAGTTTTACTTATATTTATTATTTTACTTGTAATATCTGTTTCATGACAATTAGATGTACACTGTAATACAAAAATAAGATTTAATTAAGTAATAAATTATTAGAAATATAAATCAAAATTATTTAAGAAAAATCTAGTTTCTTACCAGTTTTATTTAGAAAAATAATAATTACTATCAAAAATAAATTACATATATTATTTTTTTAAATAATCAATAAAACGGTTTTCTGCACTGCTTATACGTTTTTTTACAAATGGCTGATAAATCTGACAAACACATAAGCAAAGTATACAACTATTTAACTTGTTATACGTTTCCGTTAATTTAAACTGTAAATAGTGTTAGTACGAGAAAACAAAAAACAAAATTTATTCAAACTATGATTCATGCTAAAAAAAACTGCAAGATTACAATATGTGGAGACGAAACATTAAAGTTTTAGTAATTATATATATAATATAATAATTGACTTTAATTTTTAAACTATAGCTATACCTGGCATGCGTTGCAGTGTGATCTAAAAAAAGTGTTTAGATTTTAATCTGTTTTTTGAATGTTTTTTTTTGGATATGCAATTCTTTTGGTTTTCTCGTACGATGCGTATTCAAATAAAGCAGATAGTTTTCCAACGCGCGAGCAAGTCACGTGCAGTCTATGTAAGACGCATAAATTTTCTAAGTTTAGTCTACACACTTGTTGATTTGTCTTGATTTATTACAGTATTAAAGACAACCTATTTGAATATTTTTGATCTTGTTAGAAAAAAAATTGGTGTGGTCACTTCACGACTTTCCTGTAAGGAATGATGAAGAAATAATAAATACATTATGATTTTAATAAAAACAATTAACACGTTTAATTACTCTTTACTGATAAAAATTAATTGTCGTTAATTTAAAATAATAATATAATTTAAAAAAAACATAAACTGCATAAGGATTTGAACCTTCGGACGTGCGATTGATATCACTACACCAAAGTGACCTACTCATAGATTCTTTACATCCGTATTTTAAACTATGTTTTTATCACGCGATACATTTTTGAAAATATTTTTGATATTTGTTATTAAATTTGGAAAATTATTACGCAAAACGTTTTCTAGTAAACATTGTCATATGTTCTGATATTGGAAATATTTTAAAAACACTTTAAAGACACATAAACCGAAATTTTCAAATTCCCTATGTTAATCTGTATGTTTCAAAACTTCCGGGGCACACGGTATAAACAAGTCAAAAAAATAAAGAGAAAATTATTATTTTTTAACGTATCTTGCTTTCCCTTTAAGATATAGATTTTTTTTCTAAACAAAAAATTGTCGTAGGCAGGATTCGAACTTCGGATTATACAGGCTGTATCAAATTTCGTGTTAAGTACAGAGATCTCGTTTATTATCAGAGATGGAGAGTTGGTTAAATAGACAAAAATGATCTTTACGTTATGCCTAAACAAATTAAAAAAACAAAATTTACCCATTCTATAAAGCTTCTGAAATATGGCAGAAAATAATAAAATTAGTGTTTTTGATTTTTAGCTTTAAAATTTTTATTTGGGGAGGTATTTAAAATCTGAAAATATTTTTTTAACAGAACTTTTTTTTTGATATTACAATTGACCCCACAGAGTAAAAACAATATCAATTTCATGTAAAGTGTTTGGTGATCTCCCATTCCTTAACGAGTTAATTTGAATGTTAGATACATTTAACGTATACATTTATACATTGTATATTATTTTTATAAACATTTAATCTAATTGTTTTTAAAGTTTGAACGGTTTCAGTACGTCTTATAAGGGAGAAACTCTTGAGGTTGATAACCAGAAAGAACTTTGACACAGTATACTTTATTAGAATTTAAAAAATTACCAGAAGGTTTTAAGTAGCTGAATTATTTTGGACGCATAGCGGTAACAGATTTAGTATTTTCTGTATTTGTTTATGTTCTAAATTATTGCTTCAATAAGTTAGACATCCAAAGTTATCTGGAACTTTGCCGACATACTTAAGCTTCTATTTATTGTATTGCCTCGAGTGACACGCCCAACTAGACCAACACGTAAGGGCTTAAACCACCACCAACAATGACACAAACAGGTATGAATAATAAAAATTTACTAAAATGCGAGCGTGATTAAAACAAACGACTTCGGGTATGTGATGCTGTTGAATTCAAGTCCTTGTAACAACGTTCATGTCGTGGAAATTTTAGGTAGAATTTCAAGTATCGTTCAAGCATTATGTAGTTAACCATCAAAATGTTTTGGAATTAACGACTAAATTCCGTTGAGCTATGTATATGGCGTGCAGAAACTTGATATTTTTTAATTAGTTAATTAAATTAATAATAATTTGGTGTTTTTTTTAATTTACTACTTTCATTCCAAAACCACAATTTTTTGTTGTGTTTAAATTGAGATTTAATACTAATAAAGCTACTAAGGAGACAATTTTTTTTGACACTTATTGCTGATTAAGAATAAACATAAAATAATATTAGTTAAATATGTTTTAATATGTTATTTTATTACTAACCATTAATAATATATATTTAAACACAAAATAAACAACAATGATTTCAAAGATAAATATAAAATGATGGTCAAAGAAACAAAACATTTTTTAAAACAGAATAGTTCAATATGTATAGGTACTAAGTACAGATAAAACAAACTGCACGGTAGCTATTGAAAAAGAAGAATATCATAATAAGATGAAAATCTTGTTAGATGATGTTTCTACTTATTCTGTAGTCAATAATAAGCCAACAAGTAGGATACAAAAGAAAAACAATGACTTTGTTATGGAATTATTTAAAAAAACAAAAATTGATGTATTAACAAAAACAAGCTTAATACATTATAATAGTGTTCCACCTCGTATTTATGGACTTGTAAAAAATCATAAACTAAATAACCCACTGAGACCCATAGTAAGTTTTGTTGGAAGTCCTACTTATGATACTGCAAAGTTTGTAGCTGATAAACTAAAAGCTTTGTCATCTACTACTTACAATATTAAAGACTCTTTTCAACTTTATCATAATTTAAAACTCAAGAATGTACCATTAGATTATAAATTAATATCATTAGATGTCTCTTCACTTTTTACTAACATTCTAATAGATTTAATTATTAACATAATCAAAATGAATATAAGCCGCATCGATTTAGATGACATCACTTCCGATGAGTTTATAAATATGATTAAGTTATGTACTAATAACGGTTATTTTTTATATTAAGATAAATTTTATTTAATGATAGATGGAGTACCAATGGGTAGTCCTATTGCACCTATATTAGCTGATATTGTTGAATGAATGAATGAATGAATTATTTATTAGATACCGTTCTTAACAAATGCAAATTCAATATTCCATTTATACATAAATATGTTGATGATCTTTTAGTATGTGTTCCTTTTGATAACGATGATTATATACTTGACTTATTTAATAGTTTTCATGTTAAATTAAAATTTACTTTAGAAAACTCAATTAATAACTGTTTACCTTTTTTGGATATGCATTTAAAAGTAATTAATAATGAAATCAGTATTGACTGGTGGAGAAAACCACACAGGTCAGACAGATATTTAAATTTTTATTTTCACCATCCACTTAAACATAAAATTAACACTGTTTTATGTCTAAAATACAGAGCCACACATTTAAGTGATCCTGAGTTTCATAATAAAAACATTAACGTTGTTATGAATATACTTTAAAAAAATGGTTATCCTATCAAACTTATTAAAAATTTATTATATAACAAAAGAAATGTATTCCATAATGATAGTAGTGTTTCTCCACTTGTTAATTACAAGTCATTAATTTATGTAAAAAGTTTATCTGAAAAAATAAAGAACAAATTGTGCAGTACTAACTTTAAGATTGCTTTTAGTAACCATAATACTTTAAAAAAACATGTGTTTACTAATATGAAACCTAAAATTAAGAAAGACGTTGATAGCAATGTTGTGTATTTTATTCAATGTTTTGAATGCAATTTGGGTTATGTTGGCCAGACTTCACAGTATCTAAGAACAAGAATGTCACAACATCGTAGAGATATTAGACAAAATAAAGATAGTATAGGTTTGGCTAGACATTCTTTAGAAACAGGACACAGTTTTGATTTTAGTAATGTTAAAATTTTAGATAGAGAATTAAATTTAAAGAAAAGAAATGTTTTATATAAAGAAAAAACAACAAAATTGTAATAATCATAGTGACAGTGAAATTTGTATTATTATATATTTTTTTTTGTTTTAAGTAGGCATGTTTCAAAATAATTTTTTGATGTTTAAAATATTGTAAATTTAAACTTTTTTATATTTCAAAAATGTTATTTAGGTAAAGTTTTATGATATTTTATATATAGAATGTTTCTTTATAGCCCTGATGATGACTAAATATTAGTCGAAACTGTCGGCAAAATTCAAAAAATAAAAAGCTTAACCAAAAACTTAATAACTTATTTATAAATTTAAATATGTTTTATTTTAACTTTTCGTTTTAACGACAGCTTTACAAATTTATTTTTTTTAATTGTACAGTACTTTTTTGCCATTTTTTTTACTTAGTACATGTGATACAAGTTCTACCTCTTCATGATTACTGAATTGAAAATTGAAACCATCACGGGCTGCAAATGCTTGAGCTCTTTTGTACGTTAAAACTGTATATCAAAACCTCTTACTAGTGTGCCAGTTGGTCGCTCACTAAGCTGTTTTATTTTATTTGATTTTATTTCATTTAGTTATTTTAGTTAGAAGTTAGTTAGTTGGTAGTGAATTAAATAAAAAAAAACTGTTAGTTATTTTAGTTCGTAAAAGTTTTCATTATTGAGAATACGTCGCGTATTTAACCATGCTCACACATGCTGCTAAAAGTTAAGCATGCAATCTTAAGCTATTATTTATATAAATAGTTTTTCTAGGGGATCTATTTAAAATGTTGTAAATTATTCGAGAATAGACCTAACCTCCGTTTCGATGTAGATGGATTATTAAAGAGCACACTTCGCTTGTCGAATGGCTTTATATTAAAATTGGAAGGACATATCCTTTAACATTGCCGATGGTTGGGATTGCTTATTTGGGTTGCAATCGTTGTTAGGAGTTAACCTTTGCAATTTGTCATGAAGAAGTTAACTTTTGCGTTCGTTGTTTGGAAATAATCTTTGCAGTTGTCGTTAGAAGCTAACCGTTGCAATTTGTCGTATCAAATTATCGTAGTTATCGTTAGAAACTAGCCTTTGCAGTAGTTGTTGGAAACTGGCTTTTGCTATCGTTATCGTAGTTGGTCCAGGTTAGTTAATCGAACTAGGCCTGTCATGTGGAAGTAACAACCGAAAACCTCGTCAAGTTTCAGGTCAGACAATTTCATTCTTAATTTAATTTTTTCGAGAAGGTCGAGAGCTGAACTCTCGAATATTGTAAATATTAATGCTTGTTTAGTTATAATTCATTCGTTCAGTTTGTTGTTAGTTGATTTACAAGTAAGGACTAAAGAAATAATTTAATAAATTATTACATTCATTAGTAACATTTATAAAGTAAGTTTAATAGTAGTAATAAGTTTTTCATTCATCATCATCAATGATGATATTTGTAAACCATATATATTGAAGAAAGCAAATAAGATTTAAGTTGATTTGTTGATTGATAGCTTTCTGGTAAGCGACGTACGTTGAATTTGCAGAAGCTTCTTTTGATTTCTATTTCAATTATAATGCTTCAATATAGGGTATAATTCAAAATTATAAATAATAGGTCTAAACTTTTATCTGCACATATATCTGTTTTGTACATAATTAAACAATGTTATATCTTGGATTTATTAAATTTACAATTTATTTTAAATGATCAAATTTGTATGTGTATTGTTGGTTGCATACCATAGAAATACTAAGTTTTCGTTATTGAACAAGAGTAAATTCAGATGAGTGAGTGAATTTCTATTGGATAATCATTTCTTAGTAAATGGTAGCAACGTGGGTTGTTGTCTTTAAGATTTGAGTCCCCCTTAATTGACAAAAGAACCAATGAGTAGATTCGTTTACATTTGTTTCCTTTGTACTCGTCTACTCGAGTATTTAATTTAGTTGTTTCTTGGTACACTAGGAATGACTTCGTTTCTTTGTTTTTTGTGTTGTGGAACAAAAATTTGTGTGTATGATTTTTCTTGAATAAATTGTTAGGAAGAATTATCTTTATAAGAAACTGTAAAAATAATTCAAGTTACTAGGACTTTTGGTTCGAGAGTTATCGTGGGTACATCGTTACACACAGACAGACACAAACACAGGCACCCAAATTTTTTTTCTCAAAAATATTTTTTTCTGACTTAGGAGACCTTGAAACGTAAACAAAAAAAAAAAAATATATATATATATATATAATATATAAATATAAACCCCCAAAATTTGGAGAACGTGGAGGTGTAAATTTCCATATTATACCCTTATTGTTTAATTCTTCAAAAATTGCATTATGTTTGAGATATTCAGGCCCGTGAAACCATAAATTTGAGTTTAATAATTCATCTGCTGTAGCACCTCTTGATATAATATAAGCCGGATTGTCTTCAGAACGTAGATGTCGCCAATCACTGATGTTTGATATGCTTTGAACAATGGCTACTCTATTAGAAACAAATGTTTTCCATTTTTTAGAAGGTTGGCGAACCTATGAAAGCAACCGTTGAATCTGTCCATAAAAATTGATGTGTAAAATTTAGCTGAATCGACATTTTTACCTTGTGCGCTAGTTTTGCCAAAAGTACCATTCCGCATAACTCTAATCTTGGAATTGACAATGTTTTAATTGGAGCTACTCGCGATTTTGCACAAAGCAGATGAGTTTGATATATTCCCGATACATTTCTTGAGCGGACATAAACACAAGCTCCCATTGCTTTTTCAGAACTATCAGAGTACCCGTGTAATTCTATTTCAACAAAATCACTTAATATGTATCCAGGAACCCGTATTTTTTCTAACAAGGGCAATTGTTTTTTAAAATTTTCCCATGATTGTAAGATTTTGACAGGAACTATCTCGTCCCACCCTAATTGCAATTGCCATATTTCCTGAATAAGTAATTTTCCATTTAATACGAAAGGTCCTAAAACTCCTAAAGAATCGTATAATCTTGCTACAATGGATAATATTCCTGTAATAGCGAAGGCTTCCACGGCCGGAATCTATACTAACATTAGAATGTCTTCCGGGTTTGGGCCGTGTGATAGTTGCAACCGAAGCTGCCAACGTTTCGCCTACTTACATTAACAATCTCTACGGGGAGAATATTTCTTCTAAAACCTCCGTATTTTCCAAACTTCGCCACAAACTCGTCAAACTTTTGTGCAATTTAACCTTTCTTAGTCGCTGTCGTGACCACAACATCATTCCTACATTCCTCAAAATTAAGTTCCACATTTAAACACGTTCTTCTAAAAACATCCTACACCGTGCTAGTCTAGCGTTGATACGCGAACGGATTAAGCAAACTAGGCGAGAGTTAGACACCATTTCGAAACAACTCTTTTATCTTCATCTTGAGTTGGCCAACACTCTATCCCCGGATGATTGGAAATTCTTTGACACCATTACTTACCAGCAGTCTGATACCACTCTACGACTAACCACTGAAGGTCATCTCAAAAAGTTTCAATTATTGGAATCCAAGAATCGTAAAGTTTCTTCTACTACTAACTCAGTAAAGACGGTTGTCAATTTATCTAGTTTGGTTCTCACTTCAGAACAGGAATCGGTGCTCTCTAAGGGTTTGAATTTTGCGGTTGCACCCAAACGTATTCCTAAAGAAGATATTCTATGTGCTGTTGAGTCTTCTATAAGACATCTTCCTCGCCACATCTCAGATCCCATTCGTATTAACACTGGCAAAATCCTTGAATCATCTAAAATTCCTAAATCCAACATTTCTAAGTCGGAAGAGTCAGCTCTAAAAAGTCTTCGTAGGAACTCTGATATTATTGTTCTTCCAGCCGACAAAGGCAACGCCACTGTAGTTTTGAACCATATTGATTATGTTACGAAAATCAATTCTATTTTGTCTGAGGAAACTTACGCTCTTCTAACCCATAACCCCACTTCGAGGATTGAACGCGAGGTTAGCCAAATCATCAAATCTTCCAATCTACCTCCTGAAACTAAACGTCGACTTACCCCATCAGATTCTAAACCACCTCGTCTATACGGACTTCGCAAAATTCACAAACAAGATATTCCTTTTCGACCTATCGTTAGTACTATCCAATCTCCTACTTACAAGCTAGCCAAGTTCTTGTCCAACATTCTTTGCGAGTTTACAGGTAAAACCTCTTCTCACATCCTCAACTCTCAGCATTTTATTCAACGTCTAGAAACTATAAAACTTGAACCCCAAGATCTTCTCGTGAGCTTTGATGTTACTTCACTTTTCACTAAAGTTCCTATTAAGGATTCGCTTATTATCATCAAACAGATTCTGTCTCAACATGGCAAGGACTTGAGTTTGGTTCCTCTTATTGAAAAGTGTCTATCCTCTACTTACTTCCAATTTGATAATAAGTTTTACGAACAAGTTTCTGGTGCTGCTATGGGTTCTCCTTTATCACCTGTTGTAGCTAACATTTTTATGGAATCCTTTGAATCATCAATATTAAAACCTAAAGTATGGTTTAGATATGTTGACGACACGTTTATTGTTTGGTCTCATGGTCATCTTGAATTGTCTAAATTTCTTGATCATCTTAACAATCAACACTTAGATATCAAATTTACTATGGAAATCGAAAGTAATGGTTCTCTTCCATTTCTTGACGTTCTTGTGACTCGTAAACCCGACGGACTTCTAGGCCATTCTGTTTATTGCAAACCCACCCATACTAATAGATACCTTCATGCTTCGTCTCATCATCATCCTGCACAGAAACGTTCTGTTATTGAATCTTTGGTTCATCGTGCCTTTTCTATTTGTCAACCTGAGAATCTAGACTCAGAACTCCGTCATCTTACTAGAACCTTAGTGAACAATGGTTATGTAAAGCGAGATATTCATAGAGTTATTAATCGTCGTTTACATCCACGTACTCGATTACCTAAGGACATTTCTACTCCCGAATCCAACCCGAAATTGGCCTTTTTACCCTACATTCACAAGGTTACAGATCAAATAGGGAAACTCCTTCGTAAGAATGGTATTAAACCCATATTCAACTCGACAGGCAAAATCTATCAGATTCTTCCTTCTCCCAAAGACAAATTTCCTACACTTTCATCTCAAGGTGTATACCAAATTCCCTGTTCTTGTGGTTTAGTCTACATTGGTGAAACCGGTCGTTCCGTCATTACTCGCATTTCAGAACATGATCGTTGTATAAGAAAAAGGTATACTTCCAAGTCTGCGGTCGCTGAACATCATTTTACTACAGGTCACAAGATAGATTTTGATAATGTTTCGTTGATTGCCAAATCTCCATTCTTTTTCAACAGGAAATTCCGAGAAAGCATAGAAATCATCAAACACCCCAATAACTTCAATCGCGATCATGGTTTCGAACTATCCCCTCTTTGGTTCCCGGTTATTAGTCATTTATCAAAAACACGCCCCCTAGCAACCGTAACCCAATCAGGGTCGAGCTTGATCATCCGTGACGATCCTTTTCCTTTAAATACGGAGACCATTTCTTCTTAAGTCACTTCTACGGAGTTTAGAATCTGGCTTGGTTCACAAGTTGATTACCTAACTCGGTAGTGGTTCTTTGTTAGATTTTCGTTTGCTTTTTCAGGTTATCGTTTTCTTTCTTACCTTTTCATAGTTTAGGTTATGGCTTGTTTTACAAGTGGATAACCTAACTTTTGAGAAGTTCTTAGTTAGATTTCGATTGCTTGTTTGAGTTTTGCGATTTATCTCACGCCCTGATGAAGCCCCTTACGAAAGTGGGCGAAACGTTGGCAGCTTCGGTTGCAACTATGACACGGCCCAAACCCGGAAGACATTCTAATGTTAGGATAATATTCCTCTTTTTGGGTCGTCAACTGAGTTCGGTTTTATGTGTTTTGTAATAAATTGGATTTTATCGGTTATATGATTCCAATATGTTCCTAAAACCTTTGCACCATCAGTTTTACTTACATCAGTGGTTGTTGTATCAGTCTGCAATGATTGATAAATGTTATTCACATTGGAAGACCATTTGCTTAACTTAAATCCTCCTGTATCTAAAATTTTTAATAAATCTTGCTGTAAATTTATTAAATCTTCTTGGGAATTACAACCAGTTAATATGTCATCAACGTAACAATCATATTTTATTATGTTTGAAATTTTTGCATGATTTTTTTCATGATCAATTGCTAATTGAAATAGACTTCTTATTGCCAAAAATGGCGAGCTCTTCAAACCATAAGTAACGGTTTGTAATTCATATTCTTGAATTGGTTCAGATGTAACTGATAGCCAAAATATTCTCTGAAATTGTTTACATTCCGGATGAATTTTTACCATTTTATACATTCTAGTGACATCACATGTAAATACGTATCTATGCTTCCTAAACCTTATTAAGATAGTAAATAAATCACTTTGGATAGTGGGACCTAAATACTGTGCATCGTTAATTGAAATGCCAGTACTTGTTTTGCAACTACCATCAAATACGATTCTAATCTTTTTCGCTTCTTTATCAATCTTAAAAATGGAATGATGAGGAATATAATAATAGTTGGGCTGTAAATTTAAATTATGGTTTGAAACTTTACACATATGGTTTAATGATTCATATTCATTCATGAACTTGAAATATTCAGCTCGTAACAATGGATCTTTGTTTAACCTTTGTTCTAAATATAGAAATCTTTTTAACGCAGTTTGTTTTGATTCCCCAATATTTTTAATGTTATCATTAAATGGAATTTTCACTACAAAATTTCCCGAAGAATCGCGATCGTAATTGTTTACAAAATGATCTTCGGCAATTTGTTCTTCACGATTTAAAATTTGTTTGACATCGGGAATGTTTTCTGTATGCCAAAACCTTTCAACCTGTTTACTTAATTCGTCAAAAATCAAACATGCGTTATTCATTACTTTATTCGAATGAGAATAAGTACAATATAACTTTCCTCCAAAAACATATCCAAATTTCGTGTTGTGCAATGTAGGCTGGCTTTTTCCCAGCGAAATGTGAGTAGAACAAACAATTTTCCAAAAAAGATCGGTTCCTAATAAAATAGATATCGGTCCACCCATATGAAAATCTTTATCGGCTAACAAAACATTATCTGGTATCTTTACAGATTTAAATAATAAATAAATATTATTATATATAATATTATTTATTATAATAATAAATAAATTAATTCGTGGTAAATCAGGAGTTACTTTTGCTAATATTGTGCAACAAATGTCAATGTTAAAGTCATTATGTATGCCGTAAATTTTAAATCTAGTTTTGAAATGCGTTTTAGTTGACGCTTCAGCAATACCCACAATGCTCGAATTACATGGAATTTTCTTAAAACCCAGTTTATTTACAATATCGCTTGTTATCAAACTACATTGACTCCCGGAGTCTAACAAAACCCTACAATAATGAAATTTATTGTTCTCATCTAACACTTTAACAATTGTCGTCGATAAAAGTACATATGAATTCGAATCTGCTTTTGTTAACTGCACAGAGTGAGAAACGACTACCTGGTGTTCCGCATTCGACGTCGTAGCGACATCTGCACTTGGTTGTTCCTTTCGGTTACACAAATTTGTATTATGTTTTCTATGACAAACTCTACACCCTTTTGCACGACAATCTCTTGCTGTGTGCCCATGATTTAAACAACAGAAACAAATAGCTAATTTAACTACTTGATTTCTCTTTTCATCCAGTGATAATTTTAAGAATTTTTCACAATTATAAATCAAATGATTTGCTTTAGAAAAATTACACGAGCGTTCTGAAGAAGACGACGTAAAAGCAGCGTGACTTCTTGCAGTGTCCCGCTTTTTAAAATGGTTCCCTTTGTCAGATTCACGAGCTTCTTCAGCTAACGTTTCCTCTAACATATCGCATCGCAAATTTAGTAAATCGGTAAATTCCTTTAATGTTGGAAACTCTCCTATTAATTTTACTGATTTCCAAGCTTTTCTAGTAGCATAATCTAATTTACTTATAGTAATATGAATTAAGATAAGATCCCATGTGTTTACTGGTACTTTTAAAGCACGCAGACACCTTACATTGCGTATCAAGGTATCAGTTAATGATCTCAACTTTTCGCTGTCATCTTTAGTAAGAATCGATATATCAATTATAGCAATTAAATGTTTATGCAAGCGAAGTTTTGAATTTTGAAATCGTTCTGTCAACAGTTTCCACGCTACCGAGTAATTTATTTCGCTGGCCTCTAACGATTGAATAACCCTAGCGGCATCGTGTTTTAAAGAAGTTCGTAAATAATAAAATTTTTGAACATCCGATATCGAGTCGTTGTTATGAACCAGCGTGGTAAACGTATCTCGAAATTCCGCAAAACGTTCATAATCTCCCGAGAACGTTGGTAAGTTTAAAATAGATAAATTAATTTTTGGTTTCACACCGCGTGATTCAAAGCATGTGAAACAGGCCTACTTGTCGCACAAAATTCTGGATTTAATAAACGAGCCCTTGCAACAATTTCACAGTAAGGATTTTTAAAATCACAATATTCTATTTTTAATGCGTCTTTTACAGTTTTATCCGATTCAATAGCCCAGAAGTCACCATAAATATCGGCATACTCATCATAACGCTTCTCAATGTTTTTTAAATGAACAACTAATTGCCCTTGCAATGAAGGCTGATAATTGTCAACAAATGAACTAAAATCTAACAAATTTTCCCTAATCACCTGAAATTTTTCTTTCAACTTTTTAGCCATTTTGATGCAAGTACAACAATATGTATAAAAAAATAAAAAGGATAAATAAAAGGAAACTCACAATATGTAATAGACTTCTAACGGAGAATTCAAATTAATCCACACTCTCGCAATCGACTGTTGCAGTAGCTGCCTCTGTAACCTGATACTTTGGGCGATAAATCAATGCTTTTCTTCTTCGTAAATCGACTCTAGACAAAACAATGACCACATCGTTTTAATTTTATAATTGTCGGTTTTCAATACAAAAATTCAATCTTCAGTTGGAATTATTGTAACTCTATAATAATGCCGTCGACACTAAATAACAATATGCACTTTACCTTAGCACAAATGTTTCCCCAAACACGACACTTCTTTAAAATTTTTAATTTTTCCACCAAGTTTTTGTTTTTGGCGCTAATTTATATGTTGTTACCAATGTAACCACCATCCCCAAATCTTTTATCTTTTTGTGAAACTAAACTCAGTATTTCTACATATTTATTTAACGAAAATATACATGTCAGTTCACACCCATACTCTCTTATATTCTGTCTTATACTAAACCTCTCCGCTCGATTCAATTCCCAGTACCCCGCTACAATTACGTCATGTTCTTAAAACTAACGACAATATTTTTGTTGCGTTAATTATAAAAATGTCCAGCCACTCTGTATAAAAAAACAAATATAGAGAAAATTGAACCTGGTATTAAGAAACAAAATTAATATACAAGGTTTTGCTTCTAAATAATTATTTTTTTTAACTTAAGAAATTAAAAAAAAAATATTTTATTTTTGACACCTACACGTTATTAAACATGTAAAGCCTGCTAAACTTAGCAAAGTTCAAAAATTTTAAAGACAATTGTATTCACTATGTGGGCCACTGCGTTTGTGCTTCTTCGTTTATTTTTCTCTGCAGTTTACTGCGGCATTTCAGGTTGCGTTTAGTCGGAGAAAAACATGCCAGGTCCAAATACGCATTTATTTTCAAATTACAAAATAAAACTTGCTAATTGAAACAAACTATTTACAACATAATTAAAAACTAAAACTTAATTATTTAATTTATTAACCCGGCGGAAATAATAGAGTTACTACATATTGGTTCCTGCTTGGCGCCCTCTGTCGGTTGTGTACCAAGAAAAGAAGGTTAAGATTAACCACGTTTTTGGTTCCTGTATTAATTGAATAAATAGCGGTGATTTAGCTTCAAAAACGTATTACAGGTAATCTCTAAAATTAATTAATTTCTGATAATTCTTTACTAAGAGCGTTTTTGTTAAATCTGAGAGTGGTTTTATTAAAACAACTAAACGGAACTGTAGGTAAGTAACACAATTAATTTGGAAAATAAGATGGATTGTTTGGTCTACTATAAAGTTTACTCGTAGGTAAAAGTTCTCGAAGATGGAAGCAGCGAAATTCATTTTTACAAACAAAACTAACTGGAGTATGCAGAAAGTATTGTGAAAGACACCACGGAGTATCTAGTTACGCTGTGTCTACGTCGGGTGGTTAATTGGAGCTAGCTATATGTATACACGCCTTCTCAGTAGCGCCACGGGGTATCTCGTTACGCTGTGTTTGAGATTGCAGGGAGGATCTAATACTGACCCCCAGCGCCGAGTTGTTCCTCTACGCACGTTTCTAGTAGCAAATAGACACTAACTACAAGCGCCGAGATGTTCCTCTACGCTATATAAATTACAAAAAAATTTTGAGCTTTAAAAAAAGTCTTAAAGTTTTCTTTAATATTATTTTAGGTTCCGTACTACTTTACACGTATTGTTTGTTAAATGAATCGCTATGATGGCAATCTGACGAATTATTTGAACCAATTGTTCTTTTTAATTTACAATTTGAGTATCTTAGGGTGATGTTCATATCAACAATTACAGCTTTTGTAAAAAATTATACTAAATAAGCCCAGTAAATAAAAAAATTTTAGTTAGTATTTTAGAGATAGCTTTGAAAATGTATTAGCATTTTCAAAATCATTGGTATTAAAGTACTTTTAGCGTGCTAAATAATCCTAACAAAATTTTGTTTATGAATTTTTTTTAATTTTTAAAAAACTAAGTATTTATTAGACATGGTGCTAAAAAATGCGGCTATAACATTAAAAAAAACAATATTTTTATTCGACATATGCCAACATTAGCAAATAACATTTAAAGCAATGGCCAGAACCATCAATTTAAATATGATTTCAATCACGACAAATGAATCATTATGCAAAATAATGATCGCGATCATTAAGCGTCTATACAATAACGATCGCAATCAAAGATCGCTTATGAAATAACAAATGCGGTTGTAGGTAAAAAAAACAATACTTTTAATTATCGCACAGCTCGAATAAGCTTAATCAAAACAAATAAGACTAATATAAAACGATTTTACCTATAATATTTACTTTAATAAATGTATAATAAACTTTAAGTATGCAGGCAGTTTAAGGAAAATCGTAAAATTTTGTGTGAGTTCAGTTATTAAATAATTTTAACAGTAAAAAAACTTTAAAATTCTTTTCTGATTAAATTTTTAAAAAAATTTGTATACATTTTACAGTTAAACATTTGAACACAAAAGAAAATTATTATTGTTAAAAGCAAAAGATTAAAAAAAAATAAAATTTTTAAAGTTTTTAACAATACGCTTATTAAGTAATTTTGGTTAAGAAGTCAATATGTCAATAATCTTTTGAGTTACTAAACGATTTACAGTGTAGTTAATTTTTTTTAAACAACAAAACCAAAAATGTAAATTTATACATTAGCTTATTCGAACGGAAACTTCCAAAACGCAGAAACTGAAAGTAAATTGCGACACCAAACTACAAAATATAACATATCTAAATCTGTTAATGCGGAATGTAACAAAATAAACTTATCGCATCGATAAAAAAATATAAATCTACTATTGTAATGTTTACCGTTTATAATCATAAAAATGCTTTCGTACGTTTTGATGTATTTTACAAGCATCATAATTAACCGGACATATTATTTTTCCGGCCTAGGTCGGTAAAGTGTAATAGAATTTTATAATTAGAAGTTGGCACAAAAAATCATTAATTAACTGTCTTCTGTGATTATGTCAGATTTATTAACATACATCAGTATCTGTGTTATTGTTTAGAACACTATAATAAATTTGCTTTTATCTTACAATTGTTAAAAACAATAATAGCTTTACTTTCATATGAGTTAAATTGTAATAAAATTATGTAATTGTCAAATTAATTTTAAAAACAATTGAATTTCGTGATTACAGATTGCAGTTTTATTAACATAGGTTATTAAATTTTATTAAAAACCAATACTTAAAAAACTGTTATTAACAAATTTATACTGTAAACATTAGCACAAAAAATTTGCGTATCACACGTTCTAAAAGTTTTTTTGCATAACGTAGGCCTCATCGGCTTCACCTCGGTCTACAAACATGTTCATACTAGCAAAATAGCACTTTCTCGACCAGTGATACAAATAACTATTAGCGTACACAAAATATTTTGTTGTTATGATTATAAGAAACTGCGAACAATAAACTACAATTACCAATTTTTTAAAATAAATTACATCTTTAAAAATGCATTACGTTTTATTATTCATTTACTATGTAGGTCATTATATATATATGTATTTTTTAAATAAAATAATCAACCCTGACAATGCGAGAGCTTGTCTAACGCAAAAAAATACTTGGTTTTAGCAGTTTTTGTTTTAACAGAATTCACTGTATGTATTTATCAAATATTAAATTTAAATTATTTAGTATGTTGTATAAGATAAAAAAAGAAATACATTTATTACTTTAATAGGCAAAGCAAATTTAATTAAGTTTAATAACGTTTTGAAACAATTTTTTTTATTAAACTAAATACTACCCTTCAAGTTCAAAAATGTTTATTTCATTTAATTAGCTACATTAAAAAAGTAGATTATATTACATTTTCTGCGACTGTTCAGGAGTTTCTCTCTCTTCAGTCTTTGTCGAGAATTATATAGCATTTAAAAAAGAAGAATAAAAAGTTTTTAATTAGTCTGAACGTATCTGGTATAAATATTAAGTTAACAATATGACAACGTAAAAAATTTGATTTAATACAAACGTCATCAGAGCGTTTATCAATAAAATAATAAAACATCTATGAGAAATACTATTATAAAAACATACGTAAATGTAAATGTAAATAGTACCTACACGCTACTTATTAAAGACGTGTTAGAAAATTTATATAAAACTACACTTTTCTTATTACGTATTCTGTTTTATTGTTAAAAATAAAACAACAATTTAAATTTATTGCAGATTAAATTACAATCAATTTATGTAATACTCAAAAACTTAAATACATGTCAAAATTCTTAAAATTTTAAAAATACCAGTACAAAATAATCTATTATATATTACAAAAAAAAATAATCTACTAATTTAAAAAGGTGACTTTCAGTACTTGTGTCTGTAAACACGTCGATCAGAGTTCTAAGAGTTCTCTAAGATCTTTGACTTTGTACTATAAAGAAACCTGAACTACGAAAGTACTTATATGCCTAATATGATTTCAATAGTTAATTTCTCTTGTGTGATATTACTTAATTGATTGTATTATTTAAGATAGGCCAATTTATTATGTAAAAAATCTATATTTTCGGATTAATAAAACATTTTCAACGTGACAAATTAAGCTTTAGTTAAGGTTATTACAAAAGCATTACAAAGATAAGAACATACTGAAACGTTTGAGAAGTTATTTGCAAATGCAAGAGCCTTCTAGAAGCTGTTATCCATCTTCTAGAAGATATACCGAAAAATAGGGAACACTCGAGATGGATTTTCTTATGTGTATATATACCGACGAAACAAATCGTAGGTTAGTTATTGCAGTAATGCGAATACAGCAGTGTTAAGAAGATTATGCAAGTTGAAATAAATAAGTCGTTAGCACGCGTGTGAGATCAACCTACGGTGAATAATCGCGTACGTGATTTTAGTGTAAACAATTGTGTGAAGCTATCCGCGGACCTTATCTTATCGTAAGTGATATAAATTATAGTGTAAGTGTTTTTTTATTCAATATTAATAGATATAATTAGTTCCGTTAATTTAGAAGTGTACATATTTCTAGTATAAGTAAAACATCGTTTTAGTTTTAATAATAAAATCGCAACATTGGTGTCACGGTGTGGGGTTCGCGATTTTTATTAGTGTAAATACCATTAAGTAGAAGTCTTTCAGGATCTCGTGAACTGTGGCGCTGTAATCAGTTTATATCAAAATGTAGCTATCATCCGTCTTACAAATATTTGGCGTAACATTTTTGCTAACCTATAATTGCTTCTGTCGTTGTATTTGTAATTAACAAGTCTTCATTACTACTTATTTTTATTTAATATATAAATATCTAATTATTTTTAAATTATTAAAATTTTTTGTTGACGTGGTTATCTTTCATATGAACTAACGTTTTTGAGATTCACTTAGCCTTGTCAAATTTTCAATTTTGAGTTCATTAATTCCGATTTTCAACTCAAGGACACAGTTCACGACATAATGAAATGCCTCTATCTATTTTAAAAATTAGTGTATTTAAACTTTATATTCGTGTTATATTTAAATTTATGCCGGTGACGCGTTTGCAAGCAGTTAAAATGGATACAAAACTATTTGAATTTCTTGAATCAATAAAAAACGGTTAGGAATCGATGAATAGAAAAATGGAAGAAAATTCTCAGAAAATGGAAGAAAACTCTAGAAAAATAGAAGAAAAATTGTTGGAATATTCTAGAAGTTTAAAAGAAGAAATACGAACGAGCATAGAAACCCAAATTAAAATTGTTCAAGAGGAAACTCAAACAGATATGTTAAATTTAAAAGAAGAAATTTGCGAATCTGTGAATGACAAAATAGAGGAAGTACAAGACAAATTAGAATAAAAATTAAATAAAAATTTAAGAACCATAAAAGACAAGCTAGAGAAAAAATTGAGAGAAAGAATACAACTGCTTGAAGAAAGAATGACCCATATGAATTGTCACGGTGAAGGAAGCGTCACGAGTGAAGATTTAATAATGGACTATCGGGAAGAAACCACACACAAGTTTAAAGTTTTTCCACCACATTTTGATGGTAAAGTTCCAGGGTCAACCTACTACAAGCAGTTTGAAGCCGCAGCTACAGCTAATGGTTGGAGCAACAAGCAGAAAGCGACGTCTTTAATAGTGTCCTTACGTGGAGAAGCGCTTGAAATTTTACAAACTGTTCCTGACCACCTACAAGAAAATTACGAATTCTTAATATCATGATTAGAAATGAGATATGGAGATGCCCATCTTCAACAAGTCTATCAAGCTCAAATTAAAGGTCGGGTTCAGAAAGCTGCCAAAAGTCTTCAAGAGTTTGAGGCCGACATCGCCAGATTAACACGGCTTGCGTATCCTACAGCACCAGACACCTTCTTGGAGCAGTTAGCTATTCAAACCTTTGTAGACGGTCTCTGAGACAACGAAACGCAGCAGACTCTCCGGTTAGCTCGACCGAGGACATTGGATGACGCTTTGGTGCATGCTTTGGAGTTTGAAGCAGCAAAACAAGCATTGCAACGAGATGGTCATAGACTCTGCTGTGCTGCAGAAGTACCCGCGCAGACACTGGAAACCATCGAGGAGATAGCGTGACGAATACTTCGGGAAAGAGGAGTGACAACTTTGAACTGCGATGAAATAGGCCATGTACGACGGCATCGTACTAAACCTAAAAAGAGGACAAGAAGAACGCTCGATAATTTGGAACGAGGCAAGCAAAAGAGACAAAAAGTAATCTCATCTAGTCAGACTCCGGAGATTACAATCCAAATGGCATCGCCTAGGGAGCAATTGCATAGCATTTATCTCAATGGCAAGATCAATGGAAGAAGCGTCCGGTTACTGGTTGACACGGGAGCGACGAAGACCATCATTCGTCCTGACATCTTATTGGAAAACAAGAAGACATCACCACTAACAGTACGACTTCGAACGGCGACGGGCGAAGAAATACCCACTCACGGACATGTCAAAGTAACCATTGGTTTGGGAAATGGAATACTCGACCATCAAGTACTAGTAGCCGACATCACGGAAGAAGTTATCCTGTGAATGGACGTGATAAAGAAGTATGGGTTCTATTTGGATATGAAAAACGATGTCCTGAAGATCGACATTGAAGAAATTCCTTTTCATTCGTTAGAGAAGGCAGCCGTGCGAGTCTTATTGAGTGAAGACGTGACTCTGCCTGCAAGGACTAAAAGTGTGGTGATGGCACGCCTGGATGGAAGTCTCCGGGAAGGCTACATACGCGCGATTGAACCAATGGAGGCCGGTTTAGTTGAAAAGGGACTACTCGTTGGCAGAACTTTAGTACGAGTATAAAGACGATGCCAGTAAGGATCTTAAACATCAACTCAGATCCTGTAACGTTGAAAAAGAAGACCGTGGTAGGCCAATGCACGCCAGTATCACAAATTGTGAGATGCGTGAAGTCAAACGAAGATACGTCGCCGAAGAAGTGTCCACAACATCTATTGGACATTCTTACCACCAAATGCCAAAACCTCAGCGAAGACCAGCTGGTTAAAGTTAAAGTGTTGATCCAAGAGTACCAAGATATGTTTGCGCTGGAGAGTGGCTCCAAAAGAAGAACTAACGTGGTGAAACATAAAATTAATACCGGTGACGCTTGGCCGATACGACAACATCCACGCAGACTTTCTTTGGCGAAAAAAGAAGAAGCCGAACAAATAATTACGGATATGGAGAGAGAAGGTGTGATTGAATCTTCAAGTAACCTATGGGCATCCCTAGTGCGACAAATAAAGAAGAAAGATGGATCAACAAGGTTTTGCGTAGACTACAGGCAGCTAAACGACGTGACCAAAAAGGACAGCTACCCTTTACCCAGAATTGACGATACGCTAGACACCCTGTTAGGATCCCAGTGGGTTTCTACGTTAGATTTAAAGAGTGGATACTGGCAGGTAGAATTAAAACCCAAGGATCGTGAAAAAACAGCTTTTACGATCGGAACTGGTTTGTGGCAGTTTACTGTAATGCCCTTCGGCCTGTGTAACGCTCCTGCAACGTTCGAGAGTTTGATGGAAACCACCTTGCGCGGATTGTCTTGGAAGACGTGCTTGGTTTACCTGGACAACGTGATCGTGGTTGGAAGGTCGCTTGAAGAACACTTGAACAACTTGAAGGAAGTGTTCCAGCGATTACGTGGGGCTAACCTCAAACTGAGCTCAAAGAAGTGCCAAATCCGAGCAGTGCAAGCATGGTCAAGACCAATCGACAAACATCAGGTCCGAAGTTTCCCTGGGTAGTGCACTTATTATAGAAGATTTGTCCCCGGAAATATATTGCCAAATCATTGACAAAATTAACCGAAGAAAAAGCAGAATTTAAATGGAATGAAAACGGCGAAAATTCTTTTAATCAACTAAAACAGGCCCTAGTCATTTCGCCAATTTTGAGTTATTCAAGAGAAGATGGAAGGTTTGTTTTGGATACTGACGCAAGCAATCTGGCCATAGGCGCGGTCCTTTCGCAGGTTCAAGATGGACATGAAAAAGTTATCGCGTATTTTAGCAAAGTTTGGTCCAGGCCAGAAAGGAATTAATGCGTGACTAGGAGGGAGCTGTTAGCAGTCGTTAAGTACATCGAACATTTCTACAAGTAATTGTATAGACGAAAATTTTTACTGAGAACAGACCACGCCGCTTTAAAATGGCTTCTGCAGTTCCGAAACCTAGAAGGACAAATAGCAAGATGGATCGGGAGACTGTAAGAGTATGACTATGACACAGAACACCGTGCCGGAAGCAGTAATCGGAACGCTGATGCCTTGTCTAGAAGACCATGTCCGGCAGACTGCAGCAATTGTTCGCGACTAGAAGAAAAGGTCGAATGCCTCCGGAGAACTGCTATGGTTGATGATGAGTGGGAACCTGAGCAGTTACGTCGCGAACAAGAAGACGATGATAAAATAAGACTACTCCTGGACTGGAACGAAATCGGCCGACGACCAACCTGGGAAGAAGTGAGTGCTTTGGGCAGAAATATCAAAGCGTACTGGGCGCAATGGGACTCCTTGATAGTAGAAGACGGCCTTCTTAAGCGATCCCTAAAAAGTGTTGAGGGTACGGGAAACAGACTACAGTTGGTAGTGCCAAAGAACCGGGTGGCAGAAGTGTTAAAGCATCTCCACGATGGGACATCAGGATGACACTTTGGCATTAAGAAAACATTGGGTAAAGTACGAGAATAATTCTAGTGGATGAACTGCAAAGAGAACGTCATGAAATGGTGCCGTAATTGCACGGTCTGCGCATCAGGAAATGGTCCAGCGAGAAAACGCAAAGCACCCATGAAGCAATACAACGTAGGAAACCCTTTGGAAAGAGTAGCGATTGACATCGCAGGGCCGTTTCCAGAAACCGATTCGGGAAATAAATACATCCTGGTGGCGATGGATTATTTTACGAAATGGACGGAGGCTTACGCCATACCCAATCAGGAAGCAGCTACAGTCGCAGACGTATTGGTAAGAAAGTTTTTCTGTCGGTTTGGAGTTCCGTTGGAATTACACTCCGATCAAGGCCGCAATTTTAAGTCTGGGCTGTTTCAAGAAGTTTGCCGACTGTTGGAACTAAGACAACTAAGACAACGCCTCTCTATCCTCAATCTGATGGCATGGTTGAACGGATGAATCTAACACTGGGCAAGTACTTAGCCAAGGTAGTGTCCGAACACCAAAGGGACTGGGACCAGTACTTTCACCTTTTTCTAATGGCATACCGATCATCCGTTCACGAAAGCACAGGCCAAACACCGTCCTGTGTTATGCTCGGTCGTGAAATACGATTACCATGCGATCTTCAATTTGGACGAAGACCGGAGGAAGAAGTTGCTGGAGAAAGATACGCCAGCAAGCTGGCCAAGCGGCTAGACGAAGTGCATGAAGAGGTCCGTAAAAACACACAAATTGCCAGCGACAGGATGAAAACAAGATATGACGTCAAGGCGCAAAATGGTGGGTTTCAACCTGGCGATATGGTCTGGTTGTATAATCCTCAAAGAAGACGTTGTTTGTCGCCGAAGCTGCAAAGGCAATGGGAGGGCCCCTATGAAGTCGTGCAGCGTATTAACGACGTCATATATCGCATCCGAAAACCGCCCAGAGGCAAGCCAAAAGTGGTCCACGTCGATCGTCTAGCCCCGTTTGCTGGCGATAACCACAATACGCAACTTCAGGTCCGAACCAGAGTAATAAGTAGCAGAACCAGGAATTCAACCAAAGAAATGGAGTTTGAGAAGTTTATGAACTTATAAGGAGGTTCTGGAAAAGCTAGGTTTGGAGTTACCACTGAGGAACAACAAAACCTGTTCCAGACACAAAAAGATTACGCCATCGCACATTGCGTGAGCGAGGATCTTGACATGTCCAAAGGGGTTGTAGTCGTGTTTAAAAAGAAGTTTGGGCAGCTAGATGAATTACGAAGACAGCAACCGGCAGTCGGAAAAGTTTTAGAACTACGTGGTGACGGACGCTTCGTTTTCTATCTGGTCACCAAGAAATACTCACGTGTCAAACCGTTATACAACGATCTGTGGCAAACATTATGGAGTCTCAAGAGAGAAATGGAGTTCCATCATGTTAAAAAATTGACAGTACCTAAGCTTGGTTGTGGCTTAGATCAACTGAATTGGAGGACAGTTCGAAACATGTTGGAGGTCGTCTTCCGAGGAACAGGCACTCAAGTGTTGGTCTGTAGTTACCAACCAAGGAGAATATTGGGTCAGGAAAAGTCCATTGACTGTTACTTTTATGGTCAAGAAAGTTGCCGAAATGGAGGAAGCTGCCGCTATCGCCACGATCCTTTTTACCGGTGTCGCATCCAGTCTCCTGTTCTGGGACAGAACAGTCGTAAGAAGAGGGCAGTGAAACGTTCGAGAAGTTATTTGCAAATGCAAGAGCCTTCTAGAAGCAGTTATCCATCTTCTAGAAGATATACAGAAAAATAGAGAACACTCGAGAAGGATTTTCTTATGTGTATATATACCGACGAAACAAATCGTAGGTCAGTTATTGCAGTATTGCGAATACAGCAGTGTTAAGATGATTATGCAAGTTGAAATAAATAAGTCGTTAGCACGCGTGTGAGATAAACCTACAGTGAATAATCGCGTACGTGATTTTAGTATAAACAATTTGTGAAGCTATCTGCGGACCTTATCTTATCTTCTTGTAAGTGATATAAATTATAGTGTGTTTAGATCAAGATATAATTAGTTCCGTTAATTTAGAAGTGTACATATTTCTAGTATAAGTAAAACATCGTTTTAATCGTTAAATAAATTAGTTTTAATAATAAAATCGCAACAATACGTTTATATTAACCATTTGTATTATAACTCCTATAATTTTTTAACAACTAAAACAATCAATAATATTGTAAATTTTTATTATATAAAGGTTTCCAAAAAAATGTTTTGATTTTTATAAATTATGGTTAATAAATAAATATACGACCTGAATAAGTTTTGTACTTGTTACAGCACAAAAGTAACTTCTTTTCCTTTTAATATATTGTTTCTTAGCGTGAAAAGAGTATTATTAATTTGTATAATTAGTCACTGTAGAGTAGCTAAACATTTATATAAAACAAACGATATTAGAAACGTTTTCATAAAATTTTGACAAAAGTTTTCTCACGCACAAGAGTTCCTTTATTAACTTTGTTTTATTGTACCCATGAGAATTATTTGAACATATAACAGAAAGGTTGCTTCATTTCGTTCAAAATGCTATAAATATTAAAGGGTAGGTACGCCCGTATTTCTTTTTAATGAAAGAGATTCGCGCGTAAAAAGATAATGACGTAGTTCTAATTTATGTTAGTAGTCATAAATTTATTTATACACTAAGCATTAATTTTTTATAGCTTTATCAAATAAAGCGTATTTGAGTTTGGTTCTCAAATTCATCTTTTGTTAAATTTGAATTTGAATACAAGCATCCGCATGTTAAGTTTGCATAACAACAATTTATATTTTTTATTTTATAACAGTTCAAAACGCCATTTATATATATATATATATATATATATATATATATATATATATAAATTTGAGCTTGACAAAAATAACTAAAATATATGTGAGAATTTGAAACTAGTCTATGCACAAAAAAGAAATATAACTGAAATATGCGCAAGAATAAAATGATAATGTAGATCTAGTGTGTGTTCTATATATATTACTGCATTTTATATATGATTTCTTGTCAGTTTATAAATAGTATCAGATATTTTCTATTTTGTTTTGTTTGTTTCGTAGTATTACATTATATTCTACTTGACAAAAATGTTTTGTACACAAAAATTCTTCAATGCTTACATTTTTTTTATTACACTTGTACGTAAACTATTTTAATACAAAAAAATAAGATTAAAAAATTTAATCAATATGTGATATTAAAAAAAAGATTAAATATTTAAGAAAAAAATTATGTTGACAAATTAACAAAAAAATATATTTATGTCAAATGTAATTCGTAAAAGAGTAGTTATAACTAATAACGTAATATCAGAGTATATAAAAAAGAATCGCATGAAGTTTTTGATGGCTGAGTTTACCTTAGTACACAGTTTAAAGGGTTTCTCTGTAGACGTATGTAGCAATCTTCTGAGACCAAGTTCGTCATTTTGCCGTTGTATTATTGTATGTTCATAACAACTGTAGCGTTTCCTCTATCTGCTCTCAATATTAAAATGTCTTTATTCTCACGTAACAGCTTAGCTGATTCTCTCTCATGTCTGTTAATATTAGAGCGTAGCGGTTTTGCTTTTCTTACAATGTTGCAAATATCTTGTCGAATAGATTCAGAGATCTCCTTAGGTAGAGTGCGTATTGCAGCTTCTACTCCACATACTATATCTTCTATCAGAGTTGTCTTAGGCGTAACGGCGTAGGTCTTTAACAAGGATGTGGTCTGTGCATCCAAAACCATGTCTGTTAGGTTGACAATTACTTTATGGTCGTTTAACGTTTTCTTAGGCTGTCAAGGTTGTAATTGCTCGAATTTCTTAGTTTGCTTTATTCTTGATTGTTCATATATCTTGTTAGCTTGTATCGTAGTGATAGCATCTATTTTTACCCATATCGAGTGTTCTAATTTGTTAGACAAAGTTAAATGTAGCTTGTATAACTGTTTGCTGACAGAATCCAGTAGATGCAAGCTGCAATGTCTTGCGAAACGTCAGTTTGTTTGGGTTTACGAACGACAATACTTCTTATTTTGGCTTTCAAGAAGAGACTTGGACTAAGCCTAAGTCTGGGTGTTTAACTACGACGCGGTCTAAGCCGAAAATCGCTTATAATCATAAACATAACAACCGCGAAAGCTTAAGATTTTATAAACAGAAAATTAGTTAAGCCATAAGGTTATTTACTGTAGATTTTTGTCGATTAGATCTAAATGATGAGATCGGCTAACACTTGAAGCTAAAATTAGTTAACAAAATTTATGCGCACATACAAGCATATGAGACATAAAACTGATACTTATGTCAATTGTATAGTACTGTTTTACATAACGGTTTATCTGCCGTAGGTTATCTCCATCAAATAACAAGAAGGTGCTATTCTAATTCTACAGGGTTACAGCCGATTGTAGTAGAACTTATGGTTTGTAATATGTCTTTAAGTATTCTCTAATGGTTAAATAACTTCGTATGAAATAAAAATATAAGCATTTCTAGCTCGGTAATAGATGAAGTCAAAAGTGATTACAGGATTTTAGGAATATCTGAGTAAGATAACTAGATTATGACTTTAAATAAGATGAATATTGTTGAGCGCTCCAAACGCTGTTGTTATTGTCGCGTACGGATTAGAAATAGCTACGCGTAAGTAATTCCTTTATGCGGCGTTGCTAATTTAAAGCCTTTTTAAAATATATACAAAATTATTGAATACTGATATACATAAAATTAGTCAATAATTAAATTAAATGTAAGTAACATGAATAATAAAAAAAAATATATTGAGTATCAAGATAATCATAGTTACATCAATCAAAATTGAACAGTCCCATCTAAAATTAGTTTGTAATTTTTGAAATTAATTTGTTGTATACGTTACTTAGATTATTTGTATCGTTATCAAAGTTAATGTTATCTTTATATACATTGCTGAAATTTATTTCTGCTACTAATCTCTTTTTATAGTTATGTGCTCTAACTAAAACTGTTGGATTATTAAAACTAACGTTATGTCCCGTGTTAATACCATGTAACGATAACTCAGTTTCGTCTTCCTTTTGTTACAGTCATAGATGTGGTTGTTGATCCAATTTTTTATTTTCTGTTTTGTTTGTCCTATATAACACAGCTTGAATCCCATACATTTTAATTTCTACACAGGTTTTTTGGTTATGCTAGTTCTTTAAATCCATCCACAGTATGTTGTAAATATAGTAGAATGCAAGCTTTCACGACCGTTGTTTAATATAGCTTTGCTGATGCGTGTCCGTTCTGGTCTGCTGAATTGCGTTCATAGACGTCTGGTGACTTCTTGCATGTTCTTCACGCAGCGTAGATAAAGCTGAACGCAATTCGACAGACCAGAACAAACACGGACCAGCGAAGCGGAGCCGTAAGACGGTATATAACGAGGGATGCAAAACGATAGCATCAGTCTTTAGAAATCTTCTGAAGAAGCTGACAGTATAATCAGTGAAACGTTGAGAGAAAGTTTTGTGACCCGGCCACACTTGAAAAACAGTGCTACATGTTGTAAATAGTATTTGTGTTATAAGGTGTTATTTTTATGTGATGGGTTTTTTTAATTGGAATAATTATTCTAGTTAGATTTGAACAATAATGATTTTGGTTTAAACAACGTTAGTGTTAGCTTTAGTATTAAGATAAGTGATAGATGAAGTTATTGGAGGTAGAATATTTTAGTTATGTTAGTATATATGAGTATTCTGTTTATTATATTATTAAAACAGTTGTTTCTCTTTAATATGTTGTTTAAGCAGTTTAGTTTTTTTTGTAAAAAAATTGTGGACTGCTTAAACTCATAATTTTATTTTTATAGCCATGATAATATTAATTTTGATGATGTTGGTGTTTAGAAAAATAGTTTAACGATTTATTTGAGGCTATAGACTGAGTATACCATTCAATAACTATTAAAACCTTTGCTGGTATCAGTACTGTATCTAACATCTAAGCACGGTAATGTATTAGTTTTGCAGGTATTAATAACGTAACTAGTCTCACATTCCAGATCCTTTATTATTCTTGTTTGCACCAGCGGTGCCTTCTACAACTCTCATTTCAATAGAGGCGTACTCGTTACTTTTTCTTAATTGCTATATACAATATCAACACTTCCCCTCAATTCTGGAAAAGTCATAAGTAAACATGCTTACACAAATACTAACACACTGAAGAACAATTCCAATAAATATAAAAAAAAATGTGTAAACTTCAGTGTCCGCGTTCGTTCCATAGAGGGTTGGTTGTTGAGAGGTGTTTGCTATATAGTTTTGTATGTAATAAGTTTGGGGAATGAAAAACTGTCCGTTAAAGAGAGTTGTCTGTTAGTCAGAGGTGTCCGTTAACAGAGGTTTTACTGTATATCCACTAATACTTCTCCTATCATTAATATTATAAGCATAATCAGCATCAACAATTGCTGTTATTTTTAAATCTAAATTACATTTTCGTTTATATTTTAGAACATAAATTTCGTTTTTCAAAATACTTTAAAAATTTTTTTAACCTTGTCCAGTGACTTAAATTAAAACCATTTTGAAATTGACTAAAGTACATTACTGTAAAACATAAATCAGGTCTGCTTCATAACATAATATACCTAAGTGATTCAATAAGCTGTGAGCCAAGCAAATTTAACTTCATGAATTAATAAATTTAGCTTAGGTTGTATAGATAAGTTTAAAGATTTACAATTAATCATATTAAACAGTTTTAGAACTTTTCTAATTAAATGTTTCTGTGAAATAAAGAACGTATTCTCTACTCTCTCTATTTCTATGTCTAAAACACATTCTTATTTAAACTACTGGTTAAATCTCTAATTTGAAATTCTAAAGATAATTGACTCTTAATCTAATTAATCTCATCTACATAATTACTTATAATTACCAAATCATCTACCCAAATTAATAAATAAGTTGTGCCAGTTGGTCGCTTACCAAGCTGTTTTATTTTATTTGATTTTATTTCATTTAGTTATTTTAGTTAGAAGTTAGTTAGTTGATAGTGAATTGCAGAAAAAAACTGTTAGTTATTTTAGTTCGTAAAAGTTTTCATTATTGACAATACGTCGCGTATTTAACCTGTCACATGCTGCTAAAAGTTAAGCATGCAATCTGAAGCTATTATTTATATAAATAAGTAAATAATTGATCATCTAAATAGGTAATATTTAAAATATTGATTTTCCGTAGCTTTTCTGGGGGATCTATTTGAAATGTTGTAAATTATTCGAGAATAGACCTAACCTCAGTTTCGATGTAGATGGATTATTGGAGAGCACACTTCGCTTGTCGAATAGCTTTATATTAAAATTGGAAGGACATATCCTTTAACATTGCCGATGGTTGGGATTGCTTATTTGGGTTGCAATCGTTGTTAGGAGTTAACCTTTGCAATTCGTCATGAAGAAGTTAACTTTTGCGTTTGTTGTTTGGAAATAATCTTTGCAGTTGTCGTTAGAAGCTAACTGTTGCAATTTGTCGTATCAAGTTATCGCAGTTATCGTTAGAAACTAGCATCTGCAGTAGTTGTTGGAATTTGGCTTTTGCTATCGTTATCGTAGTTGGTCCAGGTTAGTTAATCGAACTAGGCCTGTCATGTGGAAGTAACAACCGAAAACCTCGTCAAGTTTCAGGTCAGACAATTTCATTCTTAATTTAAATTTTTTGAGAAGGTCGAGAGCTGAACTCTCGAATATTGTAAATATTAATGCTTGTTTAGTTATAATTCATTCGTTCAGTTTGTTGTTAGTTGATTTACAAGTAAGGACTAAAGAAATAATTTAATAAATTATTACATTCATTAGTAACATTTATAAAGTAAGTTTAATAGTAGTAATAAGTTTTTTTTCATTTATCATCATCAATGATGATATTTGTAAACCATATATATTGAAGAAAGCAAATAAGATTTAAGTTGATTTGTTGATTGATAGCTTTCTGGTAAGCGACGTACGTTGAATTTTCAGAAGTTTCTTTTGATTTTTATTTCAATTATAATGCTTCAATATAGGGTATAATTCAAAAATATAAATAATAGGTCTAAACTTTTATCTGCACATATATCTGTTTTGTACATAATTAAACACAATGTTATATCTTAGATTTATTAAATTTACAATTTGTATGTGTATTGTTGGTTGCCTACTATAGAAATACTAAGCTTTCGTTATTGAATAAGAGTAAATTCAGGTGAGTGAGTGAATTTCTATTAGATAATCATTTCCTAGTAAATGGTAGCAACGTGGGTTGTTGTCTTTAAGATTTGAGTCGGTTGCTTGTTTCTTGGTACAAAGTATTATTAGGTTAAATGTATAAACATGAATCTACTGATGACCTATAAAAATGATTCTTAATGAAAAATATGTTTAAACGGTTATACCAAAGTTTTGGGCTTTGTTTCAGTATGTATAAGACCTTTTTAAGTTTGCACACTTAGTTGATTTTAAATAAACTCACTTTTTAAGAATTGTATTTTTTTTTAGATTTAAACATTCGTAGTTGAGAACAGCTTTATAACTTAATATGTTAGTATTTTTTGGAGAATTTATTGAGTTATTGAAGATCAAAATTTTAATGCAGATACGATTGATACAATTGCATTGTAGTAACAGTAATGATGCAGTTTAAAAATAATTTGAATTTTTTTTGTTCATATGTATTAGTTAACTTAACTACTTATTTATTATGCTTAATTTTTACATGTAACAATTGTATAAAAAATTTAGAAAAATATGAATCACGCAAACTTTTTTTAAAATTGAATGCTATCAATCCAGTGATTAAAAATAATATATTACTTCAATTTATTTATTGCTATTTTTAAAGAATTTTAAATCGCCTTATCTTGTTAAAAAAATTAACGTGAAAGTATCTTTAGTAAAAAATCAATATTATGACCCTGCTTCTTTGTTTTGCATCGGCCACTATTTAACAAAAACATTCCGGTTTCAGAAGCTGAACGTTTGGTATTTCCAAAACTGAAATTATATTAAATTAAAATTAAAAAAAGATATCCTTGTTTTTGATTGCCTTTCTATGCGAATTGTAATTAGGAATGTTGTTAGGTAACTACCGCAAGAAAAAAACATCAATACTTATACGTTTCTTCTTTGTGTATCGATTGCCATTTGTTCTGTTAGACAAGTGCTGTTAGAAAAAAATTATTATTTTCAATTTTTTCTTTGTCGATTGTTTACCATTTAACAAAGAACTACATACTTTAATGATAAGTGTGCAGCTCTTTTAAAACATAGTATTCCCTAGAATTACAATAAAATAAAATTTAAATTATCAAATAAACTACGCGAAACGGGAACCGTGTGATAATTACTGAACCTCTTCTTAAAGTTTGCACTGTACTTATATTATCAAAAAATAAGTACACTATTTTTAATTATGATTCAAATTTAAGAAGTGTTTTTGTACTTAAATAAATGTGTATGTCAAAATAAAAAATAAGTCACTATAAAAATTGTATCTAATACATGTGTACTTTATAAGAGCATCGTAAACAAATATTAAAATTAAATATTAAATTTAAGATCAGTTTTCAGTCAACGAGTATTTCCTAAAGTTTTATACGTTATACTGAATTGTAAAAGACGTAAACCTTTAGCTTTAGCTTAAGTCATTCATTCTTAAAACTGGAATTGGGAAAATTGAGTCGTAGAAAATAAATTGTTTAAATAAACGTTGTACATAATAAATTTTTTGGAAATTTTTCTTTCATAACTTTTTGGTATAATTACCCAAACAACACATTGGTACAAAAAACGTCTAAATGTCCGTCTAATAAACGTTAATAACGCGTTTAAAAACGTTTTTATGTCTAATAAATGTCTATTAGCCGGACATTTAGACGTTTTTTGTACCAATGTGTTGTTTGGGTAATATTTTAGAAGATATTGTTCATTAACGTTGTTAAAAAAGTCACGTGATAACCGTATATGTCGAAAACTAAGCCTCAAATCGAAAAATTGTTTAAACAAAACTTGTGTACATTTGCATTACAATTAACTTTTATTTGAAAAAAAAAGTTTTTTTGAAAGTATTTTAAAAAAACCCTTTCTTCAGTAATTGTGTTTGCATACGGCCGACCACACGGTGTGGAGTAAAAAAACTCCTTTTTAATTTTAATTGTGCGAACGCTATAAAATCGAGATTGAAATTACAGAATGAACGTTACTACAACATCGATTTTGTATAAATAAATTCTAATTATGTCATAGAATTTTTAAAAAATAGTCTAATGATTTGGTAATAAATTTTAATGACGAATTTAAGACGTTTTAATGTGTTACAATTTTAACAATAACAAAAATAAATCAAAAGATAAACCGTATTAGTTATATGTTTCTTGTTTATGACAAATTTAAACTTATTCCTCTGTATTATTTTGATTTTTTTAAAGTAGTTTTATTAAGTATTAATTGTTCTACTTAAGTACACGTACTTTACTTTAAAATCTTTATGCAGATACAGATGGCAAAATGTAAAGTATTAAAACGCTGCTCCACTGTTTTTTCATAATTCCTTTTGATAATTAGAAATACTATCAATGTCGAATGACTTTGTTTTTTTCGAGTCATATATTGATAGAGAGATTCAAAATTTTTAGTTGTTTGTTGCTTTTACAAATTCAAATGTGTATACCAAATGTTTACAGATTAAAAACTTGTTATACCTATTGTGCGATAGGCGTAAAAAGAATTATTTATTGCACTATCTATTTATTGTTCTATTGTTTACAAGGCGACGTTAGTTACACTTGTACCGAAAATTTCCGTCGTCATAAAATTTTTATTTCAATTTATAAGACGTGCAGAAACAACGCTAATTATTTTTTACGTTATAAAATGACATTTTTTTTGTTATAGTGCAAATAGCTAAATTTGTATTTAACAAATTCTAACTACCGCATAAGTACAGTATACGAAAAAAACCAACGTTGGTTTAGTACAAGGTGATTTAATGTACCTGATACGTAAAAATAAGATACATTTAAGGTTGATATTAAATATGGCGTCGTTGAATGCAGAAATGCAATTTTAAAAAACAAACATTCGTATTTCATTGTGCATTTTAAAACAGCTAAATTAATAATGTTGTTAATATTTAAGATTGTATTATCCATTGTAAAGCTCAAAATTGGATTTAATTATAATTTTAAATGATTTAATGCCTTTCCCATATACGTAACTGTTTTTTTTATTTATTAATTATTGGCGGCTACATGTTTTGACCTAACGGTCATCATCAGGCCTCTAAAATTATCAATTAAAGTAAAATCACAACCTTAAAATCCTTAATAATTCTTAATTTCGCTAATCATATATTAGAATATAACCATTGTTTTGATTATAAAAGTAACTACAAAATTCTTCATATTTGCAATAAAAGTCTAAAATTAAATTTTTTGGAGATAAAAGAAATTGTTAAACATAAAAACTCAGACCCAGGTGCATGTTTAAATGAAATTGTTAATTTTGAAAATGATTATCTTTTTCTTAAATAATATTTTTGTTTTTATTTAAATTATTTTTATATTTATTTAATTTTCTTGTTAATAATATTATTATTTTATATACCTTTCGCGATTAATTTATATTGTCATTTTGTTTAATTCATATGTCATTTTGACAGAAACTGTTCAATTTTAATTTATTAATTTATTTATTAATTATAAGTTTATTAAGAATTTTAAGGTTGTGATTTTACTTTAATTGATAATTTTAGAGGCCTGATGATGACCGTTAAGTCGCAACATGTAGCCGCCAATAATTAATAAATAAAAAAACAGTTACGTATATGGGAAAGGTATTAAATCATTTAAAATTACTGTTAATATTTAACACATTAATAATTAAGCGATTTAAAATTATTAAATTCTATTAATAATGTTTAACCCTAAGTATATTTTAAAATTTTAATGACGGACCGCATTATATACAAAAAAATTTTTGATCACAGGTTTTAGTTATTTATTTCTTATTTCCTATGCTTCATTAAATGATGCTATAATCCGTTGAAGTATAAAATTTTCAAGTATCGCTTAGATGTTTTTATAAATTACTTAAAAAATTTGAAACGATCTTAAACAAGATTTTTAAATTAGACTGTAACTGATCTTTACACGCAAAAAAAATATGATAAAAGTTCCATATCTTAATACTTTAGCACTCTTTGAACATTCCTTATGTATGAATGAGCAGAAATTTAATTTATTGTTGTGTGGAAACAAATTACAATTTATCATTAAACAAAAGTAGCTTAATTGTTACATTAACAAAGATTTAAAAAATTTCGAACAAATGTGTAAAAATTAATCTATCAACTAACACTAAGAATAAAATTTCATAATTTAAAAAATTAGTATACTGATCTGAAACATTACTCAATTTCATGTAGTTGTTTATAAAATAATTATTAAAATTAAATGCATATGAAATAATCGTTTGTTACCTAACTTTTGTTCCCTTATTAATTTTTCCACTCATATCTAAATAATATGTAGAAAAATGTTAAATAATGTTTATGCAAGTTCTTATAAATTTGATTGGATATAAAAGATGCAATGATTCTTTTGATACGCTAAATGTTTTTTGTTAGAATGTAAATAATACACAATTGACAGGTAAAAAGAAAGCAATAGTATCTTTTCTCTAACAAAACTTTAAATTTTTAACTAATGGCACTTTCATATTCAGGCAATTACAAAACATTCAATTTATTTAAGAGTAAACAGATACAATTAAAATATTATTCAAGCTTCTTTCTCTTGAACATCGCATAAGTGCATTTAAAATTAAAATCTATACTAATTTTGGATATAAGTTTTAATTAATTGTAATACATCAATATACGTTGAAATACAATAAACACATCGTATTAAAAGTATTTTGCCCAAAAAGTTCATTCATGCAAAAACAAAAATTAAGTAAAAGAAGTAGATAAAATATGCAACAAAAGATTTGCTGTAAGAATAGTATACCCTAGTTACTTATGAACCCTAACGTCAAATTCAATAATTATTAATTAATTTTTATAAAATACAGTTGCATATTAAAATTAGTAAACAAGATTAAAAGTTAAAGAAAAAGTTTTAATCAAACGATACAATTATGGTATTCAAATTTTACTAATTTTAATGCAGATGCGATTGATAAAATCGCATTGTAACAGTAATGATGGAGTTTAAAAATAATTTAAATTTTTTCTGTTCATATGTATTCGCTAACTTAACGTACTTGTTTATTATGCTTAATTTTTGCATGGAAAAATTGTATAAAAGCAATAGACTTTATAAAATTGAGATAAAGTTACAAATACAATCACCAATAATTTGTAGTAAATGCAATTTTAAAATTTTTGTATCTCTTTAAATAAAAGCATGTATTGGATAATTCTAGTGTTCCTTTTTGTAAATCAATGTAGCAACAATATCAGACAAGATGTAAATTATATTGTATCAGGAATTGTATTGTTTTGAACAAGGACGATCGTTAAATTTCATTTACATGGGGTTATACTAATCAGCTCAGGTAATTGAGGAAATACTAAAATAGAAGAAGGAAATGAATTCTTTATTTTTTGTTAAATACTACAAACAATTACAATTAGATAATTTTACCCGTTGGCAAAAACCTAATAACGCAAAGTACATAATTACTAACGCTTACTTTACTTTACAGAACGGTCATTATAGTTTTCTTTGAAAAACTTATTTTGATCATTTAAAAATTAATAACTGACAATAGACCATTTCACTTGAAAATAAAAGAGATAAAATATTAACGTATGCAATAGCAAATTTGAAATCTAAAAATCAGTTTACAAATTAATGCAATTGATAAAACTTTTTGACCTAGGTGAAACAAATCCAAAGTAACAGTAAAATTTAAAAACTTTGATGGATGATAACTTCAGAACGAAAGTACAGTTATGTAGGTATAAAATATGCAATAACGTAATAGCTAAAACTCTGGGCGTAATAAGAAATTTGTCTCCCATATTGAAGAAGCATTTGATAAATTTGTCGTTTACCAGTTAACACAAAACCTTGAATTTTTATTTTTAGATTTTTATGATTAGATTTTTGAACGTATTCTAAAAAATTGATATGGCCCTTCTAGAAACTACATTTGTTTTCATAAGGATTGTGATCAAAAACTAATCAAACCTCCGCTTTTATAAAAAACTTTATAAAAAATATATAAAATAAGTTGGTAATACATTTGAATGACGAATTTAAGACGTTTTAATGTGTTACAATGTTAACAACAACAAGAGATAAATTTAAAAAAAAGTATTAATTGTGGTACCTATGTACCTTAATTTCAAAATTTTTATGCAGACAGATGCCAAAATGTAAAGTTTTAAAACGCTACTATACTTACACTTTGTAATGTTTTTTCATAATTCTTTTTGGTAATTACAAATATCGTACTATCAATGTCGAATGACTTTGTCTTTTTCGATTCATAATTAGATCATATTTTGATAGAATCTAAATTTTCAGTTGTTTATTTAGATGGTTGTGGTTTTTACAAAATCTAATGTGCATACCAAATGTTTCAGATTAAAAACTTATTATACCCATTGTGCGAAAGTGTAGAAAGAATTATTTATTCCTTAATCTATTTATTGCCCTATTGTTTACAAAGCGGCATTTTGCTTATTTTAACCGTTACACGATTACACCTGTAGCGGAAATTTCCGTCGTGATCAAATTTTTATTTTATGAAGTATGTAACGCTAATTATTTTTTACGTTATAAAATTATTTTTTCCTGTTATACTGAAAATAGATAAATATATAAAATGTTTATGTTCTTGTAATTGACAAATTCTAATTACCGTATAAGTACAGTATAAGAAAAAACCAACGTTACCTGATACATAAAAATAAGATAAATTTAAGGTTGATATTAAATATCGCGTCGATGAATGTAAAAAATGCAATTAAAAAAACAATCATGTTTCATTGCACATTTTAAAACAGCTAAAATATTTCTGTTTTTAACATTTAACACCATAATAATTAAGGGATTTAAAACATTAAAATCTATTAATTATGTTTGAACCTACCTATATTTGAAATTTTAATGACTGACCGGATTATATACAAAAAATTGATAAAAGTTCCATATGTTAATACTTAACTTTTAATTATTAAGTAATGACACTTTCATATTCAGGCAATTAAAATATTCAATTTATTAAACAATAAAGAGACGTAATTAAAATAATACTCAAACTTAGTCTTATCAGTTTTTTTTTGAATACATGATAAGTAACATTTAAATTTAAAAACAAAAATAAATTAAAACATGACAATTCTAAAATAAAATCATTGTAATAAAGCGAGAAACAAACCAAACGGTTAAATAAAAGAAATTCCAATATCCTAAATACGAAACGTATTTGCAGTTATTTTTAAATACTATTATGTATTGTTACATTTTATACCTTGAAAAACTTGTTTGCCATGCGGCGACCGACTAGTAAACTCCGCTCGGTATCTTATATATGGTGCCAATACGCATATATAATTTTTGCTATATATTGGTGCGAGAACTACTTGTTAAACATAAAAAATTCCGGGTGCGTAGTCGTAGAATTATATTTTGGTGCGACTAGGTAGATTTTCGAGTATATATATATATATATTGTGTTTGATGTTTTCACGAGTAAAATTATTATTATTATAAATTAAAACAGATTTTCGGATTTCTTCTCGTGTTTTATTAAAATTATTTTCACAACGTTTCAGCAAAATCTCATTTGCCATTTTCAAGTTATATGTAATATTAAAGTTTTATAAATTACAATTGAATGAAGTTGTCACTGTCAAAATGTTTTAGTTTGACTTCTTGTCACTGGACCCTGCCGTATTTGATTTATGTTTACATTTTTTGATGAAGTAGGTAAAACTGTATTAATGTTATTTGATGAGCTTATTGGCATTTGCGTTTTTATGGAAGGAAGTATCGTTTTCCATATCTTATTTATTCTTGTGCTATCGTCTCGTTTGTTTAAATTGGATGGACGTTTTTCAATTTCGATGGCTTCTCTAGCTATTCTAGGCCAAAAATGTTCAATGTTTGCTAAAACTTTTGTGTTATTAAAATTAATAGTATGTCCTGTTTCTTTAACATGTTGGGCTAGTGACGATGAGGAAGTTCTTGTCTAACTGCAAGTTTATGCTCTTCTAGTCTTGCTGCAATCCGTCTATTAGTTTGACCAACATAAGTCTTATTGCACATGCTGCATGGAATTTCATATACTCCTTGTGCTTCAAGTAGGATACGTTCTTTAGGAGATTGTAGTACAGAGCTGATTTTCTTATTTGTAGTAAACACAGTTTTGATATTATTTCGTAACAGAATTCTGCTTATTTTATCTGTGACGTTTTTAATGTACGGTAGAAATGCTTTTTTCATTGAAGTTTCTTCTTGTGGCGACTTAGTTGTTAGAATTAATTGCTTTCTAATTGCTTTCATAATGATTTTGTTTGAATAACCATTATCTACTAAAACTTTCTTTAAATGTTCAATTTCTATATTATAATGTTCTTTATCTGTTAAACGGTTAGACCGTGTTATTAGTGAATTAACTACGGATGATAGTTGAGCTGGATGATGGTGTGAATTTGCATTAAGATATCTATTTGTGTTAGTTGTTTTTCTGTAAACTGTATATCCTATCTGATTGTCATTTTTCTTTTTTATAAGAGTATCCAAGAAAGATAATTGTCCATTTTCTTCAATTTCCATTGTGAAATTGATAGCTTTATTTTGTAGATTCAGGTGTTTCAAAAATGTATCGAGTTTATTTTTACCATGAGGCCAAATAACAAAAGTATCGTCAACGTATCTTAACCATAATTTTGGTTTTAGTTCTGCTGAATTTAAAGCTAAGGTTTCTAATTCTTCCATAAAAATATTTGCTATTACTGATGATAACGGTGAGCCCATAGGTGCCCCTTGTATTTGTTTATAACGTGTACCATTGTAGATAAAATATGTATTATTCAAACAATGTTTAGTTAAATCTAAGATATATTTTGGAGGATTGTGTTTATTTTTAATAATTTGAAGGGTTTCTTCTATGGGTATATTTGTAAATAATGATACTATATCAAAGCTAACTAATATATCATCTATCTCTATTACTTGTTGTTTTATAATATTCAGAAAATGTTCAGAATTACGTACATATGAAGCAGCTTGTTCAGCGTATGGTTGGAGAAATTTTGCGATAAATCTTGCAAGTGGTTGTAGAGGAGAACCGATAGAGCTGACGATAGGACGTAAGGGTACATTTGCTTTATGAATTTTCGGTAAACCATAAAACTTTGGAAATTTTGATGATTTTTCTCTAGGAATAATTGTAAGTTGGGTTTCTTTGTCCAAAGGTGTAGCTTGTATTTTAGCTTTTGTAGTTTTTTCTAAATATGTCGTAGGATCTCTGATTATTTTAGTATAAGCTTTATCGTTGAGGAGTGTCATTATTTTTGTATGATAATCAATTTTGTTTAATATAACTGTAGCATTTCCTTTATCGGCAGGTAAAACCAAAATGTTATTATTATTTTTTAATTCTTTAAGAGCCATATGTTCCCTTTTAAAGTTTGTAGTTGGTAATTTAGATTTTCTTAATAAATAAGAAATATCTTGTCGAACAATTTCAGCATCGTTATCTGGCAGATCTTTGATTGCTGTTTCTACATTGCATATTATTTTCTCAATGGGAATACGTGTTGGAGTTATTGCAAAATTAAAACCTTTAGATAATACAGATTCAGTTTCATCGTTAATTGTTATGTTTGATAAATTATAAACAATTTTACTTTTTACTAGTTTTTGAATGTGATGTGGTTTTCGTTGTTCAGACAATAATCTTATAAATTTGTTCTTCTGTTTTGTTGTAATTATCTCATTGTTTCTTTCTGCTCTAAACATAGATAACTTATGTATTTTGTCCCAAAGAAGTAAATGAATTTTATTACTCAAATAAAGATGAAGTCTAAAAAGTCTTTAATATTACATATAACTTGAAAATGGCAAATGAGATTTTGCTGAAACGTTGTGAAAATAATTTTAATAAAACACGAGAAGAAATCCGAAAATCTGTTTTAATTTATAATAATATATATATATATATATATATATATATATATATATATATATATATATATATAATATATATATAATATATATATATATTGGTAAAGTGTATAAAGTGACTTCCATTTCAGATATATATCGAACGTTGTCACTTCATATATAACGTAGTCACTTCCGATTTCGGAAGTGACAACGTTTCGCCTTGTTTTCAACGGATTTAGACACTAGGGGGCATCAGAAGCCTAAATTCAAAATTTGTGTTGGAAGTCACTATGACACTTTATATCCGCAAAAAGTGTCCGTTAGTTCAGGGTATATCCGCTAGCGCTGATGATACTTGATATATGCAGGTACGGGCTGTTCGATGTGACTTCTGTTATTTAAAAGAGTACTTGTTACTTCCGACATGCGGCAACGTTGGAAGTAAAGCATAGCATCAATAAAACCATAAACACGTTTTAACCGAAATTTAGGGTCTGAGTAGCCGCTTTAAAACGTATCGACATTAGGAAAACATAAATGCTAAAATTTACGAATGAAGTTTCTTAAATATTTCAGTACTAAAAAATAATAAAAAATGAATTTGTTAGATAAAATTATAATACGTAATAAAAAATTACTGTTGTAACGTTTGTTTTGTAGAAAATGGTTTTGAATAAATTTGGTGATTTCATACTTAATTTATGTTAGAATTAACAATAAATTAATGACGTGTTTTAGAATTGTTGCACGAATTAATGTTTTTAATAACTGTATTTTCAATTAATTGTAAGATTAATAAAATTTATCACTTAGTATTGTGTGATTAAACGTTTGCTTATTTTTGCTTATTTATTTACAAAATAGAAACTAATATCTTAAAATTCAAAATTATAAAAATTTAAAAAAACACAAAGTCAATTGAAATAAGCTTCCATTATGTTTTATTGTTTGTTAAATGTAGTTTTCCTACGAAACTATATGAAAGACGTCAATTTTACACAATTAAGTACGCATGAAAGTTGACAATTACATTCATCGGTCACAAACCCGTGCGATATTATAAAGCACAATTATAACGTGACAGTTTGCTTTTATCAAGAATGTTACTATTTTGTTTATCTGAAATAAGTGCTAAAAAAATTTTTTTGCCAAATTGTGACCTATAAACGAGTTTTTAAAATACTTAAGTTACTGTCGTAGGAAAAATACTGTACAAAACCCGCTGGAAAGTGTCTATCGTTTGATTGTGAGATTTCCGCACTCGGCTTGCACCTCGTCCGTCGAAATTCTCACTAGCACGATATCACTCACTTTCCATGCTCGTTATGTATATACTATTACATAATGCTCATAGTTTGATAATTTTATTTTTTACACTTTTAATTTAAACTATTTTGTTTTGTTAAAATTATTGGCAATTGTAAAGCTTTTGAAATAATTACATAAAGCAATTTTGGTTAAAAGAAAAGGTTACACAAAAAGTAGCTGTCTGTCTAGGTAGTACCTGTATCTAACAAAATGATTGCGTCGGTTGTAACTGTTTCTTTATAACATAAAAAATTACCTTAAATTAAAAAAAAATCTTTTTCATAATTTTGACACTTATGTAACCTTTGTAATAATATAACTATAATTTATTTGAGCATATTTATTATTTGAAAGTTGAGCGTTTTTAGATGTAGTAAAGTTTTCTAGCTGTTCTTAATGTCTGTAACAACAAGTTCTAACTATATTTTTGTTTTCAAACTTTTTGTTCAGACAGTTATTGTATTTTAGAATTTTTGTTAAAGTATTTGAAAAAATCTCATGTAGCAGCTGCGTTTAACAAACTGTTGCTAGATACACAAGTTTTATACCAAAAATGTTATTTCTAAAACATCGATTTTTGGAATAGTAACATTTATCTGCGACTATTAAATACTCCTCTATAACTCTTATGTAGCTCTGATGTATCATAAATTGACAGTTATACCCAAATTTATGTCATAAACGTCTTTTCATAGCCCACGAAAATTTTTATTCCCACGGAATATAATGAAACGTCAAGCAACGATATCATGAGTACTTAATAAACTAAGCACTTGTAAAATAAAATGTTTTTACTAGAAATCAAAAAATGTACTTTTTATTAAAAATTCAGTATTAATAGACAATAAATTGTATTTTTTAATAAATTATTATTATTATTATTATTAAAGCTGACTTAATTTGGTTTGATACAAAATCTTATATATACTGTTCTACAACTGACGTTAACTTCCAGTCTCCTAGTTGTTTGTTTTAAAACAACGTCGCCGACCATTTGCCTGATGCATTTCTCATTTCTGCCAAGAAGAAACGGCAAAAATTCATATTTATCGGATGTAAAGCAACATAATTTTTAGACATTTGATTTCTTCTGATTTTAGTATCTCAAATAATAATCGGTAATGAGGATTGTAGATCATAAATATCATTGACTTTTAACTGAAGAAGCTCTTATTTGCGACATGCTCTAGCTATCTCAAATATTAAAGCTACCTGTTTTTAAAAATTGTTAGATCTTTTTAAATAACAATAAATTAATTTACCTTGTTTATTAAATATATACTCCATTGATACGACCACTAACGAGTGGACGTAAAAGTTGGGGTTGGACTGTCGCGGATAACTTTGCAGTGGAGACGGCGTGAGCGATCTGAATGAGCAATGAATATAACTGGGCGCCAAGAGATTGAGTACCCGTTCCAAACCCTTCCAAAACGTTGCGGTTTTTGACACACCTCCAACCCCTAAAAGGGTGCCACACAAATATACTGTTATAGGCAGGACAAAATAAAAGAAAACAACGGTAACAGACACATTCTTATAATAAAACATTCAAATGTAAATAATAAATGAACATAATAGCAAATTTGCCACATTTAGGTGAAGATCCACCCGAGCGGGGTCACGAGTCGCGTACGATTTTATAATTTAATGACAAAAAAATAATCTAAAGCGACAACCGTAGCTTACGTAAGCAGCGATAGCGCGAATTGCGTAACAGATCAAATGTAGCGACGCGCCACTAACGCGCGAATGCAACATTCGCCCGACCGGAAAGCAAATTGCAGTTAAAAAAAAAATAAACAAAAGAACTGATATAAATTGAATGGAATACTACATGCCATATGCGCAACTACTTAATAACTAAACTTTACAATGTGCTTTAGAATAAAATTAATAAAAGCAGTCGAATAGCATAATGTTACAACTGATAATGCAAAAAAAATTACTTAATTCAGTAACAAACGATAATAAGGCGGTGGCGTCTGATTAATTTTCGAAATCCTCTTTCGTAAATAAAAATAGGAAAATGCCTGACCTTAAAGTAGATTTTCATAAAATTTCCGTTGATAAAATTACCATATGGCGGCTGATTAATACGTCAAATAGCAGTATTAAGGACGACATTTTATGCCCTGGGAAAGGACCCTAAAAGTATAAATTTATGACGATTTACGTTGTAACATAATTAAAGCGTTCTGTGACCTACCTTGAGAGGGTACGTTGTACAACCCAAAAATACGATAAAAAGAAGCCACGTAGATGCGACACAGTGATCCTCAATTAAATGAGTTTTTCTTACTCTAAATCTCAATTTCCACACAATTAGTAAGAAATAATTGTACAATGATCCGTAAATCCTGAATAATTCAGAAAGCTTTAATTCAATTCAATTTGCCCTAAAAGATGAACCATGTACATGTCAACACCACTTTTTGGCTAATAAATGCTCACGTAAAAAAAAGAAGAATGTTTCAAAAAAACTCGGGTTAAAAGGTCTCAAAAACCGCCAAAAGTAAATCAGTGCCGTAATTAAATGTGGTACAAAAGTATCGAAAAATAAATCGGAAATAGCAAGTTACCAAAGGTTTTAAATTAGAGGTAATTACTAAACAGCACTGGGATATAAAAAAAGAAACAACATAATAACATAATTTACAAAATTTTCCAAGAAAATGCCTTGTGAAAAATGTCGTCGATGCGCACGACTCTGGCAAATCAAATTTACCAATGGTTGATTACGAAAGACGCCGAATTTAATTCGGTTTAGACTCGAAATCTAAATGAAAAATAAAAATGGCGTATTTACAATTGCAAAACAATATAACTAATTTCGAAAACAGAACAAAATCTTAACGAAAAACATCTAGGCTAATGGAAAATTAACATTAACAATTTACGATATGTACATCAACAAATTTTATGTAGGTAAGTGTAAGGATAAGGTCAATGCCATAAATATAAAGATAAACAAGTTTTCTTATAAATTTTAGGTTCAAAACACAAAATTAAGCATACCTTTTGAACTTGAATCCATATGATTTTCTCTTTAACAGCTCGAATAAGCTTAAGCAACTGCTTATATCTATGTTGTGGTTGGCTTTGATAGTAGCCTTAAGCATTGAATAATAAGACCGCCTCGAATAGGGTTTTCTTTCTTTGATAAATACTAAAAATATGCCTGAAATTCTTTTTCAATAACAATTTTCAACAGAATCCTTATGTATGTTGCACCATTTAAGATATTCATTATATGTTTTTTCTTGTGATTTTTGGAAACTTAGCTACTATTTCTTGCTTTTTCTGCAGCGTCATCAACTTCGTTCATTTTTCAAATTTTAAAGAACGCACAATAACCAGACACAAAATGAAACTTAGATTCTAGACAATATAGATAGAAGTCTTTCAGGATGTCGTGAACTGTGGCGTTGTAATCAGTTTATGTAAAAATGTTGCTATTCTATGTCTTACAACCATTCGGCAAAATGTGTTTATCACTACTTATTTTTGTTTATTATATAAATATCTGATTCTTTTTAAATTATTAAATTTTTTTGTTAACGTGTTTGTCTTTTAAATGAGCTAATGTTTTAAAGATTTACTTAGACTTGTTAAATTTTCTATTTTTAGTGTATTAATTTCGATTTTCAACTCAAGGTCACAGTTCACGACAAAATGAAACGCCCACTGATGTCTATAATAATATAGATAGCTGATACTGTAGTATAACATTGACACTTTTAGAGAAATTATCAGCGCCACTTATTACTGAGACAGGAACTAAAATGTAGCGCTAACCATACTTTTTTGTGACAGTTTAATTGTCAGTGCAATTGTCATAAAAATTAATGTTAATACTTTTGTAAGATATTTTTTAAATAGATTAGTATGTTTAGAAAATTGAATCAGTAGTAGCTTGTGCTTTGGATTCTTATTTCAATATGTATATTATGTTCTTTAATTTTCTTGATTTCTTGCGTTCGATGATTAAATCTAGAAGTGTGTTAAGCATGTGTGATTAATTCTTTAGCGAGTTAGAATGACTGTTTAACTGTGTTGTTTTTGTATAATCTTATTAAAACTAAATAAAGTTTGATTAAAGTCATTACATTTCACAAAGCTTTATACAGTTTTATGCAATTCCGTAAATTGTTATGCAATATCAACAAAATGAATGATTATAACATTTTTTTGGTTTGAAAAATAGTGGTACTGTTGTCAAGTAAAATTCGCTTATAAAATCTTAAGCTTTCGCGGTTGTTATGTTTAAAATTATAAGCGACTTTCGGCTTAGACCGCGTCGTAGTAAAACACCCAGACTTAGGCTTGGTCATAGTCTCTTCTTGAGAGCCAAAACAAGAAGTAGAACTTAGCCTTTGCCGTATTGTCGTTCGTGAACCCAAACAAACTGACGTTTTGCAAGACATTGCAGCTTGCATCTTCAGAGTGGTAAATGTCACTGAAAGAAAAAGTGGAAATGACGATATTTATACCAATAGCGATTAGCGTGATTAACGAACCTTATCGTTCTGTTACCGCTTGACTGACTTCGTTATTACACGGAGTAAGTGTTTGTGTCCTTTCCAAGAAGGTCGATCTTTGTTTTAGAGGATATAATACTGGTAGCCAAGATTTGCTGAGTCTTAAACCGTCTTCTCGGTTCAAATTACAAGGATGTTTTTCTATTTCCACAGCTTTGCGGATTAGTCTGGAAAAGTAGAAAGGAGTTCTAGCCAACACTTTAGTTTGGTCAAAGTTCAGCGTGTGTCCTTCGTTCCACACGTGTTCTGCCACTGCTGATTTAGTAACTCTGTGGTGTTTGCAGTCAGCCATATGTTCTTTTACTCTAACTTCAACAGAACGTCCCGTCTGTCCTATGTAACTTGATCCACAGGAACAAGGAATTTTGTAAACTCCGGCATGTTTTAGAGCCCCTTGTTTGTCTTTAGCAAATGTAAACCAGGTGTTCAGGGTATCCTTAGTCGTAAAGACAGTTTTAATATTATGTTTCTTTAGCACCCTGCTTATTTTGTCTGTTGAACCCATACAGTATGGTAAATAAGCGGTGCTAGTAAGAGTTGGTAAGTCTTCTTTGACTTTTGGATTTATTGCTCTTTTCCATGCGTTTTGGATCTCTTTGAACCCGTATCCATTTTGTTGTAGGGACTCCAACAATGTTTCCTTTTCCTTTTGTAGATAAAGGAAACGCTACAGTCGTTATGAACATACAAGATTACAACGACAAAATGACGAACTTACTCTCAGAAGATTGCTACATACGTCTACAGAGAAACCCTTTAAACTCCTTGTGCACTAAGGTAAACTCCGCTATCAAAAACTCCACTACTATCGATATCAACATGAAACAGACTTTGATTGTCAAAAATCCGGTTATGCCACGAATCTACCGTCAAAGAAGGAGTCCCCCTTTGACCGATAGTGAGCACCATCAATTCACCAACCCAATCGTTAGCACGTTATTTAGCTGCAAAACCAGAGGTGGGTAAAATGGTTTTCAAAAAGCATTTAAGATGGAAAATATAAGATAGGTTAGCTCAACATATTTAAAATACAAAATAGAAATAGAATTGACCGTTGTTATTTAAAATTCAAAATGAAAAATAGGTACATATTTCAAATAAGTTTTTAAATGAAAAATGCTTTTCACATACATTATTTATTTATGTTTAAAACATGCATTTGCTTTGATTAACAATAATTTTTCAAAACTATCATCACTCATTGCCTCCGTTTTGGTTGCATAATCATCCCAGCATAGGAAAACAATGTATCGTATTTTCTGAACAATAGATTTTAAAAAAATTTCAATTTTTTGGTTAATTATCTTAAGTTCACAAATCACGTTGAACAAGTTTTAAGTAAATATAGATATAAACCGCGGTTTCTAAAGCGTTTCCTGACTTGCGCACAGAAAAAAAAACATCTTAAAACTTGGTCGTTAGTCATCGGTGTCACAATACATACACTAGTAGCTAATTATTATATTATGTTATTATACAACAGATGTTCGTTCAATACTATAATCGATAAATATATTTCAAATAGAAAATACCTTGGTCTTCTATTTCAAATAATAAATATAAAATATTTTTAGAAGAAAGTATTTCAAATATAAAATACAAAATGCTATTTTCTATTTTAAATAAGCATTTCAAATAGATTTATTTGAAATATTTACCCACCACTGTGCAAAACTCTTGCCGTTGACAGGAAATACAGAAACTCACATCAAAGATACTACAGACTTTGTAGAGAAAATTAAGAACTTGCGTATAACAAAAGAAGATATTTTAGTCAGCTTTGACGTGGTATCTCTTTTTACTAAAGTCCCGGTCGACGAAGTGTTGTTTTTGCTCAAGGAGAGAATTACTGAAGAAGAAGTTCTGCTCATCGAACTCTGCCTCAAAAACACTTATTTCAGTTATAACGACAACTTGTTTAAACAAGTAGAAGGAGCGGCCATGGGTTCACCGCTCTCTCCAGTTATAGCCAATATTTACATGGAATATTTTGAAACTGAAATTATGAAAAACGTTGAGTTAAAACCAAAAACTTGGTTCAGATATGTTGATGATACGTTTGTTGTATGGCCTCATGGCAAAGATAAACTAAACCAGTTCTTTCAACATCTAAACTCTGCACATAACAGCATTAAGTTTACTATGGAGTTAGAACATTACAGCAGTCTAGCCTTTCTTGATGTACTAGTGATAAAGAAAAATAACGGAAAATTGGGGCATTCCGTTTATAGAAAGAAAACGCACACGAATAGATGCTTAAACGCCGAATCTCACCACCATCCAGTACAGAAGAATACTGTTTTGCATACTTTAGCCAAAAGAGCTATACGTGTGTCAGATAACGAAAATCTACAAAAGGAAAAGGAAACATTGTTGGAGTCCCTACAACAAAATGGATACGGGTTCAAAGAGATCCAAAACGCATGGAAAAAAGTAATAAATCCAAAAGTCAAAGAAGACTTATCACCTCCTACTAGCACCGCTTATTTATACTGTATGGGTTCAACAGACAAAATAAGCAGGGTGCTAAAGAAACATAATATTAAAACTGTCTTTACGACTAAGGATACCCTGAACACCTGGTTTACATCTGCTAAAGACAAACAAGGGGCTCTAAAACATGCCGGAGTTTATAAAATTCCTTGTTCCTGTGGATCAAGTTATATAGGACAGACGGGACGTTCTGTTGAAGTTAGAGTAAAAGAACATATGGCTGACTGCAAACACCACAGAGTTACTAAATCAGCAGTGGCAGAACACGTGTGGAACCAAGGACACACGCTGAACTGTGACCAAACTAAAGTATTGGCTAGAACTCCTTTCTACTTTCCCAGACTAATCCGCGAAGCTGTGGAAATAGAAAAACATCCTTGTAATTTAAACCGAGAAGACGGTTTAAGACTTAGCAAATCTTGGCTACCAGTATTATATCCTCTAAGACAAAGATCGACCTTCTTGGAAAGGACACAAACACTTACTCCGTGTGATAACGAAGTCAGTCAAGCGGTAACAGAACGATAAGGTTCGTTAATCACGCTAATCGCTATTGGTATAAATATCGTCATTTCCACTTTTTCTTTCAGTGATATTTACCACTCTGAAGATGCAAGCTGCAATGTCTTGCGAAACGTCAGTTTGTTTAGGTTCACGAACGACAATACGGCAAAGGCCAAGTTCTACTTCTTGTTTTGGCCCTCAAGAAGAAACTATGACCAAGCCTAAGTCTGGGTGTTTTACTACGACGCGGTCTAAGCCGAAAGTCGCTTATAATTTTAAAATTCGCTTAATTTAGTTTTAATGTTAGTATTGTGTGGCGCTGCCTTCCACGCCGTCTAATTCCATATTTGAATTTTTTTCTCATAAGTATCAGCTATCCATATTATTATAGAGAGCAGTGGAAACGCCTCTACCACTGTTTACTTGCTACCATAGTAACGTTTGTGTCAAAAATTCAATTTAATTGAGGATTATTTTTAAATTAAAAATTTGTATCCACTTTTTTAAACTTTAATGTGATGTTTTTGGTTCTAACCCAATTCTTAATAATACCCCAATTTTTTCTATAATTCTGGGTGACAAGGTGGACATACATTATGTCCATGTTTAGCAAATAATGCATCACCGGAGTAATGCTTATTGATCGACTTATTTATTAGTATTAAATTATACAGTTCTGCTTTTGTACATTTTCTTCGTACATAATACCACGGTTAGTTAGCCACCATTTCATGTGTGCTTTTTTATTATTAGAATTTGGAATTTTAACTGCCAAAACATTATAGTAACTGGCATTATCTATAACCACTACAGAATTTTTCGGAAAATTGGGAATTAATTGATGTTCCAACCAACAATTATGTTAAAATTTATTTTGTCATGGTAGCTTCCACTTTTTTGACCAAATTTAAATATCAATACCACATTGTTAACGAATCTCTTATTACTACCAGCATGTATGATAATTAACAGTTAGATATTGGGTATTTCCGTCCTTGATTTGATTTATCACTTCATTGTTAAGATGTATGGGAACCGTGAACGTAAGTTTCATCCGTATAAATGACGGGACGTCCTTCTTTAAGATACTCATTTATTGCTCGTATGTAGGATACCTGTAAATTTTGCACATAATGACGTTGCATCATTATAAGACGATTATCAATGGTTTTTTACCATCTAAAAAAGTAAAAAACTTTAAATTCAAGTTCAAGAATTACAATTCTTTTACAAAACATAATATAATAAAAAAGTAGAACATCGAGTAAATTAAAAAATGTAATTATTGTACCTCAATCCTTTTTTTTTAAGATTTATCTTCATGAAGTTTCATCCTTGATTTTATCGTAAATAGCCTTCAAAGTAGGCGTTCGTTCATCAGTAAGATGGAAATAGTAAACAATTCTTCCAATAATTTGTTCAGTACAATTGTCTACGTTTGATTTAGGAGATGCTTTATGAAATTCTTTTCTTGGTGATTTAAATGTAGTTTGTTCGCCAGTTTCAATTACCTTGCCTTCTCTCATAATGCGTATTCGTGAAACTCCTGTTGCTTGAACAATTGTATCAATAAGATTACAAAATAAAAGTAAATTGTTGAATGTATGTAATGCATAACCTAACAATTACTTTTTTCAGTTCTTTCTTTAAAATACGAATAAACATTCGATACTATTGTCCTGGATTCGTTAGGATACGTTCTCCTTTTTGTAGCCAAAGATGCAGCAGCACTAATTTTGCGTTCATCAGAAATGCTGTAATCGAACTTAAAACGTAATAAAATCAATAAAAAAAATATTTTACTTACTTGTAACTCAAAAATACAGACAGCGGAATGAAAAAAAAGGAATCAAAACAATTAAAATGGAGATTATTGGTTAACGTTTTTAGTTCGATCTATAAATCGTTTCATTGCACGTACAAATAACTAATAACACATTTTTACTAAGATAAGAATGTCTTCCGGGTTTGGATCGTGTCATTGTTGTTGTAACCGAAGTTGCCAACGTTTCGCCCACTTTCGTAAGGGGCCTTCGCTATTACATTAATAACGCATTTGCTCTGAAAGCACATATTTTGACAGCGCTATCTCTATTGAACGCGTCTATTGACTTGTTCAAGTATTTTTTAAATAGTGTGTCACCGTGTATTTTTAATCTAGTAGCATTATCTACACACAGTTGTATTTAACTTTTACACTCCAATAAAATTTAAACTGTTTCATAACATATCCCATTGTTGATATCTTCTAATAAGATAATTTACTTTCAATATTATTGTTAAAAGTATAATGTCCCGTTTTGTTAAAAGTTTAAAAAGCTTTTTAAATAGAATTAAACAGTTATTATAGAATCTGTTGTAATCTAGCACCTGTAAAGTTTACGTTAATTAAAATTATTAAAATTACTTAATTAAAAAAAAAATTAATTTAACATTATTCTGTTAGGTACTCATCTAATTTTAAATAAAATGCAAAGTTAATATAAATGCATTTTTAATAAATTTTAGTAGGAAATCTCTATATGCATAATTATTAAAATGTTTCAGAACACACTAAACGTTGTTCATATTTTTAATATAAATGATATTAATGAACGGTTTGTGTAAAACAAATATTATAGTTATACATCACAGTTTTTAAAGCAGATTAATTAAACGAATTTAACAATATGTATTATTTAGAAAGACATTTACCTGCCAAGCTGCGTTTAAATAACCGTTTTTGGAACATTGCGAAATTACATTAATGGAATGAATTCTACACAAACTGTCACAGACGATTAGTTGACATAACTGTTACATAAGCTCACTATTTCACAATTTAACCGTTACAAGTAAAATTACAATAACTAAGTTGATTGTACTTATCAGCGTACTTCTCTGAATTAATTTTAAAGTACCTGCAAATTGAAAATCCGGCTTGTCAATAGTATAAAATATTTTCAATACGTATAGATAAAGTGGAAATTTAAAAAGTTCACCACTCGAAAACTATATCTATTCGTAAAAGCTCCTTGATGTTTTTGTGTTCGAAAACTTTTTATTACATTTTGTTCTGTCGGAATTTCGTCTATTCGTATTTGGAGAAAAACCTTCAGTTTGTTAAATATTTTCAGTTGAATTATTTTAGGCGCGACACGTTTTTTAGCTTTATTTACTGCGTTAGCGTTGACTAAAATATTTACTATTAATTTATATTCAAATAAAACTGCAACGATAATAAATAATTAGAAATTAACCAAGTTTGGTTTATTTAATTGTTGTTATAACTAGTAAATTTGTTACAATGGACTTTTTAACTTTAAAACCAATGTTATTTTACTAAATTAATTCTCCTTTTTGATTTTGATAGGTATTATTGTTGTAAAATATTTAATATTCTTATGTAAACAATGTTTTTCTAGTTTAATGTGTATTTCTTTGTTTAAATGCTTAAAAACTTCAGCGGCTTTAAGCAACGGAAAGATTTACTACAATAAAGCATTATGACGTTTACTACGTATTCATAATAAACTTGGTATAACACAAATTGAAACATATTATTTAATTACATACCGCTAAACATTTCTATCTAATTATTGCATTTATTCTGTATTTTTCTTACTTTTCTTTAAATTGTTTTAAGACGGTAAACGTCAAATCTCATTTCGGTGCTAAGAATGAAATTATTTAAGGGTGAATTAATACAATTGTCGTAGATATTACAAAAATGTTTTATTTTTTGTACAAAATAACTTGAAAATATGCCAGCTTTTAAAAAAAAAATATTTCTCTAATTTTCTCTTTTGGAGATGTTTCGGTACGTGTTTTTATAATATTAATTATACATTCACCGTTTTTGTAAATTAGCTTGTTTTAACAGCCTTTTAAAGTTTGTTCTAACTTATTTTATACATGTTTGAGCAGTATAAAGAAAAAAATGTGTTATTTATTATTATCTCTAAAATATCAACATAATAATTTATCACTTAAAAAGATTTTATTAGATTTAAAACAAAAATTCTTTATGAATGAAAAAGAATTTTAAACTGCGATCATAACAGAGGAAGTAAATATTGTTATATATTTTTTATGTTTCCGACCAGTGTATCTGTAAACGAAATCGCTGTATGGAATTATATATGAGGAGTATCCGAGAATGCGAGATACACATTCATTTAAAACATTTCTCTACATTTCCCATACGCTCCTCGTTCTCGTGAATTTACTTCTGCTTTTACAAATCGTAGAGCTGTTCACATTAATTTTGTTTATACTCGGTTCAATAAAGAATCAACAGATTTATAAAGAGTGTAACTACTACCAACGTCGTAGTAAGATATGCAATCAACTTGAATAAAGCTATTAATTAAATATATAAGAGATTTTTCTTAAACTTGTCGGCAAATCCAATAATCCATTTATTTTAACTACCGCTTCTAATACGGACGTTAATGATTTAATATAAAGTTATTTCAGTGCTCAAATTAATTTATTAGCAGTTAAGCCAATAAGATTAAATTAAACGCAATAATTATTTAATCATAATTATACAGTTTTGTTTAGAGATAAAATACACAATATTGAAAATTGAAATTTCTTTTGTTAGTTTTTGTATTAGACTTGATACTGCGTGCGATGTATGTGGTAAGTTATATTAATTAAAGTTTGTCTTAAATAAAATTGGGAACATTAATCATTTTTTTGCGCAGCTAATGTAGTACGAACATTTTCATTAGCCATGTAACGTAATTAAAAGAACACGTATTAAAAGGCACACGTTTTATGATTATAGTAAACCGCATTGCAAAGAAAGTATTAAATGAAACAAAAATTGCATTAGTTTATTTTTATTTCCATAGAAGATTACTTATGAATAGGTTGTAACTTAAAATCCTGCAGCTTGCATCATAATTCTAAGATATTTAAAAATTAAATACATACCTATGAATAATTCGGTTATTATGATTTTTAATAATAAGTTTTTTTGTGACAGAAACATGTTGTTTATCGAAACAAATTTGATACATGTGCTTATCTTATCTACTAAAACTAAATATAGGATATGATTTAAAAAAAAAAATGTGGCGATTTAGGTGAAAAGATGTTTGAACTAATCTATTTACAAATTATCTAAGAATGTACTTTTACCGCAAATATATTTCTTCTGTAGAGTACTTATTTTTTTAAGGAAACAATAGCACTATAGAAAAATGAAGTAAAGAAACTGAAACGTATAACTAATCGTACGCTACAGTAGTCTAATCGTGACGCAAGAAGAGAAATTTTACATAAACGCGTTCTTGATGCATAAACTTTCTCTTTATTTGCCAATTTTTATAGTACACTTTAGCAAACCTTGTTAAAGTAATTATTTATACTCGTAATTTATTTAATAATTGTTCAAAAATATTATATTAGCATACATTTTATTTTAAAAATTTACGTAGTAAACGTAAACATTTTTGCTAGCATCATTTTAGAAAATTTTTTTCTTATCAATTTTTTTATTTCTTTCATTTATACTTTTTATTAGGATAATGAATACATAAATTTTAGTTTGTATATATTTATTTGTATTTTGTTTATAATTTATTTTTGTTTATTGGTTTCGTAAAAAATGTAGGATTAATTGATTGTAATGTGTTCATTGTACACATTTAGCAAAACCAAATGATTATATATACAATCTAAAAGATTTATTTTTAACATGAATGATTTATGTTTCTTTAATATGTATCATTTTTCATAAAAATTAAGTTTTTGTTGTTCTGATTATGTTAGCATAATTTGTCTGTACAAATATACTATTTATTACACAGTAAAAAATAATTTACACTATACTACACCAAATAACACCACAGCTGTGTCTATATATCTATACGTTCGTTTCTGCGTTAACTTCACTCCATGTGAACAGAGTAAACTTTAGTGGTATACCATTTTTTCAAAACTATGGTGTAGTTTTAATATCATATGATGTTATTTTCATCAAAATGATAACAACTATTCACTCTACCTGGGTGAATATTTACTAAAAATTGTTAATTTTAATTCTGTGGCTTTGTAATTTTACACCGCCATTGTATACTGGTCAATATGGAGTAGTGTAATTTTCAACAAAATCGTGTATTCTTTCACTGTATGTTGGTGATTCACTAACGTGTGTAAAATTTCATCTCATTAGTGTAAATCCTTTATTGCGTATTGAGGGTATTGACTACAATTATAGTAGATGACAACTCCGCAGTTGTGTATGTTTACACACTGCTTATAAATAACACAAAAGTTACAAGCCGATACAAAAGCAAAATGGCATAGTAAACAAACAGTAATTGCGGCTGTGTAAAAAATGCTCCAATTTGACGTAGTTATTATATTTATTATAGTAGAGTGACAAAATTCTTTTGTAGACAATGTAAAATAATTTAAAATATTGTTGTTAATTAGTTTTTTTGGTAATAATTGTTATTTATTTCATCTTGTAATTTTAATAAACAATTATTATAGTACCAATTCAATTATATTGTTATTTTTTTAAAGGACACTTTATTAACGTTGTTTTGTATTTGTCTGTTTAATTTGCTATTTTAATAATAACATAATTAACATATATTTACTAATTTATTAAATATTTTATATTTTGTAGTAATATTAAATATCATTATGTATAAACTAAATTGTAATCAACAATTGTAATTAAACTATTCAAATTAGAAAAACATTTGTTACGCTGGTTTTTGTGTACCAAAAAGAGATAAGCGACGGCTTACTCGGTTGTTCCAGGAGATAGAGTCGCATGCTTCGTGATAATTATAAACCAAATCTAAAAAGGCGGCAAAACGATAAAAAATTAAATTAGGGAGACACCGTTTAAATCTACGCTCAGCTGAAAAAGAACAAATAACTCGACCGAAGTGATAACACAGAATATATATTTATTTTATTAGAAATTAGTTAAAGAGGACGAGGAAAGTACATAAATATAATTATATCAATTTTCCAAACACTAGCACATGAGTTGATGTCACAGGGCAAGTATAACTTACGCCTTTGACTGGGCAACCTGTCGTACAGCAAAGTGACCTAGTCGATCTAATTTTTACATTTAAAGAAGGAGTGACTTTACATTCTTAAATTAAATTACGAAAACCGAAGATCTAGAGAATCAAAGCGCACCAGATAGTAATATGACACAACAAAAAGATTTTAACATTAATTGAGATTACAACCTGGTATGTACGTATGGGCGACTGATCACCAAACTATTAAGAATTAAAATAAAAATGTAATGCTTACAGTTATGTTTTATCCAGTAGGGGATTAGCTAATTTCGTACCAGTATCACTTAAAATTCAATTGAAATCTAACACAAAAGAAAACGTACATACGGGGTTATCACAAGTAATTCCTGTATTTAGCTGATACAATTACTCAAAATAAGCGAGTGCGCAGAACTTTCCTAAAATTAACTTTGTAGTTTGGGTAATTGTTGCCTTCAATATGATTATATTCAACCCCTTAAACTTCAGCGACGTGACATTGTAACGACCATGGTAGCTCAAAATCTTAGCGTTGGATTTAAAGCGTTATAATTTTGAACACAATTAACATAAATTTATACTATAAATTAAAAATGTATTGTATTGTATAACGAATAACTTATTTATAATAAAATTATTAATTGTGGGCTTCTGTTGAATCTAACTTTAAAAAAACCAGTAATTTTCCTAAAAGAAAAATCAGTTGTGAACGACGTTACGGACGGTGCAAAAAATTAAGTTTATTAACGTATGCACTAAATAAATACGGAAGTTACAGGTTTAGAGAAGTGTTGAAAAATACTTAAGGTATATTAATAAACGTTAATGATTTCAGTATAATTAATTAAGGTTTTCAGGTAATGCACGTGTACTGTTTGTTACGCTCTGAGCAAATTTTCCTAAATCCGGTACTGTTTCATTTATTTAAGTTAGACGTGTGGGAATTTGCTGTTGTTGTTAATCTCACGCCTTATTTCGTTACATTTTAAAGTTGATAATTTGTAATTTATGATTAATTAAGAGCGTATTATCTTCGCTTAATACGTGATTAAATGCTGCTTTTCTACAAGTCCTTATAAATATTTTTGTTTAAAATATCATTTACTCGAGCGTTCTCACGAGTTTGCTGACGAATTTATTTTGTTATCTTCTGAGGTCATTATAACCTTAGGTACTTCGTTTCCTTCTTTAATCAGTTCCTGACAAACTCTTATTGAGATCACATCAAAAATTTACTGTACCTTGGAAGTACTAACGTTTACTTAAACATGGTTATTTTACCGGATATTACGTTGAAACCTTCCTAACTTTTAGTATATCTACGGAACCTGTTTCTTTCCTAAAATTACTAAAAATCGTATATTTACGGCTATAAGTTACTTTAAATTTTAAAAGTGTACTTAGTTTTCTTAACGCTGGATTATCATACCCAGGTAAAGTACTTAGTTTTTGTTTTATTTAGTTAATCTAACTTCGCTTCTCTCCCTTCCTCTTTATAGCGGTTTTTCTTCCGACGAAATTGTTCTAATTCATATGAACGTTTTCTCCAACGGATTGTTTACTCTAAGTGTGAAAGTTCCTTCAACTACCAAAATACTCCGTTTATCTGTAAACTCTACTAACGCTACGCTGAGAAGTCAACTTCAACTGCACCAACTGACGCTAAGTGAAAAAAAAAACAACCGTTAACCTTCGTTTTATTGTGAATCAATTCATATTTGTGCAAATCTCAAAGATTTGATTTTCTACATTGAACTTTTAATCAAAATCCTACTTGCTTAATCAACTTTAGAAATTCAAGAACTTTTCCTTATACTTTAAAATTTTACAATTTTTTTTTGCTATTTAAAATTCTCTTTTGTTATTTAAACTTTGGCTTAATTTACTTAATTTAATTTCTCTTTGTTTCTATAAGAAGTTGTTATCTGATTTACCTTGAAATTTGTTGACTTATAACGTAATTGTAACTGACCTATTAACCTACATAAATTTGGTCGCGCATCTCCTGATCTACGAGATAGTAAACTTGAACCTAACTCTAATTCTCGGCTGTTATTTGCCGACGGCCAATTGTTTGTTTTAAATATTTTATTTAAGGAAACTTTGACTAGAAATACCGTGCACGGAGTTCCATCAGCGAGGTAATAAGGTAAGATTTTTTTTGTATTTCAAATTTGAAATTACTGTATTGTCGAATAACGAACGCTGCCCTAAATTAAATTTTTTTGTTGTTGTTTGTTTTGCGAACCTTATAATGTTTTTTTATTCAGTACAACATCCAAACATTATAATGTTTCTTGTCACTTCTATTACGGTTTACACGCCTTCGGCCTAGGCAACTTTGTATACTTCAATATTAAGAGTATTTATGAGTCGTGCGCAAATTCAAAATTCACATGTCTTTAAATAAATATCTAATAAAAATGACATTCTGTCGCGGGTACTCGTTCAGTACAAACGGTGCCGAATATCAATAGATGTAAATTATCGCCTTTGGCGGATTAGATTATTAGCATTTGCTCTCTATTATTTTATCTGAAGCCAGTTGACCACTGGTAATCAGTTTTTTTTTATCAAACGCACAGCTCATAAATACCTCTTGCAGGCTTCACCCCTATCGTTTTTGCCATCATATCAGCCTCTAGTCAAGATAGAAAGACTGGCACGATTAGACACCTTGGCCGAAGTTAAGTGTGAGCAGTAGTGGAAGCTAAGCCGCTGCCAGTGGACGCCACCCACGCAAATAGCCAAGTAACGCGCTGCTACTTCAGCACACTATTGATTAATGCATTTATACTTAATACGAGAATAGGTAAATCAGTTTATAATAATAATATATGTGAAATCTAACAATTGATAAGGAGACAATACAATTAAGTTTCATACATTTTTTTTATTGTTAATTTTTTCAATTATATCTTTGTAAAGTGTGGAGAAGTCCTTTTATTGTTATTTCTTTTTATATCTAACAAAGTCAATGAATATCTTCCGTTCCAGTTCGGACATAACTGGATGGCGCCCAACGGTAATTAGGGTGATTGAGTTAGACATCCATACTTTGATGTAAAAAGAACCACGACAGCCTATACGACGTATTTTTGTAATATTTGAAATCCATTATCGATTGTTTTACTCAACTTCACGCATATTTTGTTTGCATAATTCAAAATTGAATATTTTATTGATTATTTTGTAAATTGCTATTTATTCTAAATTCATTATATTTACATCAAATTTACTGATTGCTATTTATTGCTTAACCTTCCCCGTTTTTTTTCTTTCAGCAACTCTTCGCTACTACTAGATCCCTGTTAAACTTTTACAATTTACTTAACAGGACCGTAACTAAACAAATTGTGTGGCGCCCATTTCTAACAATTTCTAATCACTATTTGACTAATTTTATCTACCACGACATCTTTGATTTAAATATTCCCCTCACAATTTCTAAACCACCCCATTTTGCCTACAAGAACCGAGCTACTGCGGCCATCGCTCCATTTAAATTTAGTTACCCATAATTCTTACCGTAACATGTTATCAAGTAAACTGGGTTTAATTTCTAATTTGCGGAAGGTTGACCACTGGTTAATAACAAAGCTTCACACAAGTGAAACACGGCAGAATTTAATTTCGTTATTAATACCGTACGGGTTATTGCGGATTAATTCTAATGGCAAACGCAAGCTTCCGGTACGTTAAGTTCAGGTGAGTATTTTAGAAATGATCTATGACTGGGTTATTGATTTTATAATTTAGTTCAAAACCAAAGCGTAGCGATGCTGCACGTATTAAAAGATTATAAGCTAAACTGGCTTGAGTGATCTTTTAATGCGCCAACTTCAACTACGTTAAGGGTTGAAAACGTGTATGTGCAGGTAACGGTAGATTTGGTTCACGGTCAACAAATTTTACGCCAACCTATTGCGAGTGACTTGTTAATTTGCTTACGGACTGAGGTTCAGTGGTAGTAAACAGCACTCTATAAAGCGGAAACTTGTGGTCAACACTGAGAGAAGACGTTTTGACGTAACAAGGGATTCTTATACACGACAGAAGATTAAATGCAAAAACCGTGAAAGTAGCAGGATTCAAAAGCCGGTCTTTGGTATTCAGTCGGAGTTAAAAATGTCAGGGTATTAAAGCAGGTCTTGGTTAGTCGGCTTACACAAATTTACGTTAACAGGGTCGGTTCGAGAAAGAGTTAGCCAGGTACAAAAGCAAAATATAAATCGGGTAAACAGAGGTATCAGGTAAACGGTTGTACCAGGACAGATAAGAAACACAGGTGGAGGTATGGAAACCCGCTATACGCAATTATAAAAAAAACAATTTAAACGCCAATACAAAAAAATTTAACGTCTCACCTAAAAATAGACTTTCGCTTTCGACCCCATTTTTACGTAGACAACGCTAAACGGAAGATTGTGTTGCATAAACGTTACCCGAAAAAATGAAACTCGTGCTTTTAAATTTGACAGTCAACTACGAAAAGTAGGCGTGTCAAAGATAAATCTTATACTAAAAAATTTTTAATATACCACACTTTTAATATAATAAATGCAACTAAATAAAAAGTTGTTTAAACAACATTAAAGTAAAAATATATTTGCTAATAATTATTTGAAAAAAAATTACAATCGAAATAGGATATAATAATATAGTACATTAAAAAACCATATTCTATTTCTTTTAATTATTTTTAAGTTGTGTTTAAATAAATTTAATTTAAAAATTGTTTTTTGTGTCGCAATTTATAATATTATTGCTTTAAAATAAAAATATGCGTTTACTTATAAACATAAAATAAGTAAATTTTAAAGTCTTCAAACTAAAATCAATACATGTAATTAAAAAAAAAATTAAACACATATATACGAAGCAATAATGAAATATATTGTTAAAAGAAAACTTTATTTATCTAGACTCAATCTAAGTTTATTATAAAATTAAATAATAATAATAATGTAAATTTAATTACTACACATCCGAATTTTATTGAAATATGTTAAATTGTCGACGAATTTAATTAAAATATCATATTAAAACAACCACGCATCATAAGCCTGTTAAAATTTATTTCAAGCTCCCGGTAAGCTTTACTCGAACTATTTAATTTTAAACTTGTAACACTGTAATACAATCTAAACAAAATTTAAATTTTAAATGTAATATTATAACTTAATAAACAAATTTCTTATAAAAAATTGGTAAAACTTTTGTAAAACATACAATTTTGAATTTTACAGAATTTTGTTTGTTTGAAATGTCGTATGTTTGTTTTAAAATTAGAATGCACTTTAGCAAACTAGTGTCAAATCAATTGTCAAAACTATTTGATACATATGGCATAATAAAATACTAATAAGTATAAATAAATAACACCAAAACAGAATAAAAATTAGAAAAAAAACAGTTGTTTGTTGTTTAGTTGTTTGCTAATGCTTAAATAAAACTAAACAATTTCAGTAAAACATATTTCAACACACATGAAAAATAAAATTTTAAAATGCTAAAACTTTGTAGATTTGTTCTTCATATGTTGGTTGTAACGCAATCTTCTGCCGCACAAACGCGTTCATAAAAATATTAAAACATTCGCAAAGTTTTTCTAAATTTTGAGACCGTTTACGTACTTTTTATCCACGTCTAGAACGTTCACGAAAGAATATAGAAGGTTCTCGAAAGATGGCAAAAATGTATTAATGCGGTACAAACAAATCATAGGTCAGTTATTTTAGTAATTCGAAGTCGGCAGTGTTAAGAAGATTATTAAAGTTTAATTAAATAAGTAATTAACGCGTGTCGAGAAAAATAAAACGAATTAAAAAGGTGCGTCACTTTAATGTAAACAAGTGTCAGTGTTTAGATAAATAGAAGTTATTTGCGAATATTATCTTTCGAGTGATACTACTATATAAATTAGTGTAAGTGTTTTTTATTAAATATCCTTAGGTTTAATTAGTTCAGTTAGTTATAAACGTGTAAATATTATGGTATAGATCTATAGATAAATTAGTTTTAAAACTCGTTATAATATTATGTTACCAAATTGATTTTATAACACTTGAATTACTTTTACAGCTCTTCAATTTGGAGGGCCATCAAAAATACTTCAGGTGTCTAAAAACGGGCTACGTTTTGGTTGACTGTGTGCGCAAAACAGTTATTTTACATGGCTCAGACAGTCAAGTAAATTAATTTGTTATTTGATAAGCTATTTTCGAAACGGTCACAACTATAATTAACATTGAAAATAAATTAACATGAAAAACAAGAATAAGACAAAACTTAAACACTAACGAACGTAAACGTGACAATGTTATAATTTTTCAGACAAGGTGATAACAATTGATAACACTTTGTAGACGAAACTGAAGAATCCTTACATTGTAATTAAATTTTTATAAATTGTGCTTAAACTTTGAGTGTCATTATTGAATAATTGTGATATTTATCATTTCATCTCTCAATCTTGTTTTGTAATTAAGTTTGATATCTAGAATTAGAGGGTTGTTAAAATTTTATAAATAATATTATGCTGGTCGAGTATGTTAATTTTATCTTTAATCTTGGTGTACAGCATGTTGTAAATGTTATTTTTGTTATATGTAGTTATATGCATGTTAGGTGTTTTTAAAATTGGAATGTTTTTTTGTTAACCCGAGTACGTTAATGATAAAAGAAAAATTTATGTTTGAAGTAGAGGTGTTAGATGGTGGTGGTGTAGTATTAATTAAGTGTTAGATAGTATTACGTTGATTATTACCCTCATTTAAAATTAACCAATCATATTACACCATTTCAATTACGTTTTTTAATTAAACGAGCATTAAAATTATAAGCGACTTTCGGCTTAGACCGCGTCGTAGTAAAACACCCAGACTTAGGCTTGGTCATAGTCTCTTCTTGAGAGCCAAAACAAGAAGTAGAACTTAGCCTTTGCCGTATTGTCGTTCGTAAACCCAAACAAACTGACGTTTCGCAAGACATTGCAGCTTGCATCTTCAGAGTGGTAAATGTCACTGAAAGAAAAAGTGGAAATGACGATATTTATACCAATAGCGATTAGCGTGATTAACGAACCTTATCGTTCCGTTACTGCTTGACTGACTTCGTTATTACTCCGAGTAAGTGTTTGAGTCCTTTCCAAAAAGGTCGATCTATGTCTTAGAGGATATAATACTGGTAGCCAAGATTTGCTGAGTCTTAAACCGTTTTCTCGGTTCATATTACAAAGATGTTTTTCTATTTCCACAGCTTCGCGGATTAGTCTGGGAAAGTAGAAAGGAGTTCTAGCCAACACTTTAGTTTGGTCAAAGTTCAGCGTGTGTCCTTGGTTCCACACGTGTTCTGCCACTGCTGATTTAGTAACTCTGCGGTGTTTGCAGTCAGCCATATGTTCTTTTACTTTTCAATAGAACGTCCCGTCTGTCCTATATAACTTGATCCACAGGAACAAGGAATTTTGTAAACTCCGGCATGTTTTAGAGCCCCTTGTTTGTCTTTAGCAGATGTAAACCAGGTGTTCAGGGTATCCTTAATCGTAAAGACAGTTTTAATATTATGTTTCTTTAGCACCCTGCTTATTTTGTCTGTTGAACCCATACAGTATGGTAAATAAGCGGTGCTAGTAGGAGGTGATAAGTCTTCTTTGACTTTTGGATTTATTGCTCTTTTCCATGCGTTTTGGATCTCTTTGAACTCGTATCCATTTTGTTGTAGGGACTCCAACAATGTTTCCTTTTCCTTTTGTAGATTTTCGTTATCTGACACACCTATAGCTCTTTTGGCTAAAGTATGCAAAACAGTATTCTTCTGTACTGGATGGTGGTGAGATTCGGCGTTTAAGTATCTATTAGTGTGCGTTTTCTTTCTATAAACGGAATGCTCCAATTTTCCGCTATTTTTCTTTATCACTAGTACATCAAGAAAGGCTAGACTGCTGTTATGTTTCAACTCCATTGTAAACTTAATGCTGTTATGTGCAGAGTTTAGATGTTGAAAGAACTGGTTTAGTTTATTTTTGGCATGAGGCCATACAATAAACGTATCATCAACATATCTGAACCAAGTTTTTGGTTTTAACTCAACATTTTTCATAATTTCAGTTTCAAAATATTCCATGTAAATATTGGCTATAACTGGAGAGAGCGGTGAACCCATGGCCGCTTCTTCTACTTGTTTAAACAAGTTGTCGTTATAACTGAAATAAGTGTTTTTGAGGCAGAGTTCGATGAGCAGAACTTCTTCTTCAGTAATTCTCTCCTTGAGCAAAAACAACACTTCGTCGAGCATTAATAAGCGATAACACAACCGGAAGAGATATAATTACAGCGATAAGTATGCCTGTTGATAAATAACCATGAAAACGCTCTAACTCAAAAATTCATAAACGTCAACCATGTCATGTTTTGGCTCGACTTATTTTGTAACGTCATTAATAATTATTATGACAATAAATATTTTTTTTGCTTTTTTCGAGTAATAATCATTTGAATTTTATTCGTCTTTGTAAAATTATCTAAAATTCGACACCTGAACAGAACTCAAAATGTGTTGTCAAAACGTAATCACTACTAGGCAACACATTTTTCGTTTCCGTCAATAAGGTGTCTCATTATCGATAATTTTACAAACACTTATGATATTACATATGATAATGTTATTAGAATAGTTGTTTTTACAAAGTATCTTTTTTTTTGAATGTTTGTATTTTTAGTGTAGAATTGTGAACTACTAAGTTTGATTATTTTCTTTTTCATGATTGATTGATTTAATAATGTTTACTTTTTGGAGACGGGAGTGCTTAGATAATTAGTAAATAGTTCTATTAGATTATCGGTTTAGTGTTACAATCTGTGAGTAAACCATTAATATTAGGATCTTTGATTAGTTTTATATCTAAAAAAGGTGGACAACTACCTTTTTCTAATTCGACTATAAATTTTAGATGAGTGTTATAACTATTATAACTGTAACCAGCTAAAAAGAAGATCAACGCAAAAACATATTTATTTAAAGTACCGTCCCTTTGGCCGAGATTAGACTACAGTAGCGTACGATCGTGCATTTTAGTTTCTTAATACCCCTTTTTTAACGTGCAATTGTTAATTTAAAGAAACTAGTAGGTATTCTTGAAAAGTAATAGATTTTTAGTGAAAGTAGATTCTTAGATAGCTTGTAAATAAATTGGTTTAAAACATATTTTTACCTAAATCGCCACTTGCATCTTTTTCAAACATACTGTATATTTAGTAGATAAGATAAGCAGGTGCGTCGTAATAAATTTATTTTGACAAATAACATGCTTATGTTTCAAAAAAAACGTGTTACTTAAAATCATGATAACCGAGTTATTCATATTTATGTATTTAATTTTTAAATGTCTTGGAATTATTATACGCGCCGCTAGATTTTAAGTTCAACCCATTCATAAGTAATCTCTTTTGGAGATAAAAGTTAACTAATGCAATTTTATTTTGAACTCCTTTTACCATGCGGTTCACTATGATTATCAAACGTGTGGTTTTCAACACATATTATTTCGATAAGTATGTTACATCGCTAACAAAAATGTTGGTACGACAGTAGATGCGCGAAAAGTGATGTCATCTACCTAGCACAATAAAAACATTGGTTTGTAATTGAGTTTTTAAAACAAATTTAAGTGAATCGTTTATGACGAGGTTGGCTAAAATAGGTAAAGCAAGATTACCCATTGCCGTACCAAATTTTTGAATGTAAATCCTATTATTGTACGTAAAGTAGCTAGCATTAGACAGAAATTTAACAATATTGTTAAAAGTTGATAGATCTATGGTAGTATGACTCTATATATCGTTCCAAGACAAATTTATTAATTTTACAGTGAGATCTTTTGTAATATTGGTAAACAAAGACGTAACATCGAACGAAACTGTATTGTAATTAGGTGATATTATTATTATGTTGTCTATTAGTTTATATGAGTTTTTAATGTACTCTTGAAATAAATATGAGATGTTAGTTAATATGTTTGATATAAACTCTGAAAGCTTATATGTAGGTGCTCTAATACAAGACACAATCGTTCTTAACGGATGGTCGTCTTTGTGTGTTTTAATTAACCTGTAGAATCTAGGCGGCGTATCTGTATAAGTAATAAGCTCTTTACATGTAAAGTTGTTTAGTGATTTTGTTATTTTAATTTTGGTATTTTATAGTAGGATTTACGTCAGTTTTGTTATAGATCTTGGTGTCACTTAATAAAATATTTGTTTTTGTTTCATATTTGTCCTTTTGTATAATTACGGTAGAGTTACCTTTGTCTGAACATAAAAGCATTGAGTCATTATGCCTTCTTAGAAACTATTTAGTGGATGTCAGTAAAGAACTAACAAACCATCTTAGGGAGTACAATTATACTTGTTTTCATTGTTGACAAAATTGGTTATTATGTTAACTACCTTTTCTCTTAATCTTTTTTTGTCGCGTGAGTATATGTATAAGTGAAGTTATGGCGGACGACAAAATATCGCCTGAGAGTGAACTGCTTTTAAATAAGGAAAATTGGTATAAAAAATGCAAAAATGAAGTAAAAAACGCTTTAATAAAGTGCATTAAATGTGAAAGTGTTTACTACAAAAGTTGTGTTAAAATACTGATGAGTAACGAAAAACAAATTAAAATAATAAATGAAACTGAATTAATATGTGACCAACATTCCAATGAAGATTTAGTGAATATTAATCATGTAAGTTGAATAAACGTAGAAACTACAATCACACATTTAAAACGAGAAAATATAGAATTAAACAAAATAATCAGTGATTTAAAATTGGAAATAAGTAACCTTAAAGTGCAACTAAAGCAGCAATCCCGTAAAACGAGTACAAATGATAGCGTATCCGAAGATAGCACACATGAATTATTGAAATATTTTATCGAATTTAAAAACGAAATAAATGATAAATTTGAGGATATTTATAATCAATTGAAATTGAATAATGAAAGTAAAATACCACAATGAAGCGTAATTGGCAATAACCCACCTATGACCTATGCTAAAACTTTATTAAAACAGTTAAAAAAGATTGTAGTTACTCCACTTATTGATTAAAAATGCAGTGATACAACAATTGAAGTAAAAAACAAGGTCGGCCCGGTTAAATTAGCAATTGGTATCAAAACTGTAAAGCATATTAGAAATAGGGGAATAGTAATTAGTTGCAATGATGAAATTTCCAAAGGAAAAATTACAAACGAATTAAAAGCTGAACTAGGAAATAAATATAAAGTAAATAATGCTAAAATGAAAACACCATAATAATTCTTATAAACGCGAAACCAGAGTATCTAAATAAGGAGGATAATGAAATCATTAAGGATCTGATTGAACAGAATAATTTGCCAAATTCATATTTTGAAAACTTAAAAATAATAAAAAAAATTATGAATAAGAAAAATAAAAATTGCATAAACATAATTTTTCAAAGTAAAAGTGAACTTGTTGAGTAAAGAAAAATTATTTATCGGATGGAGATAATGCAGCATATTTGAAAGATTTGATGTCGTACGTTGTTATAATTGTTGTGGTTTTAATCATTTCAGTGATAAATGTACAAAACCATTAACCTGCGCAAAATGTACAGGTAACCATAACACTTCTGATTGTAAGGATGATACTAATATGAAATGTATAAATTGTTGGAACGCAGTAGAAAAAACCAGGATAAAAATCGACTACAATCATCATGCGTATGACAGAAACTGTCCTTATTATAACCGTTACCTAAAACGAGAAATGGAAAAAACAAATTATGAAAAATAGCAATCAAGAAATAACTCAACAGCTTTTTATCCACCTAGAGAAATTTTAAAAAATAGCTTAGCGCAAAATTGTAAATTAGGTAATAAATACGAAGGTGCTAATAAAGAGCAGTCATCCGACTTAAATTTTAATGCAATAAAATATTCCTTCAAAATCATGCATTTAAATATACGAAGTGTTTAATCAAAGTGTGAAGAATTAATTAATTACTAATTAATGTATTTGGTATCAGTAATTACAAGCGATTAAACAGTTTCTGCAGAAGTACTCTTAGAGGTGGCGGCGTCTCAATCTACTCAACGGACACTATTATTACGAAGTCGGTTGCGTGTGACGTGGTAAGTGTAGAACAAAATTTTGAATATTTTTGTGGCAGGTGTATATTGGGAAAATTGCATGTAACAGTCTTATGTATTTATAGATCACCAGCCAGAAATTTACACGAGTTTACCGAGAAACTATTCGAAATTCTCAACATTATTTGTAAGCATAGTGACAAGTTAGTAGTTTGTGGTGACTTTATTATAAACGAAACAATAAATTCAGTAGGCTATTCACAACTAGTGGACCTATTCTCGTCTTTTAGATTAAGATTCCATATTATAGAACCAACTAAAATGCAAGGAAATTCGCGATCATAGCTAGATTACATATTTTTGAATGTAAACGAAAAAGTGGTTGCTAGTGATGTTATCCCTACAACTCTTTCTAATCACAGAGCCCAAAGTATTACAATTGATAAAAAAATAGTTTCTAACATAATATATAGTACATCAAAAATATTTAGCAAAAATAATAAATCTCAATTTCACTAGTCTAAGTAAAGAATCTTGAAACGAAGTTTATAACTCTACAAATGTCAACACCAAATATGATATTTTTTTGGATATTATGAATTATTATTTTGAATGCTCTTTTCCAAAAATACAAGTCAAATCTACAGATTCTAAAAGAACTCCTAAATGGATTGATCCAAGGATAAAACTAGTAGCTTGATCAGTACATGATCTTTACTTACTGAGTAAAGAATCGAACAACCAGATCATCAATTTGCAATACAAAATCAAAAAACAGGAATACAAATTGCTACTTAAAAATGCTAAAAAAAGTTACAACGAAAATTACATCGCAAGCAGCAACAGTAAAATGAAGTCCGTGTAGAATTTAATAAACAATAGCATTCAAACAGCACCCAAAAATCTACAACCAAGTCTAAGGGACGAGACTGATGACACTATAACAAATCCGGTTATGGTAGCAACAATGTTTAATAATTTTTTTACATCGGAAGAAAAACCACTTGTCAATAACGTATCTACGTACACATTCGACAACCATCATCGATCCATGTTTCTATATCCCACTGGCTTAAAAAAAGTCACCTCAGTTATTCAAATAGTTGCTCATAAAAAATCTTATAAGTTTGATAACATACCAGGAAATGTTCTCAAAGAAGTTCCTTGTTGGATAGTCCCTCCTTTAGTTGACATTATAAATAAATCATGTTTAGATGGTATATTTCCGGACTCCCTGAAAATCGCAAAAGTCATCCCTATCCTAAAGAAAGGTATCTCAATGGATATCAACAACTATCGACCGATTTCAATAATATCAGTTTTTAGTAGAATTATAGAAAATATTATATATAGTCGGTTAATACTGTACCTGAACCAAAGCAATCTATTGTCAAAAAGTCAGTATGGGATTCTTAAAAATAAATTAACATACGATGCAGTTTTCAAATCTGTTTCTACTATTTTGGATGATATGGATAAGAAAAAACAAGTAGCCTCCATATATTTTGATCTGAGCAAGGCATTCGACACAATTATTCATACTATACTATTACACAAAATGAATGCCATGAGCATTAGAGGTACTCCTTTGAAATCAGCGATAATCAGCTGCAGTAATGCTCAGTGCCTATCAGATCTAGCAACGCAGTGTTTATCAAATGGCTATTTGGTGTGATAAGAATCAATTAATCTTGAATGACAAAAAAACAAAACTAATAATATTTTCTACAAAAATTCATACCAATCCGAGTCTTTATGTAAATTTAAAGGGCAAGTCATTGCCTGTTTCAAATTATCATAACTTTTTAGGCATATTTGTGGACAGTGCAATTAAGTGGGAAGTACATGTTACTCATCTGTATTCAAAAATAAGAAGCATGCATCATGCATTTTATAAAATAAGGGACACAGTCAGTTTAGATACACTTAAGCAGTTGTATTTTTCGCATGTTCACAGTAGGTTAAGGTATGGTATTATCCTCTGGGGAAACAATAAACTGGCCCATAAACTCTTTGTGCTACAGAAACGGATATTAAGGTGTATAAAAAAGCTATCTTCCAAAACATATTGTAAATCAGTCTTTATTGAGATAAAAATAATGTCGGTCGTATCACTATACATATACGAAATCGTGATTTTTGTAAAGAAAAACTTAAACCTGTTGCCCCTAAACAAAGACTTTTATAGCATCATACACACACGCAGCAATAGTATACTATCCACACCCTCTCATTGTCTAAAAACCTCTTCTGATGGACCCTTTTACAGTATTATATTATTATATTAAAAGTATTAATAATTTAAGTTCATTTAAATTTGAGCTAAAGAACTATTTAATTGATAAATGTTTCTATTGACTAACCAAATTTGTTTATTACTTTCTTTCTTTGTTATTGTACGTAATAGTTCTATAAGTCATTTATAATTGTATGCACACTTTGACAATGTTTTGTACCTTCGGTATATATAACAATAAACTATTATTATTATTATTATTATTATTATAGCCTCAGCATCTTTTATAATAATACTTATCATGAAATAATCTTTAATAAAGTTAGTTATTAGTACATTCCTATAATTGTAGTTTAAAACGAATTTTAACGTAAGACATTGACACTTTGTCAGGTAATTGGACGTCCATTAAATTGTAAATGTTACTTTCTTTGTTGACACTTCTGGTTCTGGATTAGCATCTGGTTTTGTTTTATATATAGATTGTAAAATTTCTTTTTTAGTTTAGTTTTATTTTTTAAAAGGGGTTTGTTGCGTTTATGCAAACTAAGTGCATTTAAAAAACCGCTGGATGTGTGTGGGAGTAAATATATTATACTTGCATTTTTTAAGGTACGTCTTATATTAGATTGATTTTGTGTTGTACTTTAACGTAAGAATTAATTTTTTTTAATTTATTTAAAAAAATTGCTAGGTCATTACTGCATCACAATTTTTAAAGAAAAGCGGCGAAAGTGAACGCTTAAGTAATTTTTATAAGTAAAATAACATCTTTAAACATTGAGTTTTTATATTTATATCACAAGGATAAACAGAACAATTTCTAAAAAAATGTAATTATTAAAAAAATTACCAAAATTATCACGAAAAACAGAGCGGGGTACTAAATTAGAAATAACGTCTCTATTTTTTTGCAGTTTTCTATTTTCTTGGTCACTTTTCTGTCTTGCTCCTATGGAACTGACTTTTAACTTTCCAGTTTTTTACATTGCGTGTCTAATATACATTGTAGCATTAGTACAGTAGCTCTTGCAAATTAACAAATTTCTACCTATTATCTATTTTCCTTCCATTGGGATATAACATAATTGTAGAAACCAAGCGCTTCGTTTTCTCACATGATTATAGTAAACAAAACACCTTCATTTTTAGATTTTTTAAAGAACAGTTCAAAGTGGTTACTTGCAGAATATTTTAACTATTGTATTTTTAGCCAATTGACCATCGTCGTTTATATTTGGTGATATTATTTTTTAATAATAATACGTACAAAACTTGATTTTTGCGTCTCAATCAGAGCAAACGGTTTTTGTTTCCTTGCACTTGTAATAATTTTTACCTAATCAGTTGGTACATAGATGTTATGTTCTTTCTTATGTTTTTCAACAACACCGAAATCGCGTTCACCAGCTAGGTTAGAATAGCCTGATACCAAAAACCTATAATCAATTTTTTGCATCGTTAATAGTTTTATTTTAAATTATGTAATTACGGAGTTTAACGTTTTTGCTTTGTTTGCCGCATTGATCACTATACAACAATATGTTAGTGAACAAACCGTAGACGTTCTTAAGTTTAAAACGGATGTAATTGGGTTTTTATATCTAGGTACAGAGATACACAGAAGTACTAAGAGTTTAATCCGGAAGTAATAACTGACGGTAAGTATATTAACGATAACAGTACGGTAACTTTGTAATTTGATAGTCGAGCTTACGGTCTACAACTTTTGATTGCGCCAAAGTCGTCCGTATTAAATACGGGGATTAATAATGTGATGATCAGCTAAGTCAGTAATACAATTAAATTCGTGAACCGGTAATTGATTTTCTAAAATATATTTGTTTATTTCAAAGTGCGTGTAACAACTGTACTGTCCCCAAAATCGTTAGGTAGCTGTAACAGCTTTCGTGATAAACTAATTTAATTATACAACAAGGTTTAGCCAGAAGTGAACGTTTTTCAGCATAAACCCTCGGAAGATTATATTCTTCTGCACACAAATAATAACAAATGTGTAACTTACCATTTTACTAAACGCATTTGTAAAAATTGCCGCTAGTATAAACTAATTGATTGGGTTTATTGGTACTGAAATATACATTATATTGTTTTTGTACCAATGTTCCCGCATATTTAACTTTATAGTAATAGTATGAATGTTGTTGTAGCAGTTTTTTATTATACATTTTATTAAACAATACAATGCTAATATAATTTTTTGAATAAACGATGTTTTATACCTATTTTGTATAGAGGACATCTAATTCTGTTAGCGTCTGCGTCGGTACTGGTATCACTTTATAGTCAAACTTGAGAAATCAAAAAATGTTGTACGCAACTTGAAATAATCTTTCTGCTTGAGGATTGGTAGAGAGAAGAACTTTTTGTGTGTAGATAAGTTTAATAAAGTGCTAGGTTTTATATCTATTGATTTATTTACCGACGAAGCTACTTTTTATACTAGCGGCCAAGTGAATCGCAATTTTTATTACTATTGTAACGAATTTATTACTTAAAAACTAATTTATTTAAAACGATTAAAACTACGTTTACTTATTATAGAAATATGTATTCTTTTAAATTGACCGAATTACTAAAATCTAATAATAAAAACACTTACACTATAATTTATGTATAACCGTTGTATAACACTTAAGATAAGATTAGATAACGTCCTCGGATTTGTTTACACTATAAGTCACGTTCACTTGATTCGGTGTACACTGTTATTTATTTAAAACGCCGCGCGTGCTAACGATACGTATTTATTTCAACTTGATAATCTTCTTAATACTGCATGCTTTCACATTCCAGCAATAACTGACCTACGATTTCCATCTTCGGATTTTATAGACATCGGCGAATTCTTCTCGATCGTTCCTCACTTTTCGCTATATCTTCTAGAAACTAGATAACAGTTCTAGAAGGCTCTTGCATTTGCAAGTAATTTCTCGGACGTTTCACTGCCCCCTTCTTAGGACTGTTCTGTCCCAGAACAAGAGACTGGATGCGACACCGGTAAAAGGGATCGTGGCGATAGCGGCAGCTTCCTCCATTTCGGCAACTTCCTTGACCATAAAAGTAACAGTCAATGGACTTTTCCTGACCCAATACTCTCCTCGGTTGGTAACTACAGACCAACACTTGAACGCCTGTTCCTCGGAAGACGACCTCCAACATGTTTCGAACTGTCCTCCAATTCAATTGGTCTAAGCCACAACCAAGCTTGGGTACTGCCAATTTCTTAACATGATGGAACTCCATTTGTCTCTTGAGACTCCATAATGTTCGCCACAGATCTTTGTATAACGGCTTGACACGTGAGTATTTCTTGGTGACCAGATAGAAAACGAAGCGTCCGTCACCACGTAGTCCTAAAACCTTTCCGACTGCCGGTTGCTGTCTTCGTAATTCATCTAGCTGTCCAAACTTCTTTTTAAACACGACTGCAACCCCTTTGGACATGTCAAGCTCCTCGCTCACGCAATGTGCGATGGCGTAATCTTTTTGTGTCTGGAACAGGTCTTGTTGTTCCTCGGTGGTAACTCCGAACCTAGCTTTTCCAGAACCTCCGTATAAGTTCATAAACTTTTCGAACTCCATTTCTTCGATTGGATACCTGGTTCTGCTACTTATTACTCTGGTTCGGACCTGAACTTGCGGATTGTGGTTATCGCCAGCAAACGGGGCTAGACGATCGACGTGGACCACTTTTGGCTTGCCTCTGGGCGGTTTTCGGATGCGGTATATAACGTCGTTAATACGCTGCACGACTTCATAGGGGCCCTCCCATTGCCTTTGCAGCTTCGGCGACAAACCACGTCTCCTTTGAGGGTTATACAACCAAACCATATCGCCAGGTTGAAACCCACCATTTTGCGCCTTGACGTCATATCTTGTTTTCATCCTGTCGCTGGCAATTTGTGTGTTTTTACGAACCTCTTCATGTACTTTGTCTAGCCTCTTTGCCAGCTTGTTGACGTAATCTTCTCCAGCGACTTCTTCTTCCGGTCTTCGTCCAAATTGAAGATCGCATGGTAATCTTATCTCACGACCGAGCATGACACAGGATGGTGTTTGGCCTGTGCTTTCGTGAACGGATGATCGGTACGCCATTAAGAAGAGGTGCAAGTACTGATCCCAGTCTCTTTGATGTTCGGACACTACCTTGGCTAAGTACTTGCCCATTGTTCGATTCATCCGTTCAACCATGCCATCAGACTGAGGATGGAGAGGCGTTGTCCTAGTCTTTTTAATTCCTAACAGTCGGCAAACTTCTTGAAACAGCCCAGACTCAAAATTGCGGCCTTGATCGGAGTGTAATTCCAACGGAACTCCAAACCGGCAGAAAAACTCCTTTACTAATACGTCTGCGACTGTAGCTGCTTCCTGATTGGGTATGGCGTAAGCCTCCGTCCATTTCGTAAAATAATCCATCGCCACCAAGATTTATTTATTTCCCAAATCGGATTCTGGGAACGGCCCTGCGATGTCAATCGCTACTCTTTTCAAAGGGCTTCCTACGTTGTATTGTTTCATGGGTGCTTTGCGCTTTATCGCTGGAACACTTCCTTCAAGTTGCTCAAGTGTTCTTCAAACGACCTTCCAACCACGATCACGTCGTCCAGGTAAACCAAGCACGTCTTCCAAGACAATCCGCGCAAGATGGTCTCCATCAAACGCTCGAACGTTGCAGGAGCGTTACACAGGCCGAAGGGCATTACAGTGAACTGCCACAAACTAGTTCCGATCGTAAAAGCTGTTTTTTCACGATCCTTGGGTTCTAATTCTACCTGCCAGTATCCACTCTTTAAATCTAACGTAGAAAACCACTGGGATCCTGACAGGGTGTCTAGCGTATCGTCAATTCTGGGTAAAGGGTAGCTGTCCTTTTTGGTCACGTCGTTTAGCTGCCTGTAGTCTACGCAAAACCTCGTTGATCCATCCTTCTTCTTCACGAGTACCACTGGGGATGCCCATGGACTACTTGAAGGTTCAATCACGCCTTCTCTCTCCATATCCGTAATTATTTCTTCGGCTTCTTCTTTTTTCGCCAAAGGAAGTCTGCGTGGATGTTGTCGTATCGGTCGAGCGTCTCCGGTATTAATTTTATGTTTCACCACGTTAGTTCTTCCTTTGGAACCACTCTCCAGCGCGAACACATCTTGGTACTCTTGGATCAACACTTTAACTTTAGCCAGCTGGTCTTGGCTGAGGTTTTGGCATTTGGTGGTAAGAATGTCCAATAGATGTTCTGGACACTTCTTCGGCGGCGTATCTTCGTTCGTCTTCACGCATCTCACAATTTGTGATACTGGCGTGCATTGGCCTACCACGGTCTTCTTTTTCAACGTTACAGGATCTGAGTTGATGTTTAAGATCCTTACTGGCATCGTCTTCTTTACTCGTACTAAGGTTCTGGCAACGAGTAGTCCCTTTTCAACTAAACCGCCTTCCATTGGTTCAATCGCGCGTATGTAGCCTTCCCGGAGATTTCCATCCAGGCGTGCCATCACCACACTTTCCGTCCTTGCAGGCAGAATCACGTCTTCACTCAACAAGACTCGCACGGCTGCCTTCTCTGACGAATGAAAAGGAATTTCTTCATTGTCGATCTTCAGGACATCGTTCTTCATATCCAAATGGAACCCATACTTCTTTATCACGTCCATTCCCAGGATAACTTCTTCCGTGATGTCGGCTACCAGTACTTGATGGTCGAGTACTCCATTTCCCAAACCAATGGTTACTTTGACTTGTCCGTGAGTAGGTATTTCGTCGCCCGTCGCCGTTCGAAGTCGTACTGTTACTAGTGATGTCTTCTCGTTTTCCAATAACATGTCAGGACAAATGATGGTCTTCGTCGCTCCCGTGTCAACCAGTAACTGGACGCTTCTCCCATTGATCTTGCCATTGAGATAAATGCTATGCAATTGCTCCCTAGGCGATGCCATTTGGATGGTAATCTCCGGGGCATGACTCGTTGAGGTCGACTTTCGCCCCATTCGGTCGACCCGTTCTAGTTTTCCGGACGCTCTTCTCGTCTTCTTTTGGGCTTAGTACAACGGCTTCGTACATGGCCCACTTCTCCGCAGTTCCAGCACGTCAGTTCTCTTCCTCGAGCTTCTCGTTCCCGAAATACCCGTCGCACTATGTCTTCAATGCTTTCTTCTGTGTGCGAGGATACTTCTGCAGCACAACGGAGCTTATGGCTGCCTCGGTGCGACGCTTGTTTCGCCGCCTCGAACTCCAGAGCATGGGTTAATGCGTCATCTAACGTCTTCGGTCGAGCTAACCGGAGGGTCTGCTGTGTTTCGCTGTCTCGGAGGCCATCTACAAAAGTTTGAATAGCTAACTGCTCCAGGAAGGTATCCGGTGCTGTAGGATACGCAAGCCGTGTTAATCTAGCGATGTCAGCCTCAAACTCTTGAAGACTTTCGGCAGCTTTCTGAACCCGACTTTTAATTTGAGCTTGGTATACTTGTTGAAGATGAGCATCCCCATATCTCATTTCTAATCGTGATATTAAGAGTTCGTAATTTTCTTGCAGATGGTCCGGAACAGTTTGTAAAATTCCCAGCGCTTCTCCACGTAAGGACACTATTAAAGACGTCGCTTTCTGCTTGTTGCTCCAACCATTAGCAGTAGCTGCGGCTTCAAACTGCTTGTAGTAGGTTGACCATGGAACTTTACCATCAAAATTCGGAGGTACAACTTTGAACTTATGAGTGTTTTCTTCTCGATGGTCTATTATTAAATCTTCACTCGTGACGCTTCCTTCACCGTGACAATTCATTTGGGTTATTCTTTCTTCAAGCAGTTGTATTCTTTCTCTCAATTTTTTCTCTAGCTTGTCTTCTATGGTTCTTGAATTTTCATTTAACTTCTCTTCTATTATGTCATTCACAGAATCGCAAATTTCTTCTTTTAAATTTTACATGTCTGCTTGGGTTTCCTCTTGAACAATTTTAATTTGATTTTCTATACTCACTTGTATTTGTTCCTCAATAGTCTTTATTTCATTTTCCATGCTCGCTCGTATTTCTTCTTTCAAACTTCTAGCATTTTCTTCCATTTTTCTAGAATTTTCGGACAGTTTTTCTTGGAAATTTTTATTCATCGATTCTTGACCATTTTTTATCGATTCAAGAAATTCAAATAGTTTTGCATCCATTTTAACTGCTTGCAAACGCGTCACCGGCATAAATTTAAATATAACACGAATATAAAGTTTTTAAATACACTACTTTATAAACAAACACGCGTATCGTATCTCGAGCGATAATAAATTACTTAATGGTATTTACACTAATAAAAATCGCGAACAGCTTTATCTATTTACACGATTTCCACGGGTTTAAAACCGAACACCTGATACCAATTTGTAACGAATTTATTACTTAAAAACTAATTTATTTAAAACGATTAAAACTACGTTTACTTATTATAGAAATATGTATACTTTTAAATTGACCGAACTACTAAAATCTAATAATAAAAACACTTACACTATAGTTTATGTATAACCGTTGTATAACACTTAAGATAAGATTAGATAACGTCCTCGGATTTGTTTACACTATAAGTCACGTTCACTCGATTCGGTGTACACTGTTATTTATTTAAAACGCCGCGCGTGCTAACGATACGTATTTATTTCAACTTGATAATCTTCTTAATACTGCATGCTTTCACATTCCAGCAATAACTGACCTACGATTTCCATCTTCGGCTTTTATAGACATCGGCGAATTCTTCTCGATCGTTCCTCACTTTTCGCTATATCTTCTAGAAACTAGATAACAGTTCTAGAAGGCTCTTGCATTTGCAAGTAATTTCTCGGACGTTTCACTATTATAATGCAAATCCCTATATTTTAAGAGTTTTTGATCATTAACATAGAAGGTCAATGGTCATTTAAATGCCGACGGAGGTTTAGAATTTTTGAATAATTTTTTGCTACAGTTACTAAAGAATGTTCCGAAAAACACCATGCAGTATCAGCATGATGACGCACGCTGTCATTTTGCTAGAAATGTGCGTAATTATTTGAACAAACAATGTTGTGATCGATGGATCGGCTGAGGAAGTCCATAACCGGTAAGATTTCTGGATGTTATTGTTCTCTATTTTTTTTAAGAGGATTTGTAAAAATTTTCGTATTTCAAGAAGATCTTACTACACAAAAGGCAATAAAAAACAGAATAATAACTTTACACACAAGATGTTACAAAATGTGCGTGAATCATTACGGCAAAGATTTGAGGCGTGCCTACAACAAAATGGGCAAAATTTTGAACATTTGCTAAATTATTTTTTTAAATATTTGTTGGTTTTTTAATGTTCCCCTTCGTTATGTTTTTTATTTAATAGAAACAAGACCTACTAGAATGAACATACTTGATTAAAATAATACTTGTGAGTTCATTAAAAATTTAAAAATATCTGTAACTGTAGATAGAAAATTAAAAACTGCATTAGAAACAGTTGAAAAAAATTGAAGGTGCTATTTAAAAAAAAATGAGTTTTAGCAATTAGAAAATTAGCTCTTTAATACAAAATAAGTATGGCAAATTAAAAAAATCTTTTGGGCTATTTAAGTACTTTTGACTTTTATCTACAAATTTACAAAAACAAATTTAAAATTTTAAAAAACACCAGATTTGTGACCATTTCTTTCTGATGCTGCATTTTTAAAGAAATGGCTCTAAAATGGCAATTCATCAATTAAAAAAATTATAAATTATTTTTTGTTTAAATTAAACCATCAAACAGCATAAAAAAAATGATGATTTGTTTTTTAAGAAAGTGTAACTTTGCCCAGCGAAAACAAAACACTGTATAATCAAAAGTATTTTTAAAACTTGCAGCTTTTCAATAGAAATAAGTACAGTACTAAACATTTTATTTTTACATTTATACAAGGGCACTAGTAGTTGAGGCCGGAGTAATGGCGTTTTCTGTATATCATTTTACTGCTTTAATTTTAGGATAACATATCGTCAAACTATGAATTTTATATTGAAAAACAATAATTAAATCATTTGATTATTTACCATTCTATTATCTATACTACGTATGGTAATAACTACTTAGTTATCTATCTTTCTATTCTAAACATGCAAGAAGTTACCAAAAAATCAATCTATTTTAATTTAAATACATTATGTATATAATAGTTTAAATCTTATAAATACATTTGGAAACAAGAACAATTCGTTAATTATAATTCTAAAAAGCTAATTTTATATTATTACTTATGTAAAACTTAGCAGATACAATTGGTTATTGCATTAAATTTACTGAAAATCTAACAAATTTAATTTCTTGAGGTTGTCTAACTTATTAATTCCTAAAACAATATGTAGCAAAGACCGCATTGGCTAATAAATGAATTATTTATTAGACGATTCTATATCTGCAAGCTTAAACTAACTTACCACAATTTAACACGTTAAATGATTTTTGTGTTAAACAGAACCAAATAATCTTTTTAAACATTATTTTTCTATTAAAAATTTATAAAAATAATTTAGCATTAAAATATATTTAAATAAAAAAAAATTGCTGGTCGTTTTAAGCCGCTGTTAAAAATATTTTTTATTCTCTGTTTGCTTTGCTATAATTTATAGACACAGTAATCAACTAAAAAGCGTTAAATTTTATAATTAGAAATTGTCACTAATACTTAATAATAATAGTTTCTGTTATTTGACTCAGATTTATTAGTATTAGGCGTGTTGTTATTTAGATTAACACTAACAATACTTTTTTAAAATAAAATTATAATTAATTTTTTTGTCTTGTATTGTATTTGTTAATTTTTTATTATAAAATCAAGTTATTTTGTACTTGCGCTATGCTCTTTTAGTGCGTCAAGGTAAATTTAAATTTTATAATTCAATGTTTAGTTAAAAGTTATAATCAATTTACTTGTCATATTGACCTTAATTCCATCTTCAAAATAAACTAAAAAACAATCAAAATTTGAAAACAATTAAAAACAGTATTGTTAATATCAAAATAATTATTTCAATTTAATATACAGGCTGTATCAAATTTCGTGTTAAGTAGAGGAATCTCGTTTATTATCAGAGATAGAAAGTTGGTTAAATGGACAAAAATGATCCTTGAGTTATGCCTAAATAAATTCATCAAACAAAATTTACCCCCTCTATAAAGTTTCTGAAATATAGCGGAAAATAATAAAATTAGTGGTGGGGAGGTATTTGAAAACTAAAAAAAACTTTTTTAAAAGAACTTTTTCTGCTTTTTTAGATGATGGCAATGATTTTTTGTTATTGTTATTACTTTATTTTATATAGATACCAACTTTTGTTTTTTATGTAGTAGCCATTTTAAAGTTTTATGCCATGAAATAGAGAAAAAGATCCCGATTTCAAAAATGAATAACATGTTCATAAAAAAATCAAAAATAAGTTTAAAATTTAAAGGAAATCATTTTGATTAAAAATTTGTTGGTCCACAGAAAATAAAGAAAGAATAATACAACTTAAAATCTCAGCACTGCCTCTTGGAGTTTCTCCATCATCAGCTTTGTCATCGTTTTGATCAGGATGAACTTCTTCTATAGGTGGTAAATCTGGAACAATAAATTTTGATAGTTTATCAATAAGCCTATTGATTTTTTGTTATGAATGTCCTTCCTTAATTTAAAAGCATCTTGTACTGTATGTGTTACTTAATACGTTTTCTTAATTATATGCATAATATCCAAACATTTTTAACTCACTTTTGAGATCGGTATTCTTCAAAGATTTTCCAGCAAATGCATATGCTTTCCCTTGATCCGCTGCCAGAAGCAGCCTGTTAACTTTGGTTAGCTCAACTGTATTTTCATAAAAACAATAAAACCCACGATGGACTCTTATGTCGTGTCCCAGATGTCGCGCCAGCTAATCACACTTGTTTTCTTTAAGAATAAAGACTTAGCGAACGGTAGCTACGTACTTTCGTAACTTTGTACTTGTTATTGTTGCTGGAGACCCCAAGTTTGTTTCAAAACACAATTTTTTAATGCAATCGTGGCTTCTTATATAAGAATTTAAATCACCTAACCGTGCAAACACAAAAGTATTCTTCTCGGGTACTCCCACTGCCGTGCGAGTTGCCAGTAGAAAATTGACAGATTCTTTCATTTCTTTAGTAAGCAAGACTGGTATTTGTCTTTCTCGTTTTCCTATTGTTTCTACTACTGTTAGAATATTTGCTAACTGGGTTTCAAATTCCGTTAAAGATTCTTTTATCTCTTGTACACCTTGGCTTTACCATAATGGTCTTTTTGTGTAGTATTCAATTTGTATCTTTGCAGCTTCTTTTAAACGTCTTTTATTAAAAATAATTATATAACTTAAAGTAAATGATGCTAGTTTAGTCTAACTTCTTTCCCTGTTCATTCTAAAAATGTGTTTAATTTGATTAAATTGCCAGTAACTGAAAGTAAATCAAAGGAAATGAGTTTTCTAGATTGCAAAATAGCTAATGCGTTGGATTAAAATCTAACGGTCCACTCCAATTCCAAAATTGACAAAAAACCTAATAATATTTCAGTTCTTTTAGGTCGCCCTTTCGCAAACATAAAGTTTTTTCAATCCCAATGCACTTTCTAATAGAATACCGAATTTCGTTTAATGTTACACAAAGAGACTTGGTCGCTGAGACAACAACATCAAAATGTTCACGGATAAGAGCGTTAATAAACTTGTGCACATAGGTATCTTTCTTAGCAAGCTCTGTTGTTAATCTTCTAAGCTGTTGCATAGATTACCTAATTAGTTCGGCTTGAATGCTGCTATAGTTTTCATAAAGAAATGTTTTAAATCGTAAAATAAGATCATATTTGCATTATATTTCAGTTATCTCATCATTTCGCAATTTGTTTAAAATATCAGAACAAAAATTTTCTGTCGGGTTGTGACCATAACTTGCATTTAGTAAGGAAGTACTCTGAGCAGGTGGTAGTCGTGATGATTTTTCAGAATTTATATGCCTTTTAATCATAAAACCAAGACATTTGGAACAAGGACCATAATCAGAATATTTTAAGAACTTTTTCTCTTGTTTGGTTGGTCTGCGCGTTAAGATGAGTGCTCTTTTTTTTAATAAAAGTACGTCACAATTATATTAAAAATTACGTGTCAAAGCATTAAAGGCTTCTCGTCGTCTTTTGGAGTTTTTAGGCATACTCAATATTCTGGCAATCTCCGTTTCATTAGAGTGAGCTCTGGCTAAATTACGAAGCACTTTGTGGCAAAAATAACAACTGCTGTCTTTATTTCGAATTCTAGATGTTTTTTTGGCACAGTTTATTTTAATTAGTTCTTTTGTTTAAGTTTCATTAATAAAACTAATTAAAACGGATAAAAAGTTGTCGGTGTCTGTTGAAAGAAAGTTTAGGGTTAGGGTAGAAATTCGATAACATTCAGTATCACTTAATAGCATATTTTCAGGAGTGTTAGGTACTATCGAACTGCTGCGAGATTCGTCACAAGGTAAGTATCAGATTCGGAGCCGCCAGAACCAAAAGGTTCTGATTCTGATAATAATTCTTCTTTGTCTTCAAAATTTATGACTATAATTTTGCGAATTCGCAACTTGCTCTAAATCAATTTGTATTGTTTGTATAAGTAGAATTTCTGAACTAATAGTTTCCAGGGGTTTCAGTAGATGAAGATACCGTTGAATCTTGAAATTTGTTTTAAACTTAATAAATAATAAATGCAAACGGTAACGTAATCACTTCGACATGTTTTGCTTCTATTTATTTTGACCGATGCGTAACTATTACAAAACATTACATGGGAAAAAACGTAAATATAAAGTAAATCTGGCAACTGTGCGGTGTTGCCGTTTGCGAGCAATTTAACCGAAATTCAGACTACCAACGTGGAGAAATATTGAAATCGCTAAAATTGGGTATTTTATAGCAACTCATATTTTACGAAATGGTTCTAATTGTACTTTTAGTGGATGTGTTTACATTATATTAAATTTAATGTACGTGAATAATTTGATAAAAATAAGAATTAAGTATAACTAATTAATTTATTATAAATTCGCGAGAAAACTATTAATAAAACGAACCTTTAAAACACGAAATGTATATAATATTCTACTTCTAAATCTAAATGTTATTTTGCGATTCTTATCAGAAAAATGTTTGTTTCTCTTTTTTACCCGTCTGTACCCCCTCTTTTCATAAACTAATAGACTAAGACCTGCTGCCATCTGCAAAATCGTGGTTTTTATGTTGCGAACTTACTTACTTGTTATGAAGTACTAGTTAGAACCTTTTCTTATAATTGTGTTTACTTTACCGTTTACCTGTTCAAAAAAGGTTAATATCGTAAACAATGGCTTGTATTGTTACGACACAAGTTAATGTCAAATAAACAATATCATGTTTTACATTTAAGAAAACAAAAAAATATGTATATTTAAATATTTATTTATTTGCGTAAAATATAAATCGAAAACAGAAATAACTAAAACAATAAAAATTAAATTAAAATTAAATTGTTAAGGGGATTCATTGTTATTGGTCAATTTTTTAATTATTCAAATTACCAGTCCACCAATAATAAATTTGTTAACTTTCAAAATGTATATTTTACATATGTTTCGAGCTTTAAAATATAGAAGCTCATGCTTCAGAAAAGTCTACAAAAAATAATTACAACTTATAAAAAGTTAAGATTACAAAAAGTTTTTTAACTTACATTTTTTTTAACAATCTCAAATATGATAGATAGATAGATAGATAATTGAAAAATGTAAGTTTTACAAAATGTTAATTATTTTAAAAAACGAAAGATGCAATTTAGAAACAAATTAAGAAAATATAAGTTTAAAAACATAATCGAAATTAGTTTGATTGTTCAACAAAAAAAATTTATTTGATATTTTAATATAAATGAACTCTAGTTTTTCAAGAATTTGTTTGTTATTGATATTAAAATGATGAATGAATTTGCGTTATTAATGTATTTTGAACTATTTTTTAAATATATAAGATGTTTATTAAGTCTAGTTTGAAAAGATCTTTGTGTCATACCAATATAAATTTTTTTACAAGAACAAATTAATTTGTAAACTCCACTTTTATTTAAATTTTTATTATTATTTTTAATTATTTTAGAAGAAAAAAGATTTCGAAGAGATATTTCATTAGAAAAAAAATCTTGAAATCGTTATATTTTCTTTATTTCTTAAAAAAATTAAGAAAAGTAATAAAGGAGAACCCATTGAAAGATCTAGATTTTGTTTATCACCTATTTTTACTAAAATTTTATTAAACAATTTGGAAAGTAAATATATTTCCGAACACTAAAAGTTTGGAAAAGATATGTTGATAACATTTTTTGTATTTAAAAAAGTTGTAAATATTTTTTGTAGACTTTTCTGAAGATGAACTTCATTATTTTAAAGCTCGAAACATATGTAAACGAACTTGTTATTAGTGGACTGGTAATTTGAATAATTTTAACTTAAAATTAATGTTAAATTTCTGAAAGAATAATTGACCAATTTATCCTTTAAAATGATTTTTGACGGAGAATCCATTTGTATCACTCTTTTGCTTATTTTAGTTAAAACTTAACGGCTTGACGAATTTGAGCACACACTGTGGTCGTTCCAGTAACTTCAAAATATTATAGGACGCATCTTCAACTATTAAACATATATATTAAAAAAAAATACTTATTCTTGCTTGTCTACTTATACCTTCGTTTAGTGAACTGGAGCTGTAGAAAGAATACATTTATTCGTCATCACGATCGTCATCAATAAATAACAATGGACGTTTTCTTCCGTATGTTTGAGAAACTACTGCATTTGAGTATCTTAGATTGATGTTTATATCAACAATTACAGCTTCTGTAAAAAATAAACCCAAAGAGTAAAAAAAATTTAAGTTGTTAGTATTTTAAAAATAAAGTTTTGAAAATGCAATTTGTATTAGTATTTTCAAAACATATTTTTAAATAATTGTAAAAATATTTTATGTATTGTTGGATTTGTATTGAAGTGCTTTTAGCATGCTGAAATAAACATAAAATAATTCTGTTTATAATTTTTTTTGTTTTTTAAAAAGTAAGTATTTATTAGACAAGCTGCTAAAAAAATGCGGCCATAACACTTACAAAAACAATATTTTTATTCGACATATGCCAACATCAACAAAAAAACATTTAAAGCAATGGCCAGAACGATTATGTTAAATATGATTGCAATCACGATGAATCCATTATTATGCAAAATAATGATTGCGATCATCGATCGCTTATAAAATAACAATTGCGGTTGTGAAAAATAAATCATACTTTTAATTATAGCATAAACTTGATCAAAACAAATAAGACTAATACAACACGATTTTACCTATAAGATTTACTTTAATAAATGTATAATAAACTTTGGGTATGCAGGTAGCTCACGGAAAATTGTAACATTTTGTGTAAGTAGGTAAATAACCCCTTTGCTCTTTTCTTCATAAAAATTTTAAACCACATACAGATTTATTAATAAAAAAGTAACATGCATTTAAACATTGAATTATATTTTTTTTGTTTACAGAAATGAATTCTCTTCAAAGAGAATTGGAAAACTCTTCTAGGAAAAAACGTTTGTAAAATTTGTGTCACACATTCAGCATTTTGGGAAAATACCTAAATAAATAAAAAAAAAAACATCACAGTAGTCTCTATTTTCTGTGAAGTTTTGTAAATATCTTTTTTAAATCTAAATATGAACAAATTTTATTTAATATATTGTTTAGAAACAATATTAAAAAATACTTAAATATGTTGATTTTCAATACTCCAAACGTTATTGTATCCTTAAAAACGAAAATCGAATGTTAATGGCTAGATTTATGACTAACTTTACACGAGCGATTTTTGAGCAACAGTCGATTACTACTTAATTCTGAATACCATGATTGCGATCATTGATCGTGGAAACTAATAGCGATCCCAGCCACTGCTTTACAGTAATTATTTTAAGTTATTGTACAATTAAGTGCAAGAAGAAGAAGAAAAAGAATCCGGACAAGGAGATTCTCTGATGCTAATTTAAACCATATTTTTAAACGTTTGGTAGAAAAAAAAATTAAAAAATATTTACCTGATTGAAGGTGTAGAACAAGAACTGCAGTGTGTTTAAAACTTTCTTTTGTTGTTATACATTATCTCCGAAGGTGCTTCCCACAAATCTTTTTTTGTTTTAAATCTTCTAAGTTCATTGTGGCAATGTTTATATTTTCACAGTTTTTCTGAAATTCTTGAACACGCACTTTATCACTAATAGAAACTTAAAAAAACTAATACCTTTGTTTTCGGTATTATTATTTTCACAATTAATATAAACACAACCGTGATTTGTCACTTTTCCTATTTCAAAAATAAATCAATAATATATTTACACTTAAACTAAATAAAAGTTCAAACAAACATTACTACTACCAGAATTTCAAAAATCGTATCGCAATGTTAACCCAAGAAAAACTTTCAATTCAATCCCAAAATTTACAACTCGACAGACACGCAGGAACTGAAAAATCTCGATCCAATACGAACGTGGCGACCTCTACATCTCGATCCAATCAGTCGATACGATATCACCGCTTAAGTTGCACTTCTTCTTACACTTATTATTCAATGGTAGTAGCAATTAGGTTCAGCGTATGCAAACTAGAGCCGCGATTGTAGCATACTACACACTGTTTAGTTTCCGCCATGTTTTAAACAGTAGTATCTTTATAGGCGCAGTATATTCAAAGCAGCACACATAAAACAGGTTTATAGCCAATGTATGGCTGCTTTTGCTGTGACGTCCCATTGTGTGCTACCACAATTGAAGCGTACGCCACAATTGAATGTAATGTACACACAGGTTGCTACAGTTAATGCAACACAAGCACACACATACAAACACCCAATTTTTTTGTCAAAAATACATTTTTTGTGATGCAGGAGATCTTAAAACATAAAATTATGCAAAACAAATTTTTTGAAAAAAAATTGCGTTTACTATATTTTCCTTATAAGAAAGTAAAAAAACAAAATTTGTTAGTGAAATAAATGAAAGGAAACAAAAAAAAATAACCATAATGATATAAAAAATTAAACAAAATCAAACAGACAATGATAAATTTAAAATTTAACTATCAACTAACTATATTAAAAGAGAAGAAAAAAACCTAAATTGGTTTTTTAAAGCCTTTTGGTCACACATGCAATTAACACGAAATGATAAATATTTTGATTTAATTTGAAACGCTTGGTGGATGGATTTCGAAAGCGACGTCAATATAGCGGGCGGTAACGGTTATAGGTTGCAGAATGAGAAACTTTCGAGTGGTAGTTTCTGACCGGTAGTTTAAATTTTTTTATTTATCTTAAACTGCATGATTGCAAAATTAGAGTTAAGTAACGATATGAGAAATTCCACGAGATCGACACAAAAAAAGTAAAATGAAGAAATAGAGTACATTGATTCCCTTAAAATTTCATGTTATAGCATTATTAAACGTAATACCGGTACAGATAGTAAAGGTTAACTTGTGTCGTGCTACATTTACAACCTACATTATATATTTACATTTACATTCTATTTATTTATTTATTTATTTTTTTTAAATACATTTTTTTTATCCCTCCTCTCCCCTTAACTTTTTCCTCCTTCTGCATACTTCTTCCATCCACTCCGCTCCTTTTCCGTTTTCATCTAAGATTTCCTCTATTTTCATCACCTCTTCTCTTAGTTCCCTGCATTTCTGTCTCATGTGGTTAAGGTCCTCCGTTTCTTCTTCACATAGCCTGCACATCTTTTCTGTTTCTTCTTTCCAATATTTGTTTCCTAACTTCTCGTTGCCACATCTGAACCTTGCTATCATTTTTTTCTTTTTGTTGCTTTTATTCTTTTTATTTTTTAAATATTCCGGCACTCCTTCACCCTTGATATCTTTATAATTCCTATTATATCTGCCCTCTTTTATCTTTGTCCATCTTTTTTGTTTTTCTATGTCTCTATCTCTCCTTATTATTTCTTCCCTTACTCCTACTTCCTCTTCTCTTAATCTCTCCACTTCTTCTCTCGCGTACCCGTTTCTATTATAATACTCTTCTCTGCCTTCCTGCCCGTACTTCACTTTCCCTCCCTTTATGTATGACGTAATTATTTTACAACTAAAGCAAAAGCATTTCTTAAAAGAGTTCCATAACAAAAAAGAAAGGTTTAGTTACTATAAGATTTTCTACGAAGTTTAAAATGTAAATTTATAATTGACTAGCAACTACAGTCATATTTAAGAACATTTGATTACAAAATGAAATAAAACCGTTATAAATCTAAATTTGTTAAGGATTTTAAAAATCGCATCATAAAAAACTACACAACAAAAATTTAAAATAATGTTTAATTAAAACATCTACGAATACCGGGACTTTAGCAAGGCTAGTGCCGTATACAAACTTTGAAGTACACGTCATAGCAAAAATATCAAATTTAAAAGCAAATTACTTTAAATTGATAAACAGTAAGAAGTACATCAGGTAACTGCTTTAGGCAAAGATTTTACTATAAACAATATTTAATTTAGCAAGCACTGTAATAGTTAAATAAAAATTTGTTTTACAGCAAAAATAAAACTACATATGTAAATAATTTGTGAGTTTGTTTCCGTGCTTATTAATGGTTTTTTAATAAAAATTAATTTTTTAATTTTGTTGAAAATACTTGTTTTGGCTATTTCAATATATATTATAGATTTGTTGTAAGAGTCTAGAAAAGTTACTTTTCTGAATTAAGCTTCTAAGCAGTATTTATTATTGTTCAATAGATAAGAAATAAATAAATCTACGCAGTTATCACTATTGCTTTATGAGTATTAGAATCAAAAACATTTTTCGATAATATCTTATTTAACTCTGCATTAAACTTTGTCATGTCATTTCCTTAAACTGCAAAATAGCTCTATCTATTGAACTCTAAAGCTTTCAAGTTTACGAATTCTATAAGAAAACTTGTTATAAGGAACTTTACCTATTTGAAATATTTAGACAAGATAATAAACTACACATTTTATTTTATTATTATTATTATTTATAGTATTTTATTAAAAAGTGTAGAATTATTTGTGACAAATAACTTACAATTCCTTATTTAGAAAAAATAAAAATTATTTTTTTATGTTTTGTTGTTAACATATGACATAATTTTAAAGCTTAAATTAGATTTTTTGTATTTTTTTATATTCGCAGTTAAACTAGTCGATATCATAAATAATGTAAATCAAAAAAAACCAATTTAAAGTTGAATGTATGATTTTAGGGATTGGGATAATCGATTTATAAGAAAAACGCAAAAAATATTCTAAATGTACATTTTCTTTTTCTGATATTTTATTTTGTTTTAAATAAATGTTTCTAAAAATGCTTCCAATAAAAAAATAAAAATTATTACTATTATACAACAATAAAATATACTACAGATAAATAGACATAGTTGAGATGTGTATTATGTTTAGAAAATATTTTACGTTGTAGTTTATTATTGACATTTTAAATACATCTAAAATTAATAGATTGTAATTGCAAGCATTCAATATTATTATAAATTTTAGAAGCATAGAAAATTGAAAATATATTTTTCTACTCTTAAAATATTGTAGGGTTATTAACACAGTTTTGAAAAAGTTTACAGACCTTAAAATATTGATGACTGTTCATTTTCAAATTACTGGGTATTTTAAAAAAACTGAAAGTGACCAGGTGGAGCTGGATGTCTAACGATTAGCTACGACCGTAAGTGGTAACTCTTGACATTTTAGCAGATTGCTATATTTGTATGTGAGTATTTCAGCTTCTCTTCATATTAGTTTAGGTTTAATCAAATTAAGACGGTAAGTTTTTATTATCATCTGAACTGTTTGTATGAAAGTGTTTTGATTATATTTAAAATAATAGTTTTCTACTAAGTGATTAGTTTTTATGATTGTTGCGAGGAAATCATGCGCAGAAACGCACACGTGTATCTGCAAACCGTTTAAATGGTTATAAGTAAAAAAAATACTGTTTTTTGCAGATGCTACGAAAATACACGCAAAAAACGGAAATAAATTATTACAGTGAAGAAACGCTACAGATGGCACTAAGTACTATACGTAACAATAAAGTAGGTATATTTTTCAACGTTCCAGAATTAAAATTTACAAAAAAAAAACAAAAAACGAATTAAATCTAAAACTCTTGGACAAAAAACAATATTCTCCAGTGAAGTTGAAACAGAACAAAAACAAAATATTCTAATACTAATTAATGGGATAATACCAAAACATCTTATACAATTAGTATTTAAATTTGACTAAGACAATAATATAAAACACAAATTCGATAAAACTACTCAGCTAGTTGGTAAATATTGGTTGTTTGGCTTTCTAAATAAAAATTCCAAAATCTTATTAAAATAAACTAAAAGTACCAACCTAAATAGTATTACGACGTTTAATTTATAAGAAATTAGACTGTTTCACACCAACTTAGAAACAAACTTAAAATAGAAAACATTTAAAGCTAATTGAATGTTTAATATTGACCAGACAGGCATAACTAATATCCAAAAGTTTACAGTCAAAAGAGAGTAAAAAGGGAAGAGACCACTAGTTCCGACAAAGCAAACCGATAACAAGTGAGTTTTTATGTTAAAAAGTTGGTAAGTTAAAATTTTTCGGGTATAAAATTTGTCCTCGACACGCTTACTTTTCGTAGACGGCTGTCAAACGCTTTTATTTCCCGTTGACGTTTTGTATAATACGGACCGTTTTTAGCGGTATCTCTAGGCCCAACAAAGCTTTCATTATTAAATTGTTTTAAGCCATTCCATGTGAATATGTGAACGAATTCTACGTTTTGTTAAGTAAAAGCTTATTTTCCATGACGTCAGGTCGCGGAAGGCTAGGGGTTGTACACCACTTTATGTAAGAAAATACTTACACAACTGCGAAGTTAATTAGAGGGGAGCTCGGCGCATTCTTTTACGTCAAATATCGTATGCATTAAATCAAATTACTTGTGATAACGCCGTATGTACGCTTTGTGGCAAATTGCATATTACGTTTTAGGTCATACTGGTACGGAATAAGCTAATTCCATAGTGGATAATACACAACTGTAAGTATTGCATTTTCTATTTATACGAGTATTATTTTGTTGGTCATGTCGATTATTGGAATGGCCACACGTACATACTAAGTTGTAATCACAATTAATGTTACTTTTTTTTTGTGTGTCACACAGTTATCTGGTGCGCTTTGATTCTCTATACTTTGGATTGTCGTATTCCTGTAATTTAACTTAATAAAGTCATTTCTTCGTTAAATGTAAAAGTTAGATCAATTAGGGCCCTTTGGTGTGCGACGTGTAGCCCAGTAAAAGGGCGTAACTTATACTTGACCTGTGATATCAACCCATGTAATATTGTTTGCAACGTTTATATAACGATACTTATGTACTGTCTTCGTGATCTTCAACTACTTCTGTGATACAATAAATATATATTCTGTGTTATCACTTCTGTTGTGTTATGTGTTCTATTACAGCTTGCGGGTAGAGTTAAACGATATCTCCCTAGTTTAGTTTTTTTCATCGTTTTGGCGCTTATTTTATTTTATTTATAATTTAGCATCACAAAACCTGCTACTCTCTTTCCGAGAAAACTGTGTTAGCCGTCGCTTATTTTTTGTTACAAGAAAAACAACGTAAATCGAAAAATTTTATCTAGATTGGATACAACACTTTGCAAAACGTGTTTAGTCTGCCGCTGATGATCCAACTCTAGTTAAATATCGATATTCATTTAAGGTTTCTGCCATCTTATACTTCACATTGACTACAATCTTTATAAAGAGTATGACCGATATTTGACATCTACATTACTGAATACGACAGTTGTTCAATAAAGCTTTTATAAAAGTGGGCAACATTAAAAAGTGCATCCGGTTTTCGTTGTTCAAAAATATTTTTGTATAATTCGGACAAATTTAGTAAAAAGGATTAAAAAATCATTCCGTGTTATCTGAAGTAAACCAATAAACAATCTTTTTTTCGGTTTCTACAATTTCTGGTAGTGAAATTGACCAAAAATGTACAATTTTAAAAACGCAACAAGCAAATGAAAATTTTTTGTTAAAATCTAATTTTGTACAAGATTCATTTTTTAAGTTTACACCAATTTCCCATAATAAATTCCACAAATCTGAGAAAAAAGTTTTTCGTTTTAGGCATCATTTATAAATTCTTACCAGTACCACTACGACAAATGTACTAAAAGAAGTGAAAAAAAACAATACTAAAGCAAGTGGAAGAAAAGGAAAAACTAAGAAAGGTAACTCAAAACCAAAATTTAAATCTGATATTCCAAATAATGAAACACCAAAGCTGGTTACGCAAACTAATGACAATAATGATGAGCTGCAAAAATTTTATTTTAATATTCTAATTTCCAACTACTGCAAAAAGGATAAATTTTAAACACTAGATAAAAGTAACGGTGGTAAGATCGTGAGAAACCAAAGAAACCAATTACCAGATATTATAAAAACCAAAAAGAAAAAACTAGAATCTTTAGATTCTTCAAAGCTTTTGATGATATAAGTGATAGTGACATCTGCGACGATAATGAATTAGATGATATTGATTATATATATTGATTATACCAATAGCGATTAGCGTGGTCTGTTAATCACCTCTGAACACCTCTCTTTAACGGACAGTTTTTTGTTTCCCAAACTTATTACCACTAAACTATATAGCAAACACCTTTCAACAACCAACCCTTTATAAAACGACGCGGACACTAAAATTGACATAAAGGAACTATAAGATATTATTTTATTACAATTGAAAAAATGTGGTTTGGAATGATTCAGTTGAACCATTGAATAATAATTTAAGAAGAGGCGCAAATAGTGTGTTAAAAATCGTACTGTGGTTTTATCTCTCTTGTTTCTCTTTTTTTACCCGTTTGTACCCCCTCTTTTCATAAACTAATAGACTAAGACCTGCTGCCATCTGCAAAATCGTGGTTTTTATTTTGCGAACTTACTTATTTGTTATGAAGTACCAGTTAGAACCTTTTCTTATATTTGTGTTTACTTTACCGTTTACCTGTTCAAAACAGGTTAATATCATAAACAATAGCTTGTATTGTTACGATACAAGTCAATGTCAAGTAAACTTAAACAATATCATGCTTTAGATTTAAGAAAACAAAAAAATATGTATATTCAAATATTTATTTATTTTTGTAAAATATAAATCGAAAACATAGAAATAACTAAAACAATGGAAATTAAATTAAAGAAAATTGTTATGGGGATTTATTGTTATTATTCGTCAATTTTTAAAATTATTCAAACTACCAGTCCACCAATAATAAATTCGTTAACTTTCAAAATATATATACTATTTTACATATGCTTCGAGCTTTAAAATAATGAAGCTCATCTTCAAAAAAGTAAAAATATTTACAACTTATAAAAAGTTAAGATTACAAAAAGTTTTTTAACTTACATTTTTTCGAACAATCTCAAATCTGAATTGTTGTAACTAGATAATTAAAAAAATGTAAGTTTTACAAAATGTTAAATGTTAATTATTTTAAAAAAGGAAGATGGTGCAATTTAAAAACAAATCTAAAAAAAATTAAGTTTAAAATCGTAATTGAAATTGGTTTGCTAGTTCAACAAAAAATTTGTATTTTATATTTCAATATAAATGAACTCTAGTAATTCAAGAATTTCCCACTGAGCAAATTGCAGCTAAAACCGGCTTTTTTATAACTACTTTAGCTTTTAAAGTTACTCTTTAGAACACTTTTAAGTGGCTTGTGAAAAAACGGAAACCTCTATGAAGCGTTTAAGTAGCTAAAAATTCCGCAGTTATGTTGCTGTTAGGTAGCTCCTTTAATACATTAAAATCGGGCTTATACAGCTCTTTGTGGTACCAGCAAATGTTTAAAGAAGCTCTAAAGGAACTGTAAACCACCTTTCAGAAACAACTATACAGCTTAAATAGTTTTATTTTTACTGCCTTTAAGTAGATTAAAAATTAAATAAATATTTCATTAGAAAAAGAAATCTTGAAATCGTTACCTTTACTTAATTTCTTAAAAAAATTGAGAAAAGTGATAAAGGAGAACCCATTGAAAGACCTAGATTTTGTTTAAAAAATTGATTATCAAATTTATCACTTATTTTTACTGAAATCTTCTTAAACAATTTAGAAAGTAAATATATTTCTGAACACCAAATTTTGTTACAAAAAATAATATTTTGGTAAAGATATGTTGATGACATTTTTTGTATTTAAAAAAGTTGTAAATATTTTTTGTAGACTTTTCTGAAGATGAGCATCATTATTTTAAAGCTCGAAACATATGTAAATGAATTTGTTATTAGTGGACTGGTAATTTAAATAATTTTAAATTAAAATTAATGTTAAATTTCTGAAAGAATAATTGACCAATTCATCCTTTAAAAGGATTTTTGACGGAGAATCCATTTGTATCACTATGTTGCGTAGTTTAGTCAAAACTTAACGGCTTGACGAATTTGAGAACACACTGTGGTCGTTCCAGTATCTTCAAAATATTATAGGACGTATCTTCAACCATAAAATATATATTAAAAAAATTACGTATTATTGCTTGTCTACTTATACCTTCGTTTAGTGAACTGGAGCTGTAGAAAGAATAAATTTATTCGTCTTCACGATCGTCATCAATAAATAACAATCGACGTTTTCTTCCATATGTTTGAGAAACTACTACATTTGAGTAATTAAGGTTGATGTTCATATTAACAATTACAGCTTCTGTAAAAAATTATACTAAATAAGCCCAAAAAGTAAAAAAAAATTAAGTTGTTAGTATGTATTTTAAAAATAAAGTTTTGAAAATGCAATTAGTATTAGTATTTTCAAAATTTTTGCGATTTTTTTTAAACAATTGTAAAAATATTTTATATATTGTTGGATTTGTATTGAAGTGCTTTCAGCATGCTAAAATAAACATAAAAGAATTTTGTTTATAATTTTTTTTATTTTTTAAAAAACTAAGTATTTATTAGACAAGGTGCTAAAGAAATGCGGCCCTAACATTTACAAAAACGATATTTTTATTCGACATGCCAACATCAACAAAAAACATTTAAAGGAATGGCCAGAGCGATTATGCAATTACGATTAATCGATCATTATGCAAAATAATGATCGCGATATCGAGCGTCTGTACAGTAACGATCGTAATCATTGATCGCTTATAAAATAACAATTGCGGTTGTGGAAAAGAAATTAATACTTTTAATTATCGCATAAACAAATAAGGCTAATATAACACGATTTTACCTATAATATTTACTTTAATAAATGTATAATAAACTTTAAGTATGCAGGTAGTTCACGGAAAATCGTAAAATTTTGTGTAAGTAGGTAAATTAACCCCTTTGCTCTTTTCCTCGTAAGAATTTTCACACATTCAGCATTTTGGGAAAAACCTAGCTTTATATAAACACCAAGGTAAAACATAAAAACACAGGAAGTTAAAAACAATAAGCATTAACTACAAATGAGAATACGTATTTGAAAAGAATTGCAAATTTATTTTTAATACATAAATCTTATGTTTGAGACAAATATCAACACGAGTTATGACTAATTACTCAACAATCTTTTCCAGGTAAGATTTTTGCTAATGTGTGAGGATAAAAGTTACCGTAACACTACAGTAATACGATTTAAAGTCATCTTGACCCAAAATAAACCAAAATGAAGGCGTAGAACCTAAATAATGGTGAATTGAAACAAGGAAACTGAAAAGAAATTGAGTTAACCAATTGCTTTAAAACGACGTCATAGTAGATTACATACCGAGGCCGAAAGAATTCCATTTGTGTCGAGAGAACTATAGTTTACCGAGAGGCATAGCCTCGAGGTGAACTAGTTCTCGAGACAAATGGAACGCTTTTGCCAAGGTTTGTATACAATTTTATTCACAATCAGCCATTAAATAAAATAAATAACATAAAATGAATAAAAATTGAATGAAAACCTACTTCCAAAATATTATCGTTTATTTTGGTAAAATATTAATACGTAGTAGGCACTTTACAATTGACATATACGTATTTAATTTACGATTGTCATTTTATTAAATTAGTTAAAACAAAACACACACAAATTACAGGTTCGGAAAGTGTACATTACTGACCGTGAGATTTCATTACATACTCGTTTTTTTTTAACCACGGAAACCGCTCACTTACCAACCTTTAAGAGGTTTGGAAAACTGTACGTTACTAACTGAGTGTGAATAATAGTAGATTACATACCGAGGCGGAAAATATTCCATTTCTGTCGAGAGAACTATAGTTTACCGAGAGGCATAGCCTCGAGGTGAACTAGTTCTCGAGACAAATGGAACACTTTTGCCAAGGTATGTATACAATTTTATTCACAATCAGCCATTAGATAAAATAAATAACATAAAATGAATAAAAATGGAATGAAAACCTACTTCCAAAATATTATCGTTTATTTCGGTAAAAAATTAAAACGTAGTAGGCACTTCACAATTGACATATACGTATTTAATTTATGATTGTCATTTTATCAAATTAGTTAAAACAAAACACACACAAATTACAGGTTCGGAAAGTGTACATTACTGACCGTGAGATTTCATTACATACTCGTTTTTTTTTAACCACGGAAACCGCTCACTTACCAACCTTTAAGAGGTTTGGAAAACTGTACGTTACTAACTGAGTGTGAATAATAGTAGATTACATACCGAGGCGGAAAATATTCCATTTCTGTCGAGAGAACTATAGTTTACCGAGAGGCATAGCCTCGAGGTGAACTAGTTCTCGAGACAAATGGAACACTTTTGCCAAGGTATGTATACAATTTTATTCACAATCAGCCATTAGATAAAATAAATAACATAAAACTAATAAAAAATGAATGAAAACCTACTTCCAAAATATTATCGTTTATTTCGGTAAAAAATTAAAACGTAGTAGGCACTTCACAATTGACATATACGTATTTAATTTATGATTGTCATTTTATCAAATTAGTTAAAACAAAACACACACAAATTACAGGTTCGGAAAGTGTACATTACTGACCGTGAGATTTCATTACATACTCGTTTTTTTTTAACCACGGAAACCGCTCACTTACCAACCTTTAAGAGGTTTGGAAAACTGTACGTTACTAACTGAGTGTGAATAATAGTAGATTACATACCGAGGCGGAAAATATTCCATTTCTGTCGAGAGAACTATAGTTTACCGAGAGGCATAGCCTCAAGGTGAACTAGTTCTCGAGACAAATGGAACGCTTTTGCCAAGGTTTGTATACAATTTTATTCACAATCAGCCATTAAATAAAATAGATAACATAAAATGAATAAAAATGGAATGAAAACCTACTTCCAAAATATTATCGTTTATTTCGGTAAAATATTAATACGTAGTAGGCACTTCACAATTGACATATACGTATTTAATTTACGATTGTCATTTTATCAAATTAGTTAAAACAAAACACACACAAATTACTTTTGCCAAGGTTTGTATACAATTTTATTCACAATCAGCCATTAAATAAAATAAATAACATAAAACTAATAAAAAATGAATGAAAACCTACTTCCAAAATATTATCGTTTATTTCGGTAAAAAATTAAAACGTAGTAGGCACTTCACAATTGACATATACGTATTTAATTTATGATTGTCATTTTATCAAATTAGTTAAAACATAACACACCCGAATTACAGGTTCGGAAAGTGTACATTACTGACCGCGAGGTTTCATTACATAATCGTTTTTTTTAACCATGGAAACCGCTCACTTACCAACCTTTAAGAGGTTCGGGAAACTGTCCGTTGCTAACTGAGTGTGAATAAAATATTTTATTACCTTTTGTGGCACTGGTGTACTTGCAGAATTAGATTTGTATTTTTTTACTAGACATTATTATGAGAAAACTTAAATAATTTCAAAATAAAATACTCACTTGTTTGTGAATAGCAAGTTAATAGACCTCTTTACCTATGACGTCATGAAGTACACCAAATTTGAATCGGTGTCATAAGTAAAAAAAAGCAGAAAAAAATGGCCCTTGACAATAAGTATCATTTTTTTAAAGGTATACTTTAAGTAGTTACTGTGATCTTATAAATACGAAATAAGTACAATGGTTCATATTTTTGAAAACTTAGATTCTTATTATATACGTTTTGCTCATAATATAACATTATTTACCAAATAAAAATGTGAATTTTAAAATTAAAACTTATGTTGTACATATATGAACATTTGCCATGCGCGTAACGCGTTTAACCATTTGAACTTGACTAATTATTTTTTTGTGTAGTTTTGGTGTTACTATTAGATATATTTTTTCTTTATAATTATTTAGTAGTCGATTAGTTTGTAATATTTAGTAAATAGTTGTTAACTTCCTAACCTTAATTTTAGTTACTTTAAATATACTAACGTTTTTATATTTAGCTATTTTACATAAGTAGGTATTTAATTGTATTAATCAGAATGGGTTTATGCTTTGTTCCTGACTGTGATCATACTAACAAGCATGGTTGTAAAATGTTTAGATTTCCGCTGGATTCAGCAATAAAGAAAAAATGGGAATCGTTGATTAGGTATTAATTTGTGAAATATTCTAATGGCGAGTTGTAATAATAATAAATTAATTTATAGGAGAGCTGATAGAACTGCTACTAAGTTTTCTTTGGTCTGTTCTTGTCACTTTGTTGAAGGTAAAAAAGAAAATTGTCCTACCATTTTTAATCGGAACAAAGATAAAATGTTTAAATATTCATCTTCAGAGAAGAGAAAACGTAAAAAGTAAGTTGTGTGTGCAATTTTCAATTTACTATGAAGTCATTTATTTAGTATTCAAAAAGAAGCAGTGGCGCAGGAAAACACAGCAAGGTTTTCAACAAGTCCACCAACTCAAGCAGCTAAGCGAGCTAATGAAGAACCTTCTAGTAAAGAAATAAATCCTACAATCTCTAAGTCATTACCAATTTTAGAGGCAGAAAATTATTATCTGATTTATATGTTGGTAATACGTCAGATAAAAAAAATGTGCAAAGTTGTGGAGTTTTAGATAATTTAGAAGCTGGTGACTTAGTACTAGCCGATAAAGGACTTTTAATATTAGATTTATTACCTGCAAGAGTCTCTCTTAATATACCTCAATTTTTAATTAACGCACAGTTTAATGTAGAAGAAATTCAGCAAACAAAAGTTACCGCTCAAGCTTGCATACATGTAGAAAGAACAATAAGAAGAATGAAGCTATTCAAGATACTAACTTTGATTCCTAACCAAATACGTCCATATTCTTCAAAAATCTTTCAAGTTGTTGGCTGTTTAACAAATTTAAACTACCCTTTGTTAAAAGAAATACAGTCTGATTATTAAACTTATTGTAAATGATTTGATTTAAAAAACAAATAGTTGAACTTCAAAAAATAAACTACTTTCCAAAAAAATATGAGTATTTATTTAATTATCAAAATGCAATAATGAAAATAAAGTATCTACATAAATTATTTTAAATCTGTATTTCATTTGTTTTTTAACAGATATGGTACATATTTAGTAAAAAAAAATCTTCTAAAGAAACTACATTATTTTTCCATATTGGATCTTTGTCTACATCAACAACAACTAGGTCTACAGTGGTCCATATTAATAACACACATTTCTGTGTGCCTGACAAATACATTTGACCCTGTATTTGATCATAATAATTATGATTTTTATTAATGATGTAACTTCCATTCTCTAAATATACTATTATATAATTTTTTTCATTTTTTAAACATTCACCTAACTTAAAGTTTCTATATTTGAAAGGGTATTTAACTTCAACTAAAACGTTTTCTTCAGTTATTCCATCAGGACTTGCACCTAGTACGCCAGATGAACTTAACTAAATTCCAGATTGCTTGACCTTTTTCATAAATTTTTTTTCAAACGTCTTGATAGCTACTTTTTCATGTGATTTTCCCCATTGTATTTGTTTAATATTATCAAGATTGTAGGAACCTAAAGTAATGTATCTTTAATATGGCAATATTCATCTAAAATTATATAAACAAACCTGTTAATGTTTTGAATAATGATGGTGGATATCGTTCTTTTTTATAAGCTGTTAATATTTTTCCAAAATTACTGGCAGTTAAACGATGTTTTCTAATAATAAACCATAACGGATTTTCATTTTGTCCTATTGTATTTTTTTCAGCTTGAAGAATTATGTCGGCACTTAATTTAAATTGATTTTTTAGATATTCTGTTTTATTTTTGGATAAATAATATTCTTGTGAAAATAGAATATTTTCGATATTTCGAACAATAGATTACTTTCAGTAGTTGGAGGTTCGGGACTTAATAGTCATGAAAAACCAGTAGGGCCGCACTGCTTAAGATTTTCATAAAACCTACTAATTCGAGCATTGTTTTCATCCTCAGTCAGTGGCAGACTTGGGTTAACATAATCTCTTTTTAATGGAAACTGTTCTTCAGCAGTGCTTCCAATATCGCTTTTTGCTTTAAGGGCAGTCCAAGAGCAAGTTTTATCTGTGCTTGATATATTATAATGTATAAAAAAAGCTACGGCGCACATATGGTGACATTGGTCCAAACCTCTAGGGCATTGACATGTTGACTTAACAATACTGCCATCATTGATGTTGAGCTATTTATAAAAATAACATAATGTTATACAATTGCTTTGTCAGGTAAAACTTTTAAATGCTTAGTTTTTAGAAATGAACTGGTATTAAACGAACTTGATTTGAAATGGATAGTAACATATTTAAAGAAATAAAAGTACAATACGTAGGAACCTACCTCTACTTTATAAGATTTGTTCCTCATACTAGCCAAAACTTCTGCTGCTATGATTCCAAGACTAGCATCAAACACAGGTTTTTGAACGTGTCCAGAGCAGTACGAATTTTCACCCTTTGATATTAATCGTGTAGCTTCAAAGTAAGAAACTATGCTAGCTACGGAAAGTACTAACTTTTTAGACATCGTTACTAAAATAATACTTATTGTGACAAAACCGTTACTCATAAATGTTATAAATATATTTACCTGATAAAACTAACACGTATAGAAGTAAGCACATAAATTAGTAAGAAAGTTAATTATAAACAAATACGGTATGTTAGTAAATTTAAAATAATAAACTAAAATTAAGGTTAGGAAAGTAAGAACTACTTACTAGATAATAAAACTAATACGCTACTAAATATATACAGAAAAACTACAAAAATACTTATAAAAGAAATAATCAAGAAGCAAACACCAATAAACAAAAATGAACAAAAATACGGATAAGGCACGATAAGGCAAGAATAAGAATAAGAAAAAATGGAGTTTATAGTCGTGGTTGTGGTTAAATGCGCATGGCAAATGTTCATATATACACAACAGAAGTTTAAATTTTAAAATTCACATTTATATTTGGTAAATAATGTTATATTATGATCAAAACGTATAGAATAAGGATCTAGGTTTTCAAAAACATGATCCATTTTTCTTATTTCAGCTTTATAAGATCACAGTGACTACTCAAAGTATACCTTAAAAAAAATGATACTTATTGTCTATGCGCTTAAGGGTCATTTATTTCTTCCTTTGTTTACTTATGACACCGATTCAAATTTGGCGTACTTTATGACGTCATGCTAAACAGGTCTATTGCAGACTAAATGAATTGAAAATGAAAGAAAGAGGGAGGAATGAGGTTACGTGCGCGCTACACGCTGTGGTATGGGCGCGTTCGCGCTACATGCTGGCATGAGACCACTACTCATCCCAGGGGTATTCGCTTCATACGAATTTTATGTACAACACGATTTTTTGAGCTATCTATGATTGGCCGAAGAATTATTTTGACATTTACAGCTAAGACAAAAACCTTTCAATGATGTCATTTGCGTTCAGATGGCGTTCAGTTTATTTCGCGTTTATTCCGCCCATAATTCAGCATATTCAGCGATTATTTTGCTTTCTTAACCATAAATAAGTAAAAGTTTCTTGTATTTGTTGATCTAAAATTAATTTAAACACAATCAAATAAGGTAAGTTTTAATAGATAATGTAAATTGGTCTGTTACTAATCGTTTAATACTATTGTAGAGTGATGCATTGTTAGTGGATGTCTCTCGTATTACAAACCTTACTAACTATTTCGTTCATCAAATTGTGTCATAATGTAATTCCGAATGGTAAGATTAAATACTTTGTTTGATATATATAACTAGGTATTTATTTTAGATGCGTCAATACGAACAGGTGGACAAACTGGACCTGCTACTTGGTCATCTTCAAGTGCGTTATTTTATTTCGGTATGTAATAAATTGCCAAGTGTACGATGTTATTCAAAAATACTACGTACCTATGCATACAGTTTCTTTTTAATAAATGGGAAGTTTGATTTCAAAATTACTTACCTAATAAAACAATATACTGAATTTTCTAAAAAATACAAAACTTTTGTAAAGATTATCCAAAAGGATCGATTCGAAGCAAACCATTTGATTAATAAGAAACATGTAACTTTTTTAATAGAATCTGTTACTTAAAAGTAGTTATTTAAATAAATCTTTGGCATTGTTTATACATTTAGTTCTTGTCATTGTTCAAATGATATGTGTGTTGAAATAGCTGATCGTAACAAAATCAATTATTGAAATAATCGATATGAATCATCAAGCCAGAACCAATGTTGCATATATATTTTATTATCCTGATTTTGTTAAGAATTTTCGGATTAATAAATTGTATTTTAAATTGAAATAATTGTTTTATTTATAAAATTTAGATGTATAAGTATATGAATTAATATAACTGTAAGATGGCTCTGTTTTATAGTGTCGATTTCTATAATTTGAAAAAAATAGTTCCTCGGCCCATCATAGATGTCAATAATGTCGGAAAAATCATACCATTTTTAAAACACGGAGTGCTGCATCTTTCTTACATTATCTTTGACTCATCCGTTACCGGTTACTCACCGGTCACGGTAGATTGCTGCTGTGCGCGGTCGTGATTTTTTCGATGCTCTCAACTATTTTGTCAGTGCGCATTGTATTGTTGTTTTTGACAAACTTGATATTCCGAGAGCGAAATATTTATTTTAAATTCTTTCCGGAAAATTTTAATTTTCAGGGCTAAATTTTGGGAGAATTTTGAGAGGTAGAAATCCTAGTCAGTACCATAGCATACAAAATTCTCATGAAATGCTTAGCCTAGGGTCTCGCGCTGCATTCTCGTTTTGTGAGCTATTTGTAACTTTTGACTTGTTACGTGTTAAAAGATATTATTGTAAAATTTCTTACAAAACGTAACATAAAATTGTTTGCTTGGCTTGCTCAGTGAGATGGGCGTGGGTGGTACGATAATTAAAATTTGGATGTCAAAGAAAAAGACGTAAAAGAAGATCAAATAAAGACTAAATTGGTAGGGCGTCAAATAAGGTAACGACGTTTAAAAGCTTCTAGGTCATTATTCATCAAGAAACTTGTCTGGTAGTTTCAATTTTTATGGGACTTAACTTTGAAAATTAACATCATAAATCTAAACTTTTTACTTAAGCAAAAAAAAATACAACGCGAACGGGTGTAAAAGAAAGGCTTTACTTACAAGTTAAATAACAAACATTTACTGAAAAAAAAAAACAGAATTTGATTTCAGTGAAATAAATCGAATACAACAAAAAATTTCAATAATAATACAAAAATAAAATAAAATCAGTGTTTTTTATGAGTTGAATAAAACAAGCAGAAAAAAAAGAATAAATATCATGTTAATACACAAAAAAAAAGAATTTGCAAAGGCTTTGCATAACGCAAATTACGATTAACTATAAATAAATTGTAAACTGCCAGCTTACATAATTTTTATTCCTATACTTGAATTAAACCTAATGCGTTTTGAAGTTATTATAATGAAACGGTTCATTATTTGAGTTACATAAAACGAATGAAAAACTATATTACAACATAAATTAGTTTCTTAAAGCCTTTTGTTCACACATACAATTAATGGTAAATGATAAATACCTTGATGTAATTTGGGACGCTACATGACGCATTTTAAAGGCAGCGTTAATATAGTGGTCGGTACAGATTACAAGTTGCAGAAGGAGAAACTTTTGAGTGGTAGTTGTTGATCGATGATTAAAACGTTTTAAACATTTTTGTTAAATTTAAACCGCAAGATTGAAAAGTTAGGATGATACAATGGCATGAGATTTAAAGCTCATATACTAATAAATGTATTCATAAATTAACAATAAGAAAAGAAAGTTTCAGTAACTAGAAAAAGCAAATTTAAAACAGTATACAAAACTTGAAATTTTTTGGCTTAAGGATTTTCTACGACGTTTAAAATCTACTATAAGTTTGTAGCGGTTAGTATCGAGACCGCCAGCATTTCGAATTTAGCACGATCGAGAAAGAGCGAACCAGGAACGAGGTCAACGGCAGTGTTCGGCCGACGGGGAGCGGAGTACGATGCGCGCAACCAATACCTCGTTCGGTTACATTGTTAGCATGCACTTTTGTGATAACGTTTAAGTTGTGTGTTTTATTATTTTTGTAGTGTAAATAATGTTACTTAGTTTGTATCTGTATTAAATAAAGTAGTGGTGGATTGTTAATTAACTAGAAACTCACATTGGTGACCAAGACGTTTAGTGATTTCTACGAAGTGAAAGTGCACCCACGTCACGCCGCCGCCATGATTAACGACGAAGCGAATGGAAACTCGACTGATAACAGCGTTGAGCACAGTGGACCGGAAGTATGTGCTATCAAACAAATTAAATTACCGCCCTTTTGGCAAGTCAACCCGCAATTGTGGTTTGTACAAGTGGAAGCGCAATTTCACACACACGGAGTTAAAACAGACGCTACAAAGTATTATACCATAATTAGTGCATTAGACAGTGCGGTGCTCCAACAAGTGTCGGACATTTTAATGCCAGCCCCCGACAAAAACAAATACGAGGGACTTGATCCCGCGTTTTACAGACTCCGAGGAAAAACAATTACGCAAAGTGCTAACAGACTTAGAACTCGGAGATAAAACGCCTTCTCAACTACTACGGGAATTAAAAATGCACGCGGGTAGCAAGTTAAACGAGAGTGTGTTGCGTACGGTTTGGCTTCAGAGGCTACCATCAACCATACAACAGATTTTATCAGTAAGTGACACCTTGCCGTTGGATAAAATGGCTGCCATTGCGGATAAAATCAGGGAAGTAAACGACAGCGCGTGTACAGGTATCGCCGCCATTACAACAACGATATCCCCACCGTCAGTTTCTTTTGCATCCGCGCACGCAGAAACGGCAGCGCAGCAAACCGCCCTACCTACACACTTTTCCATCTCGACGTTGGAGCGTAAAGTCGAAGAGCTTACGAAGATGGTCGAGCAGATGAATCGCAACGGAGCGCGCAGACGAGGAAAAAGTCAAACGCGATACCGGTCACGCAGCAAATCCGCACAGCCGGACGTTTGTTTTTATCACCGTTGTTTTGGTGGTCGAGCTAATAGATGCACTCAACCCTGTGCGTTCCTGACGAAACAGGAAAACTAAGGGGTCCATCGCTGAATGAGGCGCTCAGTGACGGATCCCGCAGCAGCCGCCTCTTTATAACAGACAAAACGACGGGAACGCAATTTTTAATCGACACCGGTGCTGACGTTTCAGTGATACCCGCGAAAGCAAAGAGACCTAGTGCCGTGTCGGATTTCCGTTTGTACGCCGCTAATGGTTCTACGATAGACACTTACGGGACTGAGTTATGTTTAAACTTCGGGTTACGTCGACCGTACAAGTGGAAATTTTACGTAGCACACGTGGCGCGCCCTATAATCGGTGCAGATTTTTTAAACCACCACGGTCTCCTGGTGGATTTGCGAAACAATTGCCTAATTGATACGACCACTAAACTGTACGTGTCTACATTGTCTGCAACTAGCAGCGCGGTAACATCAGTCTCGACAATATGCGAAACCAGAAACTGTTACGTTCTATTAACGGAATTTACAGACATTACCAGAGCATCCCAAGGACCAACAAGAAACAACCACGATCTTCAACATCACATAATAGTAAAAGGTCCCCCAGTCGCACAACGTCCTCGCTGGCTCACACCCGAAAAGCTTGCAGCAGCCAAGGCGGAATTCGAGTATATGCTGGAGCAAGGCATCTGTAGACCCTCCAGCAGCCCTTGGGCGAGTTCGTTACATCTGATGCCGCAGAAGAAGGCTGGGACATGGCGTCCGTGTGGAGACTACCGGCGTTTAAATGCGGTTACCGTCCACGACAGCTACCCGATACCTCATATCAACGACTTTACCCATTTGCTGTATGAAATAAGGTGTTCACGAAGCTAGACCTGGTGCGGGCATATCACCAAATCCCTATCGCGGAGGACGATATTCCCAAAACGGCGGTAACGACTCCGTTCGGTTTATTTGAGTTTATGTATATGACGTTTGGATTGTGCAACGCGGCACAGACTTTTCAAAGATTTATGCACAAAGTGCTCCAAGGGTTAAATTTTTGTCACGTATACATCGACGATATTCTTATTTTTTCGCATAACGAAGAAGAACACAAGACGCATCTTTGCAAAGTATTTGAACGTTTACGCGAATATGGTGTCCCCATTAACCCCGCGAAGTGCGTGTTTAGTGTTGAAAAGGTAGAATACCTCGGTGTCTTAATTTCGCCTGAAGGAATCCAGCCGTTACGAGACCGCGTACGAGCTATACAGGAGTACAAAAGGCCAGAAACTATCACCGAGTTACGCCAGTTTTTAGGTGCCGTGAATTTTTACCGAAGATTCGTCAGAAACGCGGCTCACTTGCAAGCAACTCTTCACGAGTACCTACGCGGTGCTACCAGAAGGGACAAACGCAGCATCGTATGGACCCCAAAAGCAGTAACAGCATTTGAGCAGTGCAAAACGCAACTAGCAGAAGTGGCCCTCCTGGCACACCCAGCAGAATCTGTTCCCCTAGCGTTAACCGTAGACGCATCCGAGGTAGCTATAGCTGCTGTGCTACAGCAGCTAGATGGAAACAAGTGGCAGCCTTTAGGATTTTTCTCTAAGAAACTCACCCCAGCGCAAAATAAATACAGCACATACGACCGAGAACTGTTTGCGATTTATGAGAGCATAAAATACTTCAGATTCATGGTCGAGGGCAGGCAACTGGTGGTCCAAACCGATCACAAACCATTAACGTTTGCATTCCAACAGCGACCGGAGAAAGCTTCGCCGAGGCAGTTACGTCACCTAGATTTTATTGGGCAATTTACAACTACAATCCTACATATTCCAGGACAAGAGAATGTAGTTGCCGACGCGCTGTCACTGTTAGACGCCATAACATTGCCATCGGTAGTGACGACAGAGGAGTTAGCTTCTGAACAAGAACGAGATGAAGAACTTCAGCGACTAGACGTCACATCATTAAAGATGCAGCAGTTTAGGCCACCGGGAGAGTCAACATTAATATGGTGTGATGCCTATACGCAAATACTTAGACCTTATGTACCCAGCAGTTTGAGAAGGCGATTTTTTAACATGTGTCATGGTGCAGCGCACAGTAGCGCACGATCAACAATGCGGATGGTTTAGCAGCGTTTCGTCTGGCCTGGCATGCGGAAAGACATCGCACAGTGGACACGAAGCTGTATTCCATGCCAGAAATCTAAAATCAACAGGCACACAAAAAGTGAACTGCAAGAATTCCCAATGCCAGATGAACGTTTTGAACATGTACACTTGGATTTGGTAGGACCACTACCGCCATCGAAAGGATACAGGTATTGCTTAACAATGTTAGATCGTTTCTCCAGGTGGCCGGAAGCTGTTCCGTTGGCGGATATCACCGCAGAAACCGTCGCCGAAGCTTTCTACACAAATTAGGTTTCACGTTACGGCACACCGCGCACGATTACTACCGATCTGGGCCGGCAATTTGAAGCAGCGCTAACAAGTTCGCTTACAAGGCTATTGGGTATTCAACGCGCACGCTGCACTGCATATAGCCCGCAAACTAACGGCATTTTAGAGCGATGTCATCGAACCTTGAAGACAGCAGTTAGATGTCACGAAAGCGAAAAATGGTCCGAGATACTGCCAACTGTGTTACTGGGTCTACGCACAACCTATAAAGAAGATCTCACCTGTTCACCGGCGGAGATGGTATACGGGACAACGCTAAGAATTCCAGGCAAAATGTTTGTAAACAACACAGGCCACCAGCTCGACCCAATTTCTTTCACAGGAATGCTACAGCAACAAATGCGAAATCTGCGATCGGTCCCTACAGCCCGTCACGGCCAAACTGCTGTTTTCGTTCATCCCGAACTCAAAACGTGCACACACGTTTTCTTGCGAGATGACACAGTGAGAAAACCATTGCAGCAGCCCTATAGGGGCCCGTACGAAGTTCTCGCTAGAAACGGCAAAGTATTTACTGTTAGGGTCAATGGCAGCTCCGTGAATGTCGCAATGGATCGGCTGAAAGCATGCTTTATGCCATCTACGGGAGATCAGCCGCTGACGACGATCAGCGCCGCGCCAACCCCTTCAGGTTTAGAGTTAACGACACCAGCCCCCACCGAGGAGAAACAGCAGCAAACCACAACGACGCCAACTACCACTACATCTAGAGCTGACCGTGTAATCAAGTCACCGGTCAGATTTGCTGAAGGTCGCGAGCGCGACTCCGTCGCTGGAAGGGGAGTACTGTAGCGGTTAGTATCGAGACCGCCAGCATTTCGAATTTAGCACGATCGAGAAAGAGCGAACCAGAAACGAGGTCAACGGCAGTGTCCGGCCGACGGGGAGCGGAGTACGATGCGCGCAACGCAATACCACGCAACGCAATACCTCGTTCGGTTACATTGTTAGCATCCACTTTTGTAATAACGTTTAAGTTGTGTGTTTTATTATTTTTGTAGTGTAAATAATGTCACTTAGTTTGTATCTGTATTAAATAAAGTAGTGGTGGATTGTTAATTAACTAGAAACCCACAAGTTTATACTTTATTATAAAGCAACTACAGTCATGTTCCAGAAAATTAGATTACGAAATGAAATAAAAACATAATAAACCAAAATTAGTTAACGATTTTGAAAATTGCATCATAGAAGACAACATAACAAAAATTTAAAATAAGTTTTAGTTATAGCAAGTACGAATACCGGGACTTTCGCAAAAATAAACCGACAAATTTAACACAACTGTGATAGACTCTTAAACGTAAATTACAATTGTTAGTTAGTTATATGGAGGATTTTGGTTAGTACACTTATGGCATAAAACTAATGACCTTTTGTATTAATTTACACAAATTGTATTTTAATGTTTTTTCTGATTTCAGACACACTCTTGAACAAAAATGAAGCAGTTCCCTCTGCGTGATAAAAAGTATCTAGCAAAGATACATTTTTTGCAAAAGTAATACCGTTGTAATACAAAATTTTTGTTTTAATGTATACGTATTGAACTTTATGTAATGATATTTAATAAACAATATAGTTGTTACTATAAAGTTCCAATATTTATATAGATAAACTTTGAGTTACTTTATTATTATTTTTTATTTTTCATTAAAATTAAGCAGTTCAACAAATAAAAAACAATCTGACTACCGTATAGGCAATCAACAATACACGTATGCATATTCAGTAAACGTTATACATTCTTATTACTCAATTCAGTTCCAATTTTAGTGGGAGTGAGTTGATTACACTGTTGAGCGTTTTAACCATAGTAAATTAAACTTAAAAATCTGAACCGATTATTGATTTTATGATTTACAAAAATCTTATTTTTTGATTTAGTTTAGTTAGGCTAACAACCATCTTTTTTTAGCCCAAAAAAAACAATAAATAAACAATTGATGTACATTTTTTTTTTAAATTAGTTTATGTTTGAATTTACTTTATAGTTACTAAAGCTATTAAAGTATATTAGGTTGACAAAACATTTACATAATTTAAAATAATGTTTTACGGTTTTTAACTTTAATGATCTACAATAAAGAATTACCAACGTCTGTTATTAAATTTCTTTGTAATTAATAATTTTGTAATTTTCTAGTGCTTAATTTTGAGTTTCAACGGTTTTTATACTAAAACATGAAATAAAAAATAAAAGCAATTAATGAGTATTATCTTATTTATTTAATTTGTAGAATGTACACAAAAGAAAAAGCATTTTCGTTTACAAGCAATATCTGTATTGGAAATTCTTGTTTTGTTAAGATTAGTATTGTATGTACAACAGGAACCTTGTATCAGTGAAATATGAAAGTCATGTGATAAAAATACGTGCATTATTAAATAAAATATATAAAAGAAAAAACTGAAAAATATTGAAAGTAAACAGTAGGAGTGTACTGAAAAGTAAAGAAACACCAATACATTATTAAATAAGAACCTAACAGGATTACAATTCTTTTTTATTAAAAAACGCCGTTATTAAAGAATATAATCCACAAATAAAATAAAATTAAACAGAAAACTTATATAAAAATTTTAATTTACGTTATTGTTTAAACTGCGTTATTTTATTTATTTAAGAAAAACATCTTATTTTTGCGATACAAAAAATAACGGAAAATGTGTTTTGATCTCAATAAACTGTTTGATGCTGGGTATTCTATTACGCTTAGCTATAATTATGACATAGGGTTATTGCCAGCGGTGGTTGTAAACAAGGGTTCGTAATTTTATTAACTACTGAACTGAGTTTTAGCTGTATTAACAGTAAAAATATAATTCACTGATGAAAACGTTGCTATCAATCTTATGCAGTTAAAATAAAACGTAGTTTATATTTTACTAAACCATAACACATCAATTTTATTTTGCATATTATAATATTTAAATCTCGTTTTAAATTTAAGATAACAAACTTGTAGTAATTCATAAAAGACAATGTTTTGTTAACGAGATGTAAAATTGCTTGTTAAGCTTATTGTAAGTAAGACAAAGACTGCTAAGAAACAAATAATAAAAAATTAAAAATAACAAAATATGCAATACCATCTTATTACTGCATGTATATACTATATTTTTATATTACTAGCATTGACTAATGTAAACTATTGTTACAGGTCATATATAAATATGCAAATAAATTATTTTAATTTTATACACTATTATATTTTTTATAGAACGTAACAATCTTCTTATATATTTAAAACAAAAAAGCAATTACTAGCAGTTTCTTAGTTTTAACTACAAGTCACTTTATTGCATTCGGCGTTCTTCTTTTCTTATTTTACTTTTGGGAACTAATAAAATTAGTTGAAGCTTTATTTACTTTTCTAGTGTTTAAATTGAACCTTATTTAAACACATTTTTTAACGTAATGTGCAAAGTTCGTAATTATGTATTTATTAAAGAAATGATAAAGAAGTTAGGTATTTCTATCTATAATTAAATTATTATTTAATTACAGTAAAACTAAGTTAAACAAAATGTGTACATTGTGGATAAAAAAGGTTTTGGTTTGAAAATAGTAAGTGTACAATCGGGAAATCAAGTATTATTTTTATATTAATTAAATACTTGGAACTTAGTTCTAGCGAATAATTTTAGAATAATTTAGTTAAACAAAAAATACATTTTCTTATCAAATTAAATGCAATAAATTTTTAATTAACGATGTAGTTATGTACTCGTTTTAGAAAATACTTTAAATATAATTTCTTTTACGGTAGTTCTATTAAATACTAATGTTGTTACTGTATATAATAATTCTTCATTCTAAGATTATTTTATTAAAACAAAACTAGTAATAATTACATATTTTATTAATAGAAACAAAAAATAAAAAAAAACTTTTGTCTTCATTATCGAAAAATTTTTTTTTTGTAAAAACTGAATTTATTGTTTATGCTGTTTATGTTATAATTTATTATTTTTATTTATTGTTGTATAACTGCAAGAACTGGTTACATCACTCAGCTTTAAGTACATTAAACACAGTTAAACCTAAAAAATGTGTACAGTGACAACTTTATAGAGTCAAGCAGATAAGAAGATGGGAAACAGCTCAGCAAAAAAAAAGGAGGCGTTAATTTACTTAAAGTTACATTTTCATAACTAAATATAAAGCAAGGTGTTTATCGCTTTTTGAAGAAGCAACACGGTTTTATGAAAGTGGATTCTGAGTCTTTGCCACTGCTATAAACTGTGTTATAATGCAATACATGTTAAGCGGTTAGGCCACTTTAGAACCCGAGAAAATATGCTTTTTTAAGATTTTTTTTTCAAAAATACTACAAAATAAATCCTGATTTTAAATCTTATATATTATACTTATTAATGACTGTTTACAATAATTTTTTTGAAGCGACTAATTTCAAAGTGCAGCGTTTTTGCAACGATCCTTGCCTCTTTTACCCGTTTAGACAGCGATCTTTCTGCATGCTTTATGTGCTGTTTGTTGATTTCCAGCCACACATCGTAGCTATTTGGGCCGATTTCTAAGTCCATTGCATGCAGTATGTGCAAAATTAATGAAAATCCGTCATTGTACACACAAACTGCAATATCCGTAGCCACATCCAAAACTGTTTTGCCACTCAAAATGGATTTCGGGGTCAATGACCACACAGATGAGTTAAAGGTTTCCTTACTATTTTGTGTGTAACCGCCGATGTATCGATTTAGAAGATTTTCACTGGTCAGATCTTCATAGACTGATTGATAACTTTATAGACTTTAGTTGGAAGGCTGGGTTATGTTTGTACTCAGTCAAAATATTTGTAGCTTTAGCCCGTTGCTATGAGCACCATAAATTTTCTCCAATAAGACATTTGTCGTGCTGCGGTTTGACATCAGTAGATAATTTATGATTCAGTGTAGACCCATAAACTGCTTTTCATGTTCTTAACTGAATTACTGTTACTATGAATTGTTAATCTATAATAAATAGATAGCTCGTCTATAAGTTTTCCAGTCAATTTGCCGCTTCCACCGAGACCTATTGTCTTCTTTTTCAAATTACAAAATCGAGTGCCGATTTGTTTTTGAACGTGATCTATACACTCTTTTTTGAGTGCTGTTCTCATACGGCTTAGCATCTGTAATGCCTTTAAAAGTCTTAAAATCACCGTCACCAATATAGTAAGGATATTTGACTTGGTGCAAAGTTTCAGAGCGCCGAAACATCTCAACAAATGCAAATGCATAAAAAAATTTCAAGGTTTTGTTTGCAATAATAATAATAAAAAAACACAAAATTACAAAATAAAGATTACGCAAATTTAAAACGTTATTTTTTAAATAATTAATTCATTAGTTCCATCTAAGTTAAATTATTGTATTTGTACCTGATATTTTTTTAAAGGCCAGACTGCGAGTTTTACATTAGCCTGCAAAATACCGCTAGCTTATGAGTAAAAATAGTAAATCTTGCTTTCGTTTGTTTTGAATAGATACTAGAAAAAGTACTAATAGTCTATCAATTGCCTTGCAGGTAATCGTCGAAATAACATTGTCAACTGTTTACCAGTCTAAAAGAAAGAAATTTGTTAACACGTAAGAATGTAACACACATTTTAGACACGCACTCTGTACAAAGTTTTTTATCAAATTTGTAATTTTCAAGTAATAATTTATTCACTTAATCTGTAAAAGCACACCCCGCTTTAATTGCAAATTATTAACATCATTAACATATCTGAACGCTGTAATCATTTCCGTAACTCTCGAAGCCCCGTGTTATTAATTTAAATTCAATTGAATTCAATAAATTAGGATAGATTTTTAAACAGCCATTAATGGCAAAAGTTACACATTAAACTACGCCATCTGTGGAGTGCTCGACCAACCGACCCGAAGAAAAGTCCTACAATGTTGCATATTTTATTTTGTTTTCTTATTAGTCTAATTAATGTCTAATTAATCAATAGCCGCGTACCGAACTATTATGTAATCGATTTACAGTAAAATTCAAATGTAAAATTAACCAATGGTTATAAAAAGAATCACTGAGTATTAATGATACCATGATGATGGTAACGCTCATTTTACGTCATGCTTTAAACACGTTGGCAGTACATGTAGTGTTTTTTTCTGATTTTGACTATTACAATTGTATAAGATTGAATTACCTATCGCAGACTAATTAGTAATGGCATCCAATACTTGCTACATACTTAGAAAGTCGTATATGAAGTTACTAACTAGACCCGCTGTATATTTTGTTAAACGATTTGTGGTTACAGCAGCAATCAGTTTGATCTCTACAAAGTAATACATTAACTTATTTAATCTTAAGAACAAGTTTGTGTTAAAAGTATTATATTAGTGTTACCTGTACGATTATATTCTGTTTCAGCTTTAAGGGATGCGTTTTGTAACAAAGATGTAGAGTGATTGTAAGTACCCCCATTTATTGTGTTTTGATTTTGTTATTGTCGGGTTGTTTACTAGTTTCTACCAAGCGTTATCACAAACAATAAATTTATTGTGTAATTAGTAAAGTCCTCGCAATTTAACTTTCGATGCGCGTCATTAATGACGTAAAATTCATACCACCCTATTTATAGACAAAATTAAATAAATACCGAAGTGTCATGGATTTTTTTTGTCAAGTTGTTGGTGTGCTTACTACAGTTGCAGCGTTGTTGGCATCTGTCAAAATAAATTTGTGTTTTTTACGTCAAAGTGCTCATTGTTTTTTACAATTATTTTTGATACAAAACTGTACTATTTTGAGCTGGAACGAGATAATGGTAGTCCATTGATATCAGTAAATGCTGTGCTAGAGGTACCTTTTTACATAATATTTAAATTGTGGTAATACTTACATATATTCTACAGTTAGTTCTGTATCTACAGCGGTTGCTAACAACGAGGTTCTTAGATCTCCTCAAAACGTAAGCGTAGTACACTTGTTACCTATGCCTGTTACGAATGCAGAAACTTTTAATGAAAACGTAATTTGCAATGTAGTATACATAATGTACGAAAACAGTAAGTTTACATGATAATACCGACAACATGGTTGAATGTAGTTAATGAGGTGCATCGAAAGTTAAATTGCGAGGACTATATTAGACAATATTATTTTTTTGCTGTTTATTGACTATGCGTCGTACTTAAAAACATTACAGTTTCCTAACTCTAACGCTTATTATTATATTGTTTTTCTCTACGTAACGATATTATCAGACTGATAATTGCTAAATATTATTTTATTATGCAGTGTGTTGTCTATATGTTTTGTGAAGCAAAATATCGATAAGTAGAGATACAAAAATATTCTAAACCGAATTAAGTAGTGGTAATATATTTTTAAAATTTGTAATTATCAACAAATATTAATAAATCGATAGGAGCTTATAGTTTGTATCGGTGTATTTATACGCCTGACGTACAAATATTTTTAAACAATAATCCACTTGTTCTAATCGGACATAAACAGCACACTGAATTGCTTTACGAAAGCACATCAACTCAAACGCTCACAAGGATAAAAGTGGAAGAGAGCAAACCTTTGGGAGGATAAATAAAAACCAAATGTTGCAAACACGTTGAGAACAAATAATGTATAAAATTTGCGTTAAAACTAAGATACATTTCCAAGTTAGAGTTCCAAATGGACTTCAGAGTTAAAATTTTTGTTTACAGTGATTACTCAAGAAGTCTAGTCAAAAAAAAAAATGTTAATCGAAAGGTAAAGAAGGTTTTTATTAAGAATAAAAATACTTACCTTAATACCACTAATAATTAGCCTAACTTAATCTAAAATTCTTAAAAATCTAATTTATGGAAGAGTAATAACTTTTATTTTTTTTAATTTGTTAAAATACTATAATCTTAGACCATAAATTGTTTGCTTAATATCAATTGCTTTAAAATGGTCTTTCTAATTTTCACTTTTATTTTTATAAGCATTATTATTAGTGCAGTACAATACAGAATTGTTTTGATACAATTTGATTAGATTATTTGTTGTTGTTTTTTTTTTAAATAAATACAAGAACGTAAAGCATATTAGCTTTGAAATTCTAGAAGTAAAATAAGTTTATAGCAAAGTTAAGTGGAGCTTTATGCCTAAAAATCTTCCAAAAGCATATTTAGTAATCAATGCAGATGAGTCAGAACCTGGTATATGTAAAGATAGATTGCGATATGAGCCACATAAGTTACTTGAGGGAATTCTCCTGGCCGGTAAAGCGATCAGCGCTATATGTTTTTATCATAATTACGCCACGGTTAAAAAAAAGTAACTAAAAGGATACTAGAATTTAGAACATGTTCCAGTACTATTTCTTGGCGGCTCAGAATTCTAGAGACAAATTGCACAAGTGGGAATGGAAAACTACCGCAATTTTTGCAGGGTAAAAACTGCAGTCACAAAAAGCACAAGTAAGCACCCCGTTTAACTATAAACATTTCTAAAGGTTATTAACAATGTTTTTAAACACCAGATTTTTTAAAGCAATATTAACATAACTATGTGATAAAAATAATTCTAAAAAAATATATAAATATGTTTCATCAAACAAATCCTAGAAGTTTATGTAATTTAAATTTATTAAATTATTACATGTGGTTTTAATTGGTTTTATCGTAAAAAACTAATAATTGTTTTTATTGTGTTTTTAATAATCTACAACAATACATATTCTGAATATTTATGCTCAAATAATAACGTTTTTTAATACAAAACAAAAACTCTATATCTCCCAATTTTAAACGAAGTAGTATTATAATTATTAATAATTAAAAAATAAAATTACAATTTTTAGTGAATACTAAACTTGTATAGTATATAATTTTGAATTATGCACATTGACGTATAAACATTATTTTTACAAGATAATATCTACTTGTTATTTGATTTATGTTAATACGTCATATAAATGGTATAGATGCTAAAAGAAACATATTAATTCCAAAAATATTACAAATAAGTTCATTTTACAAAAATATTTATTAAATTATGATTCCATTCAAGTATTAAATAAAGAAACTGATTTTCTAAAACGCAATCTAGTGCGCCATGCAACTTAAAATGAAAAAGTAAATGCAAGAACTAAAAACTAACTTTCAAACTATATGAACTGTATTTTACGTGAATAAAATCGAAACTTTTTCGTACAGCGTTTTACACGCTTTTATATGTATTTAGTAAAAACTTTAAATGCACTTAAAATTCTTTCACTTTTGTAGGCATTGAATTTGTTTTCTACATTGTTTTATTCTTATTTTTATGAGGCCGTTTGGCAAAGTGTTATGCTTTAGAACATTTTCTTTTATTTACATATTTTTGAAGTTTATTGATATTTTATTATATTTTTATGGCAGATTTTACGTGACGGTTGTTTTTATCAAAGTTTGTTATTGTTATCTTACCGTTTAATCTATGATTTTTTAATACAATTATAATTTTAACGTAAAAACCTACAAAACGTTTAATAGTAATAAAAAAAAATTAATAGCATTTAATATTTTATAATAAATAATATATTCTGACTTACGTCGTTTATGACAATGGCATTTTCAGCAACCAATTTTGAAACACAATTAATAGTTGCACTTGCGCTACAGTTATTTTTGTTCTTATCAAATATTTTTAATTTTTTTTAAATATTAGTCAATCCAACTTTATCAGTCATCAAGTTTAAAAGATTAAAACAGTTACGAGAGAGCAGACTTTCCTCCTGCAAGAACCAAGGTGTCTTAGTGATCGTAACTAAGTGAACCTCACATAAATTGGTAATGATTATAACTAATTTGTGTAATGTTATACAACGTGTCTTAGTGGTCGTAACTGAGTAAATAATAAGCAAAGCAAATATAACAGTTAGAACACTTACCGAGCATCTCGAAATTGTTATCTATGTATGGATCGCATATGTTATTTAAAATACTTAAAGAAGCATTTTCGGCTGTTAATAAATTAGTTTCCTCGACAGAAAAAGTAATTATCAAAACTTAATCTGTTGTAAAACAATTGTTTAAAAGCATTGTCACGAGTAAACACAAAAAAATTCACAGATATCGCAAATCTTGCTACTATCGAAAGGTGTTGAAGACAAACGAAATATTACCTACGTAATATAATGAACAAGGTTTATTTCGATTTAAATAAAAAAGAAATAAAAAAACACAAATAACTAATATTCTAAGTACACATTAAACGAAAATAGAGTTGTAATAATTCACTAATTGTTTGTATTTAACATTTGTCTATGAAATGCCTGGCAATTGTTTCCCATAACCTTATCCATTCATGTCAGTAGAAGTGAGGGTTACCTTCCGGTTTTCGCTCAAATTGATTGATATATTCACTTCCGGTTTTCGATCAAATTTATTGATTGATCTACTTCCGGCTTCGATTAAGTTAACTGAAATTTAATTAGACCGATCTAGTTAATTTGATCCATTAATTAACTTGATCAGATTAATCTATTAAATCAATTGAACCATGAACCAAATTAAATAGATTGGTATATAATTTAAATCATAAACTTCTTGATAATGTTACTCTTCTTTTGGCGGTTATTTTGAAGTTATGTAATAGAAAGTATACAACAGTACTTTTTAACAATGGTACTTTTTAATTAAAAATTGATGAATCAAATATAAATAAAATAACATCGGTGATTATAATATAAAAGTATACATTAATCAAACGGGTGTATCCTGTGAGGTTGCAAGTTGTTTTGGATGTTTTACAATAACAATAACATTAAAAAAAAATAGGTATTTGAATTAAATATTAGTTAGAACAATACTAAAAATGACTAAGATAATAGCGGGTTTTCATTAAAAACACAATTAAAATTATGTCGATCATTATTGAAATAATAACGGTACTGTTAATTAAGTTTTATATAACATATGAATAAAAATGACAACGACGGCTAAATGACTGTATGTTGTTTTTAATCAAGTATGGCACCTGAATACCGATGGACCCGATTACTTAATTGAAGCGTAAAATTAAATTAATAAAAAATTGATCTAATGTATTAATCAGGGCTTAAAATTCGATGCTCTGATGATGGGGGTGATCAGTTTATTTAGATTGATTTAGTGATTTAAATGACGTCGTCATAATCAAAAGTGTCGTAAGAATAAAAAACGATTGATGAAGTGTTTTAACCGAGAAAGGAATAATCAAAAAGGCGTGTATGAACAATTAAATGAGGAATCTAATTTTCATGTAGTACGACATTTCTACCTGCGATTTTTAATTACGATAAGAAAATTAGCATGCCTAAATTCGGCTCAAATATAGAATACATTATCTGATATCATTAAATTAAAAATTTGTACTTAAAATAATTTTCCATGTCCATCTGAAAATCGTGCTCTGCGTGACGGTACAAGTCTACTCTTTGTTTACTTTTTGTTTGCTATTTTTTTGTTTATCCTGATTGACGTGACTAATTGTTAAGAATTAAAAAAATTATTTATGTTTGACTATTTTTTTAATACATTGTATATGCATTTAGACCCTCGTTAGTACAATATTTTGTATTTCTATAGAGACTTTTTCTTGAGTATTCTTTGTTAATAGCCATAAAGATTTCTGTTTTGAGAAATTTATGTAGTTTAGAAATAATAATTAAGTGCAAGTACATATATGTAAATCAGCAAGTACTTGTTTATTCAGACTAGTAAATAACTATTAGGCAAGTTGGTACAAGAAAATAATGAATTTTTTTATCTTTCGCGCCTTTATCGAACTTTGATCATATCAATTCGTTTTTTGATGTTAATTTGGACATTACTTTCTAATAAAATAATTTCAGTTTGTTCAAACCATTTTAATTGACGTTTTGATTTTAATTTGCGTTTCAATTTGTGGATTAGTTTCTGTTTGATTAAATGAATCCGCAAATTAATTTATGCAATTAAATTTATTTAATCAAAATCGTAATCGATATTGAATCACGACTTTGATTAAACCCGCAGTTTAATTTTAATTGTGTGATTCTTGGGAAGTGCGTTACCTATATAAACTACCCTTGTCTATTTCTTAGAAAACAAAAACACGTTTGTTTTCAGAACTTATAATGGTTGCATAAACACGTATAAACATAATTGGAAATAATATAACTTATTTTTGATAAGTCTGTACTATTTTATTAATTTTCATAACATAATTATATTAATAAAAATGACAGATATGTTTTATAAAGTGTGTAACAATTACAATTAAAAATTATTGATAAATATATACTTTTTCAATTTATACGTGCAATACATTTTTATAGATAGTGGCGTCTAATTGTACGTTGTTTTAGTTGTAATGTTTGAAACAGAGTAGACACTGCTGTAGTTCAACGTTTTCTTGATACCTTAACGGTAAACTTTTCCAAACTTTTTTCTAATTCATACGTAGGTACATTATTAATTAGGAAATTGATTGGAAAAACTTGTAGATTTAAGTTGGTGTTAAGATATTGTAATTGCTATAATCTTGGGTTTAGTTAAAACCTTAATTTAAAAAAAAAATAGTTGATTTTGCTTCAAATGAAAATAGGTTATGTTATTTTCATTAGTTGAGGAATCTGTTACATATAGTAAAATCTTATTTTTTAAGTTAAAAAATTATGAAATTTGAATCAGTAAATTAACAATTACTTTGTAAATAAAACTATCGTAATGGAAGTACATACATACCAAGAATGAAATCTACTGCGAGTAAGCATGAATCATTTGTAGTAAACTTATAGATTGTGCCTTTAATGATTTCGACAAGTTTTAACAAGTCTGTGCATACCCGGAACAGTTTTTCGTAACAAAAAGTGTTAAGGTAGGGTTTTTTCATATTTATTCGTTTTATAATTGTGTTCATTTAATATACTTTGATATTCATTAAAATGTTCAACAGTACAGTTAACTTAAATGCCTCCAAAAAAGAAAAAAAATATAAACAAATAACGAGGAAAAGATTAATGGAAACCAAATATAAAAATACGAAACCTGTAAGTAAATATTTTTATAGATTTGTTATTAAGAAAACGATATTGAGGAACATAATTTTTTTTTCTAAAATTTTAATTTATTCTAGTCAAAACGCATAAAACCAACACCGGTACAGATAAATACATCACCTCAACTCATAATTGATCAAGAAAATGAACGCATTTTTACAGAATAAGTGATTCCTAGTTACGGAATTTTGGAAGTTTTTCAGCAGATACCAAAAAAAAAGAAACGTTAACGAGAAAAAATGGTTGTTGTGTAAGACAACCCTACCCCTCAACCGTAGTGCTCGCATCAACAATTTCCAGCCGGTAGTTCGTATCTTGAAATCTGATGTGGAAATAGGGATCTCGCTTACAAAATCTTCATATAAAGAATGAAGAATTAGCACGCAGGTTGAAGATCGTTTTAGAAAAACTAAAGAATGATACGTTAACTACAACAAATTTTGGTGAATATAAAGTCAGTCTCTTACCCGGAAAAGATATGTGTAAGTTTACACGCGAAACACGATGTAACAATGCCGAAGAAAACAAATTCGATTGCAATTTTGAATTGTACGTAATACGAGAGACTCTATACCTATTGTTGAAAATGCGAGAGGTCTTGATTCACAAGTTAGATGTTCTTACTACTTATAGTTGCAACTTTGAATCTTTTTGTAATGATGTGCTCGACTATCTAGAAGAAGATTAGTAATATATTAGAGTCAAAACCTGCTAAGGATTATTTGTTACATTAATTGTACTTTAAATTCAAACATTTGATAAAATTGAAACTTTATATGCAGTTTTTATTCAGGATACTCAACTTTTTTATTAAAAATAATGAATTGTAAATATCTACTTGTTTTTTTTTCAATAATTAAATATAATAATCGTCAATTGGTAAGTATTTAGAATACAAAGTGTTTAGAGATGGACGACTATGATTGCAACCTTTCAGGTTGTAGTAAATCATATTTTATTGTAATTTAAAAATATATATATATATATATATCTAAACTGAGCAATATAAAATTTGATAGCATATTGTAGTGCTATGACGAATGGCAACCATTATGTAAGAAGTTAAATAATCAGAGAGAGTGTCATCATGGTTTACCTAATACAGAAATAAACTACAACTTAAATAGTTGCAGTTCTTTAACTAAGCACCCAAAAAATCCTCTTTTAATGACAAACCTACGTTTTTACATTTATAAAAGAATAAGTGCAAAACAGATTTAATTTTATACTAGTGCATTGGTTAGAAAAAACTAACAACTCCTTTAAAAAAAGAGTTTTTTAACTTAAAAACACAAAAAATCATTATAAGCGCAAAAATTACAATTGAAAATATCGCAAACATTGATTGTATGATAAATGACTTCAGAAAAAAGGTAATCATAAAAATTAAATTTTTTAATATCATAAAAGTTATTATGCGTTCAAGACATCTACATTTTAAGCTATACAGGGTGTCCGCGAGGTACTGTACATACTGAAATGGTATGTTCCTTAGTTCAATTTAAGTAGAAAACGTCCTATAAACATAGGTCCAATTCGCCATAGTTACACAGATACAAGCGTTCAAAGTTAAATGTGAATGAGCAGGAAAACATTCTACAGATGGTTGATCGGAGTCCAGGGTTGAGTACTAGAGAAATTTTTTCTCGAACGGGACTCCCCCGTATGTCAGTATGGCGAACATTACATGATGGGCTTTTGTATCCCTATCACATACAACAAGTTCAGCATCTGGAACCTGGAGATTTTGCTGCCCGGTAAATCCACAATTAGTTCCATTCATTTTATTTAGCGACAAAGCTCAATTTACTAGAGATGGAGTGGACAATACACGTAATTCTCATTTGTGGTCATATCAAAATCCACATGGCACAACAGAAACTAACTTTCAGCGCAGATTTTCTGTTAACGTACCGTGTGGTATGATTGACGGTCAACTTATTGGACCTTTTTTCTTTGAGGAACGTCTGACAGGAGAAGCATATGTTAACTTTTTGCGGAATGAATTGCTACCGCTTTTGGAAGAAGTACCTTTACTAACAAGACAACAAATGTTTCTGCAACATGATGCAGCTCCTCCACATTTTAGTCGGCATGTGGCCGAATATCTAAATGTTGCTTACCGCAATAGGTAGATTGGGCGTGGAAACCCTCATGCTTGGCCACCGAGATCGCCCGATCTCACACCTTTGGACTTCTATCTGTGGGGTCATGTGAAAAGTTTAGTATACGAGGTAAAAGTAGATACCAGAGCTGAACTAATACAGCGTATCCTGGATGTGTGTCAACAAACACGGAACAACCAGCAGGTGCTTTGAGTGGCTACTCGGTCCGTTTTAGATCGCAGCCGTCGTTGTATTAATGCCGAAGGTCATTTTGAGCATTTGATGTGATTTTTGTTTGTTTGTTTTTTCTTATGTTTGTTTTGTAGTTCGATTTTCTGTTTCCAATAATAATAATTTTCAAAAAATGTGTGAGCATTTATAAACTTTGAACGTTTTTATCTGTGTAACTATGGCGAATTAGACCTAAGCTTATAGGACGTTTTCTACTTAAATTGACCTAAGGAACATACCATTTCAGTATGTACAGTACCTCGTGGGACACCCTGTATACAAACAATCACCAATACAACCCTTTTTGTAATTTAGAACATTTTTAAGCGCGTAAATTGATGTTTTAGTTGAAGTACTACAAAATTGCACAACTTGTTGTTTATCTCTGCCACGATCTACCAAAAAAGAAATAAACTAGCTACAAAATTATTATTGCGGATTTCTCTGGAGTAAAATCACATTGATTGTAGACCAGAGAGATTCAAGAAGGTTAAATTTTGAAAATATTACTTACTACAGTATTTTAACTTAGTCTATATTAACGACAGTAAAAATCAATATGCCCTAATAAATTTAGAAAAACTAAACTACCTACTCGTCTATTTAAGAATTAAAAAAAAAGACCCGACGTGTTATTCATGGTTACATCAAAACTTAGTACTATTATTTTTTTATTACTAGTCATTTAAGAAATTACAAAAATTACATGAAATTTTTTATCAATCATAAAATTATATCAAAACAATTTCAATAATTAAAACAAATTGGTAAACACAAGTCGTTTTTTTCAACACGTTAGTTTAGCAACGCGTTTTAAACATTGACGTATGTTTATCGTTAACATCTAACTTGAGCCATCACAGTTTTTCTAAACTCACAACTACATGGTAAACTATAATACCATAAAATTTATATTTATACTATTGTAAATAAGTTACAATATTAGTAAAAAACAATTATAAAAATATACATAGAAGAAAAAAATTATCAAAAGTTATTTCATATTGTATCTTATACAAAAATATTTTATAAAGTTACAATACTTATTATAGTATTATGTATGTTAACAATTTATTCAAAATGTTGGTGGTTTTCAGACTTCTAAAGGTATGTAAATCTTAAAAAAAATTTTGCCTATTTCAAAATTATTATTAAAACATTATTTTTTTGAAATTGTATAAAACCATTTTACAACTCGATTGAAAGTTACTGAAATAAAGACAACATTTTAATTATTACAACAGGCGTTTATTATTTTATAATTTTTTCATTTTACCCCAAATCTGTAGCTACATTAAAATATGAATCAGAATAATCAAATTTTATAATATATTTAGCCTACTTTCAACATGTTATTGTCTGCTTGCAAACGTTTAAAAAAAATGACTTTACTACGAGAAAAACTCTTTGCTAATCTTTAAATATTTGGGGGTTAAAATTTTGACAGTACTCTATAAGATATTTGTAGAATCTGTCATAGATAAAGTTGGTGATATGATCATTGCTTATAGTTCACGTACAAACGGTAAAACAAAGTGGTTAAAGAAGTTAAAAAACGGAATCTACAAGTTTTTCCAATCAATTTCCTAATTAATGTACCTACGTACGAATTAGAAAAAGGTTTGGAAAAGTTTACCGCTAAGGTATCAGGAAAACGTTGAACTACAACAGTGACTACTCTGTTTCAAGCATTACAACCAAAACAACGTACAATTAGACGCCACTATCTATAAAAATGTATTGCACGTATAAATTGAAAAAGTATATATTTATCAATAATTTTTAATTGTAATTGTTACACATTTTATAAAACATATCTGTCATTTTTATTAATATAATTATGTTATGTAATTAATAAAATAGTACAGACTTATCAAAAATAAGTTATATTATTTCCAATTATGTTTATACGAGTTTATGCAACCATTATAAATTCTGAAAATAAAAGTGTTCTAAAATTTTTGCTTTTTAAGAAATAGACAAGGGTAGTTTATATAGTAGGTAACGCACTACCCAAGAATCACACAATCAAAATTAAACGGCGAGTTTAATCAAAGTCATGATTCAATATCGATTACGATTTAATTGCATAAATTAATTTGCGGATTCATTTAATCAAACAGAAACTAATCCACGAATTGAAACGCAAATTAAAATCAAAACGCGAATTAAAATGGTTTGAACAAACAGAAATTATTCCATTAGAAAATCATATCCAAATTAATATCAAAAAACGAATTGATATGATCAAAGTTCGATAAAGGCGCGAAAGATAAAAAAAATATATGTTTTCTTGTACCAACTTGCCTAATCGTTATTTACCAGCCTGAATAAACAAATACTTGCTGATTTACATTTACATTTCTAAACTACATAAATTTCTCAAAACAGAAATCTTTATGGCTATAAACAAAGAATACTCAAGAAAAGGTCTATAGAAATACACAATATTGTACTAATGAAGGTCTAAATGTATATAGAATGTATTAAAGAAAAGTCAAACATAAATAATTTTTTAAATTCTTAACAATTAGTCACGTCAATCAGGATAAACAAAGAGATAGTAAATAAAAAGTAAACAAAGAGTAGACTTGTACCGGCACGCAGAGCAGGATTTTCAGATGGACATGGAAAGTTATTTTAAGTACAAATTTTTAATTTAACTTAATTAATAGTACCGTAAAACTTAATTAATAGTACCGTTATTATTTCAATAATGATCGACATAATTTTAGTCGTGTTTTTGATAAAAACCCGCTGGTTCCTAACTGATATTCAATTCAAACACTTCATTTTTTTTAAATGTTATTGTTTATGTAAAACACCTAAAACAACTTGCAACCTCACAGGATACACCCGTTTGATTAATGTATACTTTTATATTATTATCGATGTCATTTTATTTATATTTGATTCATCGATTTTTAATTGAAAAATATCATTGTTAAAAAGTACTGTTGTATACTTTCTATTACATAACTTCAAAATAAGCGCCAAAAGAGGAGTAACATAATCAAGAAGTTTAAAGGCAATTTCTACAATACCCTGTTGGTCCGGTGGGTAATTATCCGCTTTGCAATAGAGTGACCCGGGTTCAAATCTCGTGGTAAACTTTTAGCGGTAAAAAATCTGGTGACGTCAGAGAACAAATTCCTACTTGATATATTATACTGGAATATACGTTCGATGAAGTCACTGATTAATGCGCATCCGATTAAATTAATTATATCTTAATCAAATTAATTAATGGATCATATTAATTAGATCTGTCTAATTAAGTTTCAATTAATTTAATCGAAACTGGAAGTAGACCAATCAATCAATTTTATCGATAACCGGAAGTAACTTAATCAACTAGTTTGATCGAAAACAGGAAGTTAACCCCCACTTCTACTCATGTCGTTGAAGTTAAGAACGACTCTACTCAAACTTTTTTCTTGTACGTTTCTACATTGTTTTGTTACTTAAATTGATATTAGTTGTTATAATCAATATTTTTGTGTTATTTGATAGATACAAATATATTTGAGCTGTAACGGTTTAACAGACAAGAAATTACGTTATTTAACCTTGATGAGGCATTGGTTAATAACAAGGTCGTGATTAGATTCTTCACTTTTCCTGTTTTCATCGAAGTGTATGGAAGTCAGCTTATGTAGTTTTGGAAATTAAATTAATCTCGTGCCATTGGATTATGCTACAAAACAACAGTCAATAAGTAGCAATTATTTAAATTAAATTGGAAGTTCTTAATAATTTATGAAATTATAGTAGTTGGAAGTTATACCCATACATAATTAAACGTCTAGTACAGTACTTATTAAATTTGAAAATGTTTTTACAGCACACAATGGATATAACGGCATATAACGTGACAAACTTCCTATAATGAAAAAAAAATTACTGTAACTTTAAAGTTATTTTAAGTAGCTTTTACTCTAAAAAACAACAGATACGCTGAATGAGAAGTGAAGATACAAATACTTTTACCGTTTTTGAAAATATTATTGACAAACAGAGATCGGCAAAGTGTTATTATAATACAAACTAAAAAAACTGGTGTGGCCACCACACGACTTTCCTATAAGGAATGATAAATGTATTTTTATAAGGTTATGTTGTCATAAAATCACTTTGAAGGGATATGTTTGTATTAAAAATGAATAGTAAATCGCTAATTAACCAGACTTTTGTGCAACCGGCTATTTATTTTTTTTAAAAAAAAATTGTTGCAGGCAGGATTCGAACCTAGATTATATAATGGAAATTACTTTAAATTATAAATTAAATATCTAATAAACTGTTGATGTTTGAAAAAAAATATTTGAATAAATTGTTAAGAAGAGTTATCTTTATAAGAAACTGTAAAGATAATTCGAATAATATACATTCGTACAAAATTATATAAGAAAAACTGTTCAAAATGGCGGATACACCTACTTCCGGTATCTTTATCTGATCCATCTTTTGATAAAGCCGAGAGAATATGAAAATTGAGCTCTATACAAAATTTTTAAATTACTAGGCCTTATGGTTCTAGAGTTATCCTGGGTACATCGTTACACACAGACACAAACACAGACACCCAAATTTTTTTTGTCAAAAACATTTTTTTCTTACTTAGGAGACCTTGAAACGTGAACTTATGCAAAAAAAATAATTTTCTTTTAAATCGTCGCAGGCAGGATTCGAACCTAGATTATATAATGCAATTCACTTTAAATTGTAAATTAAATATCTAATAAACTGTTAATGATAGAAAAAAAATTATTTAAATAAATTGTTAGAAAGTATTGTCTCGATAAGAAACTATAAAAATAATTCGAATAATTTACATTCGTACAAAATTATATAAGAAAAACTGTTGAAACTGACGAATACACTCACTTCCGGTTTCTTTATCAGACTCATCTTTTGATAGAACCGAGAGAATATAAAAAGTCAGCACCATACCCAATTTCAAGTTACTAGGACTTTTGGTTCGAGAGTTATCGTGGGTACAACGTTACACACAGACACACACACACACACAGACACCCAACATTTTTTTGTCAAAAATACGTTTTTCTGATTCAGGAGACCTTGAAACGTGAAATTCTTCAAAAAAAAAATGTTTTGAAAAAAAATTGCAATCGCTATACATTCCTTCGGAAAGTAAAAGCACAAAACAACTTCAAAATATATTACATAACTGTAAGTCGTAATGGTACAAGGGAGTCTTCGAAAAATTATTTAAAAAATTTACTGTCAAAATGGCATCACTTCATATTGACATAAGTTTTGAAGGAAATTGAAAATTTTGAAGGACGATAACACCCTGTTTTTTTGTGGCTGGTTCTGAACCAATTATTAAACATAAAAGTAAAAAAAAGGCCGTATAAATACAGTGATAAATTATAAACTATGAATCAAATGAATAAACTGTGTACTAAATTTTAATCAAATACTCCGTATTTGGCTTTATACATAACTGTTTTAAACATTAATTTATTAGAATGTACTTGTACAAAACATAAGTGTGATTAATAATAATTATCACAATACCAAGACCTCGTAATCAATCAATGTATTCATTTATTAATAGTATGTTTGTATCTTTTGCCGGTGCTATAACTTTGAACGTATGTTAGTTGTAATTGTGTAATAATATTTTACATACTTTAGACGTATAGATACATAGTATACTGTGGTTTTAGTTTAGGTCTTTAGTGTTTGTTGTATTTCGCGTCTGACAAATACTAACTGTTGTTTTCTAATTGTACATTAAAGTACATATTTTATTAATTTGACGTAATATATGTAGTAGTGCACTTACAATAAATATTTAATATTTTTTGAATACATTACGGTCTAATTTAAATCATAATGTGTTTTAAATTTCACTATCAATTAGTAATTCAGTTAATAAACATTTTTATAAATAAAACATTAAACAATAATCGTACATATTTTTTTACATATACCTACTTGAATTTGAATTGAACCTTACTAAATCAAAAAGAATAAATTTTGAATAAGTTATTAATTATTACAGAAGTTTAGTAGAAGAAAGTCTCTCATAAAAATTAAATAAAAAATAAAAATTTTAGAAGTTTTACAGCGGAATGTAATTTCATTTTACTTAAAAAATTATTTACTACTTTTATTAATATTACTAAAGTTTAAATTTATGTATGTAGCAAAAAAGTTTTTAAAACAAAGTAACTTTAACTAGATAGTGTATATCTACGTAATAATACACATAATACGTGCTTGTTTTTGGTTAATGATATGAAAAGCATGAATTTGCAAAGACCAAACAAAGTGACTAGCAATGGGAAAACCCGTCATTTTCAAGTTCATTGTGTACTGTCAGAGCGCACTATTATTCCTATTGTATTTGAATAAACAATTATATGGACTGGAACTAAGCTTTATAATAAAAAGCTTTAAACAACTGCAAAAATTTATTTGCCATGAAATAATAAAGCATTTAATATTAAATTCTACTAACTTGACAAATTAATAACTTAATAAAAAGAGCACGATGCAAACAGTTTTAATTAAATAAAAGATTACATAGAAAGCTTACTAAAATTACATACAAAAGCTGTGCTTACTAAAAGTACATAATTTTTTTCTAAAAATTTGATTATATTCGTTCGTTAAAATAAAGTACAATTAGTAAATAATAATATGTTACTTTAATTAATGAACATTAATGTACTGAATTAAACAGTAATTAAAGCTTAAAATTTGTGATTTACTTAAGGCTTCTATAAAAAAACTAAACGATTTTTAGTTTATAGAATATTTTCAGATAATTTTTATGTTGTTTTAAATATATTTGGAAACATTTGTGAGTTGAAGACTTATCAATCGCTTATTTAAATTGTCACTTTTTAAATTATTCATTAATTTTAGTAAATGTTTGATTGCTAACTACGTTAAAAAAATAATACAAGTAACGAACAAGCTCTGAAAAGGAGTTGATTAACTTAAGTGTCATAAATTTTAATTTTTTGATTTTGTAAATTATTTTTGACAGTTTTTGACGTATTTGTCAACAGGTCAACGTAGTCTCTGTTTTAACAATAAAATGCTGTATTCATTTTGTCGCTGTATAATTTGATTGTTTTTTCCCTTGTGAACTTTGAAAGATGCTTACTGGTGACTTGTACAAGAATTCGTTAAATAAATAACTAATTTGTAATAAACATTATGTAAAATATGATTTAAAGGAAAATAAATTTAAAAAACGTAAACACAAGAGTGACAGAACTCAATTTTCAAAGAGATATAGAAAATAAGATGCCAACACAATTCGTCAATGTAACCAAATATTTATCAAATATAATTTTGTTAGTCTAAAACGCGATATTGCCCAATAACAATCAATTTTTAAACTTCCCTGTTTTTCTTAGCTACCTTCTCATACAAAATAAAGAATACTATAAAATATTTAAAAAAACTTTTACATGTGCATAATTTTAAGTATTATTAAAACTCAAATATCGGTAATAAAATTAAAAAAATAATATTATTGAGTTGTAACAAAACCGCAAAAGTGGTCATAATTGTTTTTAAAATTGTTTGTGAATTTTTGTCAAATTACGCGTAGAGTTTGAACTCTCGGTTGCGACCCATCTATACCATTTTAAAGCGTGCTACTTTTCTTTGAATAAAGAGTATTCAAGCACAATAAGAAAGGGTATAAAAGAATACCTTCAAACTGAAAAATTTGCGACTTGCTCCTGGTAGAATCTATTTCTGCTATCTGTTACCTGTACTAAATCATAAATAACATTTTGTGATTTACGGATCTGTACTTGGCTAACTCATTCTGTAACCTATTTTATTTTTAAACTCGAATGACCGCTACTGTACAATGCTATTTTTTGCAGAAATGTAATAACTACCCGCTTTGCACCGGCTATTCTCATGCATCTTAATTCAACATTTCGTGTAAAAACTTTTGTAACGTCAATTCTTCCCATCGTTGTTGTGGTACAGGCATCGTTAGAAAAAAAATATTAAAATGGTGCATATTTTTTGAATTGTTTAAAACTAAGTTCAAAGCAGTCTTGCTGCATAATGAAAATGTATTTCTTGCATCTTTTTGTATAGAACATTTAGTTCATATGGGCAACAATTCATAAAAAAATCAAATATCAACAAATAGTTTGAGATTCAAGTATTTAGAATTGTCTGATGCCAAGTTACGGAAAAACTTTTTACTGGCCCCGACATAATAAAACTTCTAACTTGGAAAACCATTGGGTGCAAAAAAAAAACGTAGAACCCTTTCAAGAAATACAAATACATTTTAGAACGCATGCTGGCAGCGTATGAAGCTCAAGAATGCAAGAACAGTATAAAAGATGATTTTTTAGACTCCCGTATTTAATGCTTTTTTAAAAAACAAAGTAAAAGATTTTACCAGGATATACACTCATATAAAAAAAAAACTTTGAACAGGGGAGTTTTCCGATGTTAATTTACATTGTTTGACTGATTACATAGTCTTTAACTTTGTATTCATTCGGCGTGTTGTATTATGTTTTGATATTTGTAGAGATATCTATTGTTTTTGCTAAGTAGTTCTTTCGGATTTTCCAATTAAAGAAGAATAGAGATTTTTTAATCACAAAAACAAAAAAATATGTCTTGTGACCTGTACTAAAATAATGTAACCACAGATCACTTCATTTTTCGTTTTTATATTATATAAAGTAAAACATAAAATCTTCAATGCACTACTAGCGTTAATGGAAAATTACGTTTATCGAGCACTATACATCTTTTGAGCCAGAAGCTCTTGAGCTGTATCACATTGCTTTCCAGGCCGAATGTTCATAATAACGCTTTTAGTGCGTAAATAGTTAATAGTATAAATTGTCGGCTACATAAGATTCCTTTTTTCTTGTATTTATGAAAACCCTCAATTTGTATTAGAAACTTTCCTGGCTATAATTACAATATGTATATAACTACCATACTATTAATTTATTACAAATGTCAAGTATATTAAACGCAAAGGAAAACATATTAATTATGTAATTAGTCTATATGTGCAATTGTATGTGCTTATAATGCTTCATATGACTGTCAATATACGTTATCGTGCAATAGAAGTTTTAAAACGTGGTTTAAATGTACCAATTTTAAAATCAACCGTAAGTTGTTTAAAGTTAAAGTAGAAAAATAGACTACCTATACATAGAAATAAAGAAAATAGTAGAAAGAAAATATCTACGGTTTAACAAATCAGGGATTTTATAAATTAAATAGAACGCGCGCGAAAGGTAAAATCATTAATGAATTTATTTCACGTATCTGTTGTCGGTATCTTAATTTTGTGTTTAAACACAGAATTCTTTGGGTTAATTTTTTTTTTTAAAAAGAGTTAAAAACTTTGGCGTACCTCATTGTCATACCTTTTCAAAAGTAACAAATCTGGCAACTGGTTCACGCCGCTCAGACTGATACCGCATTTTGTACAAACTGAATTTAAGTTTTGACCTGCAGTCAGACTTAATTTATCATAAAGACGTTTGAGAAGCGCAAAAAAATTTTATTTCTAAACACTGGTTGCAGTTGTCTCTTTTTCTAATCAATTAATACTCGCTTCCATGATTATTTTATTGGGCGGAAAAAACCACGTGTAGCAATTTATTGTTAAACATACAAATAAAATGTTGTGTTTACGACACAGCTTTGAAGCATGAGTAAGGACATGTTGTATCCGATGATTACTTTTTTTAAAAGCCCGTAGAAATTGTATCAAAGTATCTGTAATTCCTAAGCTAGCAGTTAAATAATTTAAATTGGGGTTTCTTTTAAATGTTAAATAATAGTTACAAACTACATTTCTTAAGTTGAACCGTCGTTAGACCAAGAATCCGATGTGTTAGCTTTTTTTTATTCATTGCAAATTAAATACTTAATAGTTTAATAATCTTACTAACTTTAATAACTTCAGTAATTGGTTAGTTCTCATTTAATTTTGATTTATAGTTCTTTTCTCGCAATTACTCCGGAATCATAGTTTTAATTAATTGAATATTTGTTACAGATTTTATTATTTTAAGTTAAATTCTACTTTTCGACTTTTATTAAATTTTAACTAATTATTTGTTGGAGACTTTTGTTAATTTTTAACTAAATATACTTTGACAACTAACTCACTGAAATATTTTTGTTTTGCATCAGGCTTTTGAAGAAGTCGATGACTTCGAAGTGTTAGAAGTCGTACTCAATCATGCTACTATGCAGTCTTCAAACAGGTATGGATTTTAATTTTTCAGGCTGTCTTTTAGTGACTGTATTTATTTAAATAATCTTCAAACGCAGCAACAGTATCTCTATGTGTAGAATTGCACTATCGTCTAGCACCAAGTTGTCGTCAGTGTGTTTTTGGCATATCTGCAAATAAGATACTATTATTAAGTCGATACAGTTCAATTCACACTACAGCGTTTGAAAAAAGCAAGACTTATTTACATATGATTTAAAAACCACTCCCTGGTATACTTGTTTCGGATTACTAATTGCATTGAAATTTTTGGAATAATTTTCAGACAGAAAACTTTCTTCGCGTTTGGGTAGGTAAAACACATCAAAACAATAGCAAGTGATTATTACTTCTATAAACAGAAAAGTATATTGCAATGTCATCTATTAAAACCGATAAAGATTAAAATGTCAACCAAAAAATTAAAATGTCAACCACCAAACGTCACAGACGACGAATCTTTTAATTTCTTTACAGATGACTGTGTAAAGTATAACCCGTAGTGTAATTTATCCTTACTTTACGTTAATCAACAAAAAAGCTTATTTGATATTTTTCATACACAAATAATTTTGTACTTAGTATTATAAGAAACTGCTACTAAATAATAAATTTGCCTTAAGAATCTAATATCTATGTATTTTTTTAAATACATTTTTGTGTTTTTTTTTGTAAAAGAGGTTTTGTAATGTTTTAGATCAAACATAAGAAAAAGAAAACTTGTGTGTGTAAAAACAGAAATTTATTTGGAAATTGTTTGAACAAATTTTTCTGTATAATATATTTTTTTAACAACCAATTTTTTATTCATTAATCTAATATTAGAGTTATGTAGCCCTAATATATGTATGTATAACGCTGTTATAAAATAGTTGCTTTTTGTAATAGCAAAGGCTTCCACGGCCGGAGTCTATACTAAGATAAGAACATCTTCCGGGTTTGAACCGTGTCAATGTTGTAACCGAAGTTGCCAACGTTTCGCCCACTTTCGTAAGGGGCTTTATCAGGGCGTGAACGAAATCGAAGAACTCAAACAAGCAACCGAAATCTAACTAAGAACTTCTCCAAAGTTAGGTAATCAACTTGTGAACCAAGTCAGATTCTAAACTCTGAAAAGATAAAAAAGGAAACGATAAACATAAAAAAACGAACGAGAATCTAACAAAGAACCACTACAGAGTTAGGTAATCAACTTGTGAACCAAGCCAGATTCTAAACTCCATAGAAGTCACTTCTTAAACAAAATAGTACATTAAACAACAAGTTTCATAAGGTTGGATTTATGGAACGAATCTATGTTTGACGAGTGGCGTAGTCATGAGTTGGATGAGTTCCATAAAAGCCTTATGAACGAGTTTCTTATACAGGGTATAACTGATATAACGCACAATCTCTTAATGGGGGAGAGGGGATGGTACAGCTGTAAAGATTTGAAGCATATTTTTATTATAAACATATGATCTTTCCTTGATAGTTTTTGAAAAAAATTCAATGTCAATTTTTAAATACGTCCTTAGTTAAACCTGAATACAAGTAGAGTGTGACACATGTCAAGATACTTTAATAATAAACAGCACGTACTAACCATATTTAAAAGTGATAATGGTTGTTTTGCTAACAGTACAGGTTTCACTGCACTCACACAAAAATACACATAAAAAAATAATACTAATGTAGTCAATGTAATTTTAATCAGGAGTAATGACTTTTGCATGATTGCATTTTAAGTTAAATAAAAAATACTGCAAATTATAATTTTAATTTCATACTTAATGTTTTTTGTAACTTCGTCAAACGATAAAGAACTTGTTAGTTCTATTTTATTAATTATAAAACAAAACAAGTCCGTATTTAATACTTACTTGCTTATTATTTTAATAAAAAATTTACGGAAAAATTTTGAAATGTTAGACTACATATTTATTAAGCAAATGTGTTCAAAATCTATGTAGCTACCCCCTATTAAGAGGTTATGCGTTATATCTGTTACACCCTGTATAAATAATAAAAAATTAGGTAATTTGATAGGGATACTAAATACTACATATTTTAATATTACTTGTGTGTTATTTAAAATTAAGTCACTAATTACACCAATTCTATTAGAGCATGTTAAAGCACGCAAATGACGCCATTTCGGTGCTTTAATAAGATCCATGAAAGATGCAAATTCAAAAAAAAATATTTGAAAATCTTTATACCCCATAGAAAAGTTATACGCTTACAAAATACGTTTTTACTTTTATTAATAATAAATAATAACTTTCTAGTTGCAATAAAAATTATTTTGATTTTTTTTTAAATTTTATAACATTGTAACAAAATAAAACAAGTACAAATAGTTTTTTATATAAAACAGTTTTTTGTAAAAATATGAGGAAACATGTAGTTCTCTTAAAAATTTATATTGTTTTAGTTTAGCATAAACTTTGTAACTAAAAAAAGAATTTATAAAATTATATGATTATTTTATTGTTCAATAATAATAATAATTTTGTTAGATAATTATAGAAGTTGTTTTTTAATACAATTAAGAAGCAATTATAAAATACGATGGAAACTCAAGTTAAAAGCGTAAGAAAATTAGCTTTTCCGTTTAGTCTCAAAGGTCTATTTAGAACTAAATTCACTAAGAGAAATCCGTGTTTATCCCATTCCACTACGGTCAATTACAAGGATATCAGTGTCCTGCTGACGCAGTACTCATCCACGAAAGTCCTTAATGTTGTAATTGTGTCTGAATTGGTTCAACCTTGAAGAGATCTACTTTACAAGTTTTTATTATATCTAAAAGAAACTAGAATATAAGAGTTTATATAAAATTTCTAGTACAAGTGCTTTCAACTTCTCATATTTCATGTACTTTTGTAAGTATTTTAGTTTCTAGTAAATTATGAAGTACTTTTTTAAATAAATCTATTTATGCACTGTGGTTAAAATCAGTAATAGAATTATTAAATTGACAACAAATTTTACATTTCTTGTAATCCTAGATAATAAAATTTTATCATTGAGTAATAACTTGAAATAATTTTACGACATAATTTAACTGTTAAATGATCTATAAGCATAAAGTAAAACTCATGAATAATAGTTTGGTTCATTTCAATTAATTAAGTTTTATACCAAATCATCATAAACCTAGTTTTAACTAAGTTATAGTAAAAATAAAAAGATTTTTTAAATGTCTAAGCGTTTTTACAATTAAGTTTTCATAAAGTCAAAAACTAAAAATATTTATAAACTTTGAGGCATTGCCAAAAAAACTTGAACTTAGAATGCACTATAATATATTGATAAAGAAATAATAAATTTATTTATAATTTTAAATTTATTCTGTTATATAGACTAACCCATATTTTATCAAAGTTTCATTTTATTACTGATTTCAGTTTGTTTGACATGGATTATAGTACACATTTCTATGTATTAGCGCCGTTTTCATTTTAAATTTTATATCATTAAACACGTTTTTTTAATTAATTAATTTGATTTAAAATATGATTATGTTAATACTAACACAGCTTAGATTAAACTATAAACGTTGTTAATACAATTTTTATGATTTAATAGGCAAAATAACGACAACTCGTTTGGCCATGGTTTTGTCAAATAAATGTTATTAACGTTTTTTAATTAATACTAAGTGTTTCCAATGTAACAGAGCCCTTAAGAAAGAAAATTTAACATTAATATAACATTTTTTATAAAACTAGGGTTATACAGCAAAAACATTATTTAAGTTAAGAACTGTTAAACATAATTATATGCTTTTCTAAAATAACTAATTTAAATAATGCTGTAAATTTTTTATAAAATTTTAGTGTTTATGAGTAAAATTTGCTTTCTAAATTTTAAGATAATATAAAAATTTTTTCATGGGTATAGATAAGAAACGCGTTTTCAATAAAAAGTTTGAAGCTAAACTTTATTTTCTTATCTAAGTATCCTTATTGCTTTATGTAGTTTATTTTTAAATATGTTTTTATTACTTTTTTTTTAAAACTTCTGTTATTTAATAAATTTTAAACATTTTATAAAATAAGAATATATTTACTATAGAAAAATATAGAAGTAAACATACAAAAACTAATATTTATCTTCAAATACAAGCTAATACTAATTTCTTTTTATTAAAACAAAATTTAACAAATCAATTCTTTAATATAAATAATATAATAAAAAAGTTTTCAGTTTTAATTTAAATTATTTTTTTCTGTTTGGATAAAATAGACAATTAAAGACGATTTGTGCCATAAAAAATTTTAATTGCTTCTTTAGTTGCTTAAATCTCTTACAAAAGTAGTAGCAACGATTACATTATTATTCTCATCAATCTATGCAGAAATGTTAGTAACTTATTAGTTTCAGTTTTTTGCTTATTAGTATAACAGTTATTTAAATACTTTTAAAATAAGTTAACTAAACTGCTGCACTGTTTTTTTTAAATTTAATTAAGTTGCTTTTCGTCTGTATTTTGAAATTAATTTTTTGTTATAAAAGTAATTGTTTTGTTGCAATCTTTACTTTATCAAATAATACTTGAGTAAAATCTATAATTTTTAATAAAGTAAATAGTATATTATCTTTAAATATACTTACTGTATAACTATTAATTTTAAATAAAAAAATATATATTAAAAATTATTGGTGGCAATAACTACAGAAAGATTTAGTCTCTTAAAAACATTTTAGTTTCAATATTTATTTTTGGTTTGAATCTATAAATGACTGAAAGATTTGAAAGTTGTTATTTAAAAAACATGTATTAAATAGCATTTTATATTGTTTGTTATAGCACATAATTAATATAAACATTTAAAATTGCATTTAAAATTTAAACTATTATAACACAAGACTGTTACATTTGCGCAGTATTTCTAAATGGCGCTTAAATGGTATATAACAATTAAACGTATTGTACACATCTTAAAAATGTCATCGAGAATGATGCTATTGTACATACATATATACATATGTACTATATGTAGTACATTTTTTTATAGTAATCGAAAAAATAGTAAACCGTTTTTAGAACAAAATATTATAAACAAATATTTTATTTATTTTGGTTTGCTATTAAAGTAAAAAAAATATAATCTCATAGTACTAAAAATTTGGCAAGAACTAAGAGACCACGTTAATGGTTGTTAGTTTTCCAAGTAAAAGACGTTGTAGCAAGAAATCAATTGAGTGTCTTAACTTTGATTGATTTTAATTTTACACAGCTCACAAATAACTATTTTTTCTTTAAGAAACAAACGTTTTTTAAGGTCATTGTAATTGAGTGTATATAACATGCATATAACAAGTAAAATACAAAACATAAACTAAATTAAAATAATTGCTGTGAACGGTTAACTACGGTTTTAAGGTTTTACATAATCTTATATAACTAGCGTATTTGAACGACTTCTTTGACGGAAGGTAAATTCGAATTTTTTTTTTATTTTAAGAAAATACGCTAATAAACTTTCATGGATTACTTTTGGTATTACGGTATAGGATTATTGATATAGGTATTTCTGTATTAAAATTACAATTTAACGCATATATATTTAATATATTTACTTACAGACATTCTGTTAAAATAAAGGGGCAATACATTTATTTTAACAAATGACTTTTATAGTTAAAAAATAATGAATGGATTTTTATAAATATTTTATACACCCATTATAGTTGATGCACGAACTAACATTTTTGCTAGTTACATTTGTTACAAGTTTTTTGCACAACAACAATTGGTATTTGCAAAAGGGCATGGTCCAAGAAACGTGATCCAAGGAGCCCAATCAATGTTTTGCTGAAACAGCTCTTGTTCGATCAATACAGGAAATTTGAAGCTTGCAATAAATATTTAAGATCCGTAAAATTGAACAAAAAAAAATAAACAAAATAGAATTACCTACAAATTAGGTTAACTTAACTTTTACAAGTCAACCAAATCATGTATAATTGGTACACATACAAAAAATTAACTTGTTGTTAAATTCGCTTATAAGAAATATCGGAAGCATAAGAAACTCAAAATACATCCGTACAAGTTACAAATTTTCTTTAAATTAATTAAATGTAAACTGATTACATTTTAACAACATGCGACAAATTTATGTTATACAGTCATTAAGAGTAAACTTGTGGATTCGTGGACTGTCTTAATTAAGTGTATGCGGCTCGACGGATCAAATGTTCAAATGCAGCAGGGTAAAGATACTGTGGTTTGCTGCTGCACTTTACTTTATCTTCGTGTAAATATGTAAATAAAAGTATGGTAAAGCACTAAACAAATTTGTTTTACACTAATTATTTCAAATGAAATTAAAAAAATTGGCGGTAATTTACTGGTTAATTACAAATAAGCGACTGCTCGGTAACGTGTAAAAACTATAACTCCTCAAGAAAATCTTAAAGTACATAGATTGTGGTAGCAAAAATAGTGAGTGGGATACAGGTCATCAACTTAAATTGACAAGGGTTAATTTATAGTTCGAGAAAATACCAACAAGTCTTAATTTAAATCCTGCTGCAACAAAATTTACAATAATATGCTTAAACAGCTGCATGCAGCTTTTGTGCGTGGCACGTTCAAAACAGTAGATTTGTAGTAGGTCCGACGTCGTGATGTCGGCCCTTTTGAAATAAAATAAAACCGCTAACTAAAAAAAAAATTGTTTATGTTCTGAACATATATTAAGTTTCTAAAATTCAGTTTTTTTATGATAATGACAACCTATTACCATTAAATTTTTGTAACACAATCTTAAATTTGATTGAAGAAGATGGCAACTTTCTCCGGCGTACTTTTTGGAGCGATAAATCTATGTTTGCCAAAGATGGTGTAATTAATGCTCAATCTTGACCATTGAAAGATCTGCATAAATTTATAGAATGTGGTAACTAAAGAAGATTTTCCATTAACGTTCGGCTGGGCATAATCAATTACATGGTCGTTGGGCCAATTCATCTACCAAATCGTCTTAATGCCAATGGGTACCTTAATGTATTGGAACTATTTATTGACGAGATACCGTTGAACATACGTTATAATATGATTTAGATGCACAATTACTTTGCTCGTAATGTAAGAGAGTGGTTGGATGAACACTTTCCGAATAGATGAATTGGTCGCGTGATCTCAATATCAATCCTCTAAATGGTTTTGTTTGAAGTTTTATTAAAAAGGTAGTGCATGTAACGCTTCTGCAATAAGCTGACCAAAGTTACAGAAAGAATTAACGCAACAGCATTAGAAAGTACAACAGAATGACTCGAATGAGTAATCCAGACAACTATGCATAGAAACAGATGGATTTCATTGACTTATTAACAAATAAAATTAAAAAAAAATTAATTGGAAAATACATTCGAAATTAACATTATTAATTGTATGTACTTAGGTATTATTCTGATAACAAATAAAAAAGAAGAACAAATTATATCTTGCGTAATTTGTAGAATTTAAAACGTGCTACCAATAACGAGTAAACTATTTTTGGAGATTGAAATAAAGAAAATAGCAACCGCAGGTATTACAGTTGTATACTAGTTTACAGTGTTGCCAAATTTATGTTTCTTTTAAGTGGTTTCTAAAGACATACGAAAATTTAACATTAGGATTTTTGGTTCACAATTGAACGACAAATGTCGCAGCGTGTAGCTTTTTCTTTCATTTATACAAAACCTGTGTATATAATATATTAATAATTTCAAAGTATAAACATTTAATAATAATTTTTTTGTAAAGTAAACATTTTTTAGTCATCTCAGTATTGTGAAGAACCGATTTCAAGAAGCATATGGCATATTTTAAACTTTTTCTTAATGAGAAACTTTTGATCTTAAAAATTGGTTCTACTAAATGGATCGAAGTGAAACTAAACATTATAACATTGTTTTACTCACAGACTTAAGTTTAATTAATTCTGGTCCAAAAATAGAAATTAAAAAAATAATTTTTTTGTCAACTATTGGTAGTTACGAATTATGAATCGTGTAGATAAACAAAACCAACTATTATATGTTTTGCCGTCAAACAAGAAACCAAGCAACGTTGTTACAAAAATGCCAAACTATGGAAAATCAAATCACAGATTTAATTATTATTGTGTGACAACAAATAAAACGACAATCAATAAGGCAACAACGACTTCGTTGCTGTCTAAGAGTAAATTGTTTGTTAGAATTTGTCTTCAAATGTTTCAGGGTGTACTGGTAGCCGGTGGTAGTTCAGTTCTGTGTAGATTCTGTATCAATTTTTAAATATTTGTAGTTAGTTACATACAATGTTATGTTATTAATTGTATTATAATAAATATAATTACATGACGTTGTTTTATTTGAGGTTGTCTAGCAAAAATCCACTTCCATTTCTGTCAGTAATAACTGTAACTCTTTTGCATTAACTATAATAACACCAAATGAAATGATTATGTTGATTTTATAAATGATAGGATTGCTGTTAATTGGAATGAACCGGAAATAATTACAGTGGCAGTGCGTTTATTGCGATTAATTCCAGGTAATTGTTAAAACGTAAGTGAGGTTAATAACCGTTTAAGAAAAAACAATAAGATTGCAGTTTCTAACACGTGATTATTAAATATGTAAAAAAAATTGACTTAGAATTATGTTTAATTTGATTGACAACCAATAGTTACAAACGTAACCACGGTTTTAACAATATAAATATGGAACTACCAGTACTATTAGAAATACTGAACGGTTTAGATAGAACATAGTAGTGGTTGTTAGTTGCAAATAAACAAATTGTTTAAAAAATAAATGGTAGAAAAGGCATACGTTACGAATTTTCAGAAAACAGAATTAATAATGGTTATTTTTGATGATGGTATGTATCCTTTTATACTAAGGAAGCGTTCTGCACTGATGGTAATGTCAGCTAGGCGTTTTTATGCTGGTGAAGGTGGCTTATAAACCGTAGGGACGAAGTCTACGTGTATTTGCTGCAAAGTCTTTAACAATTTGGTTTTAATTACGCCCATAAAACCATGTTCATTACAAGAGATGATTGCGGTGGTGCTGTACAACACACTACCGTATCCATGTCTATACTACCTATATAGAACTTATATTTATACTGTAGTTACCATAGAGTAATAAAGGGAAGAGTATCAACTCTGTATAAATTTTTCGGACGTTACAATGCTCCGAAGGACAGTTTTTAGAACTAACGAACACATTTGTATATACGACTCTTTTCTTTGTTTCTTTATGGTAGTTACTGTAATTGTATGTTTTAAAAAGTAATATTTAAAATGAGCATGCGCGTACCAAAAGGTACCGTAGCGCAAGGATAGGGAATGAGGCAAGTGAACTGACTTCTTGTGAATGCACAATGGAATGCAAATTTAAAGTTAATTAAGGTCAATAGTCTTTTATTAACACCTCCAAATTATACAGTTCATTATATCGAAAACATGCATTAAATCTGATTTTTGTTAATGTCGAGTGTAGATTTTTGTTAGTTGCGGGTAATAACGCTATCTTGTTTTATCTAGACAACATTATTAATCATATCATAAAATTTACTAATGACTGAAACTACAATTTTTTAATTAAAAAAAAGAAACAAATTTAATAATTCCCTTCTGACAAATAATTAATATGTAAATTGTATTATAAACAATAAATAAAAAATTATAACAAAAAATACACATTGCTATTATATTTAACGTTGATTGTGTTAAAAGTCATAAACATAACTGCAATTGACCTAAATAGTAAAATTGCTTTTATTTGTATATCACTCAGTAAATAACAGAACCAAAACAGAATTTTATTAGCCTTAATAACAAAATGCTAATTGTAGGCAATTGTACCTCTTCATAATAAGCAACGTAAGTAATCAATTGTTAAAGGTGATACAGTGAAATATGCATACTACTGTGTTTACTGTCATTTTAAATTAGCAATGAATGTTAAAATATATGTTAAAAATTTTATTAAACATTTAATACATTTATTTTATGATAATCTTAAACTAAACAATATTTGCCCTTAAATTAGTTATTTTATTTCTAGTGGTTTATTTTGTCCCTATAACCTTAATTTTGATTAATTATTTGGATTACTTTCTAATTTTAAAATAAGCAATCAAGACTACGTACAAGGTTAGGTTAGATTAATTTTGTCTTAAGAGGGCCGAGCAATTTTCGTAAAACAACAGAAAACGCTAAATGAAAAATTAATCTAATTTTGTTATTAACTTCACGCTCGTTAAACTTGAAATTTAAGTAAGTAAGTAAGTAAGTAAGTAAGTGTTTATTTAGTAAAGATATACTAATTTAACATAAATCGTGACATATTTCTATTAATACTAATTTTTGCTTAAAATTTATTCTTAACATAATCACTCAGACCTTTTTTAAATTTATAAATATTTTGCTCGTGCTTAATTTCATCTGGTAAGTCATTATATAATTTCAGACCTTTGTACATAAGAGAATTTTGTGACTTTGATTTTGAAAATTTTGGCAATCTGAAATCACATCGACTTCTCGTGTTATATGAATGTATTTCATAGTTACGTATCACTAATTTTGACATGTAGTTTGGAAGCAAATCATTAATTATTTTGTATACCAACATTAATGAATTGAAATATATCCGCTGTTTCACACTTAACCATTGTAAACAATCTAACATTACTGTGATTTTGGTATATTTTGAACAATGTAATATAATCCGCATAGCTCTATTTTGTTGTTTCTGTAACCGTTTTAAGTCGACTTCGTAACACATTAAAAATATACTACTGCAAAAATCAAAATATGGTGCAATAATTGTTTTATAAACAGTAATTCTTGCATTAATCGTCAATTTATTAGAAATTCTTCCTAATAGGCTAATCTTATTTGCTACTTTTTTATTACATAATTTACGTGGCTTCTAAAATTTAGATTCTGATCAATCACAATTCCTAAATATTTAATTTGTTCAACCTGTTCTAATTCTATATTTTCAATTTTTATTTTTGTTGTGTCAACATTAATATTTGATATTACCATTGTCTTACTTTTCAGCACATTTAATTTTAATTTGTTTGTTTGTAACCAATTTGCAATAATTTCTAATTCTGAGTTTAGCTTTATAATAGCTGAATGTACATTTTTATCAGTAATTGATACCAGGGTATCGTCCGCAAACAAATTAATATTACAGCACTTAAGGTTAAGTTCTAAATCATTAATATAAATTAAGAAAAGCAATGGGCCTAAGACTGATCCTTGAGGTACACCTAAATTATTTTGAATTGGAATAGATTCGTAATTTTGGTACGTAGTGGTCTGAGTACGAGATTCCAAGTAAGTTTTGAACCATTGAAGTTCGGTGCTTCTTATTCCATATTGGTAAAGTTTATTTATAAGTCTTCCTCTGTCGATAGTTTCAAAGGCTCTTTTATAGTCTAAAAACACTGCTACTACACTATTACCCTCGTCAATTTCGGATTTCCATTTTGTTAGCACGAGATTTAATGCTGTTTCACACGAGTGTTTACTTCGAAAACCCGATTGATTTTCACTAATTATATTATTTTGTTCTAGAAAGCACTGTAATTGTTCCTTAACAACTGATTCTAGTATTTGTTCGTACACTGGTAAAATATTGATAGGTCGAAATTCTTCGCATCTTTTTGTATTTTTAATTTTAGGCGTTGGTATGACTTTGGATTGCTTCCAACAGTTAGGAAATTTTCCACTTATTAAAGATTTGTTTATTAGGTCTACCATTGCATTACCAATTTCTGGCAATGCATCTGTAATAACTTGTTTTGTAATGTGATCCGTTCCTCCTTTTCTCTTAATATTACTTATGATTTTCTTCAGATCCGATAAATTAACTTGCTTAAATTTGAAATTAATGATTGGTTTTAATATTGGGGCCCCTTTGAAGTTTGCTGGGGGCTGGATTATACTATTATTTATTTGCATAATGCTGTTTACAAAATATTCGTTAAATTTATTTGATATTTCTTCTAAGTTATCAATTTCTACTTCGTCAAATATTATATTTTTGGTTCATTTTTTCCATTGATTAAATGTTTAATGATTCTCCACATATTTTGAGGTTGTCCGCTATTTTGCTGTATTTTATTTACGTAATATTTATTTTTGCTTATCTTAATTTTGTTACTAAAATTATTTCTTGTGTTTTTGTAAAGCATCCAGTCATTTTCATTTCCCGTTAATTTAGCAATTTTATAAAGCCTGTCCCTTTCGTTTCGGAGATTACGTAAGTCCATTGTAAACCAAGTGTTATTCGTTCGTGTTTTTATAGTTTTCTTTATAATTAGGTCATTTACTGCATAACAAAGCGTTTGAACTATGTCATTTGCTATTTGATCCATCTGTCGATTTTGCATATTCCAATTGTGATGGCTCAGTACATTAAGTAGGTTTTGTTTTGAATATTTTTTATAGCAATTTATTGTTTTTATTTTGTAATCCATCTTATTATGCAATGTACCTAAATTTATTTCTATTATATCATGGTCAGTTATTTTTGGTTCATTTAATACAACAGATCTTAATTCATTTACATTTGTAATTACTAGGTCAACTATTGTACGGCTATTTTCTGTTGTACGCGTAAATTCGTCTACAATTTGTTTCATCCCTAAGCTTCTAATAACTTGTATTAATTTCGACCCATAAAAACTTTGTTTGGATACATCTATGTTAAAATCCGCTATAATTATATGTCGACTGTTATCCGGAATTGTATCTTCACACCACTTTTCAAAATGTTCTATAAAAGTAGCATTACTTGCACTTGGCGAGTGATAAACCACTGTATAGTATCCTGTTTGAAATCCTCCTATTATTTTGATACATATTAACCAATAGTTATTTTCTAATGCAAAATTAGAGATTACAGTATATCGGATTTTTTTTGCTTATAACTCTTACAACCCCTCCAGTTCTTCTCGTTTGTGAATTACACCGAATTAATACATATTCTGAAAAATTAATTTCACAGTCTTGTATGTCTTCAGTTACACGAGTTTCACTTAATAATAACAAACTTGGTTTCCTATCTTGAATTAAGATTTCTAGTTCTTGGAAATGTTTTAGCATGCTTTGTGCATTCAAATATAATATGTTCGCACCTTGTTTACTTATTCTAAAATCAATCTTCTTTCTTTCCATTTCCATTTTTCGTTTAAATACTGCACATTCTTGACTCCAGACAGGATGGTTAATGTCCAGTTTCATTTTTAATTTTTCGGCCATTTGAATACAATTCGAACATTTCTGATTTTCTTCTCCATCAACAGTACATTCTTGCAACCCATGTGAGCCAGCACATTTTGGACAAGCTTTTTGTGCTTTACACTCCGAGGCTTTATGGTTAAATCCATTACATCTATAGCATCTTCTAATTTCAATAGCATCATATACTATGCATCTATCCCAACCTACGTTTATCTTTTCTTCTTTCATTATAGCCCGATACGTGTATGCATTTACTTCCGCATAAGCTATATAACTTTTTCTGATTTCTCCCTTCTTTTGTGTGTACAATCTTTAAAGACGATTTCTCCGAATTTATATGACTGTTCTGCATTTTAATTTTTTCCTCGATTATTTCCGGTGGCAAATTTTCAGACAATCCAACTATTTTTATTCTTGGCAACTTTTTCTTTGGCAATTGTATTTTGTAGGATTCTCCCATCTTAGTTTCCGCTTTCTCTTTTAACTTACATACATCATCCTTATTTTTACATTCAATAAGTATACCACCATTACTTACCGGTCGTATTCCGGTTATATTCATATCCGTAGGGTCAATACATTTCTTAATGTCATTCTTTGTATCCACACTTTTCTGTTCTACGTTTTTCGGTTTTATTATTATAAGCTGGTTCATGTTTCTTTAATTTCCATTTATCGGCATATGTTGGTTGTGACCGTTCTTCAATTATTTCAGTTATGTCACTTTTTATTTTATCTTGATTTACTATGAGTTGTTGATTAACATTATCTATCTTTTCATTCTGCTTATGGACACCATCCTTCAGTTGTTTTAATGCTTTCATACCATCCAAAATAATTGCCATGTAACTTTTTCTATCTACACAGTGTTCACAAAACCAACCAAAATTACGTTTAGCCATCAATAGACCGTATTCGTCGGTAGTAATGTTACCACATTTGTAGTGATACATTCTATCACAAACCCCTGCACAACAAACAATTTTATCACTTTTAACTAAGTCCGCATTACATTTTGCACAGCTCGCTGCTTTAGACATTTTTTATAGTTTATTCTAGTAATGCCCTTTAGGGCTTTACCAGTTTTAATTAATTTTGCAACTTAATTTAATCACTACTTTCAGAGCACACATAAACACGTCCGCACTCCGCGCGAGTTCGACAACACATAAAATGCAAACATACTAAATTTTTCAAAATCGATTTTTTTTTGGAATGTTTTTTTAAGACTAAAGAATAACAAATAACAAACTCATTGATAAAAAAATTAATGATTAAAATATTTGATAATTACACCAGAACGTTATTAACAAATTTTGAAATTTTTAATATGCCCACGACTACATATATTTATAATATATTTATAAGAAATGATTTGTCTACTTTTCAAGATATCAAACAAAAAAATTGTTAAACAAAAAAAAACGAAAATAACTAAAGAAATCCGAATATTTATATTATGGTTTATTTGTAATACAATAACGTTGTTTATACAATGACAATAACACTGCTCAAGGTAAACGTTTAATAATTTTGTATAAAGATCAAACTAACAACTTCCTAGTTTTCTACATGTGCGTATAATTCGCACTACGATTCTACAATATAACGTTTATTATCAAATTTACACTAGAATATTTAGTTTCCCTTGAATGCAATGCATACTAAGTCAAGACCTGTATGGGTAAACAGGTAAATGTTACAGAAAAAAAAATATAATGTTAGTAAATAATTATTTAGCTTTACTATCATATTATTTAGTACAACATTGTTAAATTGCATATATATTTTTTAATAGAAAACCTGCTTAAAAATAAACTAAAATATAAAAAAACAAGTAAAGAATTGTATAGTTTTTATATCGGATTAAACGCCCACCAGAAGAAAAAGCATAAGATACATGTTTCTATCTTTGTCTTATATATTACACGTATTTACAATACAAACCGCCGTTGATAAATACACCACCTATCACGACGGAGTGCGCCAAAGTGGTTTCTCAACAATACAAAGTCAAACTGTTTTTTAATAGATTAAGCAAATCGGCAGTACCCTGTTGCATTATTAATCTGGAAATTTCTAAACTAATTACGTTTACTTTATTGTTAGTTTTATTTACTAACTTCCTGTTGCCATTATAGATTACTTTATCAAAAACCTTTAGCTGTGAAACTCTTGAACCAGAATTAGACATTATATTTGTAATATGTAAAAGAGTATTTATACATAAATAAATATATGTATAATCTAGGGTTAAAGTTAAACTTATAATTAAAAAATATTGTTAATATTTTGTTTTAAGTATTATTTAAATAATTTGGTAAGTAAAACCAACAATAAATTTTTTTTGTATACATAAATCTTTTCAATATATTGTTTAGAGCCTCTACCGACTCGCTTATTCTATTAAAAAAAACTTATTTATTTTTGTATTTACTGTCAAACAACAACTTTTGCGCATTCTATTGTAAAATGTGTCATATTTGTCATAGATGGTTGTTTGTATTGTAGATAAGTGTAATATGTGAGACAATAATAGAAACATCTATCTTATGTTTTCTTTTCTAATTGCCAAAAGTATGAACATACGAATTCAAATTACCACTGCTTTTATTGTACATCTTTTTGTCAGCTTATAGTTTTATTCCTATTAACAATGTTTGTTATTTCAAACTTTTTTAAAATGTATAAACACTTACTTACTTTATTTGCTTTAAAAATCATTCCAATCTCTCACTTACTGTTATTAAAGAAAATTTTTTGATAATGTTTCGATGTGCGAGTTTCTTCGATTTCCATACTGTTAACTACATAAAACTAAATAATGTAGCAGTCATTAATATTGTTGAAACTAGTTATAATCAAATTGAAATTTATTTGACCTTAACGTACCTATTAAAGGAAGTTAATCTAAGAGAAACAATAACAATAAGCGTAGATAACATTGGTGACATTAAGATTATGTAGCATTTCTATCATAGATTCCCAGTACTTAAAAATCACACTACCGTTTATAAAAAAATGAAATAGTTGTTAAGTAGGTAAATTTCTAAAATTATTATCGAAAATGCAAAAATTAATAATATAGGTACGATCAACGGAAAAAATTAAAAACCAACTCGTTTGATAGTAAGCAATTATTAATCTTAACCATATAACAAACAATCTTTATTATTAATTGCCTTAATTATCAACTTTGTTGTTTAAATAACTATTAACTTAGTTTTAGTAACAACTTTTCGTTTCTTATCCTTTCGTTACATTTGCATACGCAATTATCGTAACATGAGAGCATTTGTTGTTGTTCTTTGCTGTAGATCAATAAATTGTTTAAATTACTTTAAAAATCGTTATATTTAAGCGTCTCGTTGTTTGTTAAATTTTTTTATTGCTTGATAACGTTAGTATGGTTGATACTAGGGGTCTTGAATCGATTCAGTTAAATGGTTAACTGAATTATTTTCTTATTGGTTAACCGGTTAATTTAAAATTGAATTATTCATTTTTGGTTAATCGATTCACTTTAACCACTTTTGGTTAACCGATTCAGTTTATCCATCCTCGAGTAAGCGATTTAGGTTAACCGTCTTTTGTTAAACGATTCAGTTTAACCATCTTTCGTAAAACGTTCCAGTTTAACCACCTCCTGTTATACAATTTACTTTAAAGGTTTTTGGTTAAAGGACCATTTTAATCACGAATTAGTAAATTATCTATTTTAACCATGTTTGGTTAAACCTTCGGCGCAAAATGCAAAAATGTATTACATATTTGTGAATAATAAATAGATTAAGCAATTGTTTTGCATTCTGATTTAAGAAAACAAATTTTGGGAATTTAGTAACTAAATTCCTATATGTTTAAAAAGTTAAAGTTAAAAATTAATTTGAATAAACTATTTATATACAATTAAACAAATCACCTAACACCTTTTTTATTAGTTTTCTTTTCAGTAATAATTTTCCAATTTTATTTTGTTGTTTTGCTAAATTTTTAAAGGAAGTACTTCTAATAATTTAAAACATAAATACATTCAAAACAGCAAAAACCTTTTTAATATTGATTGTCAATACTACAAAAAGTGCCCACATTAGAGTAGTGTTGAAAATGTGCTAGTCTTTGCTTATGTGTACTTAATCGTACCAGTTGTTTTTGACTACTTATTCAATCTTTTGTTGTTCATAATGCATATCCTGTTTTTTTCTAATAAAAATCTATAAACAAGAAACATAATAATTATACAAGTACTGTAGTTACGTCCTCCTTTAATATTGAATTAATGACTAGATTGTAGAAAGTTCTTCACTAGGAGGGGCAAATTAAACCACTTAAGATTTTATTATGGCCACGTTTCCTGCAACCAGGCGTGCACTTCTTCAGACCACTGAAATATATTGTGAGTGAACTACACATTTCTTTTTACATAAAAAATAATACATTTTAGGTGCAAACACCGTAGAAACTTACACTAAAAGGTCAGAGTGGAATAGTCCTTAACTCCAAACGACATGACACTATTACACTATATAAATTAAAGTTAACATGAATAATTGTTAAAATATTTCTAAAAAGTCAAATAAATTAAAAAACAATTGACACGACATGTATAATCAAAAATTCTGTTTCCAATGTCAAAGTAATCAAAGAAGATAAGAACGAAAAAATACCGCGAATTTAATAGACCTATCTTAAGCTAATAAGTAATCTTACATATTAAATTGTTGTAAACATTACTTAAATTGTTAGTGTCTTATTGAAGCTAATGTTGTTTTTGTAACGTTTACAAAAACAACATAAAACAAAACAACAAAATAAACATAAAATAAATTAAACACTATACGTAAAACTTTAAATTAAAAAATACCTAATTAAAAACCTTAGTTGCTTACAAAATTTAAACAAGGAAAGTTTTTGCAATATAAAAGTTTTTTGAACGTTAAATTTATATATTTATTTTATTTAATGTAAACTAACTAAGCTGTTTGTGATTTTATTTGCATAGTATAAAATTTACAAAGTACAAGGAATAGTTTGTTTCTAAGCATTGCTTAAATTATTAATAGTTTAAGTTGCTCATACTAAGCTATAGATTACAAACTAGGTAGAAAACAATCTGATTTAATGTAGAGATTATCATGTAGTATTGGCTAACAACTTATAACAATTCTAATCAAGGAAGATGACTATCAGTAAGTAAAGTTTATTCCTATGAGATACTATTGTTTTGTTAATATTAATATTAACAGTGAGTCATACTATATATTACTTTAATTATAATTTATATATATATTAAATGTATTTGGTAACGTATTTATACTATACTATACAGTAAAAAAATAAAATTACAATAAGTATAAATAACTAACAATATTTTATTTTACGATAGGAGTTAGTTACTTATCTAGTAAAACTAATTCTAAAATTATTATAGGGTTATTATATTTTTTATTATTTTTATGCTTATTGAATATGCATTTTTATAGTTTTCATAAAGTTTTTCTAACTTACGTAATAATATAAATCAATAGAACGTCGTACTTATATAGAAATACAACAGATGCTTCTAAACTTATTGTATACAAACGGTAATTTTTTATTTGCAGTACAAATTAAGGAAAACGTTATTATATTTGTCCGTTAAAAATGTAGATGTACGTAAGTGTCTATTTACAAAACAATTATAGAACGTAAAACTTATATCTATGTTTTTTTATTAAATAAAGTATGTACATTATAAAGTAAATTCTATCGGATAATAAAATTGTTATGCATCGTTTTCATTATTCTATAAATTTGTTTTCAGTAAACACAACAAAATCTTTTATGTATAGTTACTATATAGTAAATATACACATATTACCAAATAATAGTTAATATTTTTAATTAAGTTAAATTTGAGTATAAATAGTAAAACTGTGGTAGTCTTAAACTGCGTGTAATTAAGGATAACTCTAAATTTGCTACCAAACTTAATATTTCTATAAAATGAATTAGTGGCCTGTAGAACAATACCAACGGTGTCATTATTAATGTGATAAATATGTATACAAATTGCTTATCTATGATTATAACTTACAAATAACAGAATTACAGTATTCAATGCAAACGTTTTGAATTAACCAAATAAATTACTTATTTTTAAAAAATGCATTTGCTGAAAATACGTTTAGCACAAAAATATTTTTTTTTAAATTTTAGATTTTCTAATTTATTTTTGTTAGTCTATGGAGCACATTTCATACTTCATTAACTGAAAGTTTAATACCAATTCTAATTTTTACAAACTTTATAGATTTTATTTTTTTATTTTAAATTAACACAATTAGTTTTCTTTAGAAAAGTACCTAAATTTTAATTGTAAATTTGTAATAGTGATTTATATCTTTTTGAATACGTTTTAATAAACTGAATTTTTTTATTAGAAATTATTATATACATATACTTATGTCAAAACTATATCACTACTACTTTTTTGCCATAATATAAATACAAATAAAATTATTAACTGTTCTGCATATTGACTTTTTCTTCTAAAACGAGTGTTACAGTGACGACAATGTGAGAAAGTATGCTTTATCGAGCCGCGGAAGTTGAGCAACATAGAAACGTTACAAAAACAAATGATATCGGATGCTTTTTTACTATTATCTGTAACATTGACTACAGTTGATACGTTTATCTGACAATTAATACTTTCTAATTACGTTATATATTACACACAAAAATCACTACTTTTGATTGCAGAAAGTTGCACTTTGTAAAACAGTTTTTTTTAAAACAACAGTTCCACAAAGTAGCAATTGTATATGTGTTAAATAGAGAAAATAAATTGGGGTTGAGCGAGCTTGTTGTAGAAAAAAAAAACAGTCAATAAAAATGATACAAATATTGGTTCGGAAGCACGACAATAAGAAAGTGGGTGTGTAGTATATTAGATTCCTGCCGCTTTCTAACACACGATGCGTAAGAACATATATACCCAAACATAACTGTAGTTTGTTGAAGATTGCTGTGGTTCAATTTGCTGTAAAGTGCATCATCGACGCTTTTCTAACTATTTGTATTTTATTGTGTTGTTTAGCTTTTTTTTTGATTACATCTGTTGTAATAAAGATTTCAAAAGTTTCAAACTCTATAGTAATAATTTTAAATCATTTTAAAAGTTTTGGTAACAATAGTACTAGAATAACCTACGACAAAAGCGCTCATGTTCAAAAAAGTCTATACCCAAAAAAATTCAACTGATTGTTTTTATTTGACATGTACAGAATAGTACAGACAATTTGTTTTTCTTTTTGATGACAATTTTAATATATTGTTTGATTGTCTAGATGAAAATAATTCAAATAAGTGCATTGATAGTTCTTTGATAGTATTGCAACGGTGTTTAAACACAATTGAGTAAATTGTATTTTAAAATTATTTTTTGTTTTTTTTCAAAATTTTAGCACCTTCGTGAATTAGTAAAAATAATAGTACTATTTTGTTTTTTATGCATATAAAGACTAGAGTTTTGTTTTTGTTAAAGTAAAACATCGTTGTATTTGGTTTTATACTTTTCATATCAGTATTTCTGCTGGTATTTTTCTTTGATTTATTTGGAGTAATAAACTCTTATCTTATCCGAGATATATAGTACATTTTAAACGGACATTTATCCCAAAAATTGCCCATTAATTGTCATATAAAAAAAAATAACGACGTTTTGTATTTTTTAATAAAAATAGCTCAAATATCTAAAATACGAACATTCGCATATGTATTCTCTTTCTTTTTTTATAGCGTTATAGTCAAATTGAAGACTGTTCTAGATATTTTGGAATTAAAGCTTTGCTTGAAATTGACACAATTGGTTGTTGTTGTTTTCTAATTTTATCATTCGTGGCGTACGTATTTATTTTAATTTTTGGTGTCGCCAAATTACTGAGAAAAAATTTGCACTTCTGATTACAATTTACTCTTATTCACGGTATCAACAACCTTAAGAGACTATTGAATGCAACAAGTCAGTAATTTATTATTTAAATGTTTTAATAGAACTTTTGACAGTTTTTGCTTGTATTTATTCTATAATTTCACTTTCTAAAATAACAACCTGTTAATCAGATACACTCCGTACATTAGGGTTTTAAATTAGAATAAGTAGACTGGAATTTTTGTAATTCAAAAAATTTCCGGTGAACAGTATTTTGTAATTTGCATTGACATCAAAAAATAATTTTATGTAAATAAAAATTTGCCGTTTAGTTGTAACTAAATTAAATAATTATTCTTTATTTTTCAGTGCATTTTAATGCACTTTTTTGAAGTTCGTTTTTGTTCTTAAAAATAAATTTTTGTTTCGTAAGTTCGTTACTAAACGTGCAACTAATAATTAATTTGTTGGGTTTATGTTCTTTTGATTTTTAATTATTAATTACAACTATTTTTTTTAAATTGTACTTAATAAAATCATATAAATACAAATTTCGATTGTCTAAACTATAAAACAATTATTTTATTTAATAAAATATTATTGTTTTTATTATTTACATGGATTATTTTAACGTAATAATAATTTTATTTAAAAAAATCTACTTGAAATTATAAAATTACAAAATTAACTTTTTATTAAAAACGTTAAAGATACAACGCAAAGCGTTTGAGGAATTTGACAAACATAAAGAATACAAAATGTTAACTGTTAGATAAGTTATAATTTGTAAGGTATATTGTATTATACACAAAGTTATTACACTATGTAATACAATGCAAACAACGTTTTTTTAACAATGTCTTATAAAATAGTAATATTATTTACATACTGTTACATCTGGTTTCTAAATGAACGAATTTTTTACGTTCTAAGGAATTGTCAGCATACACAACAAAGAAATTAATTTTTTTTTTTAAATTTAACTTAATTCTTTATATTTCTAAGAAATATTTGAGGTTACAATGGTTTTTGTTTATATCACGTCAGATTATGACAACTGTCAACGTTAACAAATCTATATAACGTGTTATGTATAAAAACGTCTTTTATCAGTATTGTTTTGTCGGATGTCACCTCAGTTTAGTTGTAAAATTGCCAAGACGGAAGCTTTTTTATTAGGTAGTTTTCTGTAGTTGCACTAGGACATTATTATTTTATTATGACAGTCTTTGTTTTATTTAATCAATGTAGAAACAAGAACAAATACATTATACATTTTACAATACACTTTTAAAAAATCAATACGCCACTTTTAAAAAGTAGAAACGCGTAAAAGCTTTATATAAGAAAAAGCAGTTGTTTTAGAAAGATATGAGACATTAATTAGTTCGTAAAAAACAGTAAATCAGATTTATGGTGGCATCCTCATAAACGCATTTGATGAAAATATACGTTGTGAATCACCACCACTGAAACATTTTTCTTTTATACTTTTTCTTAATTTGTAATTAGGGCAACTGTCAGACGTGTTGTTCTGCGTTAATTATATATAATGTATCTTTTACGTCATCGTACATCTATATTTCTCTTAAACTATAATACTATTTATCTTACTAATAATTGTATTAGCATAAATGTAATTAGTGTTTTTTAAAATATTATTCATTACTTCTTTTAAAATCAAGCACACATTTCTTGTGTTTTATATTGTAGTAATAATATACAGTTAAAATTGCATAAAATGCGTTTTACATAAAGTAAAAGTTCTCTTTTTTTTGTTATAATTGATTTTTACATTATCATTTTACGGTTTTTCTCTCTTTTTTATACATGTATTACAAAATTTAGTTATAAACTGATGAATAACTACGCGAATGAAAAAACAATACGTAAAGTAATTAAACTTTTAAACAATTTTGTAAAGTTTTTATAAAATATGATCCAGTAATACAAAAAATTTTGTTTTAAAAGAGCAATAAAAAGTTTAGTCTTGCAAAACAAAGTAAAAAAGTCAATTTTTATATAATTATCTAATAATATTTAATAAAGTATTTGTTAAAATATGAATATAAAAAAATGTTTTATTTTGTTTCTTTTTAGTTAAAGAATTTGTTCCTAATTATATTATTATTTAAATAATATTTTATAAATATATAGAAATTTATTTAAAAAAAATGTAACAACAAAAAACAAAACACAGTAACAAGACAAAAGTTAAAAAAAAGATGATTTTAGCAACAGTAGCATCGGTTATCATGATTAAGAATACAGTTAATAATAAAGGTATAAATACATGTTTTGCTAAGGAAAAAAAAACTATAGTAAATACATTTTATTTTATTTTTTGTTATATTTTTTTACTTTGTTATTGTTTGGTGTTTACGTAATTTTATGCAATATCTTTTGCACACAGTTAAAAAATGTACAGTTGGGATGGTGTATCTTTGCAATTATGGCCGCCACAACATTCGTGTGAATCAATATTTAAAACTGAAGTCAAATTAGCACTTACTTACATAAGTATATTTGTAATTTTTAATGTCAAAAAAAATTGAGGTTATATTGAAAATTTGATAATAATAAATAAAAAATTTCTCTAAACATCTAATTCTGTATCAATAAAATTTATCTTTTTATCTCAATGATTTTGCACACTAATTTTATGAAATTACTAAATATTAAAATTATGCAAAAAATAAAAATAGAAAAAATTTATTAAATATGTAAACAGATTTAAAAAAAACATGAATGTTTTAATGTTCATTACTCTAATTCAGAATCAGTACTTGAATCATCGTTAAAATTAATAATTATAGGTACAATCTGAAGATCGACAAGAGCTCGTTCACGGTTATGTAACTCTATTAACATTTCTGTGTGCTAAAAGCACTTCTTCCACGAAGCGTTACAATTTGCTAACGTTTGTTTCCACAGAACATACACTTTCGTCACTTAAACTATCTCTACCATTGTGTTGATTATAATAAGATTTAGCTTCAGCCCAGATCAATTCGATTGCATTGAACTCACAATGATAAGGTGGTAGCCGTAATACTTCATGATCATTTTCTCAAAGCAATTCATAACATACACTTTATCTTTTTTGTTTAATTTTGCAATTTGCAGTAATTCAGCTTTACGCAAATTTTCATTAGAGTTGATATTGTGATGTTTTGTCCAATCGACTATTTATGATTTTTTCCATGAACTAGTAGGTTGTTTTTCTAGAAGTACGCTGTGATACGGTGCATTATCCATTATAATTAACGATGGTTCTTTCAAATTGGGAATTAGCTTCTGTTTCATCCAAGTCGTAAATATATCGTGATTCATTTCACCGTGGTAATTTAAGGTATTTGATTTTGAATGAAATAACAAACTTGCCCCTTTAACAAACTAACTAACGCTTCTTCTTCTTTATCCTGCCAAGATTTCCTTTTACTACCTTTTGAGTAAATCCAGGTTTCGTCTAAAAAAACAACTTGACTCGGCACTTTCAGTTTTTTATTTGCAGAATACTTTCTTAGAAACTGCGTCCGCATACAAGCTATATGTAACTTTTCCATAAAAACTTGACGATTATCATCTTTTTTAAATTTAAATCCCAGGTCGTTTAATACAATCTTCAATGAAGTGTTACTGATATTGACGATTTTGTTGCTTTTCAAATTGTGGTTTAATGTACTAACAGTTACTTGCTTTTCTACAATAAAAGCAAGTATATAACTTAAAAATTAATAATTATTACTGTCTTTGTACATGTTGCATAAACAATTACGGATTTTCATTTTTAAAGTTTCAGGCATATCTGTCGTTTTGGTTTTAATACGAGGTCTTTTTTTACCAGGTGATAATAAAATAGGATTTTCAATTTTCTCACGTTTGATGCTACAAACGGTTCGTTTACAAATATTGAGTGCGATTACAACAAATTAAAAACAAATAAGCGTAAATAATACAACGTAGAAAAATGATTATAGTTTTAATCTTATGTCTTGAATCATATTAACAGATTCCAAAAGCTCTCTATTTCCTTTTTCTTTTTGAAAATACGCGAAAAAACGAATAACCATCTTTCGGGATTGACTATTCAATCGATTGCCAGGCATAACTTAAAACCATAATCTAAAAAGGAATGGTTGTCATTGCTAACGAGTATGAGAATTTGCAACCAAGCCGAAGGCGAGGTTGGCAATTCGTACGAGTTGGAAATACACATTCTTTACGAATTATACACTATACTTTTGCTACGACTCTATTTTTAATTAGTAATCAAAATTAAACAAAATTTTACAAAAAAAAAATAACGCAGAAAATAAATAAACTAATTTAAAAATTTGTATTGGTAATACCTAAAATGACAATTAAAAAATTATGTCAAAACCTGTATTTATTTTATGTCAACTTGACAGCGTTTATATTATTAGTTATCTGTTACTATTATTTAATTCTTGTTTTTTACTCATCTCTAGTTAAAGAAATGGTGAGTGTAATTTACTTGCTTTGAATACATGCAATTTTTGTTAACTTCAAATCATTTAGTATTTGAATTTTTTTTAATACATTAATTTCAAGCATAACCTAATATAATTCAGCTGTAGTTTAAAAAGTACTAATTATTTAATGACAAGATTTTGCTTTTGCAGCGAGTAAATTAAAGAAATCTATTTATGTCGAAGCCTGAATCGTTAACAATGTCGTCAAGTTCTGAAACATGTTGATAATATGATAGTTTTTCCTAGAAGCTTCAACCGAATAACATGTGAATGTGACTTACAAAGCAAATAAGGTAGATTTGTGAATGTTTAAAGATAATTTGTAATTAATAGGTGTTATTCTTAAGAATGAAGCTTTCCGCACTAAGAAGGTAATAAGATCATCGTAGTTAAAGAATTGAAAAAAAATTCTTTAGAAAATGCAAGATAGTTAATTATTCTAATGGACCAAATATGCTGTAATAATCTTTACTGAGAAATTAGTTTAATTATGAGAAATGAATTGTTAACAAAACACATTGTAGGTAAAAGGAAACAAGTGATTGTGCTTTTGCGTATAATTACATCTAAATATATAATTTTTTTAATGTATAAACCAGTGGTTTGCATTAGTCTTGTAACAATTGATTACATTTATGTTGTGTTATTTATTATCACGTAAGTCCAAAGTGTTTGTGATTAAATTTTTAACAAGGTAGCGACAATGTGCGAATGAATTATTTTTATAAGATTATAATATAATATGTAGTGAAAGTATACATAAATATTTATGAAAACGGCATTAATATAAGGATAAATAATAACAAACAGATATCAGGCATGCACGAAGGAAACATTTTGGTATCTTGCAGCCATCGATAAACGCCAAAAGATAATTGGTTACTTCTGAATTATCATACAGTTCAAAAAACTGATATATTTTCTAATAAATACTAACTTCTTTAAGTTAATTTGAGCATGTTATTATAAAAGGAGTAATTTTATTTCAAGGATTGGATTATTTAATCTGTTTAACACTGCAAAAGCAAAAGTTCGATAAATTACTGTTAACATTTCCTTCCCATCAAAAGAAAACCCTGCAATAAAACAAGTAGTTAGTTTGAAAATTTTTACTTATTCTAATTACCTTGAACTTCTAAAATGTATTTACATTTCATTATAAGAAAGTCACTAAATGTCAACGATTACGAATATAACCTAAAATATGTCATAATTAACCACACTTTTTATGCTATACAAACTAATTAAATACTTTTTACATGACCCTCAATTATTTTGTTTTCAAATTTTATAATTTGTGATGCAGGAAATATTTGTAAAAGTCTTCTAAATTATGTTCTTATAATTCATTATCCTGTACGTTAATAGGTTTGACCTGTACGGAAATAACTTTGACCTGTACGGAAATGAAATTACACAATCACAATGCACAACGTTGCCTAATCGCAATTAAACATACAATGTATCGTATTGTCTGTTAGTCGTAGAAAAATGTATGTTTAGTAATCGACAAACGGGTATTTTATCCTTTGTTATCTTCAATTTTTACTAATAACGTCTTTTATTAATTGAATCTTACGGAATGAAATTACCTAAGAGGCTCTATCCTTGTTATAATATGAAATCATGAATGCTACTACAATAACGTATGTCGTTCACGTTTACATACAGGTGCAACAGGTCTCAACTATACAACTGTTTTTTTTAGATAAAAAATTGCAAAATTTTTGAAAACACCTATGAGTTAATAGTTATTTAACCAACAAGGTTGGTAATGAAAGTGAGCGCAGCAATCGAAACCGTTAATATTGTCGACATTATAAATCGGATATTATCAAACGAGTTTTTAAGCGTTTCCGTCGATTGCATATTATTAATTTTTGCATTTTCTTATAATTTTACAATTTTATCTAGTTAACAACTGTTTTATTTTATAAACGTTACTGTCATTTTTAAGTAACGGGGAGCGATTGCTAATAGGAATGCTACATAACTTTAATGTCACCTGCGTCATTATTAGTTCTTAAAATATCAATTATTGCAACATTTCTTTAATTTTATGAAATACACAGTATGTCTAAAAAATCGAAGAGAATTACATCTCAAAACATTAAAAAGTTTTTTTTTTATAAACCGAAAGGTAATCGTGTGTTTGTAAATAACAAATATTGTTATTAAGAATAAAACATTAAGAATCTACGGTTATACAATAATAATTTTAATACATATTTACTTCTGTAGATAAATAAGTTTTAACAATGAACATTTTAGTTCGAAATATGTAAGTAAAAATTAAAATGGTAAACCAGATGTCACAAACAAATTCTTACGACAAATTGGGAGTACCAAAAATGCCACGATATTGTAGTATATAGTGTTGTCGCAACTAATGCTCTAAAGAGCAACAAAAAACTAGTTAACCTATTCGTAGATTAAAGATATACATATTTATCTATCAATCATATTATTGCGTTACCTTTGTACATCAAAATATTTACATAATGGCAATTTCAAAAAAAGAATTTGGTATGTACTACACAAAGCTAACGAAAAATTCATAATCGTTTGTTAGCATTATAGATTTGAAATGATAATAACCATAAGATAACGTGCCACATTCCCAAACAACACACATATATCTGATTCCTATTATCTCAAGTTCATTAAAAGAACTAAAGTTATATTACTAATTTATATGTGATATATTATGTAGCTCTAAATAACAATATAACAAATACATTTTAGATGTAATGTATCATATATATGTATCTTATATATTACAAATTGTAATATAACTTTAAAATCTTAATGTTTTCTATATGAGGCGTCGTTGATACATATATATCTGTAATATTGTAAGTGTTAATGTATATATTACAAATACATATTTGATATGTATTTGTGTTTTACTGGGTTGTACTTTTCAAATAAACAATATGTAATAAGCTGTGTTTTAGTAACACAATTGTAAAAATTATTTTACAGTTGAAAACACTTAGAGGGAGCTTGATTCGAAGGCTTGTATAACGAAACGATGAAACGCTCAAATGAAACAAATCTGTAACTTGCGGTGGTGCCCAATTTCAGTCCATTTTTTGTATTTTTTGGATGCGGTGTTTATTATTATTAATATTATTAAACAAAATATTTCTTATGATTTGTTTTATGTTTTAAAAAAGTCCTAATTTCACTCAGCAATACTGAAAAATAATGATAGTAATTGCAGAATTAGATCCGCGGGAGCTTCTTTGTACGCTGCAAAAACGGTACAATATAGATGAAAATTGCACATAAACATGTTTATAGAGCACAAAATTTGATACAAAAAAATCCGCGGAAGGGTATGATTACATCTAATAATTAAAGAAAATTTTAATGTAATGCGACACATTTTTGTACAACTTTGGACTTTTTAAGGTAAATGTTCTAATAGATTAGGGTAAGTCCGGGAGAGATGGCCCACCTGTGAGATAACTCATCTAGATGTCTGCGGTCATGTAGCACTTTCATTCAATTTGGTTGTTGGCTTACGAACGAGCACGTGTTTCTTTACCGGCTTTACAATTTTCGTTGTTTATTTAAGCAAAGTAAGTGAAATATTAACGTTTTTATTTTTCGGTGTATCTTCAAATTTCTGCGACAGTAAGTATTTTTTTTATTTACAGTTTTATTATTTGATTAATTTCTGTTGTACATTGTTGGCATTGTGGTTAGGGCGGGAGTAAAGCGTGTTTTCTTTAATTCTAGAAATATTCGTATTCGTTAAATTTAGTGGGTCATCTCAGCCGGAAGTTCTGGGTTAGATGACTCGAATGTTTTTGGGAGGGATGACCCAGTATATATTTTATTATTTTCGTTCCTAATTCAAATTGTTTTATTTTTTAGTTATGCCTACGATCTATAAGAGGAAAGGAAATTGTGACCGGGCTTCTTGGACTGAGGAACAACTTCAAGCAGCAGTGAAAGCTATAAGAAGTCAAGGGGTGGGAGTTAACGAGGTTGCGAGGAACTTTCATGTACCTCAACCTACTTTAAGAAGAAGGTTGAGAACTAATAACTTTAAGAAATTATCATTAGGTCCAACAAGTGTTCTTGGTGAAGAAAACGAACTCATAATAAAAAAAAATACTGCCCGGGCTCAATTGCGTGCAGTTTATACCTATATATATATATATATATATATATATAGTTATAAACTGCACGCAATTGAGCCCGATATGTAAACAGGTGCCCGATGAGCCCGGGCGGTAACGCCTTTCTACACGACGTTATTAGCGCGCTGTTAAGCCCGACTGCGTTGCCAATATTATACACGTTCTAAACGTAGTTAATAAGCGAAATTCGACAATGATTTGAAATTTTAACATTTGCGTTTAGTCTTTGCAGATAACTTTCTTAAACATCTTCCGATCTAATAATTTTTTTAAAAATTTAACTTGATTAATATTGACATGACGTAACAAATAAGCTTTCTGCAGATTTAAAATAAAAACTGTATTCAAGCATTAAACTATTTTTATGATTGGTGCAAAGTTTGTTTTATTTGTAAATATAATTCAAAATTGTAAGCTATAACTTGTGTGTATTAGCAAATTCTTATCTGAAAAAAAACATACTCAAAACGGCAGCAAATTAAATAATTTTCTTTAAAATTCCGCATGTAACTGTTTTTGGCAACTTTTTTAAAGAAATGTTAAATTTAACCGTTGCCGCAAGTTGCACGACTAACGTACAGTGTGTTATTTGTCATCATTTGACAAGCACAAATTAATTTTTAAATCAAACTTACAATATACCGCATAATAAAAAAAATAATGATTCTACAATCGTATTTTGATGACATACGCATATATACAGAGATGCGCCTAAAACTGGGATATATAACGGTTCTTCGGGCTAGAGAATGTAGCGTTTATATGTTCTACGGGCTCAACAACAACCTGTTTATATGTTTGTACCTACATATTCTTATCTACGCACACAAAGTTTTTTTAATAAATCAGAAATAAATTGAAAGGTTAGTTTTGGGCATACAGTATGTCATACAACATTATCATGAAATTTTAGTTGAAATTAAAATATGTATGTGATAGTAAAAAGAATACATACTCTGTTTCAAATAACGAAATTGAGGAATTCTAATAAGTAGTCTAAAACATTTTCACTTTATTTGTTCCTTAATGTGGACGTTAAATGCCGATTAAAGTAACAAATTTATCATTAATCGGACCGCCACAAACTATTAAAAAAAAGCTTAGAGCGAACTGCAGATCATCATATAGTAACTCCAGAAACAATGTTCGATTTCTGCTCTAATGAAATTCTTGGCATAAAAATTAGTTTTTTGTATCGAGTGTGAATGTTCAAGTTGCTGTAACATATGTACATATTAATAAAATAATAACATAAAAAGGTACAATAATTTAATATAGTTTAGGTTTCTCACGGTCACAGCTAGTTGATACCGTAAAGGTATTCAGTTTTCTATAATTGTGATGCTGTCAATATCGTTAAGCCAATAAGCTAAGCCTTCTAAGAAAATATAATGTTGTATTTCAAAAAATTCAATATTTCATCATATGTTATATTTACGTAATAAATCACACTTACAATACACACAATTTCAATAAAAATGAAAACATAATATCACGTTTAAAAAACATTCAACCTACTTGCTATACTATAAGATACAAACAAAATAGATGAAACTACACTAAATATATACAAAACAAACATGTAGTGTATTATGAATTTTCACACAAAAAAGTAACCAATTGCAAATAAAATTTTTAACCTAATAAAATTACTTAGATATTTGCTTTAAAAAACCAAGTGTTTAGGCACTAAGAATGTGACAACAACAAGACGACCAATGTAGCCTGAAAAACGCGATTTCATCAAATTTCAATCATTTTTTTGTACAAAAAGTGGGTTTTTTTAATCAGTGGTTGAGTTTATTCTTTTTAGGATATGTAAACGTAATTTCTGAATAACATTAGGTGCTTACATTAAACGACCAAGACACTAGAGTCAGTTAAAAATCACTGAAAATAAGTTAAAAAACGTATTTTTAGCAGCGCGTCATTGTTAATAGGTATTGAATAAATTTTCGATGTGCACTCAAAAAAAGCATAAAAATTATGTTTTTCAATTCGGTCAGGTAAAAACGGGCGTGCATCAAAACTAAAATGCATAGATTTCTTTTTTAGGACTCTAAACTAAGTCAGCTTTTATTTTTAGACAATTTCATATGAAATGACTCAAACTTTAAAAAAATATCTTATTTCTTGTAAGAAGTGAATTAACTGTTTGTCTTAATTATTATTTTTCTAACTTTTAAGTAAATTGTCATCATAATTACTTAAAAACTCTGTGTCGATTTTAAAATTTATGGCTGTAAGTTTTGTTTCTCTTTCTGCTAGGACAATTCTTTTTTTTCAATTTTGTTTGTAAAAGCTTTGTGTTGGTAAAACCAAATTTAATTTTTTTTAATTGTACAGTGTTATTTGCAAAATTATCATAACTTTCAATAATTATTTTACGAGAAGTAATATTTTCCAATTGATTCTACAAAACTCTTTCAGACTACTAAAAACTTTCCATGCTTCTAAGCATTTTTACACTACAAAACAAGATTCCTACATTGTTTTTAAAGATTTTTACTAAAAGAAAAAAAATCATATGAGAAATGCTAATATCATATCCTAAGACATACCTTTTTCGTTGTAACGTTTTTATTAAATGTATGTATTTATGTTTCAAATTATTTTATAGGTATCACATCATGAATGAACCAACAAATCATTCTTATAACTTAAAAGTTTCTTAGCTACCTATATTGTACTTTTGGTCGAAATCTCTTTAGAGGTTTTCAAATAATTTTTTAATACTTTAATTTTAATTTAATTTAATAGTTATAAAAGTACCACATTCTACATATTTATGTACGTACAAGCATCACGTAGAAATTGCAAACGTTTTAAAAATCAACTTCCGATTTTTGACTAAAACCGTTTGTATTGTTTTTGTGAAAAATTATTAAAACGTGATCATACTCAAAAAGTGCTTAAAATTTATACTAAAGTAAAATACACTTAGAGTATACGTTTACTGCTTGTTATTAAGCCCGTCCAACGTTGTCGCATGTTGGGCTACACAACGTACCGTCCGTGTCTGTAGACAGTTTGTATATAAAAGCGACCTCTGCAGCGACTAACTCTGAACTATTTTATATATAATGCAGATATAAACGGTACAATATGAAGCCCGGCCAAATTTTTGGATTTACACGTTTTGATGCTTATATAATCGTATTTTGATTATATACACATGGATACGTAGATGAGCCCGAAATATATATATATATGTCTATAGGTCATTTCGAGGACTTTATTTTACACCGATCGGTCACTTCGGGGACAAATGCGACTTTCGAGGTCGGTCCCCGAAAGTACCGTCCCCAAAAGCACCGATCTGTATGAATACATTTTTAATTTTAACAGTTTTTTGCAAAGGTTATTTATGTTTACCGGTTCAGTTAATTAATTATTTCTTTTTAATTTTATAATTAAATACAGTTAATTTTAAAGATAGTTTTAATTATAATATTGTGGTAGTTGTTAATTATAAGTACTTTTTAACATTTTTTTAACTGTTGGCTTTAGACAGTGATAATTTGATTTACTCTACATGCTTTTCTAAATTTTGATGACTTATGTTAGAGAATCGCAAAAATAAAAAAATCAGCTTGAAACACCATTATTTAGAATATTGTAGTTTATATATTTTACATAGCGGTTTAACACTCCAAAAGAGTTGCACTGTTCCATAAAAACATTTCAGTTCTATTTTTTGATGTAGATCAATATCTATTCTACGATTTTCTTCATATTCTTGGCTTTAAATCTGACTTTTTACTTTTTCTACCTAGTTTTTATATCGATATTAATTGTATTGTCTTTTTTTAACACTAGAAGTACGGCATAATTTATTTATCTATAAATACGATATCAATCAATCAAAATTTAGATTTACATTGAAAATGTAAAACAATAAAGTGAATAAAGTAAATGTGTACGTAAAAGTAAAAAGTTTTTTTAAAAAGAGTTGTTTGGAATGATGTTTGTTTGAAAAATAACATTATAACTAATAGGTAACCACTATAATCATCTTAAATAAAATATTTACTTAAACCATTGAGTAATAATTTAAGAAGAGGCGCAACTAGTGTGTTAAAAATCGTACTGTAGTTTTATCTCTCTTCTTTCTCTTTTTTTTACCCGTCTGTACCCCCTCTTTTCATAAACTAATAAACTAATACCTGCTGCCATCTGCAAAATCGTGGTTTCTATTTTGCGAACTTACTTATTTCTTATGAAGTACCAGTTAGAACCTTTTGTTATATTTATGTTTACTTTACCGTTTACCTGTTCAAAACAGGTTAATATCATAAACAATAGCTTGTATTGTTACGACACAAGTCAATGTCAAATAAACTTAAACAATATCATGCTTTATATTTAAGAAAACAAAAAATATGTATATTCAAATATTTATTTATTTTTGTAAAATATAAATCGAAAACAGAAATAACTAAAACAATGGAAATTAAATTAAAAGAAAATTGTTATGGGGATTTATTGTTATTATTCGTCAATTTTTAAAATTATTCAAATTACCAATCCACTAATAATAAATTATAAAACTTATAAAAAGTTAAGATTACAAAAAGTTTTTTAACTTACATTTTTTCGAACAATCTCAAATCTAAAAATTTGTAACTAGATAATTAAAAAATGTAAGTTTTACAAAATGTTAAATGTTAATTATTTTAAAAAGGAAGATGGTGCAATTTAGAAACAAATATAAAAAAATTTAAGTTTAAAAATCGTAATTGAAATTGGTTTGCTAGTTCAACAAAAAATTATTTGATATTTTAATATAAATGAACTGTAGTAATTGAAGAATTTCCCAGTGGGCAAATTGCAGCTAAAACCGGTTTTTTATAACTACTTTAGCTTTTAAAGTTACTCTTTAGAACACTTTTAAGTGGTTTGTGAAAAAACTAAAACCTCCATGAAGCGTTTAAGTAGCTAAAAATTTCTCAGTTATGTTGCTGTTAGGTAGCTCCTTTAATGCATTAAAATCGGGCTTATACAGCTCTTTGTGGTACTAGCAAAGTTTTAAAGAAGCTCTAAAGGAACTGTAAACCACCTTTCAGAAACAACTATACAGCTTAAATAGCTTTATTTTTACTACCTTTAAGTAGCTTAAAAATTAAATAAACATTTCATTAGAAAAAGAAATCTTGAAATCGTTACCTTTACTTAATTTCTTAAAAATTGAGAAAAGTGATAAAGGAGAACCCATTGAAAGACCTAGATTTTGTTTAAACAATTCATTATCAACTTTATCACTTATTTTTACTGAAATCTTCTTAAACAATTTAGAAAGTAAATATATTTCTGAACACCAAATTTTCTTACAAAAAATAATATTTTGGAAAAGATAAGACATTTTTGTATTTAAAAAGTTGTAAACATTTTTTGTAGATTTTCTGAAGATGAGCATCATTATTTTAAAGCTCGAAACATATGTAAACGAATTTGTTATTAGTGGACTGGTAATTTAAATAATTTTAAATTAAAATTAATGTTAAATTTCTGAAAGAATAATTGACCAATTAATCCTTTAAAAGGATTTTTGACGGAGAATCCATTTGTATCACTATGTTGCGTAGTTTAGTCAAAACTTAACGGCTTGACGAATTTGAGAACACACTGTGGTCGTTCCGATATCTTCAAAATATTATAGGACGTATCTTCAACTATAAAACATATATTAAAAATTATGTATTATTGCTTGTCTACTTATACCTTCGTTTACTGAACTGGAGCTGTAGAAAGAATAAATTTATTCGTCTTCACGATCGTCATCAATAAATAACAATCGCCGTTTTCTTCCATATGTTTGAGAAACTACTACATTTGAGTATCTTAGGTTGATGTTCATATCAACAATTACAGCTTCTGTAAAAAATTATACTAAATAAGCCCAAAAAGTAAAAAAAAAATTAAGTTGTTAGTATTTTAAAAATAAAGTTTTGAAAATGCAATAAGTATTAGTATTTTCAAAATTTTTGCGATTTTTTTTTAAACAATTGTAAAAATATTTTGTGTATTGTTGGATTTGTATTGAAGTGCTTTTAGCGTGCTAAAATAAACATAAAAGAATTTTGTTTATAATTTTTTTTATTTTTTAAAAAATTAAGTATTTATTAGACAAGGTGCTACAGAAATGCGGCCCTAACATTTACAAAAACGATATTTTTATTCGACATGCCAACATCAACAAAAAACATTTAAAGCAATGGCCAGAGCGATTATGCAATTACGATGAATCGATCATTATGCAAAATAATGATCGCGATATCGAGCGTCTGTACAATAACGATCGCAATCATTGATCGCTTATAAAATAACAATTGCGGTTGTTCTTTTAATTGTCGCATAAACAAATAAGACTAATATAACACTATAATATTTACTTTAATAAATGTATAATAAACTTTAAGTATGCAGGTAGTTCACGGAAAATCGTAAAATTTTGTAGGTAAATAACCCCTTTGCTCTTTTACTCGTAAGAATTTTAAACCACATACAGATTTTTTAATAAAAAAGTAACACGAATTTAAACATTGAATTATATTTTTTTTGTTTACAGAAATTTAACAATGCATTCTTTTCAAAGAGAATTAGAAAACTCTTCTAGGAAAGAACGTTTGTAAAATTTGTGTCACACATTCAGCATTTAGGGAAAAACCTAGCTTTATATAAACAACAAGGTAAATCATAAAAACACAGGAAGTTAAAAACAATAAGCATTAACTACAAATGACAATACGTATTTGAAAAGAATTGCAAATTTATTTTTAATACATAAATCTTGTTTGAGACAAATATCAACACGAGTTATTACTAATTACTCAACAATCTTTTCAGGGTCAATTTCAAATAGAAACATTTAATTTACGAAAGAACGAACTTATTTTTTAATATGTTGTTTATTAATGCTTTAAACTATTTGTTCGTAAGTTTGCATCAGAATTCAAATAGCACGTCATGTCGAAAAAAACATCACAGTAGTATCTATTTTCTGTGAATTTTTGTAAATATTTTTTCAAATCTAAATATGAACAAATTTTAATTAACTTATTGTTTAGAAACAATATTAAAAATACTTAGATATGTTGATTTTCAATACTCCAAACGTTATTGTATCCCGGAAAACGAAAATCGAATGTTTATGGCTAGATTTATGACTAACTTTACACGAGCGACTTTTTAGCAACAGTCGATTACTAATTAATTCTAAATACCATGATTGCGATCATTGATCGTAGAAAATAATAGCGATCTCAGCTACTGATTTACAGTAATTATTTTAAGTTATTGTACAATTAAGTGCAACAAGAAGAATAAGAATCCGGACAAGGAGATTCTCCGATGCTAATTTAAACCATTTTTAAACGTTTGGTAGAAAAAAAAATTTAAAAATATTTACCTGATTGAAGGTGTAGAACAAGAACTGCAGTGTGTTTAAAATTTCCTTTTGTTGTTATACATTATCTCCGAAGATGCTTCTCACAAATCTTCTTTTGTTTTAAATCTTCCAAGTCCATTGTGGCAATGTTTATATTTCCACAGTTTTTCTAACATTCTTTAGCACGCACTTTATCACTAATAAAAAACTTATTATTATTTTCACAATTAATATAAACACAACCGTGATCTGTAACTTTTCCCATTTTAAAAATAAATCAATAATATATTTACACTTAAACTAAACAAAAGTTCAAACAAACATTACTACTACCAGAATTTCAAAAATCGTATCGCAATGTTAACCCAAGAAAAACTTTCAATTCAATTCCGAAGTTTACAAGTCGACAGACACGCAAGAACTGAAAAATCTCGATCCAATACGAACGTGGCGACCTCTATATTTCGATCCAAGCAGTCGATACGATATCGCCCCTTAAGTTGCATTTCTTCTTACATTTATTATTCAATGCTTAAACCAAATAAAACTATTTGAAATTTGGCTAAAATGTAATTTCATTGAAATAAATTATGTCAAGAAAACATTTTATAATTAGTGTGTACAATAAAACAATTTTAGTTTTCCAGAAGAAGAAAGTTTACAGTAAATTTGTATTTAAACAAAACGATATTCTAAATTTTAAATAAAACATATTGTTCTGTCACATATGAATAGAAACCATATAAGAAATAGGTACCAATAAAATATTAATTCTCATCGATTCCTAAAGTGTTGAAAGACGCTGTTACGAATTTTAGCGACATTAATTGAATTAATTTAATATTTTTTTGAGTTCATCGAATATAAACTCTTCACATTTCTATGATCTATTAAAAGTATATACAAGTAATAAAATAACTCGTAAAATAACAACTTGTGGAAAAGTTCCAAATTTTTAATTCTAAATTTTTATCAAAAAGCACGTTTTATTTTTTTTACAATAAAGGCACCTACAAAGGGTTTTAAACCGGCACGGCGCCTGTAATACGTATACAAATCCTTCAAACATGCCGAGACATTGTTCGTTTTTTAAAACAACTAAATCAAAACCGAAAAGTACTTATTATTTAACATTTGTGGGGAAAAAATTGTCGATCTTTTAGCACATTTCAACAAGTTTGTACCTTCACAAATATTTTTACTTGTCTGTAAATTAAATTTAGGCATTCAATGAAAAATGTAGGTATACACAATTTTAAGGTCGTTCAAAATTAAGAATTGAAATTAATTAGCATTTGCTTATGTATTTATGTATTTGCATTTTGATAGTTTCAGTATAAAATTAAATCTTGTTAGATCGTTGACATGTAAAATTAAAAATAAAGTAACTTAATATTCTGTATCATCGTTCTTATTGCAGGTTTAGTAGATTAATAAAAAGTAAAAAATTGTGTCTAATTCACATTCATTTTTAATAATAAAAATTATAACAAACACATCTTACCACTTTTTTAATACTTAAGCCGTTTTACAGATGCAGTTGTACTTGTAGATGACTTAAATATTAAAAAAGCCTAAACATGTCGTGTCTATTATAATTTATGTGGGTTAGACAGAATTTTTAACTTTTTATTAAAGTAACTTAGTTTTTCGTTATTAATCAAATATCCATTAAAAAATTTTTGACTTTGATTGTGAAATTTTATCAATCAGGTATAATATACTATTATATTATACCTCATTGAGTTTTATTCATAGTATGGTGTAACTGCAAGAGTCTTGCGTGTAAGACCAAAAACAAGACCAAAACTCTATATTCAAGAACAAGAGCAAAACCGAGATTAAGGATATCAATACAAGACCAAGAGCAAGACCAACTCCCATGTGGTCTTGTCTTGGTCTTGCGTTTGGCCATCACTAATTTTGATGATACTAAAACAGATTAAACAATTAAATACAACCTAAACGTTGAATTTATCCTGTTCTAACAGTTCTTTTTTTTTACTAATTGTTTTTACATTAATTCCTACTTATCTGGATGATAGATGGTAGAACTCATTGTATTTACCCACACACTCTTAAGTTCCTCCGCTAGTTTCAAAGTATATTCTCAACAACTTATGTTTTTATTAGTACATAAATTGTAAATTGTCAATGTGGTATTGCAGCTAGACTAATAAAATATTTCGTTATCTTAAATGTAAAGTTTTTGCTGCAATGTGCACGAGTATTTATATTAATTTTTCGAATACTTTTCGAAAATATGTAGTTGAAAAACTCTCACTTAATGCAAATATCATTACTATAACTATTTCACTTTCTTAGAATTTTAAGTAATTATTAATACCAATGTTTAAAAATGTATCAAAGCGTACAGATCATTTACGAAAAAAACGATTTTATGGCATAAAGACAGCGAGTGATTATATCATTTGTTACTTTAGAAAAAATATTAAAAGAAAATGTTACCGATAGAACAACAGAAAAAAAATTACAGAGATTTAAAATTGACATCGGTGGTTTAGCTGTGCAAACAAAAATAAAATAAAATAAGTTAAAATTCTAGAAAAAATCTAGCGTTTTAAAAAGCTCACATCGCAACAAAGATTATTCTGTCAAAACTAATACTAAAACCAAAAAGAGAATCATAGAGAAACATAAACAGTAAAAATTCTAAAACAAAACTAAAAAAATTTATTCGAAGAGTCGAAAATACGTTTTTATTTTTTTATGCTGGGGATGGGATGCTCATAAAAGTATATATATTTCATTTTAAATCAAGTAAAAATATAATTACAGTTAAACTATTATTTTAACATTAAATCCAGTTCAGTGTCAGATTTCAAAATTTACATGCGGTCCCAACCTATTCACTCATCTGTGAATTTGAGAGAGAAATTTTTTTTATGGAACAAGTACATACATAATAAACACTTATTTATGAGAAACAATTAGTTGACAGTTATTTGCAAATTATTAACTTTTTTACTTCTGTACCTATTTTCTCTTTATCAAATTTAGTCTTTAGTCCATACGCTGACGCTGAGCAATGTAACATAAGTGATTAAGTCGTAAATCCAATGTCATTTATAACGCGACCGATAGTTGTATTTAATATTCACCTAAAATTCAAAGTAAAAACCAATTCCATACGGGCGAAAGTTGCTCAAAACAAACCTTATGGAAACTTGAAAATAATAGGACAATAGTTTTTAAGTACCTAGTACCTATAAGAGTCAGCGGTTCTCAATAGAAAATACACTATTTTCATTATGAAATTGTATTGTTTTTATAAATTGATCAATTTCCCTAGAAACACACGGTATATATAGAAAATAGAAAAATTTAGACAGACAATAGCAATACACAGATACTTATGCACCGGTTACAAATAAATAAGGAATTCTGTAAATGTTTTTTTATAATACTTAATAGGTTTATTACTTTAAGTACAATAATCACTTCCTATGTAATTCGAATTAATTAACGAACATCGAATTAGTGTCATAATGATGTACTTAGTACCTAATTACTTAACTACCTATACGTACATTCCGAGTAGGTTTCCTTATTTTGATTAGTAGTGATTAACTGTATTAAAATAAGCTGTACTGTTGTACAGTTAGTAAACTAAAAACACATTGTGAAAAATATATTTATTGCAATATAATAATAAATTGCACACGATTATTTTTGTACAAGACCTGTACACAATGGACGTCACTGAAACTAAACGTGAAATCTTGTTGAATGTGTACGATTATTTCGAAAAGGAAAAGAATCATGGTGGACTACTTACTTCAGTAATGGCTATTCAGCAAAGAACAGCGGATGCGGTACAAGTATGCAGACAAACAGTGACGAAGACATGTGCTATGCAAGAGAATGGAAGCGATTTAAAGAAAATTGTAAATCGCCGGCTTAAGAAATGTACAACGGACCTACCAGAAACTAAAAAGCAAACTATCCGATGGCTGATTTATGATATGAATGCATAGAAAGAACATATAACTCTGGACACATTGTTAACCGTGTTAAAATTGAAACAAGTTTGCGATTTCCGTAGAATAAGCTTACAGCTTGTACTGAATGACATGGGTTTTAAATTTAAACAGACTGATAACAGACGAGGTTTATGCGAACAATCTCATGTAGTTTCCATGCGTAATGTACTTTTGCGCAAATACCTAAAAAATCTTCAATCCGAAATTCCACACGAGTTCGTCTTTTTAGACAAAAAATGGGTTTTTAGCAGAGGTGCAAGTAAACGTAGTTGGCAAGATGCTAGTGTAAAAAGTTTAAAACAACTAAGGCTTCCGATGGAAAACGCTATATTATTGTCCATGCTGGTGGCCGAAATCGTTTTATAGGAGGCAGTTTAATATTTTCTAGTACCAGCAAATCTGCAGATTACCATGATAATATAAATTCGGTACTGTTTGAGAAATGGTTTGAGGAACGCATCCTACGAAATCTTGTAAAGCCGTCGATCATTGTTCTTGACAACGCTTCCTACCACACACGCAAAAGTAAAGACTTCCAGAAGCTTCTTCAACCAAAGGCGATATTACAACGTGGTTGAAAAGTAAAAACATACAGTTTGATACTGTAATGTTAAAGGTCGAGTTGTTACAATAAGTGAAACAAAACATTCAAGATTCTGTAGATAAATGTGTTGTCGATGAAATGGCATTGAAGCATGGTCACAAAGTTTTGCGTTTGTCGCCTTTTCATTGCCATTTCAATCCCCTTGAATTGGTATGGGGAATTGCGAAGAAGTGTTACGACAACCATATAGGCGCTACTTCAGGAAAAGAAGATGTTATTATAATTTGGAACGACGCACTAACGAAAATAACTCTAGACGTGTGGAATCGCTGTGTAACTCACACAGAAGAAATAATCAAAGATACCTACAGGCGTGAACAAATTGTAGACGGTGTACGACCTTTGGTTTTTAATGTAAATACGCACAGTGACTTAGAAGACGATGACTTTACTTTTAGTGACAGCGATAACGATGTGTAAATAATACCTAAGTGTAGCAATAATTAAGTATATTTGTATATGATTACATATTAATATAGTACCAATGCATTTGTATATTATGCTTTGAATTCTTATCACCTATTTCTTACTAATTTTTACTAAAAATAATTTTATTTAAAGCGAAATAGATCAATTTATACAATTATATTTGTTCTATGGTAAGATACACATATTCTTTAGACGAACAATATAACTTTGTAAGTAATCATTATGACACTAACTCGATGATATTCAATTAAATCTAATTACATAGGAAGCGATTATTGTACTTAAAGTAATAAAAAAAAGTTTTTGCATTCCTAACTCTTCTTTACTTATTATAATCCTTTACAAAATTCCTTATTTATTTGTAATCTGTGCATCAGTGTCTGTGTATTGCTATTGTCTATCTAAATTTTCTTAGTTTTTATATATGGTACCGTTTTTTATAGCGAAATTGATCAATTCATAAAAACATCACAATTTCATAATGAAAATAGTGTATCCTCTATTGAGAACCGCTGACTCTTCCTTAAAAACTATTATTCTGTTATTTTTACGTTTCCATAAGGATTGTTTTGAGCAACTTTCGCTCGTATGGAACTGGTTTTTACTTTGAATTTTAGGTGAATAATAAATACAACTATCGGTCGCGTTATAAATGACATTGGATTTACGACTTATGTTACATTGCCCAGCGTATGGACTATAGTTGATAATAATATGACAAAATTGGTGCCGTTTCAATAAGTTTATAAGTAGAGATTATTTAAATTCTGATTTTAAGAATGCAACTAATAGTTTATTTAATCACTAATAATAGTTTGTTCGAAGAATACTCTTAAGTAATTCTTTATAAACTTATGATTAACATTGGTTAATATGTGTAAGCTTTTTAAACTTTACTTTAAAACGTTATTTATGTAGTAATTTTTAAGAATTATAATTTTTATAACATTCGGATAAAGCAACTGGTTACCTTGTATAAAAGAAATGCAACGGAATTTCGGTTTTACTGCATACAATAAAATTATCTATTTTAGAAATTTACAGAACCGGAAACTAAACACAATGACACCCAAATCTTTACGTTAATTGCTTAAATTTTTATTACATTCATGGTTGGAAGTTTAATCTATCTAAATTTGCGTTATAATTTCTAGATCAAAAATGAAAAAGTTTTTTTGTCTTTTGTTCTAGAATCAATTTTAATTTACAGTAATGCAAATTTTGTTTTTTAAGTGTTTAATTACATTATTAAGTGTTTCACGTCGCGAGAGTCGCATCTGTGGATGCTCTTTAAACAGTTGATAATAATATAACAAAATTGGTGCCGTTTCAATAAGTTTATAAGCAGGGTTTATTTAAATTCTGATTTTAAGAATGCAACTAATGGTTCGCTTAATCACTAATCATTGTTTGTTTGAAGAATACTCTAAGAAATTCTTTATAAATTTATGATTAAAACTGGTTACTATGTGTAATCTGTTTAAACTCTACTTTAAAACGTTATTTAAACAGTAATTTTTAAGAATTATAATTTTTATAACACTCGGACGAAGCAAATGATGACCTTGTGTAAAAGAAATGCTAAAAAACTTCCGTTTTAGTGCATTCAATAAAATTATCTATTCATAGAAATTTGCAGAACCGGTAATAAATACAATGACTCCAAATCTATACATTAAGTGCGTAAATTTTTCTTAAATTCATACTTAAAAAGTTTAATCTACACAAAAGATATAAATGAACAATGCCTAAATGTACTTTATATATTTGTATACGTAATACACTGTGTTTTGAAACATGCAGGGATATTTATATGTAATGTGCATTAGCGCGAAACAAAATGTTATAGATACGGCACTAGCCTAGGTTCAATTTATATTTTTTTATACATATGATTGAAAACTGTAATCATAACCTAATGGCATCAAAAATCTATCCACAAAAAAATTAAATATTGCTAGTTCCTTAGTACACGTGTTCATAAAAATGTTGAAACATTGAAATAAAATTCTTGGTTTATCCATGAACAAACATTTTTTTAATTTAATTAATAACTAGCAACGTTTTTAAATTGTATCGTTTTAAATTGTTTTAATCATATGTTTTAATAATATGAATAAATTTAACTTAGTTATATTTTTGACAGCGAAATTTATATGTACTGAACGTGATTCTCGTGATAAAATAAAATGGAAATTGCAAAGTAATACACTGAATAAGAATTTACGTAAATTTTGAGTAATTACAAGAGTAGTTAAACAGTTTTAAAAGAATCGCTCGAAACAAAAACCACTAATAAATAATAACTCGAAATGTCATTGGTAAAAGAAATCACATTAACTAACTTATTATGTAATAAAGCACAAAAAATAACAGTGCTTAAACTCTAAGTAATAGTTTATATTACAACAGTTGTTTTGTAATATTATCATAGCATACTTATTAAACGACTTATAAAATTGACCTAAAAAAAATTAACTGCTCTATATTGTGTCTACGGAATGTCTTGCACGTGACAATTGTCACAAGGTGATTGTAATTTATTCTTCAAATGTGCACATTTACTTTTTCTTCTTACAGTTAAATAATGTAAAAGTAAAACAAAATTCAAATCTTTATATTTTTTTCATGATATAAATCCATGTAAAAAATCATAAAAATAATTTAGTTATCGTTCATACATAGTATCTTATACTATGAGATGGCTCTGTCATCAATAGTTTGCTAATGGTTATACCTATCATATGAGTATATAAAGATATAGGGTTTGTTGATGCAATTGTGGGAATTACATTAGAGTGTATCTCCTACTGCTGATGAGCCTTGTCCTTTACGTTGTGGTTTTATCCTGCAGTTTTATTCAAAACTATTTTGAAATACGCGGGTGTAAAATCGGCTCACAACGTTTACCACCTTTACATCTATTTACAGTTACAGTTAAAAGTAATTTATTTTTATAGCGTTTCAAGAGAGAAACATTCAATTCTCAGTCATTTGCAAGAACTTTGGCAACATCAACTAGTACTGAACACTCTTTTTGATACAAAACTTAATTAAAATAGTCGTTTTTAAGAGTGGCTGACTGCGATTAATTTTCTACACCATTTTTTATTCATAAATTACTTCTTCTCATGCTTTAGTTTTGCTGTCATAATACGCTTTTAATTTTTTTGTTTTTAAGTGTATTTTTCTTTTTCTTTCTTTAAAATTGCTTCTTATTTTGTGGCGGGCAAAACAGTTCTTCAAATATTTTGAAATACAATTAATTTAAAAAATGTTCTCATTGAAAAAATACTGTTCTGTAGAAGCATTTGGTATAGTCAAAATTTGCTTTTAGTAAGTTTACTACTTGTTGAAATTCAAAAATGTCATTTTCTACCATAAATGCGGCCTGGAACGTTCGCTGTTTGTATTTGCGTAATTTAACCGGTCAAGATAGTATTTTAATCAATCACATAATCTATGATGTATGTACTGCGCGATTATATTACAATTGTATCCATAGGTACAAAACAAGCCTGCAACTTCACTTGTTAATTTCATCTGACTTGGATATTCACACTGTAAAAACTTACCTAAAGGTTATAATACGTCGACAATACTAAGTTTGTTCTTTTTAAATGTGACATTAAAAATGTTAGATACTATTTTAAAAAAATAAATTGATATGATGATTGCTTAAACAAAACATTAAATCAACAATTTAAATAAAGTTTATTTAATAATTGCAATAAAAATTGGTATAAAAAAGTTTTGTTTAGAATTAAAAAATCAAAACATATTCTTTACCACAAAAACAAAAAATTGATATCAAAACGTCACATGCTTGTCTTTTAACTACCTTTTTTTACATATAAAAATCAAGCAAAAATTATAAGAAAAGAATTAAAATTGCTGTAAATTTTAATTATGCTATAAACAGTTTCAAAACTATGTATTCATTTCTTTTATTAATTGCAAAATGTACTACTAAAAACAAACTAATTAAAACTGATAATCATGTACAAGTTGTGAATGTGTTTAATAAAAATTATTTTAGTTTATTTTGTTTATGAGAGAAAAGAAACAATTTTTAAACATATTTTATTTAACAAATAAAATTTTCATTGTTTAAAAATGTTTAATGTTGTAAACTTATTCTTACGCATTCATCTAACTATACATCAAAAATGTCTCCAAAGTGTCTTGTATATGTCCGTTTGTATATCATATACAAGTCCCCAAAAGCACCCATAGACATATATATATATATATATATTCATTTTTATTTACAATTTTTCAATTCGTTATATACTTTAATAATTTTATATGATTGTTTCTTAAAATGTATTTACTGTGCTATGTTTTTTCACAATAAACAATAGGCCCGAAGAAACAGACACAGGTCTAGTCTGCGAAACGTCGCCAACATTCTAAAGCAAATTAATTTGTAACCTTTCCACACAACCTCCTATTGGGATTCAACAACAATTTACTAGTAGATATCACAAAGACGATTATAATAAATTAATAGAGAAATTATTAAAAACAAAAATAGGACTGTAATGTTCTTATTCACTTTTAATATAAAAGAAAAGCAAACTTTGGTTATAACGTTTATTGAAATACGTACTTGTAGTACGGTACATTTGTTAATAATAATTGTGATTGTAAATCAAACCACTCGCACTGATGCATGCGCAGCAAATATCGCTTGTTTATTACTACATAACACCACCTTCCCTTAAATGAAACAATTTCTTTTTTAACAAGAAAATTAAATTACAATTTATCATACACTAATCGCTCTACTGGTTTAACTATGCGTTTCGGTCTAGCAGTAATCTCTTCAGTTTCTATCGTTAAATCAGCATCCTCGATCGGTGTATTATTAGAAGTATTATTACTACTATTAGGTAAAGTGGTTTTAACAAAATGAAATATTTTAGTTTGATTAAGGTGCCTTTTCCACCGCATATTAAAAAATTCGGGTATTTCAACGATGTACGTTGATTTACCAATTCTTTTATAAATTTTAGCTCTTATCCAAGTAGGTTTATTGGGCATTTTATAATTCTTTACAGTTACACATTCACCAACTTCAAATTCCATAAATCTATTACTTCTAGAATACCTTCTTTGTTTACCCTGATCTATAAGGACTCGATTTCGAACAATTTTTATATCGGTTGAATTTGAATTTCTCGGTAATAAAGCATCAAAACGAGTTCTTAAACTTCTTTCATACATAAGCTTAGACGGAGTTACCCCCGCTGTACAATGCGCTGTATTACGGTAGTCAAATAAAAAATTATTTAAAATTTTGTTTAAATTAAAACATACATCTTTACCTAATGCATTTTTTAAACCGTTTTTTACAGTTTTTACCGCGTTCTCGGCTGATCCATTGCACAAAGGTTGGAAAAGAGGAGACGCAAAAGTGAACTTTAACACTTCAATCGTGAGTTTTGAAGTTATAGAGTGCATCGGAAATACTTCAATCCATTTAGAATGAGCATCCAAAAGTACTAAAATTGTGTATTCATAAATGGTCCTAAAAAATCTAAATGTAACCGGTACTACACTTCCTTAGGCCAAGGCCACGAATCTAATTTAGCTTTTTCAGGAGATTTCTTATTCATTACACAATTAGGACATGTTTTGCAAATTCTCTCAGTCTTTGTCTAATCCCGGTCACCAAAAGTTAGACCTTGCTAAACTTTTCATTTTAACTACGCCCATGTGCGATAGATAAAGCTGATTTAAAATCGTTGCTCGTAAAACCGAAAGAATTATTAAACGATTACTCCATAATAAACAATGTGATTCGACGCTTACTTCGTTTTTTATTTTATTATATAGTTTTAAATGATTAGGAATATTTTTAGGCCAACCTGTACGAACAAAATTTAAAATGGTAACTAATTTTTTATCTTTTAACGTTTCCTTACTAATAACTTTAAAATGCAAAGGAAAATCCTCATTATTTGAAAAATAAGAAATAAAGTTAATGTCGACATCATCCCAAAAACTATTTTGATCCATAATCGGCAAACGTGATAAAAAAATTTGCCCGATTTGGTTCTAATCTAATAAATTAAATGTCGTACTGATAATTTGAAAGTATGACGGCCCATCTGCGAAGTCGATTTGCCGAAAATTGCGGTATACCTTTTTGAGTATTAAAAATAGAAATCAACGGCTTATGATCAGTTAACAACGTAAATTTTCTACCGTACAAGTATTGATTAAATTAACACAAACCAAATATGATTGATAAACTTTCTTTTTTAATTTGTGAATATTTTTTTCGGTATCCGTCAACGTACGCGATGCAATTGGTTTCTCGTACCCGTCAGGCGTCATATGCGTGATAACAGTCCCAAACGCATGTCTGAAGCATCGGTACTTAATTTGATAAGCAAATCTGAATTAAAATGTGATCATATTTCAGCAAAAGTTAATAAGTCTTTTATTTTCTTAAAATCATTGTCACAGTCTGGTGTCCAATGCCATTTGACCTTACCTTTTAGTAAATTATATAACGGATATAACACTGTTGATACATTTGGTACAAATTTACCATAATAATTAATTGTTCCGATAAACGATTTCAGCTGTGTTACGTTTAGTGAGATTGGCGCGTTTTCAATTGCAACAATTTTATTTCTCTCTGTGTGTAATCCATTTTTATCAATAGTAAAACCCAAATATGAAATTACAGGTTTGAAAAATTTGCATTTATTTAATGATATTTTTAAACCGGCTTCTTGTAAAATAAATAAAAAATAAAAAATTTAATTGTTTAATGTGTTCTGTTCTGGTTCTTCCTGTAAATAAAATATCATCTAAAAACACTACTACTCCATCTAAACCTTGCAATAATGAATCTATGATACTCTGAAACTTTGCGGGAGTACTAGCAATTCCAAAAGGTGCGCGATTATATTTAAAAAGATCTTTATGTGTTGAAATGGTTACTAAAGATTTTGAATTTTGATCTAAACATATTTGTTGGTAGGCATTAGACAAATCTAATTTAGAGAATTCTATGCCTCCTTGTAATTTAACAGACAACTCCTCAATTCGAGGAAACGGGTAACGATCTACCACAATAAATAGATTAAGAGTGATTTTAAAATCTCCACACAATCTAATTGAACCATCTTTTTTTAATACTGGTACTATCGGTGTACCCCACGCACTGTAATCAGTAGGTTCTATGACTTGCATTTTAACTAACCGTTCCAACTCCGTTTCAACCTATATTTTAATTGCAAAAGTAAGCGGACGAGCCCTATAAAACTTTGGCGTTACATCAATTGTTTTCAATTTAATAGAAATTACCCCTTTTTTAAAACAGCCTAAACTAGGCGAAAAAACGTCTTTATACTTTTTTACCAAGTAATCTACGTCATCTGATAAATTAATATGATTTATCTGTAAAATTCCTAATTTAAAAGTATTGAAAAAAATCGCGCCCTAACAGAAGGGAACCTGTATTAGTTTTGATTACATAAAAATCTAAATAACATTTCTTATTTTGATATGCAACTTTACAATGTATAAATCCTAAAGGTATAATTTTATCACCATTGTATAAATTAAATACTTTATCAGTTGCATACAAAATTTCGTTATTAAAGTATTCTAAATAAAAGTTTTCTGAGATTACGGAAAAACTAGAACCAATATCTAAACTAAAATCTAATAATTTATTATTTATTATAAGCTTGATAATAATCGGATAACAATCAAAATTAAATAGCGAATAATCAGATTCTAAATAATTTTGCGAAACTTTATTATTTACAAAATTTTGTTTGTTTTTGTTATTTTTTTTATTTGGACACATTGGCGCTAAGTGCCCTTTTATATCACAAATGTGACAAATGCATTCACGAAACGAACATTTATCTGTAAAATGGTTTTTACGTCCACATACCTTGCATTTACTATGAAATACCTGCCTAGACCGATTAATATTATTCGGGCGCTGTGGATATTGATAACCAGTCTGTGACGTTGATGGTTTTGTTCTATCTTTGTTTTTTACATGAAAAAGTTCTGGTTCTTTCTTGATAGAAATTTCTCTTTCTACACCGGGTGGAAACGTCGTCGATTTTGCGGTGGCGATTTCTACTGCCGCTTTGAAAGTAAAGGTTTTCTTCTCCTCAAAAAGTCTATCTTAAACACTACCTTTATCGTAACCAATTACAAAATGATCTTTTAGCACTAACTCCAATTGTTCGTTATCAAAATTACATAATGCAGCCAAATTTCTAATTCTGGCTGACCACTTTCTTGCGGATTCATTTACATTTTCCGTGAATTGTAAAATTTATCTCGCATTTACTTTTTTCTGGTTCCACTGGTAAATATAAATTAAACACTAATTTGTACGCATCTTCATTAAACACGTTTAATAAGATTGCAGCTTTTCGATTGTCATCTTTGATATCATTGGTTGCAAAATAATTTTTAATTCGACGTTTAAAAGTTGACCAGTCCGAATTTGCAGAATCAAATTTACGCAAATGTCCTACATTGCCACCAGAAACTGCCATTACTCAAATAGTCAAATAATAGTAATTAACACAATAAACACAAATCCTCGTCACCACTTGTAATGTTCTTATACACTTTTAATATAAAAAGAAAAGCAAACTCTGGTTATAACGTTTATTGAAATGCGTGCTTGTAGTACGGTACATTTGTTAATAATGATTGTCATTGTAAATCAAACCACTCGCACGGTATGCGCAGCAAATATAGCGTGTTTATTACTACATAACAAGGACATAAGTACATCATCTATTTGTTTGGCTTTTTAATTTTATAATGTTTATTATTGCATTCTAGCGCCCCCGGGATGTATAAGTGTGTGTATGGATACAGGGGCTGGTCCATCTAGTGTGATTAGAATTGCTGAAAGCAGTCGGCTGTATCGGCATCGAAAGCGACAAACTTTGCAACAACAAAATAATTATAAAGCGGCGACTATAAAGCGTCCAAATTATTTTAAAAACCAGAAGATGCACAACACAAGCGTTTACAAACGAGTACGGAACGAGTTCCTGTACATCGGTACCGGAACACAATGGAAATAATACGTGTAGACAAAGTATAGATAGAGTGTGAAGATGCACAACACAAACGTCAACAGACAAGTACGGAACGATGTTTTATCATCGCGCAGCAATTCTTGATAATAAACGGTCTCATTATTTGTTATCACAAAAAATTCTCCATATGTCATTGTTATTGCTAATACATCATCTTCCAGCGATAATGAGGTTATCAGAAACGATTCCCAAGCATTTCATGGATAAATGTTAAATACAAACAATTGGTGAATTATCATACGATTTTATTCTCGTTTAATATGTACCCAGAATATTAGTTACTTGTTTTTTTTTTAATTTTTTTATTATTTATGTATGCATTAATCATCGATAAAAACAAATTGACAATTTGTGTTTTCATAATCGTCAGATGATGTAGACCACAATTATTGTTAATAAGGACTTTATTTGTAAGCTTTGTTTAACACACTAACTCTAAATTATATAATTTTGTTTTTCTTTTATTGATCTGGTTACTTAACCTACAATAAATTATTGTAAACAACCTATTTAAAATATTTAATTATAATGATTACAATGATAATGTAAAGGTGTTTTTTTTAATTGTCTTATATTTAAAAACGCCAACTAATACAATTAACTTAACTTTATAAGAATTTAAATTCTCTTCCACGATTTTATTTATTAGAAAAATCATGCTGTAATAGAAATCCGTTGATTTCATTGCTACAAAAGTAAAAAACAAGTTATTATACTAAATGCTTGTTTTATAATAATGCCTTAAAGTCTACTTTACTTTAAGTTAAAGTTGACGTAAGGTTAGTTTTAGAGCTATTAGGTTTTGAAAAGTAAATAATGAAACTTTAGCTAAAGTGATAAAGATTGTTGGCTACAATAAAACAGGTTTGGAGTTATATATAAAACTGCATTACTACGTGTATTATTTTTATTAATTATTTTTTTAAATTCATGTCGGAAACAGTCATTATTATGATAAATGCTAGCAGTGTCAATTTTACTTGGAGGCCGAGCTACTTTTGATCCAGACAATTTTTACAATTAAAAACGAAGTTAAAAACAAACTATAAATATGGTTGTAACAGCGAGAAAGTAAGTGTTATAGCATATTTATAATTTTGTAGTGCAACATTTTGTTTGTTTGCTTTATAAAGATGCTGCCTAAAAATAATTAGTTTTCACTTCTACCACTACTAAAAAAAAACGGCAAAAATAGCGGTTGCAGTTGGCTATTGAATATCAAAACTTACGTGTTTTCTTAATGCATTATAGGTATGCATTTCAAAGGTTACACATTAACACGATCATTAGGTACATCAAAATACTTACTTTTGAAGGTGTCAATTACTTGGGATAGATTTAGCTCTTGCGAATGTTCAGTTATATCTATTATTCCTTTGAAGATGAAGATCCACTAACCTACACAGTTATCTACAGTATCGCGACCACAAAAAATTGAAACGTACCGTGTGAAAAACATAACTATAAAGTAGTACGTAATGTACAACGACATTTAGTTAGCATTTCGCCAAGATATCATAATGCTTGCGAAGGTCTACGTCATTTATGTCGATTAATTAATATTTTACATTTAATCGTACGTAGTTGTATTGTATGTTACATGTTCTGTACTAATTTGTAGTTGTAAATGACTACAACTGCCTAGTCTTTTTATTTAATACTCCCTTTTTAAAAAATTACAAAATGATTTAAGAGTTAGTAGTAGTACTTAATAATTCTGTACATGTCAATAAGTAAATATACGAGGAATAACAAATACTGTAATTAGGGATTTTTTATACAGTTTTATAGCAACAACTATGTAGTATTATGTAGATCGTACTGCATTTCTCTCAATGTATGTTTCATGATTACTTATATTGTAGCATGTATATACAGTGTGTCCGAAAAGTATGGAATATATTATACAGGTCGATAAATATGCACTTTACACGAAAAAGTTGTAAATAAAAGTTGTTTATCACTTAGTTATCTACCACCTGGGAGATATCAATTTAAATTTTTGCTGTAAACAAAATCGCAACGAATAACACTTACATTTTTTTAAATGGCAAGGCACGTCTTTATTATACTCATTTGATAGAGTCTTTTTTTTTCTTTTCAACCATATGAAACTTGAATACCTTTACATCAAAAAATTTTCAAGAAAAACAAGGACATGTCTAACAAATTTATTTTACTGAGCAGTATTAATCAGGTACGTAATATGTAGCATTGAAACAATTGAATGCACTTTAGAACACTGTCACACTTTGCTATTTGTTAGTGCTTGAAATATGGCTCAATTATCTGAGAAACATAGAATTGAAATTTTAAGGATTCTGGGATATGGAGATAGATAGCGGAAGAACCCAAGACGAAGTATGTAATTTATTTAATAACTTGCATCTAGAATTAAACATTTTGCAGTCCACGGTAAGCAAAATTTGGCGGAAATTTCAAGAGACAGGTTCGGTGAAAGATGCGAGTAGAACTGGTAGACCTTTGTCATTAAGTAATGTGGAACGAGAAAATGTGTTCTTGTCTGTTGAGGAAAATCCACAAATTTCTGTTCGGCAAATTGCTAGAGACCATAATTTGAATAAATCGGCTGTACATGACGTTTTAAAAAAAGAAAAATTTCATCCTTATAAAGCTTTTGTAGTTCAAGAATTATTTGAAGACGATTTGGACAGAAGACTGGAGTTTTGTGAAACAATAACAAACAAACTTGAACGAGATGCACATTTTCGTAAAAATATCCTTTTTACTGATGAGGCCACGTTTTGTTTAAACGGCACAATTAACAAACAAAACACACGTTACTGGTCTTCACAAAATCCTCACTGGTATCTAGAAGGACACACCCAATACTAGCAGAAAATCAACGTCTGGGTAGGAATGATTGGAAGTCAAATTTTGGGGCCATATTTTTTTTAAGGTAGTTTAACGGCGAATATTTATCTCGATTTCTTAAGATTTGAGTTAGTTCCTGCTTTGGCCGAGTTATTTCCACATGAAGTACATCCAGATATACCTCATAACAGAATATGGCTTCAACAAGACGGGGCACCTCCACATTTTGGAATTAATGTCCGCCACTTTCTTAATAATACTTTTCAAAATACATGTATAGGCAGAAGAGGTACGATAGAATGGCCTGCTCGCTCGCCGGATTTAAGTCCACTAGATTTTTTTCTTTGGGGCTATATTAAAAGCAAAATTTATGTAAATAGACCTGATAATGTTGAAGATTTGAAAAATCGCATTAGAGTTGAGATAAGAGCTATAAGTCGAGATATGATTTCAAAAGCAATCGATGGTTTTAAAAATCGAATTTGCCACTGTCAAATTAAGAATGGTTTACATTTTGAACATTTATTGTAAGTTTAGTTTAAATACATTTTTTGTTATAACAATTTTATGTAAAGATATTTAAAGTTTAATATTTGCTATTGTGACAGTGCATTGAATTGTTTCAATACTACATATTACGTACCTGATTAATACTGCTCAGTAAAATAAATTTGTTAGACATGTCTTTGTTTTTCTTGAAAATTTTTTGATGTAAAGGTATTCAAGTTTCATATGGTTGAAAAGAAAAAAAAGACTCTATCAAATGAGTATAATAAAGACGTGCCTTGCCATTTAAAAAAATGTAAGTGTTATTCGTTGCGATTTTGTTTACAGCAAAAATTTAAATTGATATCTCCCAGGTGGTAGATAACTAAGTGATAAACAACTTTTATTTACAACTTTTTCGTGTAAAGTGTATATTTATCGACCTGTATAATATATTCCATACTTTTCGGATACACTGTATATCATTAAAAAAACATTTGAATTTACTTTATTTATAATATGTACATATAAGAAATCAATGAAACATATTTGTATAAATAGTTTTCGAAAAATGTTTACTTTACTTATTACATTGTTGTATTTATTGGATTAATGTATTTTATTCACACTCAGTTAGTAACGTACAGTTTTCCGAACCTCTTAAAGGTTGGTAAGTGAGCGGTTTCCATGGTAAAAAAAAAACGAGTATGTAATGAAACATCACGGTCAGTAATGTACGCTTTCCGAACTTGAAATTTGTGTGTGTTTTGTTTTAATTAATTTGATAAAATGACAATCATAAATTAAATACGTATATGTCAATTGTGAAGTGCCTACTATGTGTTAATATTTTACCGAAATAAATGATAATATTTTGAAAGTAGGTTTTCATTCATTTTTTATTAGTCTTATGTTATTTATTTTAGTTAATGGCTGATTGTGAATAAAATTGTATACAAACCTTGGCAAGAGTGTTCCATTTGTCTCGAGAACTAGTTCTCTCGACAGAAATGGAATACTTTCCGCCTCGGTATGTAATCTACTATTTTCCGTCGATCGTTCATCAATACTTATAATATTATTAACTTATAATAATTTATCAAAGATAGTTCGGTGATAGCCCCTATTACCGCACTACTTTTCAACCAATGAAATCAACGAATTTCTATTAATGCTCGATTGTTTTCTAACGAATAAAATCGTAGAAGAGAATTAAGATTTTTATAAGGTTACGTATATCGCTCTTTAATAAAAAATAAATTAAAAATCTCTCTGTGCATTATTATAATTAAACTTTTAATCAGGTTGTTTACAATAGTTGTGGGTTAAGTAGTGCGATCACTAAAATGAAAACCAAATGATGTAATTTGGAGATACCAAATTGCTAAACAAAGCTGATAAAGTCCATATTAACAATAATTGTGGTGTACATCATCTGACTATCTTAAGAGCACACAAATCGTTAATTGGTTTTTATCCATCATTTTCAGTTGCTTGTGCGGAGCATGCCTAATATCAATGCTAATATCAAAGTTGTGATGTTTGTATATTAAATAAAATGGTATATAAAAATAATTATAAACAGATTTTAGTTTATTACAATAAATAACAACGTATATTTTGTACAAAGCAATACTTATTATATAACTGTGTTGTAGTGATACTCGTGTACTTCTTTTGCATACACATCGAAAACATTACGTATTTAAAAGTAAGACTAACTAAGAGCATTTAGCTATCGTTACTTTCATCAATATTACCTTCTTCATCTGAGAAACTACTTCTCTAACAACTTCACCAATTTGTAAAACATTGCTCACTATGCTTTGATAAACTACATATCAACTTTTATAAGATTCAAACGCTAAGTTAGTAAATAGCATTATTTTAGCAAATCATAAACTATAACTTTTACTAAACAATTGTGTTACTAAAATTCAGCTTTTTGCATACCGTTCATTTAAAAACTACATTGTGGCACGTTATTTTATGGTTAATATCATCACAAATCTATAATACCAATAAACGATTATGAATTTCTCGTCTGTACATACCAGATTCTTTTCTTTAAATTACCATTACGTAAATATTGTTATAAACAAAAGTAACACAACAATATGATAGAAAATATATCTTTAATCCATAAGTAGGTGAACTAGTTTCTTTTCTCTAAAACTATCATTCAGTAGCGACAATACTAAACTATAATTCGTGCCATTTTTTGTAATTAACCCAATCTGTTATAAGAATTTATTTATGACATCTGGTTCACCGTTGTAATTAACTTTTACTTACATTTTCTGAACTAAAATGTTCATTGTTAAAACTTTCGTATCTACAGAAGTAAATATGTGTTAAAATTACCATTGTTTTTACCGAAAATATTTAATGTTTCCTGGTTAGTCTATAGTTTTATTCCTAATAACAATATTCGTCATTTACGAACCATCTTTAAATGGATAAACACTTATCTTATTTGCTTTATAAATAATTTTGATTTGCTTTTTACAGCAAGTTTTGCTTCTGTGTGCAAAGAAAACAATCCTACGATTATCTTTCGGCTCATAAAAGATAGCATTTTGGCGTTTCGAGATGTAATTTTCTTCGATTTCCTAGCAATGCTGTTAATCCCATAACACTAAAAAATTGTTGCAATCATTAATATTTTCAAAACTAATTATAATAAGTTTAATTGAATTTTAATTGATGCGTTGAGGCTATATAGCATTCCCATTACTTAAAAATCCCTCTACCGTTGATACTAAAATAAAACAATTATTTAGTAGATAAAATTATAAAATTATAATTAAGTAAATGCAAAAATTAATAAGATATGATCGACGGAAAAATTTAAAAACCAACTTGTTTGATAATATGCAATTGATAATCTCGACGACATTAACGCTCTTGCTTGCTAAAAAATTTCTCAATTCTTAATTGCCGTAATTACTAACCTTGTTGGTTAAATAACTCTAAAAAATACATAAATTAATCAGTAATATATTCTTCTGCATTGTTTATGATTGCCAATTTCTGAGTTGATTGACGTGGATTATCATAAATTGAAACATTTAATCCATTTTCATCAAACTCGAATAATCTTTATTCAGTTTAAAATGAAATAAATATTTCAAAAACACTATTGTCTTGGAAACAAATAACGCTATAAACCTATGCATCATTTCATTATAATTTATTAGTGTGTAATGTTAGAAGCACTTGTGTCTTTGTCAAAGACTTATTATGTAAATTTTTAACTTAACTGGTTATCTGTTGTAGTAGAGTCATAAGACATTCTCATAAAAAGTATGTCTAGCTTCAAAATCTCGCTTTAAACGACGACGGTTATTAAAAATTGTTTAATCATAATACTGAGCCTGACCAACGTGTTACAATACTTTCTGTTTTTAATTTAGCATCCGATGCCCATTGTATGCTTAAGAAAAAGTATTATTTTTGATTACGGTACACTTTTCCATCATTTCCACCTAAACATGAATTTCATAAAATAATTGTTACGTTAATAGCAAATAAAAGTTTGTATACTTGCAAATTTAATTCTTATATGTGTACATCAATTGTATGTCCACAATTCGAAAAAAACTAGCTAGTAGTTAAATTCTGGTGCAGTTTGAACTCTTTCTTGCTAATTTTACGTATTGTAGATGTAATAATGCTACTGCATTCAACACTCTTTTTGTAATGCCACTAGCAGAAGCTCTCGATACTCCTGCAAAATCTATTACTGCCATAAGCATGCTTTCCATTACATAAACCAAGTGTTGCATCAGTTGTATGCACCCACCCCTACTACAAATCAACTACTGCTTTAAAACATGATTTATTATTTCAGCAACCAAACACAATACATTGGTAACATAAGCACTGCAATGTTTTCTTATGATGTATGAATCGGTGGCGCGTAGTCAAGCATATTTACCCATACTACATTGGATAGCTGACATATGAAATTAACAAAAAGAATTTAAGTAGATTACTAAAAAAGTGAAGGAAATACGATTCACGCAACGTACACTTTTAACCTTCATTTGAAATCCTATTTAGATTTGCATCTCTCTACTTTTTGTCTTCCTTGCAAACGGTTCATTTTAGTTTCATTTTGTACCTACGAATTTTTTAGTATTAAATTGTCTAAAAACAAGTATTAACAAATTTTTTGAACATGGTTAATAATCTTAATACATGTTAATTTATATGTATTTTTATTTTTTAAATTATGATGAAATTTGATAACAAATTTTGGTTACCTACGTAAAAAAACTTTCTCTAAAAAGTAGGACATTACTATTACTATAAATATATTATGTATTTTTATCATATTTTCCTTATGTAATAGATAGCTGTCTATAAGATTTACGGATGTTGATATATAAATATAGATTGCTTTAGAAAATTGTTCATATAAGGATAAAAGAAAATGTAGTTTTACTTATTTTCCATTTTCATTTAAATTTTAAATCAAATGTTTTTGGTAATAAGGCTTTTATAAGATTATATCAAGTTTAATTTCAATTTTATCTTTTCTAATCTGCTTAAACTTGATAAGTTGGCACCAGAAACAAAGCATCACGCTTGAGTTAAAATTAATCCAAGAAAACTTATCTAGAAAGCTTTAAAAGTAGTTTAATATACTACAGAATACTTGCAAATTAAACAAAAGGTAACAGTAATTATAAGTTTTAACGATTAATATTACTAACTACAGTAATATTAAAAATATATCTGTGTATTACACTTATTAGAAATATACTTTTTATATCTAACTGCTTTACTTATTTGTCTCAATAAAATGTGCTCTGCAAAATAACTTAAAATTGAAAATTTATAGATACGTTTTCAATAGCAAGGAAGTTCTTAAGCATGAATAATGTATTCACATACAACTAGTTGTTAAAAGAACTCAAGAAAACGGTTTTATGGTAATTTGCTAATATTCTTCAATATCTTGAAACCTGTAAAATTAATAAAATATTGCAAAATTTAAATTTTGTATTTTTTATTGTTAATATATGATACTTCAAAAATATCTTTTTCTTTAATAGAATTTTAATGTTATGTTAAAGAAAATTAAAAAAACCTTTAACGTTTGTTAAGTAAGTTTTATACCTATATCTTATTGTTGCTGAGTAATTTAGATTTTTCTGTTTTATTCAATATTTTAATAATATTCTTTATTACTCGTAGCAGGTATAAAATGAATTTTACTACACAGTTAACTTTCTAAAAAGCTTTGTGTGTCTATTAATTAAATAAGGGATTATTTTAAAGAACGAATGAATTTTTATGCGAATAATAACATAAATGAAACTCAACCTTGTTTGAAATATACTGTTAAAACTTTAAGTGTTTTTGAGTGTAAGTCGTGCTTCCAAAATTATTTTACACGAAGATAATGTGCTTCACATTACTAAAACTAGATAAATTTTAGCGGCCTTAAAATGTCATTTGATTACATATACAAAACGAAAAAACTATCATATACTACTCCAAGATTTTCTATCTAGCAAACTCGTTGGTGAGTAATCTTTTATTTTTCTTAATCCATCTTTGGCATTCTTTCAGATTTCATTAAATAATGATGGTTGATTTTTATGTATAATTACCACTTGTTTTGGTTTAAATTAATTTAGACTTCTAATGTTACCTTATGGCGTTTCATTAACTTATGTGTAAAATATTAATTAGTTTGAAAGATGTCATTGCATATTTTGATAACGTCTTAATGTTCGAGAAAGCATTAAAGGAACACAATCAAAGTTTAGTACTGTACTAAATAAATTTCAAAATTTAAACTTTCAATTTAGAAAAGTATAATTTCGTAAAAATCGTGTTAATTTTCTTGCCTTTTAAGGCAAAAAGTATAGAAGCAAATGGGAAAAATATTTAAGCAATCTGTATGTTACAGATACAATATTCCCAAAACTGTAAAGACGTACAAAGATTTTTTGAAATAATTACATATTTGGTCAAATTCATTCTAAACCTTTCTACAGAAAATTTAGTGTGTTTAGGAAACTACTCAGCAAGAAGGCAATAAACTGTTAATAAATCAAAGTGTTTTGACAGGTTCATACAGTTAGTTACATTGTCACCTGTATTAGCAAATCCAGTAAAAACCAGATTACTCTCTCTGTTGATGCAAGTCCATATGACTTGGGTGTTATGATCAGATAAAGTATTTGCTTTTGCAGCACCTACACTAACCCAAGAAGGATATAATCACATAGAGAAAGAACTTCTTCCAGTTGTATATGGTTATGAGCGTTTTCATTATTACACATTTGATACATCGGGTACACTAAAGGGTTGTTTCCAGTAAGTTGTTTGCTTGTAAACCTATTTTCTGACACACAATTACGCAAAATATTAAAAACTCAGTATTGAGTTGTTCAACAATATTCGTTGTTAAATTCTAAGGAACTTTTAAATCTTCATAAATTTTTCGACTTCTCTTGGCAGAAAGTAGGTGTTGATTTGATGTTCTTATGACAAATCAACTTTATTGTTATTGTTGATTATTACAGAAAATTTGCTGTTGTAATTAAGTTATCTAACAAAATAGGTCAAACCGTGATATCTTCTTCAAGAATTACTTTGCGATAAATTGAGTTCTTCAGCAAATATTTTCTTATAACGTTTTACTGTTAATTATAAATTTTTTGAATTTATAAAAAAGTATGACAATGCGTTTAAAACATTTAGCCCAAAATGCTCTTGTCCAAATGGAATGGTCAAACGTACTATCCAAACTGCGAAAGTCTTAATAAAAAAACTAGTGTGATCACCACACGACTTTCCCATAAGGAATGATAGAGTGTCTACATATTTTTTAAAGGTTATGTTGTCGTAAAACTATTTTGAAGTAATATGTACACGTTTGTATTGGCTACCTAGCTTGCTTGTTTTTGAAATTTTTCTTTTTGGTTTCATTAAGATATAACCAAAATATGGCAAATTGAGTTATGTTTTCATATCGACTTACCCTTATATTTGTGCGCCTTAATGTTACATACGCCTTTAGTAAATCAGTAAAAAAAGTTGTTGCAGAGAGAATTCGAATTCATTTTAAATTAGGAATTAAATATCTTATAAACTGTTACTGTTAGAATAATTTTTTATTTGAATAAACTGTTGGGAAGAATTATTTCTATAAGAAACTGTAAAAATAATTTGAATAATTTACATACGTACAAAATTATATAAGAAAAACTGTCAAATATGGCGGATGCACTCACTTCCAGTTTCTTTATCAGACCCATCTGTTAATAAAAACGTAGCAAATTAAAAGCCAGCACCATACCAAATTTCAAGTTAATTTCAATACGCTGCAGCGCTCATTTTGAGAGTTATCGTGAGTACATCGTTACACACACACACACACACACACACACACACACGCACGCGCACGCGCACGCGCACGCACACGCACACGCACACGCACACGCACACGCACACGCACACGCACACGCACACGCACACACACACACACACACACACACACACACACACACACACACACACACACACACACACACACACACACACACACACACACACACACACACACTTGTAGACGAACTAGATTACGAATTACGCATCCGAAATGTTGAAATTCAAGGAAACGTTCATGATAAGCGTTACGTTGTTCACTTAAATTTGAGAAAATGGCCGACACTTCGTTAATTCGCATTGCTTCTTCAGACGGTAAAGATGAACTTCATGTTTGCGAACATAAGTTAGGACTTTTAGCGACTGAAGTTGATAGCTGTGGTTCTGTCACTCTTGACAACGAGGTAAAAAGATTGAGCTCGCGATTAATTCACGTTCAAGATCGTTTAAGTAGAATAGTCGAAGGCGATGTGGAGTCGCGGAAGGAAGTCCTTGAAAAAAAATGTCAAGAATTGCTAAATATTTTAGAAGCAAAAGTTCAACCTTCAACTGACGCACGGTCTAACCTTAGAACTAACAAAGAAAATAAAGACGAAGCGTCTTGTTCATCGGATTCTTCTCATCATTCATCGGTAGATGGCGAAGAGCAAGCTCCTGTAGTTGTCGATCAGCACACAGTTGCTCCCAATTTTCCTACTGAAGACGTTAGGCAAAGTCGCCCTCCTACAGATTATCGACCGTTTGTAAACGCAATCAATCGACGATCTTCTGCAAAGAATGATCTAAACCATCTATCAGAAACCTCTTCGGCTAACTTTTTAGCTATCAACAAGTGGAAGATAACTTTTAATGGCGAGTCTGGATTATCTAGTTTTTTGGAAGAAGTAGAAGAAACACGAGTAGTACGAAATGTGTCTAAAGGTCAATTATTCGCTGCAGCCATTGAATTATTTACGGGAAATGCTCGAGTATGGTATCGCTCAATTCGAAACTTAGTTCATAGTTGGGACGATTTAGTTTGTGCTTTAAAGTCTACGTTTCAACCATGCGATTATGAGATAAGCTTGTGGGACGAAATTCGTTCGAGGACACAGGGAGTTGACGAATTGAATACTATTTACATCGCCATGATGAAAAGTTTGTTTAATCGTCTTTCACAAGTCCCTCCAGAAATACAACGTGTGGAGTTGATTAAACGAAATTTGCAACCTTATTTGCAGACTCAACTGGCTCTACATTCTTTTACAGATATTGCTCAACTTCGCAACTACTGTAAGATGATTGAAGACGCAAACATACGCACGTCTAAATTCAGAAACCCTCCACTACCATCTCAGGTACTTGAACCAGATCTAGCATATCGCAAGTCTCGCACCAGCTACAAAGTGTGTGCTATGGAAGAAGCAAGCGCCGCCTTTACCGCTAATCCAAACATCGAAACTCCAGATGTTTCTGCTCTCAGAATTTCAGGATCTTGCTGGAATTGTGGGAAAAGTGATCATTTATTACGTAATTGTCCTTCGCCGCGCACACGTAAATGTTATCGCTGTGGTCGCCCTGACGTAACGGTAATCACATGTCCTACTTGTTCGGGAAACGTGAATCGAAGACGTTAAGCTGCCCAATAATGTCTTCGCAATCTAGGGCAGATGTTATTACTGATATCAATCATGACAACGATCTACCGCTTAAGCAACGTGTACTATTAGATTTTATACTTAGTCATGCTGTCAACGATGAAAGACCGTACCTTCGAGTTTCTATTTTTGGAAAAGAGTTGTTTGGACTCTTAGATTCCGGAGCGACCAGTACAATTTTGGGTCGTCAAGGATGGGACATTCTTAAGGGTATCTGCGACTTGTCTCCTTTTGAAAACATTGTTTGTACCGTCGGTAATGGAAATAAGTGCTCGTGTATAGGGATTGTTACGGCTCCTATAGTAGTACGTGATCGAGCAAAAATTTTTGATATTTTGGTTGTCCCTGATCTTCCTCACGTCCTTATTTTAAGTAATAATTTTTAAAAAGAAATTAGAATTGTCCCCGATCTTCGTCATAATGAGTGGACATTCTCTAACATTCCACATGCAGAGCATGTTGACGCTATCCAATCTACTGAGCATTTGAGTAGTGATGAGCAAGAAGAACTTGCGCGTGTTGTAGATGAAGCTTTCGCTTTGATGAGTAATGGTGTAGGTTGTACTCACTTGGTAGAACACGAAATTAAAACAAGCTCACCTCCCATCAAGCAACGATATTACCCTATTTCTCCGGCGCTCCAGATGCACGTCGACACTGAACTTAACGAGATGCTTGAAAAAGGCATTGTAGAACCTTCAACTTCGGCTTGGTCATCTCCTATTGTAATGGTTAAAAAGAAAGATGGCAAGTATCGCTTTTGTGTTGATTACCGCAAACTTAATAAAGTCAGTCAACCGGACGCATATCCTCTCCCGTACGTGAGCGACATTCTAAACAAATTACGAGATGCTAAATTTTTAACGACTTTAGATATTAAATCTGCGTACTGGCAAATACCAATAGCCAAGTCCAGTAGACTGTACACAAGTTTTACTGTTCCAAATCGCGGTTTGTTCCAGTTTACAAGATTACCGTTTGGGCTTCATACCGCCCCAGCTACTTGGCAACGACTTATCGACCGAGTCGTTGGAGCAGATCTTGAACCTTACGTTTTTACGTATCTTGACGATATCATCATTTGTACTCCTACGTTTAGCAAACACTTGGAAGTCTTAAAAGAAGTAATTTCTCGGGTAGCCGCGGCTGGCTTAACCGTAAGTAAAAAGAAATGTCATTTTTGCAAACCGGAACTTCGTTACTTGGGATATGTTGTTAACTCTAAAGGGCTTTTGGTTGATCCTGAAAAAGTTGAAGCTGTCTTAAAAATACCTACAACTAAAACGGTGTCCGAAGTCCGCAGAATCTTGGGAATGGCGTCTTAGTACAGACGGTTTGTGCCTAATTTTTCCACAGTCGTTTCTCCTATGACGCGATTGCTTTGTAAGAACAATAAGTTTAATTGGAATGACGAGTGCGACTCAGCCTTTAAAACCATCAAAGATTGTCTTATTTCTGCTCCCGTGCTTTCTTGTCCGGATTTTACTCGACCTTTCACCATTCAAACGGATGCTTCGGGTTATGGACTTGGCGCTGTGCTGTCACAGACTTATCCCGAAGGAGAAAAAGTTATATGTTACATCAGTCGCTCTCTTACACCTAATGAACGTCGATTTAGCACGACTGAGCGTAAGTGTTTGGCGGTCTTGTTCGCAATCGAAAAACTTCGCCCGTATATTGAGGGAACCAAATTTGATGTAATCACCGACCACTACGCTCTGAAATGGCTTCACAACCTCAAAGATCCGACTGGTCAAATAGCCCGTTGGGCTGTCCGTCTGCAACAGTATGACTATAATGTTATACATAGAAAAGGAAAAGATAACGTCGTTCCTGATGCGTTGTCACGCGCCGTTCCTGCTGTTGATGAAATTGCGACACTTCATAATAAATCAGATCGCTGGTATTCGCGGATGTGTGATCGTGTACAAAGCGATCCCATAAAGTTTCCTAATTGGCGTGTAACAGATTCTCAGTTATACAAACATGTTAAAAGCCTTTACCCTGAACTTACGGAAGAAGGTGAAGATTGGAAAATTGTTGTACCAAAAAATCAACGACGAGAAGTGTTGCAACGCTGCCACGACGACCCCACTTCTGGTCATCCGGGAATTTCAAAAACTTTTGCACGAGTCGCCCAGGTATATTATTGGCCAAAGATGAGAGATGATGTCGCTAGTTACGTCCGACGATGTCAGGTATGTGTTAAAGTTAAAGTTGAACAGCGACCCCCACCTGGACATATGGGCGGACATACAAACGTTTCTAAACCATGGGAAGTTATATGCTTGGATTTGATCTTACCTCGTTCGTCTCGCGGTTATCAATACATCCTTGTGGTAGCTGACTGTTTCTCAAAATTTCCTTTAGTTTCTCCGCTTCGACAAGCTACAGCAAACGCCATTGTTCGCCATGTAGAAGAATATATGCGACAATGGAGTCCAATTCAGAAGTCAAGAATTTACGACATTGGCGATTTTATATGACTGCAAAATTTCTTTTACAGCCTTATACCATCCACAAGCAAACCCTACCGAACGGATTAACCGGGCGCTTAAGACTATGTTAACAGCTTACGTGTCGGACAAACAAAAAGAATGGGATAAATACCTACCGCAAGTAGCCTGTGCTACACGCACATCTAAACACGACGTGACTGGCCACACTCCTTATTTTCTTAATTTTAGTCGAGAAATTTCACTGCGTGGCAATAGTAATTATAATCTTCGTCGCCGGCCTGACGAATTTCATGTGGGCGATTTTGTTTGGCGAAGAAATTATACATTATCTGACGCTGCCAAAGGCTTTACGTCTAAGCTGGCACCAAAGTATGTTGGACCGTTTGTTATTGACAAGAAGTTATCTAGGTTTATTTATCAGCTCAAAGATCCAGATAAACGCATGTGTGGAAATTGGCATGCCAAAGATTTAAAGATACATAAGACCGATAATGGTAGTTTTAGTTAATTGTCTATTTAAGGAAAAGAAATTATCTTATTTTATTTCTGTTTGTTTATAGGTCTTAAGGAATGGATATTTTGGAGGAAAAAAAATTGTTTTGTTTTTTTTCCGATGATAGTTTTTATTTTTTTTTTCTCTTAAGTGAATTACTTTTTTTTGTTATCTCTCATTTTTTTCTGAATTTTTCTTTTTTTTTAAATTATTTTTTTTGAATCTTCTCTAAGTTATAGGTGACGGTTTAAATGTTAGTTGAAATATTCTTTTGAATTTATTTGCTAGTTTATCCATATTATCATGCGAAAGGTCACTCGTTTTTTTTTAAATTTTGATAATTGGTGTCCTATATTTCAAATGTAATGATTTTGACGGCCAGAAAGTGAGGTTTCTGTCCTTTATTTTGTGAGGGGAGAGTTGTTACGATCATTTTGTTTAATTAATCTTATCCATATTTTTCGACGCATTAGTTATTTTCTATGCTTTTTCCGGGACGTGAAACACTATTTACAAGTTAAACCAATTTTACGTTATACGCATGCTTTAAGATAAAAATGCATTAAGAGGTAGCCATCTTTATATACAAAACGAGAACAGCGAATTTTTGGAACCAGCTGCATTTTGTTTATGCATCCATTACTTTGGGATTTTAAAATTTCAAAATTCGCTTACTACTTGCTTTTTATGAAGAATTCCGATAGTAGTTTTGGTGTCTTCACTCGCATTAGCGGATTTCGAAGCAGTAGTACCCTTAGATAAATCATAACTCTGTAAGGACTGTCTTGGCTACTCTTAGTTTTTTTTTGCGTATTGTAATTCGCATGTCATTAGGTAACCGTTTCCGGTAAGCGATGGTTTGTACTTTTGTCTTGCGCATCTGCATTAGCTTCGTTTTAGGTAGTTTAGTAGCGAAACGGAAGTTGTATCCCCACGCAAGGACTTTAATTGTCAGAGATAGTAGGCATGATTCAACCAGTTAATGTTTGGTGGTTTTATTGTTGCTGCTACTACGAGAGGAACCTAAATTCTTGCTACTTGTAGCCCTGGTTAATTTACCACAGATTCAGGAACCAAGATAAGCTATAAAACTTTCTTAATTTTATTTTTATTAATTTAGTTAGTTAAGCATGGCATGTACTTGAGCATGCGTAGTTATTATTAGTTAAGCACAATTACCTGTATTTCTTCAAAATTTATGCGTAGATAGATATAGTTCATTAGCGTACGGCATGTAACGATACAAGCGCTTATATCGAGATTGATTTGGGCCGTTTTTGTTTTTTTTATGGTTATGCTTAAACATATTTTAAGGTGTATACTCGGAAAACAGGCAACTGCGTTATCTGTATTTTATTTAATTTTGCTTTAAAACTTTAATTAATATTCCTTTTGTCGCTTAACGCTTTTTACTGCTATTTTAACTTTTCCCACCCTTAAAAGAAAGCTTTTAGTGCTTGTAGTTGGTATCCATATTAGTAGGCTTTACATAGACGGAAATATAGTGCTAGGTACCCGCAGACCTGGGAAACGTTCCGGGTTACGTTTGCGAATTGAGGTTAATTCGGTGGCGCCCTTATAATTGAATCTTCTTGAAAAATAAAGAAAATTATTATCTACGCCCTCACGACTGGAGCTAGTTGGCCTGCTTCTGTTGGCCTAGTCGACTTGGGGTAACTGCATGGAAGAATTACATTCAACCTTGTAACGATACGAATCCAGAAATGCCATTTTTAGGAAACTGACAGTAATTGTTTGAAAATTGCGCGTGGACTTTCACCCTATCGTAGGTCCCCACCAAATCCGGAACGATGCGCACGGTGATCCCCGCTACAAAGGCAGCCAAGCAAAACCAACGGGGTGTATAAAGGCGGCCACGCGAGCTACAAAACGGACTTAGATTACTTAGCCTTCTCCTCCGAGATCCGTTTCCAGAAACTGCTCTCTTCCGAGAAACCTTTGCTAAACCGAACCTGATTGTTACTTTTGTGTTTTGTCGACAACCGCTATTACCTGGACTACTCGAACCACCTGTTGATTGATTTACTCCGACTACGCTGCGATTCACCTGAACTTGTTTCATTTCGTTCATCACTCATTCATTAAAGTCATCGTCACCGCCACGAACATCATTCAGAGTAAATGTAAAATTTGTAAAGTCGCGTATCTGTTTGTTCCTGTTGGAGGTGTTAATACTCCGGAGGTTAGGTATACTCCTGGCTCGAGCATTAGCACTGATTAATCCAATTTCCTAGTGGTTACATAAAGGCCTTTGTTTAAAGTTTTTGATCTTTTTGTGGTTGGGTAACCCCGGCTCAAAGATTTAACTAGTCAAAGAAAATAACCATTGTCAAGAACTTTATGTAACTGGAAGAGCTATAAACAAACAGCTACCGTAAAACTTTAATTAGTAACGCGCCGTGGAATCATATTCACCTGATTATTAATTGTGCATTGAATTTACCTGTCAAGCTTTTCCGAGTTCACCGGATTTATTCAGTTTCATTTAAAAATCGAATTTAACGTTATTGACCTTAAATTTTTATTCAAACAGAGGTTTTAATTTCATTTTGTGATCCACTCACGATCCACTCAATCAAAAGTTGTTTGCAGTAGCACCGTACACCGGCCTGTAAAATTTCATAATTATCGGGGCCGTAAATACTTACTTTTCATGCAATTTTGATTTAAGAAACAAGAGGTCAAAGTCTACCGTCGATTCTTAAAAATTTATTCATTTCTTACCTGTATGTTTCCTTAACTGCCTGTAATCCCCGTTCTCCCCTAGTTGAAATAACATCACCACACCTCACACTTAGCCTGGCAATAATTAAAAACCAACAATTTAATAAGGTAATAAAATACGCCATATTAATAATCTGCTGTAGGACTGATAACCGAGTTAACGCAATCGCCGATAGATGGTAGCCTTTCCGGACCAAATAAAAAGTACATACAGGGTCAACCAACCAGAAAAGAAGTTTTTTTTTGTTTTATTATTGCGTAATCGTTTGTTAATTATTTGAATTATTTTATTTTATCCGTTATTGTTATATATTATTACGATTTATTTTTGTATTTGTTTGTAATAAGTATATGTATTGTAAGTCAACAATTATTTACTACAATCTCCACTTAGCTAGCCGAAGCACCTGAAAGATAAAGCAACACCCATCCAGAGGGGTGGTACAACCTCAGGTATGTAAAAACATGGTCTTTTGAGCCGGATGTATATATAAGTAGACTTTATCTTATTTAAAAGAAACACAGTAGTTTGCACTAACTAATTTAATTGTAACATAGTTTCAATGCTATGCTTTCATGCACCAACCCTTACATTGCAAGTAACTGCAGCTTTCTCTTTGTGTTGCAACGCATGCGCGTTAAGATAATAGCGTTAACAAGTACTTATCTTTGGTTTTTGCTGAAAGTACCTAAATGAACGACACAAGATTAATAGAATATGTGTATAGTTTTCCCAATCTGTACGATCAAAAATCACATTTTAAGGACAAGGAAAAAGCATTACAGTCCTAGAAAAAAATGTTTAGAATACTCCGTTACTTAAGTAATTGGTTTTCTTTCTATTGTTGGTGCTATATAAAAGCAAAGTAAATTACAGTTGACGGCTGTTTGACCAAATGGAAGTATTTACGCAAGAAATACTCAAAAGCTAAGAAAACTGCTCCTAGTGAAATCTTACCTACAGACTACGTTTTGCATTCGATCTGAACGAAGATGCTTTTTGTTCTCTCTGGTAGTAATTTTTGCAATTGTATCAATATAGTTACTTACACTATATTCATTGATGGATTTTAATTTTATTTTATTAATTTTTTCATAAAAATAAGTTGAATAGAATAAAATAATAGTAAAACCTAAAAATTCTTTGTAAAATAGATCATATAATTTCAAATACAATAAATATGGCATTAAACGATCAACCCTTAAACATTATATTTGTTAGCAATAAACAATAACAAAGTCAGCGACGTTATATTAAATTACGTTACAAATTACATTTATTAATATTTAATATAGATAGATGAAATATAAAATATAAAGGTATAATCTTTGTCTAGATACAAAAAAAATATTTAGATTACCTATTGATTGTGTTACAACTGCTATAATAGACAGCCTCGCCGCATCAAATATCTGTCTTCCGATCAGATCATCCTCATGAATACTTGTCTTGTCTCATATACTTGCATATGTTAGGCAAATAACATTGCTTAGCTTGGCATTAAGTAGAACAAAAGTTATTAAATGAGAAATTTGATTTGTAAACATTAAATTAAGGTTAAATAATTAAATTAACAACAATAGCTGTTTATTTAAAATAAAAATTGGTACTAACAATTATTTAAAATTTATAACTCATGTTCAATATGTTGTCCTTTAGCTGCGATACATGTGTTAACGCTTCTTTTTAAATTGTGGAACACATTACGAAGCTTATCAACTTCAATACTTCAAATAGCATTAGTAATTGCATAGTACAAGTCTTTAATATTGTGAAGCTTATTTTTATTTACTGTGTTTTTTTTTAATGTCCGTAAAGGTAAAAATGTAGTGTGTAAGATCTGGAGATCGTAAAGGATAATAACCCTTGGCTTATTTTTCTTTCATTGCAGAATTGCTGAATAAATTTAATTCTAGCTTGAGTAACATGAGCCGTTGCATAGTCTTTTTAAAAGTGAGCCAAACTGAATTTTATTGTCATCTAGTTACTCAAAAAATTGACTCAAAATATTGTAATAACGTTCTGCGTTTACAGTATTGTAAAAAGATATTAGACTAATTATCCTTCTCCTTGACATTGCAATCGATACACTAACTTTCAAAACATGCAATGTTGTTTTCACAAAAGTGTGTGGATTTTTAGCTACCCAAGTACGATAATTTTGGTTATTTACATATCCACTTAAACAAAAATATGCTTTATTCGTAAAGAAAGTTAAATCCAACAGGTTATCGCTATTTAGATGTTCATTGAATCATTCACAAAATTGTACACGCTAAAAGAAGTGAGAAATACGTAATTGTTGATAAACCGTAACCTTATACACCGTAATCGAAAAGTTCTTTGTTAATGCTTTTTAGCAAATTCCTTTTAACAATTCTAAAAATTGAATGTTTGTAATTTAAAAATGAAACTTAAAATTACTTTATACTTGGTACCGCAGATAACTTTGCCACCAATTTATTTCAACTTTGTTTCATGCAATTGCAAAAGTCTTCGACAGTAGACGGAGTAAGTACAGTCAGATTTCTAGTAGGTTTTTCTATGCAAATGCAATTCTTATATAAAAATCAATTAATTGAAAATTGTTGTTGTCAGAAAATATTGTAAGTAAAGTTTGCTTCTGGAAAATGTTCGTTGAATTGATCGATGCAACTTAGAAGAGAATACAACCAAGTTCTATCGGAATTGGAAGTGCCACTTCAAATGTGCGCCATTAAAATAACGGAGTATTGTTTAGGAGTAAACATCGTGAAATGCTATTAATATAAAATTACAAAAATTAGACTTTATAATTACAGCTGATGTTCAGTACTTACTCAGAAAAGTCACAAACAGTGCTGAATAGTTACCATGGTAATCAGAAAATCAAAAAAACGACAAAAAAGAATACTAAATGTAACTAAACGGTAACACCTGTGGTAACTGGTAGCACTACCAACTTCACCTAAAAAATGGGTTTGGTTTTGATAATGTTCTTGTACTTTAACATGTTTATTTAGTGTCAAACAACTTTTTTTTAAACAAATGTGTTTACATTTGATAATTTTACCTCTAAAATTCTAAAAATAATTTGATTTTATCTGTTGCTTTGTTTTACTGCAAACGTTTATGATATTATAACATAACAGTATAATGTATTAATATGAATTACATTTAATTACTTACTAGTTTATGTATGAATGGTATTTCTTAATCTTTACGAAATAATTTACTTTATTACTGAAACTTATTTTAAAACGGCATATGCATTTAAAAGTTAACTACATTTATGCTTAATGTACTATTTTGTGGTTTTCTGAACGAATACACCTAGTATATTAAACAATACTTCACCCAAGTTTAACTTTTCACAATAGAGTTAACAATGTACCTACGACAAGATCAAAGTAAGGTTTAAAATACACATAGTAGCAAACCAAATATAATATTCAAACTAGTATTTAACTAAATTATGTGTTTTCAAGCATAACTAATTTCAACATGTTGATAGTATATTAAGGGCTATAGAAATTGTGTTCATAAAACGTGAAATAAATTAAATTAAAAAACATTAATTACTGTAAAACATAAGTCAATACCATAGTTTCAATTAGATTCATGTACATACTAAAACTGTATTAAATGTAATCGTCAAATATAGAGACATTTTTTCCATAATTTAAAAGCTGAAGTCTCTTTGATTGAAATTTAAAAATCGGATACTTGTTTACTCCGTTTATAATAAAATTGTAATTGTTTTAATCACGTCTAAATTTTAAATAATTTTTACTACACAACCTTTACATATGTTAAATTATATTTATTTGTTGGTTATTCGGTTTTGAAATACAACCCTGAACTAAACAATAATCCATTATAAAATGTTCTCAAGTTTCTGTTTGCTAATTTGTTACTTGTAATACGACAAGAGGTTTTTAGTTTTGCAAGATTTTCATAGAAGCGCCTAAAGTTTAGCATTACAGTTTGCTCAGACAAAATTAAGGAGAATATACAGTTAGCATCAAGTTGAATTGTTTATCTACCGACAACGTAGTTATTTGATTTTTGTGTTATTAATAAATGATTGTTAATTAAAGATTAATTTATTATAAAATTATAAACAAATTAACTTTTTTAACATTTTGTTTTGACTTTTTTATGAAGCAGAAGAAACATTTTGTTTATAATTAAAATACATAATAACTAATTTTGTTTACAATGAATTTCTATTTATTTAATTATTATGATTAATATCATTGAGCAATAAAACTAATTGTTTACTGGTACAATTAATACTTATGCTACTAAATATTTTTTTACACATTAGCTACCAAGGTGGATACTTGGGTATCCACCTATCTACTTCTAAAAAATGTATGATGTAATACAAATTATAAGAAATATTTTACAATTATTAGTGTTAAACATCTATCGTCCGTTTATGTATTTAATATTTTATATATCAACATTTTGAAGGTTAAATTAGTTTGCGTTAGCATGTTTCGGCAGTTGCTAACACTGTGATCAAGTAAAGATCCGATTGGCGACAAGTCTTCTTACGGCAATTAGGCGAAGAACTATGTATGCCTCTAATAGAAGCACGCTCAACAAACGTCTATGTAATCGAACATATGTACCTCAGTAAAACTAGCTATTGAGTGTTAAGGCTACTTTTTAAGGCGCGTACACATCTGGCGAACGCACGTGGCCGAAGCCATTCGACCGAATACATTCGATGTTTTCGGCGTTCGATGGAAAATTTGCTCTCTGCCGTCCACATACGATGAACGAATTTGTTTGCTGTCATTCGTTCAGTTTCGCGGGTATTTTTGGTGCGTGGAACTTTTGTTGTATGTGGTAAATATGGCGTCCGATGAGGATATAATTATTGCAAGTGCATTGTATATTATTATTAGTGAGGCGAAAGCCGAAGCAGTGAAATCAAAACAAATTCGCGACGACGCCGTTCTACACTTTAACTGGAAGCGTACACACTAAACACAGCCAAACGAATTCGTTCTTCAATTTTCTTTTGATGTACCGCCCAGTGAGCGAACTCACGCGAAGGCAAACACATGCGTTCGCTGCCGTTTACGGGGTCGTACACATTTACCGAAGGCGTTCGGTCGAATGGCTTTGGCCACATGCGTTTGCCAGATGTGTACGCGCCTTTAGAAATGTTGGTTCTACTTTGACCGAAATTCTATCAAATAGTCAATATAATTTTACTGGGCGTAAAATTATTGTTGTAATCTGTAAAAAATGCAAGAAACCTTTGAGGAACATTCCATACCTTTATGTAGTTGTAAAAATTAGCTTATACGTAAAATGATACTTATTATAAACAAATATTGTATAGATATCCTTAATAAATGTATTTTAATAATAATAATTGTTATGTATAATATACAATGAAATTATTTCAACTCAGCCTTCTGCACATGTTTTAATTTATATTTATTTTAACATGTTTTGACATTTTTAGATGTCATCAGTAATATAAATAATAAAATAATAAGTTATTTTTGACACTATACTAACATTAGAATGTCTTCCGGGTTTGGACCGTGTCATAGTTGCAACCGAAGCTGCCAACGTTTCGCCCACTTTCGTAAGGGGCTTCATCAGGGCGTGAGATAAATCGCAAAACTCAAACAAGCAAACGAAATCTAACTAAGAACTTCTCAAAAGTTAGGTTATCCACTTGTAAAACAAGCCATATCCTAAACTATGAAAAGGTAAGAAAGAAAACGATAACCTGAAAAAGCAAACGAAAATCTAACAAAGAACCACTACCGAGTTAGGTAATCAACTTGTGAACCAAGCCAGATTCTGAACTAGGTAGAAGTGACTTAAGAAGAAATAGTCTCCGTATTTTCTTCTTAAGTCACTTCTACCTAGTTTAGAATCTGGCTTGGTTCACAAGTTGATTACCTAACTCGGTAGTGGTTCTTTGTTAGATTTTCGTTTGCTTTTTCAGGTTATCGTTTTCTTTCTTACCTTTTCATAGTTTAGGTTATGGCTTGTTTTACAAGTGGATAACCTAACTTTTGAGAAGTTCTTAGTTAGATTTCGTTTGCTTGTTTGAGTTTTGCGATTTATCTCACGCCCTGATGAAGCCCCTTACGAAAGTGGGCGAAACGTTGGCAGCTTCGGTTGCAACTATGACACGGTCCAAACCCGGAAGACATTCTAATGTTAGTATAGATTCCGGCCGTGGAAACCTTCGCTATTATATTTTTGACACTTGTTAGTTGTAATTCCTAACGTATGGTTGTCTTACGAGCTTAGAGGTTCTTTTCATTACCCTACCTTATTCATCCTTACTCGTAAGAAAAAATAACGCAGAGCACCGATTCATTATTCTACTTATTGCATTGCCGTTTAAACCTACGGTATCTCTGATACTAAACCACTCAAACCAGATGAATCAAAACATTTTTTTTTATTTCTTAACCTGCACAATTAATATATTACAATAGCAACATTTTGTAATTAATTTTAAAATAAAGATATTTGTAACATATCAGAATTATTAAAGTAATTAACTTTGTCTTGTATTTTCTAAACGCAAACGTTCAAAAAATTTAAACAGCTTTTAGCCCAAAACAATGGTATTTAAACCACCACTTCTTTAACTAAAATTTTAATATTACTTTTTTAGTTTGTAAAACTTTGTCCCTAAAAATAGCACTCATTAATTACAAATCAGCTTTAAACATTTTGAAATTTACTTGATTTGTTTTATAAGCTAATGTTATTCTGTTGCAACTTCTAAGAAACATGTTCACATCTTTGACTTTTGTCAAAGTGACGAATTATTTATGTTTTATATTTTTGTGTTGTTAGCAGCTAATATTTTATGGATAAAAACGTTTTAGACCTTTTAGTATGTAGAAGAGGCAATGAAAACTATTTCATGTGTTTTATAAAAAAAGTATAATATAAGTTTAAATTTTTAAACCTAACTGTTTTTTCTATTTATGTTTTCATTAATTCAATTAGCCCGAGAAAGTGGACACACGAGATTCACAAAACGTCGCCTTAAGAATACACATAAAGTAGTTTTTATTGCCTTTTCTACATACTAAAAGCTTTACGTGTACTAATATGTCATATTCGATCGAACATTAGTTTTGTTTTTCGGTATCACTGTGTTTTGCAGCAATAAAAACTATTATACCTTGCTTGTAATAAACAATTTGTCAAACTAGCTATAGCTATACAATTACTTTTATTTCTATACACTTAAAATTACATACATTTTTTACAAGCTAGAACAAAATAACTTTTACAATTTTTTTAATGTTTTTTTGCAAATTGTTTAGTTTTTACCATTTAAGAAAGAACTTGTGTTAAACACTTACAACAAAAGAAATCATATTATTACATATTACACGCATCTACAATACAAACTGCGCATGACAAATATTCCATCTTATAGAACGGAGTGTACGAGAGTTGTTGTTTAATAGTACAGACAAAAATAAAGAGGTTTTTTAAAAAATTGGAATAAGCAAGTCGGCAGAGGCTCTTAACAATTTGTTAAAAATATTTATGTATAAAACGCTTTTGTAAACTTTACTGTTGTTTTTACTCAATTTTTTTTAAAAAATATTCTAAATACTTAAAATAACATTAACAAAATTTTTTGATGGTACGGTTTCTTTATTCTCCTTATTTAAACTTTAAGTAACACTATTGGAATCTTCTTTCAAGGAAGGGCATAAAAAAACTGCTTAGTTTTTTTTTTGCAGCGACGTTTCGTGCACTAAATGTGCACTTTATTAGGCCACTGCAATTTATTAGCGTAAGTACAACAACTATCTAATTTAATAAGTTAGTAGTAACTAAATTACAGATGTGAACAGAAAAAACAATAAACGTAAGAACTTACGTAAAACATTTGAGCAATTACTCCAAAGTATTTCGACAAACATGAAACACATCATAAACTTAATTGACAAAAATGTGATTATTAAAAGTCAATAATTAAAAACAATAAATAAGTATAAATAATAAATAATAATGACAATACAATTCAACATGGGGAACAAACACTATGATCTGTATAATCAAACATTATATCAAGGTAACCTGTAATCAAAATAGACTAAAAATTGAAAATAACCGCGAAACACACTTAATAATTTTTCGTAATTTTAGAAATTAAATTATTATAAATACTACTTAAATTATTAGTGTCCGTATTAAAATTAATATTATTTTTGTATACGTTGATAAAGATCATTTCAGAGACTAATCTTTTCTTGTAATTATTTTCCACATCTAAAATACTAGGGTTGTTAAAATCGAAATTATGTCCTGTGTCGATGTGATGTACAGATAACGCTGTTTCTCCTTTTTAGTTTTACAGTCGTATTTATGGTTGTTAATACGATTTTTAACTTTTTGTTTCGTTTGTCCAATGTAGCAACCTTGACAACCAATACATTCTAATTTATATACTACATTGTGTTTATCAATTATGTCAATTTTATCTTTCGTTCTGCTGTAAAACATGTTGTAAATAGTATTAGTGTTATATATTATTATTTTGGTGTTATCTGTTTTTAAGATCGGAATTAATCTTTTTGTTAGGTTTGGGACATTTATGATTTTTGTGTACATAATATTATTAGTGTTAGAGTTAGCTTTTAGATTAGTCGTAGTTAGATTTACAGATGGTGAAGTATTAGTAACTGTGTTAGTGTATGTTAATAATTTATTTACTATATTCTTAGGATAGTTATTATTTTTTAGTATCTGCTTTAAAATGCTAAATTTTTTTGCATAAAATTGTGGACTACTTAAAACTAACATTTTATTTTTCATAGTCTTGATGACATTAACCTTTTGATGATGTGGGCGTTTGGATAAATAATTGATAGTTCTGTTCAAGGCTACAGGTTTGGTGTACCAATCACTAACTAAAGTATTAGTAATAATGTTTTTACTAAGCCTAACATCTAAGAAAGGTAAAGAACCATTCTCTTCTATTGAATTGTATTGAATCTCTGCTTCAGGTATACATGTAATAATATCATCAACGTAACAAAATAAAAATGACGGAGTAAATGTTAAATTGTTTTTTACATATTTAAGTAAGTCATGCATAACCAGGATAGCTAATATAGGCGACGCAGAGTTACCCATGGCAGTACCAAATGCTTGAGTATACATTACATCCTCAAATATAAAATAACTCGAATCAAAGAGAAACTCCGTGAGTTGGACAACATCAACTAAATCTAAAGTAGTATGGCTTTTTAAATCTATCCAATACCTTTTTATAAGTTTAACCACCAGTTCTTTAGATATATTGGTAAATAAAGAAGTGACATCGAATGACAAAATCTTATAATTTGATGGTATTATTATATTTTTAGTTTTTTCTATCAATTCAAAGGAGTTTTTTATATTATGTTCAAATAAGTAAGATATATTCTGTATTATATTAGAAATGTACTTAGACAATTCGTATGTAGAAGCTCCTATACATGAAACAATAGGTCTTATCGGATGTTCATTTTTATGGGTTTTAATTAGGCCATACATCTTAGGAGGTGTACTCGTATACGTGGTAAGTTTTTTGTAAGTGACAAAATCAATGTGTCCATTATCATATAATTGTTTGCTCATTTTGTTATTTTTGTTTTGGAATTCAGCTGTAAGATCTACGTCAGTTTTTTTGTAGATGTTATTATCATTAAGTAAAGTCAACATTTTTTCGTTGTATTCTTGTTTATGTATAATGACAGTAGCATTACCTTTATCAGATTTTGTGATTAAAATATCTTTATGAGTCTTAATAAATTTTTTAGTAGATGTCAATAGTGTCTTAATAAATACATCTTCGGAGTAATTGCTCAAATGTTCTACGTAAGTTCTTACGTTTATTGTTTTTTCTGCTTACATCTGTAATTTAGTTACTACTAACTTATTAAATTAGATAGTTGTTGTACTTACGCTAATAAATTGCAGTGGCTTGATGAAGTGCACATTTAGTGCACGAAACGTCGCTTCAAAGAAAAACTGAGCAGTTTTTTTATGCTCCTCTTTGAAAGAAGATTCCAATAGTGTTACTTAAAATTTTTTGAATATAAATTTTACTTTAACCCTAGATTATAAATTTATTTATTTATGTATAAATACCCTTTTATGTTATTAACCTTAGAATTTTTAATTCTCAAATTACACAAATAATAAACATTGAAAGCTTTTATGAATTTTATATTCAGCAAATAAGTCAAACTATGCTGTTATAGTCTAAAAAAATGTTTTTTAATTAAATGTTTTTACTTTATTTATATCAAAAATTACTTGACTCAGTGTGAGCGAGCCTGATAAAGTGTTTATCTTGAGCACAAAACGTCGCAAAATTACTGAAGTAGTTGCTTCTGTCCAACCTCCTAAAAGAAGGGATCATTAGTTTGTCCAAATTTTAGGTTAATTGTAGAATGTGTGAAGCAGTAAATTGAGTTTAAGAAAACTTTCTAAGTGTAAGTGATCTCATTAAGTTTGAGGTAGATAAACTTATCGTTAGATTTATGCAAAAAAATAACTTGCGACTTGCTTCATCTTAAAAAAATTAAATGTAAATATTTCTTACAAATATATTGAACTAATAAATCGTTGAGCTTATTAGGGTTAACTCGTAAATTAAAAATAATTATCTATTTCTTGAAAAATACTGAATTATTAAATAACTCAAATACATATGATGCTTTACTTATTAAAAAATTTACTAGAAAATGATCAACCTTATAGGGTATTTTGTGCCAAAAAACTATACTTGCTAGGAGTTTACTACCGATTTTATCTTTTGGTTGGCATATTTACTAATTACTTTGCTAACTCTTTCAAATAACTACAGAATCCGGATGTTTAGTTCATAGTTGTAAAGAAAAGCGTTTTATACCTCTTAATGCGTGATAAAACTAAGATTGGTAAACCCTTTATTTTGTATGAGTGGCTATAAAAATTTCTTTATAAGTTTTCTTTGGGCGACGTTTCGTGGAACGGTTGTGTCCACTTCTTCAAGCCAACTGAATTTATTAAAAAGAAAACAACATAAGTAAAAAGGCAGTTACAATTCGGTGAGAACTACAAAAAATATCTTCTACTTATTATAAATGCTGGTTGATAATTATAGATGATTACCTACGGAAAACAAATACACAGTAGAATGGTCCGCAAACAACGTCATTAATATAAAATTAATAAATAACAAAAAACAATTAATGGAAAAATACACGAAACCACTACAAACTAAATCACTAACAAACAATTTTATGGTCGTGTGATATAGAATATGAGCAATGAAAATATAACCCAAAACAAGCAAGAGCTCTCCACCATATTAATTTAACCATAATTTTGATTTTAGTAATCCTTCAATACTAGATGTATAACCTAAATTTTATGAAAGATTAGTTGCAGAAATAATATTTATTACACAACATAAGAATAATGTTAATTTCAACACTGATACTAACAACCTTAGTACAGTTTATAATAACCTTATCTCAAAAATTACTTAGACCTTGGGTATGTTTTGGGTTATCTTTTCATTGCTCATATTTTATATCACACGACCATAAAATTGTTTGTTAGTGATTTAGTTTGTAGTGGTTTCGTGTTATTTATTAATTTTATATTAATGACGTTGTTTGCGGACCGTTCTACTGTGTATTTGTTTTCTGTAAGTAATCATCTGTAATTATCAACTAGCATTTATAATAAGTAGAAGATATATTTGTAGTTCTCACCGAATTGTAACTGCCTTTTTACTTATGTTGTTTTCTTTTTAATAAATTCAGTTGGCCTAAAGAAGTGAACACAACCGTTCCACGAAACGTCGCTCTAAGAAAACTTATAAAGTAGTTTTTAGAGCCACTCCTACAAAATAAAGAGTTACCAATCTTAGTTTAATTCATAGTTGTGCTTTTATTACTATGAACTCTAAGCTTCCATTTATTGAGTGTCTCATTCTTTTACTGAAGATTCATTTGAATAACAAAAACAAAAACTGCAGACAGACCAAATTAACAACGTTTGTTACGTACTTATTTATGTAGTATAAATAGTTATATGTAAGTAATAAAATTACTGACAGAACAGAAAAGTAATTAAGAAACGATATTTTCATAAATTATTCATCTTTGATATCTAAAACCTTGACCAACCACAACTTTAATGCATTTGGCAAATATGCGTATACTAGAATCAACGATAAAGTATAAACATAAGAGTCACGTTGTAATATGATACCGTGCTATAAGATAACGATATGCCAAAAGTAGTAATGAGCTAATCTAATAGCGAAGGCTTCCGTGGCCGAAATCTATACTAACATAAGAATGTCTTCCGGGTTTGGACCGTGTCATTGTTGTTGTAACCAAAAATGCCAATGTTTCGCCTACTTTCGTAAGGGGCTTCATCAGGGCGTGAGATAAATCGCAAAACTCAAACAAGCAACCAAAATCTAACTAAGAATTTCTCAAAAGTTAGGTTATCCACTTGTGAAACAAGCCCTAATCTAAACTCTGTAAATGTAAGAAAGAAAGCGATAACTTCAAAAAGCAAACAAAAATCTAATAAAGAACCACTACCGAGTTAGGCAATCAACTATAATCGCGATTGAAGTTATTGGGGTGTTTGATAATTTCTATGCTTTCTCGGAATTTTCTATTGAAAAAGAATATAAATTTGGCAATCAACGAAACATTATCAAAATCTATCTTGTGACCTGTAGTAAAATGATGTACAGCAACCACAGACTTAGAAATATACCTTTTCTTTATACAACGATCATGTTCTAAAATGCGAGTAATGACGGAACGACCGATCTGATCTGATCAAATATGGAAACTTCTTTGTAAGAATGGTATTAAACCCATATTCAACTCGACAGGCCATAATCTCTCACATTCTTCCTTCTCCCAAAGACAAATTTCCTACACAGTAATCTTAAGGTGTAAACCAAATTCCTTGTTTATGTGGTTTAGTCTACATTGGTGAAACCGGTCGCTCAGCCATTACGTCATTACGTCAAACAGAAAAATCCTATTGGTAATAGTTTGTATAGATTTTTGGTAAAAGACGAATTTCATTGCAATTAATAAGTAATACATAGTACAAAAATAAAAAGTTTTTAGAAACTAATAAACCTTTTGTAATTTTTGTTTTATTTCTACTCATTTTTTGTTAAAATAAAAATAAATATTTAAAGTGTATTATAATAATGAAAAAAATAATTAATTTAAAACGCTTGGCATTATTTTAAAACATATTAACTTTTTCCATTACGTCAAAAAATACAATTATTCGCATATTAAATATATTTTTTGGGTAATTGGTGTATTTATTTAGAACAATTTAAATGCAAGTTTTCGAACTTGGTCATCAGGCAAAATAAAAATATCTTTAATATGTTTTATGGCGAAAGTTTTATGTCTAAAATTATTGGCAGCTTAACGATTAAGTTTACTAAATTTAAACTGACAAGAAAAGATTTGCAAATAATATGCTGTCATTCGTTTCAGATATCGACATGTCAGTGTTTGTTTCTTACAATTTCATATAGTTTTAATCTTGTAAGAAAATTGTAGCTATAATTACCAGTTAATTAATAGTTACTTAAGTTTTGAATTATAAATATTTAATTTAAATATATAATAACATTTAAGTATAAATAATACTCTTGTCTAATTTACATATAATATTTTTAATGTAAAAGCTTAACAAAAAGCTTGTTTGTAGTTCATAATGTAGCTACTGAAGATTGATTTTTTTCGTTTTTAAAAATGTGTTAATTAAATTGTATAAGTAAGAGAATAACATTACTAAAACTTATCTAGTAAAACTAAATTTTATTAAAGAATAGTTTATTAAAACACAAGTTACAGAATGAACGCGCTTCAATCACGAGACCGAGTTTCATACTACATATTTTTCTTATAATTTTAATTTTAAAACAACATTGGGATATTTTAATATTTTATTGAATGTGCAACACTTACACTTTGACATATTGAAATTTATGTGTTCTCATCTCATACGAAATTATCTCTTTATACCTTTATAAGTAAATAACTTTGAATTAATAAAACGTCTTTATTTTATCTTGGCATCAAAATTTGAATTTCAATTGTTAAATTCCAATGATTTTGATTTCTTTTTCATGTAACGTCAACTTACGATGCAAAGATACCAAATTTGAAAAAACTAACATTACTAAAATTCGTGTAAGAATTTGCTTATTCTTACACGGATTTTAGTGTAAGAATCGCTAATTCTCATGTTGAAATAGATAAATTTTTAATTTTATATGAAATACATAACAAAAGCAATTCTCTTATGACAATAAAAATTATGTCTGAATATTAATAATGTAACTATAAATACGTCTTTATGGTTTAGTTTTTAAAGTTTTGGTACAATTATATGTAATTTTGTGTTAGCAATTTTTTAAATTATAAGTTACTAATAAGAATAATAAGTTTTTTTTGAAAAATGTTATCTAACAGCAAAAACACTGTTATAAGTATAATACAAAAAAAATCTTTTTTAAAAAGTGTTTGGTCTATGAGAATTATCACTGATTAAATAATCAATTTCTTACTTTTAATAGTACCATTAATAATGACAGTTTGACCGTCAGTTAAGTTAAACTAAAATAGTATATAGTTGACAAAACTTACTAAATTGTAGTGTAATTTTAATGTAATAATAAAATGTATGCTTTTAGTTATCTACAATTGCGATAATAAATAATTGCATTTAACATTTCACACAATACAATAAACTAGTTTAAAAAACATTACGTTTTATTAACAAAACACAGCTGAACAAAATTTTCTTAGAATTTCAAATAACTTTGATTGATTTCCAAATGGAAACAGAGAAAGTCATCTTAAGATTCTTATTCTTTCAGACAAACCCTCATTCGGAAAATAAACGTAAGAATTGATTCAATGCTCTAAAGAAATCTTTTGTTTCTTTTTGTTGGCATTATTTCTGTTTTTTTATTAAACAGATACAATTGCAATGTTTCCGTTTTATAATTTAAAATGATTACTTTGATTTAAAAAATAATTATTGTTTTTCTTAAAGAATGTAAAAGTTTTAACAAAAGAAATCTAGTAAAAACACTAGATATTCTAATTTTTCGTATTCATAAGAAATCCTTACAAGTTCAGAATAGGTTCATTTTAGTTTTACGATCAAAAATTGCTTTTCCGAATAATAATTCACATTGAGATACGTTTTGGTATGTAGAGAACACCGCAGTGCGAACTCAGATTACAATCCATTCAAAATTTAAATTCTACAATAAATATATTCTAGAAACGGTTTAGACTTCTTGTAAAATGTCTTCTGCTTAAATATGTATGCAGTCAGTTCTCAATTTATGTAAATAATGTTAATAAATTATCCCTATAAAATGGTAACTTAATCTTAACCTAAAGAATCTGCACATTTTCAGAATCTGCAGGTATTTTGTATTTAAAAGCAATAATATTTAAAAACAAAATCATTAACTTTTTTGTTCACCGATTTGTTTTCAAACAAATTGCTTTTTTTCTAAATTCAATAAAATTACATTTATAAACAAAAAACAAATGTATAAATAACATTTAAATACTTTGATGCAATTATTTTATAAGTAAAATTAATAGTAGTAGTTTAAAATAACTAAAAGTACAATATAAATAAATGCAAATCTTACAAAGGTTTGCAAAAATTTAAATAGCGATTAATAGAGTATGATAGATTTGTTATAAACATTATAGTCAGCTATCGTTAATATTAAGATTATATTTTTTTTGTATTGAATTTGATTTATTTTTAGGAAATATTTTTTCTTGATATGTAAAACCATCTTAAGGTTAGCTACTTTAATATTTTACTTTAAAAGATTACAACTATAAAACTATTTATAATAAGTATCTATTACCTTTAAAAATTTTATAATACATAGAATGTTTAAAAAAAAAACATAAGTTTGCGTCACTACTTTAAATTTGATTTGGTTTGTACATACCAAAATATTTTGAAATTGTAGACGCTATTGATTACTATCAGTCAACAAAATTGCATATTGATGTCTTTTTTTGTCTTGGTGTAATCCTCCAAGAGGTAAAAGCGATGACTCCCTGTGTAATACTATTTTATTATACTATCTACTTTATTTTATATTTCTTTCTTAATTATATGTATATGAATATATTTTATGTAATCAAAAGCAGTTTTTAAATTTACAAACAACGTATCCATTTTTTGTTTTATTTAAACTTTTATTTATCAATTGTTTTAATATGTATTCATTGTCAAATGTTGCTCTACTTTCTTTGTCTTCTTATTTATTAGGCATGTTGTCTCTACTCCTCAATAATGCAAATATTCTTCTTATTTCTACATTTTAAAATTATTTTTATGAACTTATTCTTCTCTCGGTTTTGTACTTAATTTTTAAGTTGCAAATATTTTTTTGTTAGGTATTTTATGCAGATAAATTTTGTAAATATATTTGTTATTTTTTATTTTTATGTTTATTAACATAATCCGTTTTTTTTCAAATTTTTGTAAATTTATAACTTTTAATTATCATATTATTCATAATTTTTTTAAAATCATTATTTACTGTTCTCTTTGTTTAAATATGTACATTTATTACGATTTTACTTTCCTATAAGAAAATAAAGATCGCAATTTAAAAAAAAATTGCATAATTTTACGTTTCAAGGTCTTCTGAATCAAAAAAATTTTTGACAAAAAAATTTTGGGTGTGTGTGTAACGATGTACCCACCATAACTCACAAACCAAAAGTCTTAGTAATTTGAAATTCGGTATGGAGCTGGTTCTTCATATTCTCTCGGTTTTATCAAAAGATGGGTCTGATAAATAAACCGGAAGTGGTTGTATCAGCCATTTTTAACAGTTTTTCTTATATAATTTTGTACATATGTAAATTATTTGAATTATTTTTATAGTTTCTTCTTAACAATTTATTTAAATAAAAAAGTTTTCTAACATTAACAGTTTATTAAAAATGTAATTTATAATTTAAAGTGAATTTCATATATAATCCAGGTTCGAATCCTGCCTGCGATGATTTTTTTTTAGAAAAAATAAAGGTGTTAATATATAAATAGTTATGAAGAAGAAGAAGAATTTGGTGATAAAGAGGACAATAGAGAAACTTAGAATGAGAAGAATCCAGATGAAGAATATGGTTTAAAAGAAGTTGTAACAGAAAAAGTAGATGTAAATAAGAAACAAAAGCCAAGAAAAAGCATAAAGTTACTGTCGCGATTTAATGACTTTGAGATGGATATTGGTTGTTTGGTTTTACTTGGTGAGTTGAAAGAATCCCCTAAATCATACTATGAAGCAAAAACTGGCTTAAATCGGATTTCATGGGAACAAGCGGTTGAGGAAAAATTAAATGCATTAAAAGAAAATGGTACATGAAAGTTAATTGAAAAACTAGAAAATAAGGCTGTAATAAGCAATAGATGAGTTTTTAAAGTAAAGCAGGATAATAAGAGTAAAATATTATATAAAGAAAGGTGATGGTAATGGTGATTTTGGACAAATACATGCTCCTGTTGCAAGACTATCTACTTTGAGAATGTTACTATCAATTTGCTACAAATACAATTTATTTCTGGAACAGTTAGATGTAAAAAACGTTTTTTTGCACAGTAGTTTAAAGGAGAGGGTTTTAGTGAAAATACCAGAAGGGTTAAAAGTTGTATGATAAAAATAAAGTTTGTCTACTTAATCGTTTGATGTATGGATGAAAGCAGGCGCCTAATGCTTGAAATGAAAAGTTTATTGATTTTATGATAAGCCTAAATTTTGTTCGTTTAAAATCCGGTTATTGTTTGTATAGCGTTTTGAAGCAAGACACACAATGTTAAATACTTTTTTATGTTGATGATATACTGAATGCATGTGATAATAATAAGGTTATTGAATACTTAAAGATGAAATTATGTGAAACAATTAGGACAAAAAGACTGTCAAATTATAAGTTTATTTTTTTTAGGAATTAGAATAAGAAAAGAAAGTTTTAAATAGGACAATAACAATGGATCAGATATCAGCCATTGAACATTTAGTTAAAAAAATTAATGTTAAAGATAGCAGAATTTTTAAAACCCCAATGAAAAAGAACTTAAATTTGCTGAAAAAGTGTAATAAAAGCAATAAGACCGATTTATCTTATAAAGAATTATTGGGTAGTTTTATGTACAATATGATGGGTACTAAGCCAGATATGTGCTTCAGTGTTAGCTGTTTTGGCCAGTTTTAGTACTGCACTAATAAGGAACACTTTAAACATTTGTAACGTATTTTAAAGTACTTAAAATAAACTTCTGATTATAAGCTGTATTTTAAATACACAGATAGTATTTTAGTTGGTTTTAGCGATGCAGACTGGGCTAATAATACTATAGATAGAAAATCCTTTAGTGGCTATTGTTTTAGGCTAGTCAATAATCTCATTTCTTGGAGTTGCAAAAAACAAACTTTGTAACTTTTTCACGTACATAATGCGTCGCATCATGTAAACTGTTGTAATTTAAAAACTTGTTAGCAGATTTTAAAATTAACGTCGTTTTACATTTAATAATGTTTGAAGTTAATTAAAGCACTATAAAATTACTTAAAATTTTTGAAAATTACAAACGTTATAAACACTTGGATGTGAAGTTACATTTTCTTGTAGATTTAATAAGTGATGGTATAATGGAAATTAAATATGTATCCACAAATGAGCAGTTAGCAGACGTGTTTACAAAAGCGTTGTCTTTTGAGAAACTTGCACACTTTTTAAGTATGTTAAGTTTTATAGAAAACTTGTAAAGTTGAAAACTTATGTAGGGCATTGCAATTTTTCTGCACATAGCTGTGATTGTTTAACATTGAAAAAATAATTGAAAGCATAATAATTAGGGAGGATACGTTTTAGTTATAATTTTAATGTTTTTTAAAAAATAAGTTTGAAGACATTCTAATAAATAGTAGTATTAGAAGTCAATACAAACGTGTACATATCACTTCAAAATGGTTTTATGCCAGCAGAACCTTAAAAAATTAGACATTTTCAGTGCGTTTTCTAATCCAAAATTGTTAATAGTGGCTTCTATACTAAAATAAATTTAGTGTCATACGACACTATAATAACAACAGTGCAAAGTATACAGTTTTTTTAACCAGCTTCAAAAAAGGAATCGATTTTTGATTAATCGGAATCTTTTAGTTTTTGAAGTCTATGTCAAACAGATTCGACTTTAACCTGTTTGAACTGCGAAAGTTAATGTTAAAAATTAAGTTTAACCATACGTCAATGACTTCAAAAAGTAGTTTCATATAAATAAATATATAAATTCGTTTATTGGTATAATTTGTATTAGCTGTATTAAATAAAAATTTTGTCGTTTACTTGTAGCTAAATTAAATTATTGTTTTCAGTGAATTCTATTTGATACATTTTTTTTAAGTTGATTCTTTTTTTAAATTTTATTATTTATTTTGATTGTATCTTTAACTGTATATGTGCCTACTTTTGTTACAGACTAAACATCTGATAAAGTTAGCGTTTGGCTTATAACAAGCTTATACCAGCAAAACAAAATCATTTCAGTTACTTTTTTTTATTTACAATTTTATGCATGTACTTATTATATTAGATTTAAATTACCAATAAAGGCAAAAAGTAACAAATGCACTGTAACGATCCCCGGTAGCTCAGGTCTTGGCGTTGGTTTTGAATTGTTATTAATTCCAACACCATTTACATAAATTTATTCTAAAAGCTAAAATGTATTTGTAACAATAAAGTGTACAATTCAGGTAGTTTAATTTTTCATGGGGTACAACAAATAACTTATTTATAATAAATGTATGAATTTCGGGATTCTGTTGAATGCGGTCTACCCATCCAGTGGAATCGTGGTTAGGCAAACGCGGATTCAAATCTAATCTAAAAATAACAGTAATTTTTCTAAACGACAGTTTGATCAGATGCAAATGGCGTGGTACAAGTCCTTAGTGAATACGGTGCTGTAAATTAAGTTAATAAACGTATACACTTAATAAGTATGGAAATTTCAAGTTAGGAATAGTGAGAAATTATCCAGGTTTGTTCATAAACGTTGATGAATTTGATATAATTAATTAAGGTTTTCTGGCGGTGGCACGTGTGTGCACTAGTCTACGGTGGGTCGACCACTAGTATCGATTAATAAAAATGCTTTTTACAAATGAAATACGACTGAATTCAATTAGGTTATTAATACTATACGGAATGTTGCGGATTAATTGTAATGCTAAACGGAAGCTTCCTGTACGTTTAGTTCAGGTAAGTATTTCAGAAAAATAATTTATTGACTTGAATTATTGAATATAGAAACCTCAGTCTAAAACCAAAACGTAACGATGCTGCACGTATTAAAAAATCTTGAGCCAACCTGGTTTGTGTGATCATTCAATGCACCAACCTCAACTACGCTAAGGGTTGAAAACGTGTCTTTGAAAGTAACGGTAGATATAGTTCACGTTCAAAAAATCCTACGCCAACCTGGCGCGATTTGTTAATTTACTTACGGGACTGAGATTTGGTAGTTGCAAATAACACTAAAGCCGAAGCTTGTGGTCAACACTGAGGGAGAGCGTTACGGCGTAACAGGAGGTTCTTCTACACAACAGAAATGTATTTGCAAAAATCGTGAGTGTAGTAAGATTCAAAAGCCGGGCTGAGTCGAGAATGTCAAAGTAGCCGGTTTATACAAATTTAGGTTATCAGGATCGGTCCAAGAAAGAGTTATCCAGGTACAAAGCATTAAGTCGCAAAATATTAATAAGATAAACAACAGGTTCACACAGTTCACTGTGATTATCAAATGATCGGTTTTAAAAGCAGGTTACGTTAATTCGTATGTTGCATCTCTAACAAAATGTTTTTTTTTATAACGTTCTTGCACAAATTACGTGGACTTGCGTTAAAAACAAAAATATTTAAACTTTTTATTAATTAACTGTTTTCTTTTAAAAGTAGCAAAAGTATTACATCTAATGTTATATAGAGTAACAGTTGTTAGCGTGATTAATGAAGTGGACTGTATATTTTTAATTTTTCTTTATTGATAAGAACACCCAACACCCATTCGTAAATACAACAATATTCTCCCGACATAAAACTTATTCTGTCCGGTTTTTGATACTCAAAACCTTGAGTATGCGCGGCGCACTATTTTAGTTTAAATTTACAATAACATACGCCGGCCTTCTTGAAAAAATAAATAAACACATAAATGTTTTTTTTTTCAATTTGAATCAGTACTTGAAAGCTTTAGTTACCCTACGTTTAAGCACTTCTTTCGCGGTTTTGACAGTCACAACGCGGGTAACATTATCGTTGCCCGAATGGCACTTCATTACTCGACCCGTAGGCCACTGTAACGGATTCGTGACTTCTCCTTGAATAATAACAAGATCTCCAACAGCTAAATAATTAGACTTGTTCATCCACTTGTTTCGTCTTTGCAGCTGGGCAATGTATTCGACACTCCAACGCCGCCAAAAGTGTTGTGTGAGTTGTTGTACCAGTTGCCAGCGAGACAACGTATTTGATTTAGTATCGGACAAGCTTGGCTCCGGAATAGCAGTTAGTGGACATCCAATAAGAAAATTACCTGGCGTGAGAGGGGTTGTATCGTTTGGGTCGGTTGAAAGAGGAGATAAGGGTCGTGAATTTAAGCAAGATTCAACTTAAACTACGATTGTTAAAAATTCTTCGTAAGAAAGTTTATTTTCCCCTATTACGCGTCTTAAATGCCATTTCGTCGATTTTACACAAGCTTCAAAAAGACCACCGAAATTTGGAGCTCTAGGTGGGGAAAATATCCACGTATTTCCCTCTTTTAGAAAGTTTTGATAAAAGCAAGACTTATTTTTTTCTCTATACTGATAAAGCTCTCGTAATTCGCGATTAGCACCAACATAATTAGTGCCGTTGTCGGAATAAATTTTTTCGCATTTACCTCGACGTGCAAAAAATCGTTTAAATGCTGCAATGAATGATTCGGTAGTGAGATCACCAACGATCTCTAAATGACACGCCTTTGTGGCATGACAAACAAAAACGCAAATATAAATCTTGACAAATTTTAAATTTCGTTTTGTTCTTTCTTTAATATAAAAAGGACCACAATAGTCCGTTCCCGTTACACTAAAGGGCTTACTGGGAGTTATTCTGTCTGATGGCAGATTCCCCATTAGGTAATTTTGCCTCCAAGGTTTAGCCTTGAAACATTTGACACATTCACGTACTGTTTGTTTTGCCAAAGTTCCGCCAGCTATTGGCCAAAAACGTTGTCGAACCGTGGCTAAAAGCAGTTGAGCCCCACAGTGTAAAGATAAAATGTGTTCATTTCGAACTATAAGTTTTGTTAATTTGTGCTTGCTGGGCAGCAATATAGGATATTTTTTATCGTAAGGAAAACTTGAATTTGCTATGCGTTCACCAACTCGAAGCAAATTTTTGTTATCTAAAAAGGGATGCAACGAAAGTAAATTACTAGTTGACTGTACACGTTTATTTTTTTCTAATTTTGACACTTCTTGTGCAAACTGTTGACGTTGCACGAGTCGTATCAATGTATGCAAGGCATCGTTTAGTTCGCGTACAGTCAATACACCAGACATTTTCTCTTTAGTTTTTGATCGAAGATTTTTAGTAAACCTCAGCACATATGCAAAGATAGATTGAATTTTAAAAAGTGATGAAAATTTGTCGATTATTTGTAGTAAGTCGTTTTCGTTTGTAACCACTACATTAGTGATCGTTCGCGTTTCAGATTTGTCGCTTAATGATTTGATATCGACCGCTCCGATAAGCCATTCTGATTTGTCCGAAACAAGCTATCCATGAAACCATAATTCTGATTTTAAAAGTTCACTTGGCAAAAGACCCCTTGATATAACGTCAGCAGGGTTGTCGTTTGATTTTATATGATGCCATTCACAGGCGTTGGTTAGATTTTGAATGATCGCGACCCGATTGGCTACATACGTTTTCCATTGATGGGGTGAATCTCCAATCGAATGAAGTGCAATGGTAGAATCCGACCAAAAATATCGTTTTTGTATTTGTAACCTTAGCGCCTTTTCTATTGATCGTACTAATTTTGTTAAAAGTACCGTCGCACAAAGTTCTAATCGCGGAAGCGATAACCTTTTTAGAGGAGCGATTTTTGATTTGGCACACAACAGTTGTACACAACTATCACCTGCCATATTAGATGATTTAATATAAACGCAAGCGCCATAGCATTTTTTCGACGCGTCCGCGAAACCGTGAATTTTGTTGTAAGTAGCCTGTTTAACCAATACGTGTCTTGGCACTGATATTTTATTTGGCGTAATCAATTGGTTTCGAAAATTGATCCAAAACGTTTGAAGGTTATTTGGTAGCGGTTCGTCCCATGGCAATTGTTCCTCCCATAATTTTTGTACAAACATCTTAGCAATGACGATTACTGGCCCGAGAATTCCTAATGGGTCGAAAAGCTGTGCGATTTCCAAAAGTACATTGCGTTTTGTGATTGTATCGTGTATTATAAGTTTAAATGTATAATTAATACTATCGTTTTTGGGATTCCAAACGATGCCTAACGTTTTAGAATCCGTTGGTTTATTAATTATTACGCTATCTGAATCTATTTTAGGTTGTGGCCGATCAAAATTAGTCTTAAACTTGCTGAGTTCAAAACCTGCACCGTTGAAAATGTTAGATAATTTAGTTTTAATTGTTAAAACTTTATTTATGCTTTGAGCACCGCAAAGCAAATCGTCAACGTATATTTCGTTTTTTATAATGTTTGCGATGTCCGAATGTTCTTTCTCGCAAGTATTGGCAAGTTCATGTAAACACCGAATAGTTAAGTACGGACTTGATGTCATACCAAAATCTACTGTATTTAATTCGTAGCGCGCAATTGGTTGCGATGTGTCTGATTGCCACAAAATTTGTTGAAAACGTCTGTCCTTTTCGTGAACTAAAATTTGACGAAACATTTTTACAATGTAACAACTAAGGACGTAACTATGTTTTCGAAAACTAACGAAAATGGAAAAAAGATCATTTTGGATAACTGGGCCCGTATATAATGTGTCGTTCAATGAAATGCCGTTATCTGTTTTGTTTGAGGCATCAAATACAACTTGAATTTTATTATTTTTAAACACAGCATGGTGTGGTATTACGTAATTGTTAGGTGTATTCATAACCGATATGTTATCATCTACTCTGCGCATGTGATTTAACCTTTCGTATTCAGTCATAAATTCTACGTAGTTATGCCTTAAATTTTGATTTTGCCTTAAACGCCTTTCGAGTGAATAAAAACGTTCAAGTGCAGTTTGATACGATTTTCCTAATTGCGTAATTATGTGATTAAACGGAAGTTGTACAATAAATCTACCATCGTCATCACGAGTGTGAGTCTGAACGAAATGAGACTCAAATTTTTGTTCATCTGGAGAATAGTACTTTGTATACTCTTCCTTTTCTGTTTCTCAAAATTTGGTTAAAGATTGATGTAATTCATAATTTGTGATAGCTACATTTGAAATAGTACGACTATGATGAATTCGCGTATGCCGTATTGGTCCCGCTAGAATCCAACCCAATTTGCTCTTATGAAGAAACGGTTGGCCGTGGCCCAATTTTATTTGTTGCGGTATAAGTAAATCCCAGAATAAATCTGTACCAATTAATAATTGAATTTTTCCACCGTTGAAGAACTCCGGATCTGCTAACTTTAAGTTTTGTGGAATGGTTACCGTAGTAGTAATCGCGGGTAAATTACTCGAAATTTGCGGTAACAAGAGGCATGTTAGTGTGGCAGTGTAATTATTGTTTAGAGACGCTATTTTAAGCTTGGTTTTTGCTGTAATATTACAATTTGCTTGATTTATTTCTACTACTGCTGATCGGAATACAGAAGTTGGAATTCGTAACTTTTTTACCAACTCTTCGCTTATTAATGAATTTTGAGAACCGGAATCAAGTAAACATTTGCATTTGTGGATATTTCCGTCGATATCAAACACATTGCCTAATGCAGTAGATAAAATAATTTCGCTGTTATTAGATTGTACCGTGTTACTTATCACAGCTTCCGCAACATTCGTCGTACTTGCTTCAGTATCGTTAGTAGCGTTTTGTACCTGAGGAATTTCATTTAAATGTAAAAGCGTATTGTGCTTGCGATTGCATTGTCTACAATTCGAATGTTTACAATTATTTTCCGCGTGTTGACCTTTGAGACAATTTTTACACAAGTTTAATTTGTTAATTTCGTCAATACGTTGTCTTACTGTAAGTTCTTTAAATCGTTCGCAATAATAAATTAGATGGTTTTGATTGCATATCGGACAATTACGACGCAAAGTCGCGGAAATTAACGCGTGTCCTTGTCGTTTGAAATTATTGTTTAAGTGATTGTGAGCACGAATGGTACTCGGATTTTTCAATTTGTGGGTTTCGAGCGTTTCAAGTACGATGCACCTGTCGCCGATAAAATGTAATAATTTGTTTAACGTAGCGAAATTTCCACGAATTGCAGGTTTCACCCAATCTTTTCGAGTGTTGAAGTCAAATTTATTTGTTACAACGTGCGTAATTAATACATCCCATGCGTCTGTGTCGATGCCGATATGTTTTAAAGCTTGAATATTTTTAATTATCGTATCTTGAAAATTTCTCAAACTTACTAAAGATTCTTTATTTATAGCGGGCATGTCTAGTATTGACTGTATATGACCGTGTACAATTAAACGTTTGTTTTCAAAACGTTCCGTCAAAAGTTTCCACGCCGTGTCGAATGAAGATTCTGTGATTTCTAAATTTTCCGCTATGTGAGCGGCATCGCCTTGCAATGACGATTTCAAATATAAAAACTTTTTTATATTCGATAATTTAGAGTCATTAGTAATTAGACCTTCGAACATTTCTTTAAAGTTGTACCACGCGTTATAGGTGCCTTTAAATATTGGCAATTGTATAACCGGTAACCGAATGTCTGAATGACTGGGTTGCAAATCATTCGTATCAGACAATCGATTTGCAATCGTAAGATTTAATTGATTGTTTTCGTTAGAATATCGTTTTAACACGCATTTTGCACACGTTTGTGCTTCAAAATATTTTGTTTCAAAATTATCTCGTTCACTTATCACTTAAAAGTTCAATTTCGGTTTGAATAGCGTCAAAAGCTTCATAAAGGCTTTCGAATTTTGTTAAACGACACACTAAGCTAGTAATTGTTTCGAGATTTAATTCATCAAGATTAATGTTGTTTACGTAATTGTTAAATTTTGTAACTTGTGTTTTAATCTGACCACGCTTTTTGATAAGAACTTTTAAATCCGCTATAATTATTGTAAATTAAATTTAATTTGCGTAATACACAATAATAAACAATAGTAATACAAGATAATTGCTTAAATTCGATTAAAGTAAAGGAAAATTTAGGCAAAAAGAAACTCACGTTTGATCCGTAGTATACGATGCGGTTTCTTATTGTTGCTTCGCTGGCCTGGTATAAGTCGCCGCCGCAAACCTCTCGTTTTCTCGTTAGGCTGGTAGACAAAAATAACCGGTAGCCGGTAACCGGTAGGTGTAGTAAAGATACGCTGCGACACTTGTCGGTTATCTTCTTTTCGTATGAAACTGTTGTAAATAGCCACGATAGCTTTTTGTAATAACGAAATGTTGATGCTCGATGCACCGATACCATTTGTTTTTCGCAGATAGCTTTGTTTCGCGCTAACCTCCTTATTTAAATTGTAGTTCTTCTAGGTGTCCTTTACCACTTTGGTTTGTCGATTGTATGACGTTTTTTCAAAAATATCTTGGCTCGTAGGTCCAAAAAATGTTAGCGTGATTAATGAAGTGGACTGTATATTTTTAATTTTTCTTTATTGATAAGAACACCCAACACCCATTCGTAAATACAACAATATTCTTTCGACTTAAAACTTATTCTGTCCGGTTTTTGATACTCAAAACCTTGAGTATGCGCGGCGCACTATTTTAGTTTAAATTTACAATAACAACAGTTTTTGTTGTTAACAATTAAATCTAAAATTTTATTTACATTACAAAACAGTTGCATTGCGTTAATATCTAACTATTGCGGTCAATATGTTTTGTTTTTTCAAAAATGAAAGTTTTTGATTTCGTGCAGTTATTACACAGTTCGATTTTAAAAAAATCAAAAATATTTTGTTTTTACAAACCAAATTTGTTTTCTACTAGCATTAAGTATTTGAGAAATTTGTGGAAGTAAATTAATATTATTTTAAAATTACGAGTGTAAACTGAGCTATTTATAATTAAAAAAATTAAAAATTATTGGTTTTAAAAGTATTTTTAAATACACGTCGTCTTGCTTTCAATTCACATACTTAAGTGAAGTGGACGTGTATTCAGTACATTGTGATTTTTATTTAATTTATAATCTATAAATGTTTATTACGTAAACATAATCAAGGTCTATTAGTTATGTTAATTATAAAATATATTAACAAAATCAATAAGAGAAAACGTTTTGTTATCTTTATTTGTATAATCAATTACGTTTCTTCGTTTTGCAACTGAGTAGCAAATCTAATAATTCTAGGATGCCAAATGAAGTTTGTAATACTCCAGGGATACACCAGTTAAATTCTAAAATGAACTTGTGCATCACATTGCCTTTTCTCGGTTCTTCTAGATAAGATTCCTATTAAATTTAAGCGGAAAATAGCATTAAACGTAGCTACAAGAATTTGTAGAACAAAAAACGTTTACTAAAATTAACTTTTCAGTGTTTAATAAAACAAAAATGTTTTTTTCTTTGTTGTTTTAATAAAATTTTATTGTAAGATTAGTTTATTAATTATAAAGAAATATATTTTTATTGAACCAACGCTTATTAGAGAACTTAATAATTTTATGTTATAAATTATGCAAAATTTTTCCAATTACAATTGTAACCTGCTTGAAATACTTCTATTTGGTATGTTCAATTTAAACTCGACGGTTCTAAACTACATCGTGTTTAAGGAAACTAATGTATTACGAGTGTATAAAGGTTTATGTACTTTACAAGATTTATGTTTTTTGTCAATCAAATTACTAGTGTAATGCATTTAAAGAAAAATCTACATTAGGAAAATTGATTTGCTAAGTTAAATTCAAATTTATTTAATAAACGACCGGATAGAGACATTTTTGTTTCATTATAATGAATGTTTTGTTTCAATCAGACTTCTTTCGCACATTCGTTACAATAGTACGTGACTATCTTACTCAAATTGTGTTTGGAATTTCTTATGAAGTTGATGCTATTTCTACAAACCTTATTGTTATCAAATATTTTTTTACTAAAATTTTTATGTACGTACTTAAAAGATTTAGAAATAATATTATTTAATAATAAAAATATTTAGTATAAATTATAAATTTAGAAAGTTAGTAGTAAATGAAATTATGGGGATTTATTCTGATTGATTTATACTTTATATATTATTTAATCTGCAGCCAAAGATATTGAATACTACAGAAAACTGATAAAATTACATTGAGAATATTTTTTTAAGAAAACATTTGTCGTAAATTAAAGTTGGAGATATTGTAAACACAATTTGTGAAACACAAGAGACAACAGCTATGAGTACTTCAAGATTCTTGTAAATTGTCAGTTTAATAAAATGTTCTCACTTATGCAACTGTGAAAGTCGTAAATGCTCGAACAATTTCACAGATGCTACATTTGTAAAAAGTGCTGAAAATACAATTTTAAGAAACCAACATAAAATATTTTTTATTTGAATAAAAAGAGAAATGCTTCTAAATTATTACACGTATTTAATTTCTCAGTTAATTACACTAAAATGCAAATATATTTTTTAATTCGTTTTTAGTAAAAAAAAAAAAAAACAGATACCTACTAAGATTATAAATATTAAATCACGTTACAGAAATAAATAATTTAATTTAATTATACTTACAAGAATTTAAAAAAATAAGTATTTTGTAAAAACAAAATTTTTACTGTTCTTATGTTTATATATATTGTTTAATCAATAAAAACATTACTTTTTTAAACATAAATTGAAGTTGTTTAAATTTATATGTTGTTTTATTATTATATTATATTATATAAATATGTATATTAAATCACTGACAAATTAATAAGTTTTGGATAAATAGATTTAGCTTTTTTTGCGCCAATAGGTTTAAAGATCAAAAGTAGTTACCAAAGAGATTAATACGTTAATTGATATGCACTGCTCTTCTTTATTTCCAAACACATTTACTGAAACAATTACGTTTTAAATCCCAACAATAATAACGGTACATTACACAGTAGCAATAATTTTTGCTTTTCTTTGTTATAATTAATTCCTAGTATTCTGTACTAATCCTCTAATCTATGTCTAATTTTTAACTTTAATTATGTAGCTTTAATGTTATTAAAATAAGGTAAGTTAATAGAACTAATTATGATTAATAATTTTTTAAACAAAATGGAAAACTTGTTTGATTAAATTAAGTGAAAATAATTTTACGTAACAGATTTGCGTAAGAGGTTGTGTTTACTTTAATCGAATTTTGTACTGAAACTTTGTAAATGGTCGTACCAGTCATTATGTTATTGATGCACCAAGTAGAATAATTGCATGTACAGTACGACGTTAGGAAGGTAGTTACCGTAATCTATTAGTATGACCTACATTTTCTCTTCCTTAGAGTTGTTATCCTCGCCAGGTTTAATCGAATCAAGTTATCATTCTAACCACCTATTAGCTGTGTAACCACTAGGGATAAATGTGTGCTAGTCATCCAAGCGAAAACTTGATTGTTAATGTGAGAAATATGCAAATAAATATAAAGGTGTTTGGAAATTTGCCAATAACTTTTGTTTGTGTTTAACCTTTACATCATTAAATGGCGTAAATTTATTGCTAAAATAAATGAACGTTAAAGAAATTATTATAACGTGTTAAAATTAGTATCTACTTAATTAATACTTTACGATTTTAGCACTTTATTATAAACATATAAGAATAAATAGAGAGTTATAAACAAAAGTGTTTAATTAATTAAATAATTTTTAACTTTCTAAAACGAATTACTTAGTATTTTTTTATTGTAAAAACTGTTTTTATTAGTGGTTTAATTATTTACATTTTATAGAATAATAAAAAAAATTAGAAAACCATCACTTCAGTAATAATACATAACTAAGTGAGGGTTTTGTTTGTGACTCCTGTGGTCACTAGTTTAATACAATTAATTTTGACGTAATTGTAATTTACAGTACAAAAATAAAAAAAATAGTTTTAATTAATTATTAAATGTATTTAGAAACATTATTACTTTAAGCATTGATTATATTTAAAATATTTTTAATCAGATATATTCCTAATTATTTATCGCAAATCTCAAATAATTTAATTCTTGAAAATCACATAAATTTGTTCAATTAACGATTTAAATTTTTAAAATAGGTAACTGTTGTTTGATTTTCATACCATCGACTTTTGTTTTGCCTCTCGTATTTATTATGGTTTTATAAGAAATTTGCTAGTTGATTGACGTATGTTAAATCATTATTTCAAATTTTAAATAATTTTTGTTTTCAAGTAATTTATTGTTTTGCGTTATATTTTGGAAGTGCATTGACGTATTTCAAATGATTGATATTTAAATACGTTTGAGTTTTAAGTTTCTTAGAAACTATAAATTATATGAAAACATTTGTTTACTTTTGGTCAATTCTAATTTCAAGAAGCATTCGTTTGTTTAAAAGTTCTAATAATTTATTGATTATTTTGTTGAGTTTACTATATTGCTTGGGACCATTTTAGTATCTAATTCTTTTGCAAGTGTTTTTGATTGTCTTATGATTTCTAGCTGTATTTTGGTTTGATTTATTGTTTTCTTTAACAAACTTCTGTCGCTAATTGGTACAACCGAAATGTATAAATGTGTACGAAAAGAAAGTAGTGGTAATTAATTAGTTGACGATCTTCAAGTCGCAACCATGCTGTAACAAAAAAGGTGTTAGCCCGGTGTTTGTTGGAGGTACATTTCGTTTGGGTATTTTAAATCGGTTTACTGAAAATTACGAGGAGCGATGTTTTTTTTTGCGAAATGTTTGGAGTCTAACTTTATTTTAAGTATAGGTATTACATTTTGTTATTGGCCATGGCGCAGTCATTGTATTTTGCCGGAAATTTGCTAATATGCGACCTACAAATATTTAATTATTTTGTCATTGTCAATTCAAAAAAAAACTTAAAATAACCGCAAACAATTAATAGAAAAAGTAAGCAATAGAACAAAACGTATCAAGTTTTCGAGAAAGTTAAAACAGTATAAAGAAGAAGAGAGAAACATTGTGTATTGTGATAAAACATATTTGCACAGCTCACATACAGTTCTGAAGAGTTAGGATGATGATAGTAGCAAGTGTTTAAAGTCACCAGTTGCAAAACGCCAACATTTAATAATTTTTCATGCTAGAGGTCAAAAAGGATTTCTTCCAAATTGTTTATTAATATTTAGGTCTAGACTTAAAACAGGTAATTACCACGATGATATGAAACATTCTAATTTTACAAAATCGTTAAAAGAAAAATTTCTCCTTAATGTTGAACCAAATTGATTGTTAGTGTTAGAGAATGCTGCATACCATAATGTTTCCGTACATCCAAATCTTACATTTGGATGGAAAAAAAATTAATGCAAAAATAGTTGGCAGAACAAGGTATTTTGTTTGAATCATACGAAACAAAAGTTGAGATTAAAATATATAAACCACAGCATCAAAATTATGCAATTGATAAATTATTATCGGAATGAACATGTTGTTTTAAGATTAGCCCCTTACCATCCATAACTTAATCCAATTGAAAAAATATGGGCATGAATGAAAAATCATGTAATTGCACACAATACAACATATAAGCTAAGTGATCTTTTTAAGTTGGCAGAAAATAAATTTCAAGAAATTGGTGCAGTCAAATGGCAAAATGTATGTAATCACGTAGATAAAGTGAAAGCAGAATATCTTGACAAGGAAGTTGTGAGTGACAGTGTTCCAAAACATATTATTAACATTTCTGTTTAAATGTCGAAAATGTATTAGAATAAACTGTTTTACAAGTTTTGATGTCTATTTTTGTATTTATTGATAAAACAAAAATTTTATTTTTAGAAATATTATTAACTTTTATAATTAACAAATAAACGATAATTTGTCAATATCACAGTACTGGTAGTAAATTTTGTAATGAACATTCGAGTTTCCAAATAAGCATGTACATTAAAAAATATTCCTGGTAAAACCAATTGTATTAAATTATACGAAAGTCGTATTTGTGTGTAAGTACATATTAAATTCTTTCAAAATTGGAAAGTTTTGTAGCCAAGAGCAAGAACTGTTGACATACCCAAATAGCTAAATTAATTAGCAGGGTAAATTTTTTGCTTGGCTACTGCTTACGTATTTAGTTTAGATTGTTATAATGATACAAAGATTAACAATAGTATACTTATTTAACGTTTGTTAACTCAATATTTATTATTTAGAACTTTAACCTATAATCAATCGGTAATATAGATTTCTATAATATATAATCCTGTAATCATGTGTTTTTAGTTTGGCACTTAAAACCAAAAATTTTAAATTTACCGCTCCTTAGTTCTACCTTTTCACTCAATGCCTATAATATCCTGAAACACCAATAAATCCAGTCTTTAAGAAGTACCGTCAATTTGCGCGGTTAAGCCTTTTTGTTTACAATTCACCTTTCACCATCGAGGTAGATTTTTGGTTTCTTGTACCTAGCTGAAAAAGTTTCTGTCTCATTACCGTCACATCGTTATCGTCAACCCGAGTCTTAAAAAACTACAATCACGTTGTTAGACGTTTACAATTAATAAGTTTTTTTAGTTTCAAGCGTACGTAACTTTGCTTTTATTCGAGTAAAATCTAAAGATTTTAAATGCTTTGGTTTTATCAATTAAAGTTTATGCTATTTTTTGTTTGACAATTTATTGTTTTACGACAGTTTATCCCAACTTAGTTAGTTGATGAGTTTAAAAACTAATATGATTAGCGTTTAAGGACCAGTTGTACAATCAAGGTTTAAACTACAGTTTAACTAACCTTGGTTCCATTTTAAAATACTGTTATATTATTGGTTGACAGTTTTGTGTGATCAATAATATGATAGAATTTTAAACTTAAACCAAGTTTAGTTAAACCGTAGTTTAAACCATGATTGTACAACTAGACCTAAGTGATTTTATTTTATTTTCGTTTAGTTTTTTAACATTTATTAGTTTAATATGCGCACAAATGCTTTTTCAACTTGACTTATTTTAGTGTTAAGTGCGTTAATGTTTTTTTGTGTTATTACTTAGATTAACTTAAAAATTACGTAGTTTGCGTTTCATTTAAATTTTAAGATTTTGTACTTTCTCGTCTTATCTAATTATTTAATTTTCTTATTAAATTTTATTTTTCTGTTTTAAAATTTATTGTAAATGTCACAATTTTAAAACGAAACGACCTTTTGTGCTGTTTTCAATTTAGCATTACAGATTGACTAACTTATGTACTTTAAGGTAAGTTCTAAAAGTACACCCGACAGCGTGCTTTCTGGTTGACAAAGGATAGAAGACAAATAAACAATGCGCACTCTTTTTGTTTGACGCACATTACCAATTTTGACTTTTATTCTTGTGTTTTTTTAATGGTTTTATAGTCCAAATTTCTGTGTATAAAAAAACCCACCCCTCACTGAGGAGTTTTTAGCCAATCAAAACAAAACAATTTCAAGGCAATTACTTCATTAGCATCTTTCACACGTAACATACATTGTACTAAATATAATTTCTGGAGGCTAACTGACAGTTTTTTAAACTTTTTTTCTTTAAAACCGTTATAGAATTATCAGAAAATTTAAATATATTTATTATTAACTAGTTAATAATGAAATACCTATTAAACTTACAAATTGCAATATTTACAATACTTGTAACGTTTTTTGTACCACTACACAATTCTCAATAATACTTTTTTTTATCAACTTTTTAAAGTATTTAATCAATTATTGATTACCAATAGATAAATCAAAGTCAATTTACCATTGGTTAAAACATTTAATCCGTTGATTAAATATTTAACAAACACCTCTGATTAAACAAGGTTAATCATTGATTAAGCATGGATTAAAGTTAGGTTAATTCAAAAAAAAATGTCAATCAGGTTTTATTTCTGTTCGTTTTATAACAGAAAATAAAAAATTTGCATAATTAATGCATTATTGTTACATTCATCTTACAATAATATTTACAATATACAATAAAACAGATTCATAGATCTATATTACCCTAATTAAAAGCATAGCCCGGTTATTAATAAAAACCTTATAATAAACCTATTGATAACATTACAATTAAGGTGCAAGACATATAACATATTAATAGGATCGCAACCAGTTACTAACAGAATATTGAAATATAAGTTTCTACATTCAACTTCAAATTTTAAACAATTAAAAAACATGTGGTCGATATCTGCCACTACGTTGCATACGTCACAAGCATTGGATTGACTAATACCCAGTCTGTGGAGATGAAAAGAAAAGCTACCGTGGCCAAACCTTAATCTACTAATTGTGCTAATAACCTTTCTGCTTAAATTTTGATTATAAAACTAGCTTTTCACAGGTAATACCGGGTTAATCGTAAAATATCTCGTAGGGTTGGTGTAGGCGTACAGATTATACACTGGCGCCTATTCTTTATACATTTTAAGACGTGAAAAATACAAGCCATCTGCGCGAATCTGACAGAATTGCCACTTTTTTAAAATTATTTTTAGTTATAAATTGTAACGTTTTTATAATGGCTAGAGCTTTTGCTGAAAAAATACTAGTATTTTTTGACAGCTTATAGATATTTTCTATATTTATTAAAGGTGCTGTAAAAGCACATCCAAATCCGGTAATACTTTTAGAACCGTCTGTGTAAATATGTAAATAATTGTCCCAATTACGCAGCTTGCTTATCATAGTCTTAACATTAGTATAAGACCAAATGGAATACTTAGGAAAAATGACGTGGGCTTGATAAAAAATATCAAAAAAGCACTCGTTCATAGCAAAACGCGAAATTTTATTTTGCCAAACGGCGGGGTTCCTTAAAGCTTTACATAACGGCGGTGATGGTTTTTTTCCCAGTACTTAATAATTAGGTCTGCAGTGTTTAGTAAAGAACATTTTTTAATTAGCCCGTCATTCTTTAGGAATGATTTTAGCACAAATTTTTCTGCTAACAAGTATCTTCTCATTGATAAAGGACTGACACTAGCTTTGTTTGAGAACAGTATTATTAGCAGATCTATATAGGATGCAACCATAATCTATAATAGAACGTATATACGCTTTGTAGAATAATAAGCTAGTTGTTGTATCTGCACCGCACCATGTTTTTGTTATCATTTTTAGGAAGTTCAGACCTTTGTTACATTTAGTAATTATGTAATCTACATACAGGTTCCAGTTAAGTTTTTTGTCTAGAACCATACCTAAGTATTTAAAACTGTTTTGGCATGGCACATGCATATTCGCGAAATGATAGAATTAATGGATAAGTTGGGCTAGGAGTTACGCTAAATATTTTGAAAATACTTAACTTAGGTATTATATTTTTAATAGTAATAAAAGAAACTTTTATTACTAAACAACTTTTGCCGAAATTAAAATTATAACTGAACTTACACGAAAGAAAGCACGTGTGTTCACTACAATTGTCGCACTCGGTGTCCTGCAGTAGATTGCACTCGTGTAAAATTTCAATCGCCTAGTGGTCCATATTTAGAGTTATATGTGATGCTGATTCTATACCTAATAATACTGTTTTGATCACAGTATGTGAATGACTACTTTCTTGATGACAGCTGTTATTCTTGCAAACCGTATCTGTTAACCCTTTTCACAAACTCTTACACACAGAAAGCATACAACCGAGATCATATTAAAACAAGAAAATTAATTGAACGTTGCTTTAGAGTTTTAAAACGTCGTTTGTTAGTAGGTTTTCAAATCAAAACAGAACGCTGTTTAGTTACAACTGTAACCTATGTGGTACACAACATTGCACTGCAATATAATGATGTCGAAACGCCACATGATATTGCAGTAGAGCTACACCAAGATGACGTTTTGGTTGAAAACAATTACTATATTATTAGCATTTTTGTATTATGTAATATTTAACTTCGAAAAACTGACCTTAGCTCTTTTTGAATAATTTTTAAATATTTGTGTTACCTGTGTCCAGAATTTTCTACATTTTTTGGTTATTGTCTCAAAGTTGACAATAATTTTGAGAACGTTTTAATAAGATCTAAATATATTTAAGATTATTCAATTATTAGAACTGACACTATCTGAAAATTTAAGTTTAAGCATTTGAACGACTTAAATTGCAATATACATATTATCCAAATGGTTTATTTATTAAAATAGTAAACTCAAATTATCTTAATACTATATTTAATCTTATTCTTTCCTTAATTGCACTTTATTAATCTTTATGCTTAAAATTTTTTCTTAATTTATACTATTCAAATTTTTTGCAAAATCATACTGTTGTGTTTTATTTGCAGGTAATACATTTTGTAGGTTTTTGGTTAACAATAAATAGCTAGAAATTATTATTATGTCTATAATTTACAAACTTGCTGCACGTAGCAAATAATGACGCTTATATGTCACACATTTAAAAATTGACTAAAATGATCGACATGTTAGAAAAAACTAAAAAAATCATTATCATGCAACTTATATATTATTTACTTATAAATTATTATTTTGCCAAAAATTAGTATACAAAATTACTGTTAACTCATTTTTTTACAAGTGCATTGAGGAATACTGTATTATTATCCATTATCGAGGATCGTTATTATGTGGTGCTTTATTTATTTAGTGCAGGCTTTTTAGAAGTTTAGAAACTAGACTGGTACAAGTTAGACGTATAGTTTAGTGTTGTGCGATAAATTCTTTAAAAAAAAGAGAATGCTTAAATATTTTATTCTCAGTTCCACTAACTTTTTCTTCCTGTCTAAGAAGGATACAAAATTGGTTTGTCGGGGTGTTGAACTGTCTAGCTAAGAACAACTAAAAATAAGAGTTAGAAAAAGTTCTTTTTCCGTGTTAAGCATTAAGTTCCCAATTTCTTAAAAGAGACTATATTGCAAAACTTCCGAGTAGAATATACTACGTTTACCTTGTAACAGAATCCGAGGTTTAAACACCAAGATCTCAGGATTTACGTGGATTGCATCGATGAATATTGTAGTATCTACTACGGTATTCCTCGATCTAGTTATGATAACACAATACAAATTATCACTATACTGACAGCAGCGATTTTTCCATTAGATGATTTAGTCAATGGGTCATGTTACATGTCGTTATTTTTGTATTTGTAAAAAAATCTTATTTCAAATAAAATTCATAACTGAACTTATAACTTTTAAGGTGTATCTGCTGCATGTAAGTAGTTTTTCTTTCTGTTAAATTTTCTTTGTTAATCATAATCTCATAGTATCGTATATCGTATAATTTGTTAATTGCATTTACTTTAATAACTACTCAGTCAAGTTTATGCACATTACTTATTATTACTTATCATGTCCAATCTTTTGGGTATGTAATTCTCTAATCAATCAGCTTTGTGCGTAATACTAATAGTATGCTAGAATTTAACTTGTATTCAATTTTTTTATAATAAACTGTCAGCGTTGAGCGTATTCACTTATTTTATGTAAACTCAACATAGATCATCATAGATCAATTTTACTTTTAGTCGCAAATTTTAAATTGTCTTTAACTTTATGTATTGTTGTTTAGTACGTTGACGTGGCATCCGTCAAGTTTCTATGACCATTTAAAGGCAGTCAAAGGCACACAACACAATCGTTGTACTTAAATTTACTTATACTTTTGTTCTTAAATTAAATAAAAGGAAGTAGTGCACGTTGCTTCTTGTGACAAAAAATTGTCGGTTGGGTTTTTGTGCTCATATTTTGTTCTTTTTGCGATTTATTATTATTGTTGATTGTCAATTCATTTCGCAAATGCATTGTTAAAAAAAGTAGTTGATCGAGTACTACTTAAATTTTTATTAGAATCAATCACATATAACGCATGTTAGCATTGAATATAATTAGTTGTATGGAGCGTTGCCTGATCAAAAAAGTTTGCATCAATATTAAAGACTGATATTTGTCGACAAATCTATAATTGTTTTTTAATCAATGATTATTGTTCTATTTTTCTCTTTTTTTAAACTTTTATCTCTTGTTAGAAATAAACATATTATTGTTAAAACATTTGTTTCTTTTAGTGATCGACAGATTTAAAAAAGGTCTGTTCTAAATGATATTTACTTGTTTTGGCGTCTTTTTAACTTATTATATAATTAGCACACTGAGACATGTGACGCACTTGTCGAATTATATTGAGCTAGTCGCCTCCATTTCAGGTATTAGAAAATTTTATAAACAGGTATTAAAAACTGTTTTGTTATTAATCTACAATTACAAATATGCACGTTTAAATTTTCAATGCGCATTGAATTCAAAAATTAGCAAATTTGCTCAAGGGTTAATGTAGTAAAGTAACCATGCGTTTTTAAAGTTTTAATATTAAAATGAACCTCCTGCAGCATTGACCACCACTCGTCACTGAGTACTGATGAGCTCCAAAAAAACAGCGGTTGTTTAACATAAAATTAATAGTTTTAGAAAAATAGTTGTGTTAAAAATGACAATTGAGCATCAACGTAAACGCACAGAGTAAAAGTTTGTACATTGTGGCAGATACCAGTTATTTATTTTTGTATATACTGTATAATTAACATTAATTATTATTTTACTTAAATGCATCGTAGAAATTGGCACTTGCACTTACTGAACGTTTTGTAAGTAACACTTTCGATATCTACAACGGTACGTCTGTCAGAAAAGGAAAAAATTGAAGTACTAATGTTATACTATATATAGTAAAAATGTTAGATTACAAAGTCAAATTGTTCGTCTCTTTAACCAAAATTATCCCGATCGTTTAATAACACAATCTTATGTTAGTAAGTTTTTTATACAGTTTGAAGAATATGGTAACGTTTTTAATGTTCAACATAAAAAAACCTGTAGATTTAGATTAAAAATTAAAAATTATTCGATTTAATCAACAAGAAGGCTAACGGCAAACTACAACGTTTGTCCTCAAACTGTTTTAAATGTGTTAAAGAAACAAAAATTTAGTATTACAGCATATTTACATTATGTTATGTGTTATTTATTTACTAAAAACATTAAAAGTTATAAACGGGATTTTACATAATTGATAATTTTTTTCATTATTAAATGAATCGTCAATTAACAGTTCTACACAGATTTATTCGATTGTTTATTAATTGTACAATTATATAATAGACAAATAAAGTTAGAATAATTATGTATTCCGTAAAATTTCACTGTAAAAAACTTATAAAAAAATCATTTTTAAACCATATATTAGAGATATATAAGCGCGATGCATTGTACATTATGTAAACATAAGTTTGCAGCGTCTGTTCATTATAGCTATTTTATCGCAAAAACTCTAAAATTAGAACCGTAAATAAAATTAATTTGAATTTTTTTAATATTTTGTATTTACTATTTAATTAATATTTTATAATAAAAAATGTAGTTTCCTATGATTTTTATTTCAAAATCTATTTAAAAAATATTGTTATTAACTACAACTGTTTTAACAAAGTTTGTGTTTAAATGTATTTATATACAAAATGTTAAGTGTATTTTATTGTATGTACACATAAATAATAAATTTATAATTAGAAAATCTCTAAATTACGACGTTATTTTAAGCTCAAAGTATAGTTAATTATGTTTGCAAATTTTATGTTTAATAGAGTAATAATGGTTTAGTATAAACGTAAAATGTTTGTATGTTTATAATTTAATAGAAAAAGTTAAAACCGATAGTCTATTTTGCAATTGTGCAAAAAAGTTGAACTAAGTTAATTGTTTAAATTCTTAATATTTCTTTTATTTTAACTGTATAAGTTTAAGATTATATCTATTACCTAAAGCTATGAAAAATGTAACAACATAATCAATAATATAAAATTTAAATTGCAGTAATATGTTTATTTGTTATAATAACATTTAACACCTTGTATAATTTAAATAATAACAATAATATATGTCGAACGACCATCTCATAAGTAAATAATAAGTAACTAACTGTATGGTAAGTAACTAACTTTAGTCATCAATTGTAAAAAAAAAGAATTGACACTTCTCCAAAATGAATTGTTAATTGCAAATTCTACTTGCTCTAATTGTTTGTCCTATTTGTTTTTTAAAAATGGTAAGTGGTAAGTTTTGCTAACACAGGTGTTAAGTAAAGTAATCGTTCTATTTAACCATTATATTTTGGAAAATTAGTTGCTACTAAAATATGAATAATATTATTAATTTTCAGAAATTCTTCAAACTCTAAGGAAGTGAACACGTCGACTGTAATTTGAAAAATAGATTTAAAGTTTATGAATAACTTCAATGGATTTAGTGCTCTTGACGTCATATAGCTTTACAAATTTAGTAAAACCGTCAACAACGGTAAACACAATTTTTTTCCCCGAAGTAGTTTTTTCACGAGGACCCTGATGGTCAATGTGTAAAATTAGAAATGGTTTATCGCTTTTGGGAATATTGTGCAATGAACCTTCAACCTTGCCACTGTTAAAAATGATAGATGTTAAACAGTTATGAAGTTGTAACTTTATCTTTCATGTTTAGAAACCAATAACATTGTCTAAGACATTCGTAAATCTTATCGACACATAAATGTCCTAAGTTATAATAAGAATTAAAATTCACTTTAGTTTCCATAGCTCTAGAAACATGAAATCTGATATCGCTTTTAATCTTTTTATAAACAATTTCTTTATTTAATTAATAATCCGGTCGCGGTCGCGGAATAGATTGCCAAAAATGGGGTAGTTAACTGATTTATTTTTTAATTCATTATATGATTCTAATTCACAAGATTTAAATTTAAATACAACTTGTTTTTTAGTTATGTCATACAACGGTTTTGCTATAATTGAAAAGTTATGTATAAACCTCCTAAAATAAGTAGCTAATCCCAAAAATGGTTGTAGTTCTTTATTATTCTTAGGGATAGAGTAATTTAAAACAACCAAGACATTTGTAGGATTCCAAGTAAACAATTTGTAAATATTCATCAAGTATATTAGTGACTATTAATAAATCATCCAAATATAAAAGTATTTTTTGAATTTTAATAAGTTCAGAGAAAATCATGTTCAAATATTTTTGAAAAACTGAAGGCGAATTGGATAATCCAAAAGGAACCTTAACATATTAAAATTGTCCTAATGGCTTTATAAATGACGTGTATTTAATCTAGTCTAAATTCAACGAAATTTGGTGAAACCTTTTGTAACCTGTAATATTCCGGCAGAGAGTTGTTGAGCAGATAACCAGGTTGGCGACTAACCCTTGGGTTGTAGGTAACCTACTCAGAACATAATATAGCGCCAGGTAGCCTTGTCGAAGTTTCCGCGCACCACCGCAGAAAAGCTAGACTACTAAAAACCCAAGAAAACACTAGGTAGTGTATAAAGTTCTTTAATGACTTGCAGGACTATAAGCGTGAGCTTACTCCGGGTAATCTCGCCCGAAAACAATGTATATAAATGTAAATAAATAGGTATAAAAAATGTAAATAAATAGATATAAGTAAATAATTAGATATAAGCAAATAAATATATGAAACTGATTGGTATAAATAAATACTTCTGTGTAAATATACAGTCTGTCCCCGGATAGGTGAAACGACTCTTGTGAAAGATAAAAAATTTTTGATATAAAATTTCATTGTTTGGGGTTTAGCCCTGCATAGTTAAAGACTAATTTCTGGCACAATTTTAGTTTTTTAAAATCATGTATGCCTTGGATCTTTTCAAAAATCTAATTTTTGGTTTTAGTAAACTACCTTTGTTAGTGAAGATATGACAAAGTTTGATTAACAAAAGTTGTTTAAAATCATGAAAGAGTCCTACTTCTAGAATTTCAAGCACCTAAGTCAACGTTGATGTTTTGGCATTGTACAATAATTTTTATCTGATAGTTTAAAATCCATTATCGAAAGGTCTAGAGATCTAGCCGGCCAAGATCTCACGCTCATTCTACAAAGATTGCTACGGCAAAACAAATTGTTTCCATAACAATACTTATTTGTCAATCTTATCAAGCATACACTTCCGTATTAAATTGTAAGATATTTTTAAAGACAATGTTAACATTAGATGAAAAAGTTTACTTGATTCAGTGTTACGGAATCGGTGAAAGATCGATAAATATAGTTATTGCTTTATTAATGAAAAATATCTAAATACTGCAATTAACAAAGTTACTGCTTGGCAAGAGATTTCTCACAACAGGAAGCGTTCACTATAAGAAGAGAGAGAAAAAAGCTTACGATGAAACTGATGCAGGTACTTTAGTTGCTTTAAATTCCGTAGATGCATATCCTAAAATGTTTCTAAGAAATCGAAGCGTAAATACAAACATAAGTAAAACACATTTACAGGGAATTTATAAAGCTAACAAAATTTATCCGTATAAAGCCAAATTATGCTACACTTTGGAAGAAGTTAATGAAGCAAGGCGATTGCAGTTCTGTTTGTCTTTAGGGGAGCTAATTTTAGAAAACAGAAATTTCCATAAACTAATAATTTTTTCTGGCGAATGTACTTTCACAACTAATGGTGTTTCATCTTCACAAAACTGTCGATATTGGAGCAGAAGCAATCCCCATTACGTGGTTAACTCAAAAAGGCATTATTTTGAAAAACTCAATCTTTGGTGTGCCGTCTCATACGAGTTAGGAATTATTGAACCCTTTGTTATTAAAGGAAGATTAAATCAGCAAACTTACGTACAAATTCTGCAAAGGTTTGTTGACGAACTTCCATTAAATATTCGACGTTCGCATTACTTTCAACAAAATGGCTCCCCTGCCCATTCCACACAAATGATTACTGATTGGCTTAATAATCAGTTTGTTGAAAGATGGTTCGGGAGAATGAGCGTGACATCTTGGCCGGCTAGATCTCCAGACCTTTCGATAATGGATTTTTTTGTATGGGGATGGTTAAAACAAATAGTTTACCAAGAACACATTCCAAATGACACTAAAATTTTAAAACGCAGAATAGCAGTTGCAGTTCGATCAATTCCTATAGAACAAATACAGGCAGCTTTTGGAGAATTCCAGAATCGTATTGAAAACTGCACAAATTTAGGAGGAGACTTAGTAGAGGCTTATTTTTAATCTGAGTATTAACTTACTATTTTATTATAACTTATCAGTGTTAAGCCAGTAACTTGTAATAGCTAATAATTTAAGTGTTATCTTTTAATATTCATAGTAATAAACTGTGTTAAAGAAATTCTTTTATTTATTTTGTTTATTTAGAATTTTATCGCTTTTACAAGAGTCATATCACCTATCCGGGGATAAACAATATTAAACTATCAGATAAAAATTATTGTAAATTGCCAAAACATCAACGTTGGCCTAGGTGCTTGAAATTCTAGAAGTAGAACTCTTTCATGATTCTAAACAAATTTTGTTATATCTTTGCTAACAAGGGTAGTTTACTAAAACAAAAAATCAGATTTTTGAATAGAATAGGTCTTTAACTAACAAGAGTCGTTTCACCTATTCGGGGACACACTGTATATATCCTGTTAGGATCGACTGTTAGCAAATTTACGCTTTACGCTGTATAATACTTTCGGTGTATGACTAGCAAATGTAGGGATAATTTGCAAAGAAATAAACGGCGTGGCTAATATCTTGCAAAGATGGCGAAGATTAATTTGGTTCAGATGTGTGTGTGGGTGTGCGACAATTCAAGGGTTGATTCAAATAAGAATGGTTATTAAATTTTATTAAAAACCAATATTTAAATAACTACTTTTAATTAATTTATACTATAAAGGTCAGCACAAAAAATGTTGTGTATCACACGTCCTAAAAGTGTTTTGAGAGTATTCGCTTTTTGTAGGCCTCGGCTTTACCTCGACCTACAAATAAGGTCATACACGCAAAATAGCACTTTCTGGACTAGTGATAACAAATAACTATTTATGATAGTATAAAAACATTTTTGACGTGTTGGATTTCGTTGAAAATTAGTTATAATAAATAATACAAGTTACAGTTTGATTATGCAAAGCATTCTTGTTGCGTCAGTCTTGAAAAGAAAATCCAAAAGCAGAATTAAAAAAATTTTGTAGTTAAGCAAAAACTATTAAATTCATAAATCTAAAAGTAATTACAAAAACAGTTTTGTCAGTCAACAAAAAAAACATCTTGTTGTAGTTCAAAAAGGAATCAATGGTGTAATTATTTTGAGATGAAGTTATGGAATTATTTACATTTTTAGGTCTTAAATTTTATTATTTTAATTTAATCTTTACAACTTTAACTTTTTATTCTAATTACTATTATTATTATTATTTTATTAACATATCAAATAATGCAATAAAGTAAATAACAATAGACAATATGATATTTATTTACATAAATTACATTATACCTAATATAAAATTAAAAATATGAATCAACAACCAGACTAACTGTAATTACTGCTTACACACAATTTTTTGTAAACTTCAATTTATCATCAACGTTGTGCAAATTTAAATCATAAGATTATTCTCTTTTAAATTACGTAAGATGTAACGCACACCCTAATAATCTACAAACAATCCAGGAGTTCAAAGTCGGGATTTGATTCGTAATTCGTAAGATTGTACCAAAATTGTAATCAAATATTATTCAAAGCGTTCTTTATATACTTAACTAAAATTGATAATTTTATTTGTTGAAATATGTATATATATATTTAAAATGTAAATTAATTTAATTTGTTTAGATAACAAAAAAATACTTTTTATCAAAACATTTTTGAGAGAAAACTGTAAGTTAAACATAGCATAGTTTTAGAAATAACCTTAAAAACAGATAGGTTTCGAGACAAATAACTGTCGGTACGAACTGGTACTGTAGTTTCAAATGCATTATTCATCCGCATCATAATACTAGGTATATGAACACTTCTTTTTAAAGGTATAAAAAAAACGCAAACGTATAGGTAAATAAAGCAGGTGCATACAAAGTAGGCATCTATTTAAACTAGAATTAAATAATAAAAACATAATTTAGCGGTTAGCGTTTAAATTACTTTTTGTTATACATGATACATATACAGAGTGTAACTAATAATTTCTTAATAGGCGGTAGATATGGTAATTTCCAACACATTTTGTTCATAAACATGTGGTCAAGCTTTTCATCAATTTTTCTTCAAATTTTTTGTAATAATTGTAAGAAAACGTGATATAAATTGGTTGAAACTGTATCAAGTTTAAGTTTGCTATTGAGTATTAAGTTTTTAATGACAAAATAAACAACATTTAAGAGATAAGGTGTCGTGCTAAATTTAAGGTTATTTTTAATTTACTTCAAGATTCATAATAACAACAGAAAAAAGTAAAGTAACAATGTCAATCGGTTATTTTAAAGTCATAAATGTAGAAATTAAAAAGTGGAATTAGTAAATAATACGAAAAACTATGAAACTAAATTAAACAAATAACAAAACCAAATACCGAATACTTAACTACAATAATAATTTTGTATTTAAAATATCTTGAAATAAATGAAAATAAATCAACAGTAACGCACAACCGAAATAGACACAATCACACCTGAATGACCAGGAAAACAAATTTTAGTTACATAGTTTTATTTTATGTTATCGAGGTTATGGCTTCGGTACGTGTTTAACAATGTACAGTAAAACTACGCAAAACAATCTTATCGCATTTTTGCACTTTGTACCTGTTGCTTACTACTGAACGATCATGAATTAGATCATTGGTTTTTCTTCCTACGAATTTACTTTCTATGACAAGGCCGTCGTTAGATTTTAATATTAATTTTTCTCAAAAACTATAAGGAATGGACCTTATGTTTAAAATGCAAATATGATCTATATGATTACAGCTATCTCCCATTAAACGATTATTAGTTGTACTTGTTACACCCTGTATACTCGTTTTTGTACTCTTTAATTCAAAAGTTACGTAATACATATTTTGTGATAATTAACATTAATTTAATATGTAAAGTTTCACTTTATTCTGTATTTGATTTTAATTAAATTTGTTGAGCTACACTTTTATATTTGCGATAAATTTCTCTATTACAAACGTTTACAGGTATATGCGTATTTATATTATAGGTTTATTTTATATTATTATTTACTTTTTTTTATTTCACAAATTTTGTTTTAAAAAATAAATTAAAATTGATTCATATTATATGTGATTATATATAAAGTACAGTAAATAATTACTCTTTGTCTTGTGCACTCATCATTGATTTGTTTTGGTTTGCCGTTGTATTTAATATGCTTCGCATTTACACAGCAGGTGCTTTGAAATCTAGTCGTTCTTCAAGCATCCGCGGCATAGAAGACTACTTTGCATTTCCATTTTATGCATATGTTTGTTAAAGCCACACTGTCTTATTATTACTCATGTGAGTTTTTTTAACTTTTGTCGATTCATGATTGATAGTGCAGTTTGAGTGTTTGATTGTGGCTCTGTAAAAAAAAGTTTTGTGTGCCTCTTTTGTCTCCAATTTCGTAAACTATTCCAAAAACGGGTTCAGGTCCGTTATATGTCCATGTTGTGCCTTTTTTAGCTAGGGCGTCCGCCATTAGGTTTTCCTTTACATTCTGGTCTTTTAGTATACACGTTGTATATACCCGGTTTGTTTTTTCCCGTAATTGATGTGTATTCATTAATTTGCAGTCTGTATGTTGCTTGTCTTGCTTCCATTATTACAACAAAGTGTAATGGTGAAAGTGAAAGTAATGCTTCCATGGCTGCTGTGGCCATGGTTCTCATTCGCTCCTGTTATCAGCAGAGATGCCATTCTCTGTATTATGCCTAGCTTTGCCTTTTAGGTTGGTTCTCTCACCCCATACAAGCGCACCATATGTGATGATGGTTTTTGTTACCACAGTATATAATCATGTAGTCATTGTGGGTTTTAATCCCCATGTGTGCCCAACCATCCGTTTGGTTGTATTAAGAATCCTGATGACCTTTGTTGTAACTTTTTCTAGATGAGCGTTGAAAGTCAATGTAGTATCAAGAGTGAGTTTCAGATATTTGACTTATTTTGTCATCGAGAGAGCGACTCCGTACATTGTAGGTAGTTTTTAGTCATCTGTTTTCCGTCGTTTGGTAAACGAAACGATTGTCGTCTTGGTTGGGTTTACTGATAGTTTTTTTTGCACCATTTTTCGACAGTGTTTAGTGCACTTTGCATTAAGTTGATGCAGTTGCTTCAAACTTCCAGTTTGTGATAATGGTGAGATCGTCGGTGTATCTTAAAGCAAAAAACCTTCGTCTTCTAGTTCTTGTAGTAGGCCGTCTCTGACCCGGCACCACAGTAAGGGTGACAGCATCATGTTTTGTGGGTGTTTGCCAAGCACTTTGGCTTCTACAGTGCTAGCGTACAAAGTAGCTGCTACTGTCCGATTCCTGCGCATTGAGTTGACTCAGTTTCAGACTAGAAATGTGTTTCTTTTTTTTTCTATTGCCCTTGCAATTGAGGTGAAGGTAGTATTGTGAATGTTTCCTTCAATATCTAGAAAAACACCTAATGCAATATCATTGTATTGGATTACATTTTCGCATCTGCTTACTAGTTGGTAAATTATTAGTTCGCAATATTTTTCGGATTGATAAGCTTACCGGTTTTGTTGCAAAAGAAAAGCTTTTAGTGCTCCGTCCCGTATATACCAGTTGACTACTTTTTCAAGTAGTTTTAATCTGAAGAAAATCATGCAGTCGGTCTGTAAGATTTATCTTAGGCGTACGTAGATCTCTCTGGCATTGTTATAAATACCACCTTGACAATCCACTAGCTGTTGGGTATGTGCAAAAGTGCTCTAAAAATTTTGCATACTATGTTTCGAAAAGCAGCAAATCTCTTTTGCATCATGATGGGATAGATTTCATCGGAGCTTAAAGATTGAAATAGTTTAAACGTATTGATTTCGCATTCTAGGTTTTTAGGATTAATTATTTTTCTTAGTCCCAATTCCTTTAGGGTGTCTGTTTGTATCTCTAAGTTTGGCGCTTTGGAACTTCTGTTAACGTAGTAGCTCTTGCAGAGTTTTTTCAACCGAGTTTTGTAAGTTTTCTGCTTTCGGTCAGCAAAGAACCGATGTTTTCAGTGCGGTCTCTGCTCAGAGGTTTTTGGGGTCACGAATTTGTAGGTCCGTTTTTTACGTCCCTACAGTAGCTTCTCCATAAGTTTTTTTTTGTCTTTTTAATGGCAATGTAGTATGTTGTAAAGCTGGTTCTGTATTCATTTCAATCTCCACTTTTTTTTGGCTGTGTTAAATAGCTCTTTGGTGCGTGCCCTTGCTTTGTCAAACTTCCTATTCTACCAAGTTAACTTGTTGAGGGTTCGTTTGGCAGCTTTTGGGTAGCTTGCTTCAAATGCGGATTTTAATGAATTAACAATACTGCCCGTCATTAGTTCTAGCTCGTGCGTTTATTTTGCAACTGTAGAGCACTCCTTAATTTGACCTGCTAAAATTTCGTTGAACAAATTTCAGTCGGTTTTATTTGGGTTTCTGTATAAGAGTTATGATTCAATATTGAATGAAATGTATCTATTATCATATAAAGACAGTTTATCTAACCCTTGCTACATTTTTATCACTTTGTCCCCTTTAGACTAGCAGCCGCAAGGTCAATAACTTCACTGCGCGACACGGTCATAAACGTAGGCGCATCTCCGTTATTTATTAAGTCCAAAATGCTTTTTAGAATAAATTCTAAAAGCTTTTCACTTCTTAGATTTGTGTTCGTGCTCTTCCACAAGATGTAGTGTGCATTGGCATTGCATCCAAGAATTAGCGGTTTTTGGTCCCACTGTTAATCAGCCTGTAGATTTTCTTCGATGGCCGTGGTCCTTTTGGTCGTAGGGAAGGTAACCGGATCCAATAATGAACTCACTCCTGATACCTTTTTCTACTACAAATATTTTAGTTGCCACTAGGTCTCTAAAACATAAATCCTACAATGGCACTAAGTTTAGTGCATTTTTCACAATGATGCATGCGCGAAGGTTGTGCACAAATTGGGCTCCAAACAGCCATCGACCTGGACAGTTCAACCCTTCTATTGTTCTCTTGTGGATCCATTGCTATTCGACAAGTGCAATATCAACATCGTGTATCACGATATAAGCACCGAAGGCCGCTGAAGCTGCCCTACAGTGATGTATACTTATCTGAACTACTTTGATCATTAGATTTGCCGTCAGCACGTTCTTTTCGGCTTTAGATTTACATCCATTTCCTCGTGAACATCACTTGTGCCATGCGTTACTTTGCTGTCTTTTTTAGAGTCGACCAACGCCCGTAGAGTGATCCACAAAAATCCGAGGGGCAATTGGTTGGTTAACGCTTCCACGTATTGGGTTTCTTTAGGATTTGGATTTGTGTTAAACAACGTTTTGGTACCGATATTATTCTGTACCGATTATCTTTTTAGTAGGGTTTCCGATTCCAGCAAAAACATTGTTAAATAACCATTTCTTCTCTTCAGGCTTCCAGATGACATTTTTTTAATAACCGCGTCTAAATTTTTGTGCGACGCAGTTTATCTGATTGCTGAATAAAAGATCTAAATTTGATGTGTACAAGTTGAACAACAGAGAGCTTAAAATTGAACCTTAGGACAAATCTTCTGCTACGATTCTTGGACCGACTTAACTAATATTTCTCGGTTTCTGTACATGTTGCAAATTACGTAAGATGCGTGTTTGAAAATCCCTGCTTAAATTATTTTATTTTGTAGAATATTTGAGTTGACGTTGTTATATGCATTACTTAAGTCGAGAAATATAGCTCCTAAGTGTAGTTTTTTTTTTAAAAGGATATTTGAACTTCGGTAATAAGTTCAGTGAGGGCATTTAATGTTTCTTTATTTCTTCTCAAAACATATTGCTTTAATGAAAGGGTGTAATTCAAGTTAAGCCACTATTCTAGCCTAGCGTAAACTAACTTTTCAAAAGTTTTGGTTATGCATGATAGCAATGATATAGAGCTATAAGCGCTAGCTATACTCGGGTTTTTACTTAGTTTTAAAATAGGTGTTATCATAATTTTTTTAACTTAAGGTGCTTCTTCTCTTTTGCACCAAATGTCGTTGTATGCAGAACTTAAAAGAGCTTTTGCGTTTGTTGGTAATATTTTTATGAACTGATAAATATTATCTATACCCGGAGTTGTGTTGTTTGTATAAGATATAAGGTTTTGAAATTCAATGTTTAAGAAAAGCATCAGGTGGTCAGAAATTGTATTACATTTTTGCAAAGGGAAAGCAACTGAGTGAGGAGCAAGTGTTGACAAAAATTCAGATATCTAACGTTCATCTGTCGATTTAGCTATTAGGTTTTTTCTATTAACTTTCTTTTTTCTTTTGTTTTAAGAGGCGTTTTGTATATGCAAATGACTGCTTACAACGTAAAATATTTTTTTCTACGACTAACAGATAATACGATACATTTTATGTTTAATTGCGATTAGACAACGTTGTGCATTGTGATTGTCTAATTCCATTTCCGTACAAGTCAAAGCCATTTTCGTACAGGTCAAACCTAATAACGTACAGGATAGTAAATTATGAAAACATAATTTAGAAGACTTTTACAAATATCCTCTGCATCACAAATTATGAAATTTGAAAACGAAATCATTGTGTGTCATGTATAAGATATTGCATTAGTTTATAGCGTAAAATAAGTGTTTTATAAATTACATATTTTAGGTTATATTCGTAAACGTTGACGTTTAGTGGTGACTTTCTTGTAATGAAACATAAATATATTTTAGAAGTTCAAGGTAATTAGAACAAACAAAGACTTCTAATTTGCAACCCAACTACTTATTTTCTTGCAGGGTTTTCTTTTGTTGGGAAGGAAATATTAAGAGTATTTTACCAGATTTTTGCAGTGCTATAAACAGATTAAGTAATTTAATCCTTAAAATAAAATTACTAATTTTATGATAACATGCTTAAATTAAGTTAAAGAAGTTAGTATTTATTAGAACATTTATCAGTTTTTTAAACTGCATGATAATTCAGAAGTATCCAATCATCTTTTGGTGTTCATCGATAGTTGCAAGATTGTTCCGCACATGCCTGATATCTGTTTGTTATTATTTATCCTTCTGTTAATGCAGTTTTCATAAGTATTTATGTATACTTTTATTACATATTATATTATAATCTTGTAAAAATAATTTATTCGCACATTGTCCCTACCTTCTTAAAAATGTAATCACAAACACTTTGGACTTACGTTTTAATAAATAACACAAGATAAACATAAATACAATCAATTGTTACAAGACTAATGCAAACCACTGGTTTATACATTGAAAAAATTATATATTTAGATGCAATTATAAGCAAAAGCACTGAATCGCTTGTTTCTTTTACCTACAATGTGTTTTGTTAACAATTAATTTCTCATATTTAAACTAATTTTGCAGTAAAAATTATTACAGCATATTTGATCCATTAGAATAATTAACTATTTTGCATTTTCTAAAAGGTATTTTTTTCAATTCTTTAACTACGATGTTCTTATTACCTTCTTAGTTCGGAAAGCTTGATTCTTAAAAATAACACCTATTAATTACAAATTATCTTTAAACATTTACAAATTTACCTTATTTGCTTTGTAAGTCACATTCACATGTTATTTGGTTGAAGCTTCTAGGAAAAACTATCACATATCAACATTTGTCAGAACTTGACGACATTGTTAACGATTCAGGCTTCACATGAATAGATTTCTTTTACTTACTGGCTGCAAAAGCAAAATCTGGTCATTGAATCATTAGTACTTTTCAAACTATTCTAGCTCATTCATATTAGGTTATGCTTGAAATTAATGTATTAAAAAAAATTCAAATACTAAACGATTTGAAGTTAACTAAAATTGCATGCCTTTAAAGCAAGTAAATTATACTCACCATTTCTTTAACTAGAGATGAGTAAAAAAACAAGAATAAAATAAAAGTAACAGATAACTAATAGTATAAACGCTGTCAAGTTGACATAAAATAAATACAAGTTTTGACATAATTTTTTTATTGTCATTTTAGGTATTACCAATACAAATCTTTAAATTAGTTTATTTATTTTCTGCGTTATTTTTTTCGTAAAATTCTGTATAGCTTTGATTACTAATTAAATATAGAGTCGTAGAAAAAGTATAGTGTATAATTCGTAAGGAATGTGTATTGCCACTCGTACGAATAGCCAACCTCGCCTTCGGCTCGGTTGCAAATTTTCATACTCGTTGGCAATGACAACCATTCCTTACTCATTATACAATATACTATATACTGTTTTTGATTTTTTATTATGTTTAACTATTTTTTTTCTAGTTTTTGACGAATACGGTGTCTGCTATAGAATAAATATGATTTGTAAGTACATCGAATTTATCGCTAGCTGTAGTGAGTTTTGGAACATGATTGAAGGAGTTTTCCAATTTTTAAGCAAACTCTGAAAATTTTGTTTTGTTTACTTTACACCTTTTTTTGGATATACCGTATTGTAGTCACTTCCACAATAACCTATAGACATTATAATTGAATAGTGGTCTGAGCAGTAGGTGTCTTCGCGTCAATTAATTAATACTACTAAATTGCTAGTAAATATGAAAATGTCTATTGCTGATGCTACTGAATCAGGCGAATTGAGTTGCCTAGAAGCACCATTATTAAGAAATATTAGATTATTATGTTCTATGACACGTAATAAAATATTACCATTACATTCGTTTCTAGACAAATCAAAAGCCATGTTATGTGGATTAAAATCTCCATTAATTAAAAATGGGGGAGTAATTTTTGAAAATAATTTGAGGTAATCTTTGAAGCTGACTAGTGCTGTAGGGAAACGATAAGTGGACAATACTAACATGTTAAATTTAGGTAAGTATGCGCCGCATGTTAACAAAGAATTGTCGCCACCTTCAAACGATATAGGATTAAAATCAATTTTTTTGTCGATTAAAATTCCGGCGTAGCCATCGTCACGGTCTTGTCTAACAAGATTGTGGTTTTTAAACTTTATGGATAGGTTTGTTCTAGATTTTATAAATTAATGCAATATGGATATTAAAACTAGAAAGTAAATAGTCTAAACTACATCTTTTGGAAACTGCTGCATTTCAGTGTAAAATGTTAATTTTGTTGTTATGTAAAGCCATCCTATTGTTTCTAATTGAAGTGCTTTTTAAAGTATCATGATTAACCTTTTCAATCTGGTTTTGAGTTTGGTTGATTTAACATTTCTGATTGCCATTATGGTTAAGTCTATTAGAGGGTATATATCAGTCATATTACCTTTTGCAATTTTAAAGGCATTCTCTTCTTATTTAGCTAATTTTAAGAAATCACAAAACTTATCATATGTCATTCCGGTAACTTTGGTGTTATCATTAAACGTACATTTTATTTCTTCATATGAATCTTTTGTCTCCATTTAATTAAAGAGAGTATTTACTCGTTTCGAAATTTTAAGTTTCTTTTTTGGTTTTTTAAACTGAGCTGCTGTGGAGCTTTTTAATTAATACTTTTTACAGATACTACTGAATCAGTTGACGATGGGGCAATTCTTTTATTACGTTTTTCCTCTTCTGTTTTGTTGGTAATAGGTTTTAGATTTATGATTGTGGTTTGTATAGAAGTTATCGGATTTAATTTGGAGGTAATGACTTCTTGTTCGGTGTGGACCTGCGATAACGATAAGTTTTAAGAATTCGGGCATTTGCTTGCAATGCGATTTAAGTCTTTACACAAGAAACAATGCAGTTCGTTTGTTGCCAAAAAAGTTCTAAAGCAATTGTTGCCGTAATTAACAAGCATTGAATTTGCAATGATTTTGTCCTCTTCTATATTGACATACACCTGTCAGTGAAAACTAATAATATGTTTATATTCTGGATCAACCATACCCGCTTTTATAAAAGTGACATTTGAAGCTAATTTGATATTCATTTTTTTTTAATTATTCAATGAATACAGTATTAGGAATACACGGTGGAACCTTTGACAGAATGATTTTTTAACCGGCGATACTAATTTACGAACAGGCATAAAATGGTCACCAATTGTAATACATTTATGTTGTGTAACAAAACTGTCTACTATCTCTTTACTAAATAAGTAAAGACATATTCTTGCATTAGATATTGTTGAGGAAAATTAGATACTTTTTTGTGCTGCCAACATCACAAACGTCAACATTCGTTCGTTAGTGTAGTTACGTAATGAACGAAAAAAGCTCTAGTGTGGCAAAATCAAAACTAGGAATCCACATAAAAGTAAGTGTTCAAAGTCAATTAATGTATTAAAACGAGTATGCAACAGTTGGAAAAATCGTTTTAAAAATCTTGAAATTCAGTTAAAATTGAAGAAAAACGATATTAAAGTTAATGTCAAATTTGACAGATTTAGTAATAAATGTAGTACCAACATTATATTTCTGTTGATTTTTTTAAATTTTTTTTTGAAAGAATGTAATTTTATAAAAGGCAACACAAAAAATAATGTACATTACTCTCATCGAAAGAATCAACTCACATGCAACGCTCGGCCGTGCGGCCTCGCGCCGCGTTAACGTTTGTTATGCTACTATTGGGCTAATTAACTTTCCTATACCAAAAATATACTGATTTTTTTCGATCTCATCAACAGCATCGAAGAGAATCCCTTGTTCGCGTGCTGGGAATTTATACATTTTATTATGTTTATTTATTAAAACATCTACAAAACTTTTTTCTTTATCGTTGCTAGTAGTATAATTGGAATAACTTATTGCCTCCGGTAATAGAAGCAACAGAATTATTGTTACTTGATTTAATCACGTTTATGTTATTTTGCTCTTCCGTGGTGGAAAAGTAATGAACTTGAATCTATTTATTTAAATTATGTTATTTCGATGTGCAATACATATAAGTATCGCTGAATGTTTAGGAATTCTCTTAGCTCACGCACTTTATGCGTAAGAAGGGGCGGGTCGTGCAAGGTTAACTACTAAAGTTTGTAGTAATACCCGTTCAACATAAATCACCAAAATTTATATATTATTTATAAATTATAATTATTGATATAACAAAATTAATTAGCTGCAAACTTCATCCACATGATAAGAAGACCTGGTGTTATACGAATTTATATTAATCACTCAAGAAAATAACCACAAACAACCGTGACAGCTTAAGAAAACACCTATTCACTATCACGATCTAACGTTGACTACCTCGTAAGAACTTGCATTTTGTTATTCGCGAAATTTACAAGCTGACCTGCTACCTGGTGGCCAATATTTGCACTACTGTCGACGGGAGTTTTATGTGAATGTTTATGTGCTGTGCTAACATTTTAAATTATTTTCAATAAAATTATGGCAAATTTATTAAAAGTGACCAAAAGTCACAATAACTGTTGTGTACGACAGTGCAATTCGACCTATAAGGCTAATGTTTCACTCCATAAGTTTCCAAAATGTCCTAAATTGTCGTTAAAGTGGAAAATAACCTTACAAATAGGAAAAAATGTTACTGAAAATATGAAAGTTTATAGCAACCATTTTAAAGACGATTTTATTTTGAAAGGTATTATATAAAAATTCATCTTTTTTAAATTAATGGGTTGTTTTAGATTACATCAACAAAAGTGCCCGATTAAAAAAAAATATTCTGCCTTCACTAAAACTTCCCAGAAGACTACATGACAGGAAATGTAACGTAAAATTAATTCAGGAACGTTGCAAACGTATGGAAAGACGACTTAAGCGTTTTTATAATAAACAGGGACCAGAGATTTCAAAGAAACTTAATGTTTCAACGTTCTCTAACAATATCGATGCAAGGACTGAATTAGCAGCATACATTTTGTTGTCCTTTAGTAAAAAAGCAGTAGAATTTAGTGTACAGAAGTTTGAAGAAAAGGGTGTCCAAGTAGACACTCCTGAGGATTCAAAAATGTATAATATTGATAAGTTGGTTTGCAATGATCATAGTTGTAAGGTTTTAACAGGTGTTCAAAATTTTAATTTGTTACTAACTTTAGTTAATGGTGTTTCCAAATTGCAGACAACAAAAACAAATATGTCTCCTAAAAATTTAGTTCTGTTGACACCAATGAAATTAAAATTAGATTTGTCATTTAGTAGTTTAGCGATACTATTTCAAATAAGCTCCAGTTCGGCACAATTATACTTTCATACTACAATTGTTCAATTAAGTACGTTATTGAAACAATTGATACGGTTCTCATCTAAAGAAGAAATTTTAAGCAATGTGCCAGTTTGTTTTACAAAGTAGAAATCAACACGGGTTGTACTAGATTGTACTGAAATCCCAATAGAAAAAAGTAAATGCCTTAAATCTAGAATTAAATCATATTCTGTTTATACAAAAAGGCATACTATTAAATATTTAGTAGGGGTAGCACCATCTGGTCTAATAACTTATATTAGCAAAGGGTACGGTGGTAGGGCATCCGATAAAGCTATATTTAATGCTGAGGATGTTATCAACCAAGTTGATCCTGGTGATGCCATTATGGTTGATAAAGGCATATTAATGAACAAAGAATGTAATTCTAAATTGGTAAAATTAATTCACCCACCATTTTTACAAAAACAGCCAATGTAGCTCGTGCTAGGGTTCACGTTGAAAGGGTAATACAACGTATTAAAATTTTTAAAATATTTAGAGGAACATTATTTTGGTCTATTTTACCTTATATAGATGATATTATGATTGTAGCTGTTGCCTTAACTAACGTAGGTCCACCACTGTTATCTAATGATAAATTTCAGCAACAAAAATATTAGTATCAATAATACAATTGAATAGAAGAATATATTGATGTAATAATTAAGATGTCCATTATAAATTACACTGTCATTTAATTTAAAAGTAATTTTTGTAAATAGTATTTGAAATAAATTATATGCAATCTGTTTAATAAAGTTTCTAGAAAGGAATCATCTCTTTTTACTTGAATAACTAATACATCATTAGTATAAGAACTAAACACTACAAAATCACATAGATCAACATTTAATATGAACATACCTAATTGTACCTGTCCGTAATATTTATGTTTGTGATTTAAATAATAAGACAAAATATTATTTGGGTCATGCAAAATGTATGGCAAGTCAAACACTAATTCAGGAAATCCCTTTTTTGAACCCTCAATAGGACACTTAATCTCTACAAGCTTATAATAATAGTTTCCGGATTTCTTTAATGCATCAGGACTAAAAGCTAGAAAAGGAAATCTGGGATTAACTATTACTCCGCAATTATAAATGTCTCCATATTGTTTTGAATAAGCTTCTTTTGCAGCACCCTCTCGTATTAAGCCATAATTTGTGAATGCATTTCCTTTAAATGCGGGATTAAGGAAAGATTGCAACTTTTTATTCCAATCGGGATTTTTATTGGCAAAATATGTGTATACTTCATAACATCTTGATGCAGTAAATCTTGATTGTCGTACACTTTTCCATAATGCACTATTTTGTCCAATTGCAGCAATATTTAATGCAGTATCAAGGGTGATTTCTATTTCTTTATTATAAAATATTTGTTCTGATAAAGTTAATGTTGGAACAGAGAACAGTAGTCCACTATGAACTTTCGAAGTTAAATGTAATTTTAAAGTTTGTTTTAAAAGATCTATTTTTGTACGTTTCAAGATTGTTTTGTCACTTCTGACCGGTTTCCTGTTTTGGCTAAGATGTATGGCTGCCTCAGAAGATGGTGCACCTAAATTCCTTTAGGTGGAATTAGTACACATACAAAAATAAATTGATTGCAATATGGTTTACATTTATTAACTTACACATCTAAATCTAAAAACACTGATATGTTGTGAATGTTAAATTCATGTTAGTGTGTTGATTCATTTTAATTTAAAATTATATATGGTCACCCAAATTATAATTTTTTTTTTGCAGATTGTAATTATGCCATTATTATTATTTCCTAAACATTTTTTTGTGATGCTAATTGAATTGAGAATACGCATTACGCAAACAATGTGAGTATTAAAGTATTAACATTTTATTGGCAATTAGAATCAGTTTCCTGTGCAATTTACATTGTTGGAGTTAAGAGGTTTTATAATTAGATTGACAATATAATAAAAAAAAACTCGTAAAAGAATATCATGAACTTGGCATTATTACATGTCCAATGTATAACTGTAATCTTACCACTCATTAATTCCTGAAAAACATTGCTAAGCAATTCTGGTGTAGCTTTACATACAATTCTGTTCTTTTTTACATGACAAAAGTCAGTTAAAGGTTGTACATAGTCTGTGTATGTAACAGATTTTCTTTGTCCCAATGCCTGTTCTACATCAGTTGTGCTTAATTGTTCTAGTTCATTTCTAAAATAATATTTCCAAATTGATAATTCGATGGTAAATACTTACAACATACCTATTTATAAATAATAAGCATGCAACAATATGCTTACACTTTCCTCCGGCCCCAGCTTTGCAACTACAAATACATAACCAATTTGTTGGCGTTCTTGTTAAAAATAAAAAATAATGTAATTAATGCATATCAGAATTCTACAATAAAAAAACTATACATATTGAGTGTAATGCTTCTACTTGCCTGATTCTAAAGTTATCGATATATTATGTGGTGGTCCTTTTAAAAACGACGTTGGTAAACATAATGCTATAATTTCGGTTTTATTTGGATCACTTATTCCACACATTATTACATGTCGAGCATTTAACACCGCCTCTCCCTCCTTCAAGCACCTTTCGCCGATGTCAATATAATTCAGCACGTCTATTAATGTTATTAGTGGCATTTTAGTTGTTACGCAAAACGTTATTATATCAATCCGATATCACCGATACTAACACTAACAAACACTCCCGCTTTTAGAAGCCATGTTTGCTGTAAGCAGCGCCATCTACATATCATCTTTTTCGCGAATTAGATCGTACAGATCGAAATTGATTTTAATAAATTGGCGTCGTAACATTTTGTGAAAGATAGATCTAATCTTAGTTGAATTTAGAAAATTTAGTAGTAGTTATTCATTTAAACGATGATTATTTGATTTATTTTTATGTATATAAGCTTGTAACTTATATTTTTTCTACATATCTTATAAATCGTTCTATTTATTTCTTTTGTTGGTTTATTAAATTTTTGCATTTAGTAAATAGATGTATTTACTTGATTATGTGTTTACATTTTATCTTGCAACAAAAATTAAATTCACAAGTTTTAGTAAACATTGTGATTGATCTGTTAAGCGAACATGCGAATTCCCCTATACATAGAAAGAAGTTCAATGATCGAAGTTGTTCAAATCATTTGTTTCGTAATGATTAATATAGTAAAAACGATATTATTGTTAGTATCGGTTATAGTTTTTAAAATATTTTGTTGCTGTAACTTAAGGGGGTTAATAATTAAGCTATTAAATGATAAAATGTTACACTCATTATTGTTTTTATAGTATTAATTTAATTATTTTTGACATCGTGCAATGCAATTGTTGTTAGACTTGGACGTAATTTGTAAAAGAACGGTCACGTGATATGCGCACTAACCAAAATTAACATAAGAATTTATTCGTACAATAAGGGGTGTTCTGTTTGATTTACGGTTGTCATTGCTATCTTTTTATAATTTGTGTTATTTGCATAATTTTCTAAATTTTGGTAAGTGCTAAAGCGTATTTTTTAAGACAACTTTGCAAGTAAAGTATTTGCTTTGGTAAGCACACACGATAAAATATTTATATATAAATTTGTATTTTAACCATAAAATTACTATGATTTCCTAATGTTTATCTATTATTCATAACGTAATATAAAATATATTTATATCAATATGTAAAATATAACTTAAACACATATCTTCTTTGCAGTAGCATTCTTATTGTTAAACGAATTACATAATATAACTAACTAATCAATTATTATTGCAAAGTTATTACGAACAACATGGATTTGGCAACCTATAAAACGTTTGACAGACAAGCTAGGTGATACATAGCTAACCACGTAAAGTTATCTGCAATGTTTTTATAAAGAGGAAAGCCGAGTGTGTTCAAAATAATAAAGAATTCCACATTTTAATCACTAACTACAAACAACTGGTATATCTGAAAATATTTACCAGATTATTGTAAAGAAAGCTACGACCTTCTGATAACTTCTTTATCGACTCCATGGAAAAGTAGGACGCTTATAAATGATTTTCGTATTAAAGAAAGACGATCACCTTCTAAGAAAGGTAAACTAATATTTTAATGTTTACGTTAAGTAATTGTTTTCAAGTATTTGAAAATCTTTGTTTTTCAAGTTAACATTAAATCGTAAAGTATTACATTCCTGGCCATCAGAAGCAGATGATTTTTTAACTTATTAAACACAAATAGTAATGCACTTACAAAATTTGTTTAGTATTCTTTTTAAATTAATGTTTATAGTTTATAGACATTATAGAATTGCGGAAGACATGAATTCTATATTCGGCCCTATTCTGATTGACATCGTTGAAAGTTAGCGCTCGCTAATATTAACGATATCGCTAAATCGCCTAAATGCTATTCTAATCTTTTAGGAAGTGCTAAAAGTTAACGATACTGTCGCTAAAATTTACTGTTAACCACTCATTTTAAAGACGACAGATTCGTTGCTGTTAAGAGTTACCGATTACAAAAAATGTAATGTTGAATAAACTAACCCTAAAACGCGGCTCAAGATGCTGCTTTAATTTATTAGTTCAGAAATATAGATTTTAATATAAAATTAAGATGTAAATGTTTATAACATAGCTTTTGTAACATTGTTTTACTTTAAAGGACAATTTGTAACATTTGTCGAATCCTTTTCTTAAAAGCGTTTTTGATATGAAAAAGGTGTTCATAAAGTAATCGAAATACCTATATTAAAATCTGTTTAGATCTGCTGAATTATGCATTGATTAAAATAAACCTAGTTTTGATCAGGTGGCATTTATTTGTTACTAAATACATAGATGTTTTGTCTTTCTTAGAACATTGATCTGTGCATTATTATTTAAAAAAGTGTGTTTAATTGTTTTAACGTATTTTTATATTACAACAAAAAATCTATTGACATAGCACAATACTCGGTCAATTTTCTGGATTAGACTGATTGTACATAAAAAATTACACATTTACCAAATTAACAATAATCATCATAATTTTTTTTACATTCCGTTATATAATAACATAAGTAGTGTCACAAAAAACAAACAATTTTTACGGTTTTACTTCAAAAATTACATATGTAAAAACCAAAAACAAAAAAAAATGACCCCAATGTTATCTTTATCATTATTTTTCAATGTGTGCTCATCGAGTATTTCAGTTATCGTAACTTTTTCCTTCAAACGAACTCAACAAGAATTTCCTCGATTACCTGGTATAGCAGCTTAATTAACTTTCTGAACTGAAATGTTCATTGTTGTAAAATCTAGTCTGAGATTAGAACCACTTTGATGAATGGTATAAGTACATTTAATGAAACCGTATGATCATTTTTAAGATACTTGAAATTGTCCAAACCACTAATGTTCTCGAAGATATTAATATTGCCTGCTTCTAAAATTTCTCTCCTAATAAGAACAACAATACTTATGTAAAAAATAATCTTTAAACATTTAGAAATTTACCTTATTTGCTTTAGAAAACTGTAGATTTCACATTCACAGCTTGTTGGGTTGCCGTATATAAGAGCAAAAATCATACACTAGCAAATTTCGTCGTTACTACGACGTTATGAATTATATTTAGACTTTCAACGACTAATTTTTTTTAATTTAAGAATTATACAGTTTATTTACATACTCTAATCTACAAATCCGTCGAAATAGCTGAAAGAAAAGCACTGTTGTCACATTCTCAACACCAGGGCCGTAACAACATCATATTGGGCCCGTGTGCGAGTAAACTTAAAGGGCCCCTTTAAAAATATTTCGAAAAACGATTTTTTTAAGTATTTATTGTTTTTCACATTCGAATTAATTATACACATGTATGTTATTAGAACTACTCTAGGTACAATATAGATCAGATAATAAAATACGACATTTAAAATATTTTTTTGCGAGATTTCGCACTCGCAAATTTTGTCATTAGGTCGGACAGATTCAAAGATCTAGCAACGTCATTTTCAATCGATATAATTGTGAGTGACAACAATCTATCCTGACTCATGAAACTCCTTAAAAAAATTTTATAGTTTTTAATTTAGAAAATGACCGCTCTTCGGATGGTACAGTGACTGTTAGTTAGAAATAATACACAGGCTGTTATTATTTCTGAAAAACTACTACTAGATGAATAATTTTTAATTGCAATAAATTCTAGTACCTAAGTCTTTAACCGATTTAATCTTTTTGAAATCTTCATTAAAACAGTGTTTAAAGGATAACAGTTCATGTGTAATATTTCTTCCGATATCAAAATTATAAGTACTATACGGACTCTGAGACATTTGATAGATTTCTTCGTCTGTCAAATTAATTAAAATATCAGGCATTAAAATTTTAAAGTTATTTGCTACCTCCTGTATACTATTTGATCTGGTGCGTAGTTGCATAATTATGGTATCTAACGTTTTATAAAATACTTGTATTTTAAATAAATCTTCAGCACTGTTGATGGAAGAATGGTTATTCGGTTCGTCAAAAAAAATTTTCGGTTTAAAAATACGCTTGTGTGTAAACTCCGGATTAACGCCCCACTTCTTAGCTAAAACGACAGCCTCTTGTTTCATATCTTGAAATTGTTTATTAAATTCACTTATATTGTTTCAAAATTTTCAAGCTCTGTCTTTAATGGTTTAGTTTCATTAATTTCGTCGTTACTATTTGATAGTAAAATAATTTCGGATAACGTTTTTAAGACATCGGTATATCGAAAACGTAGTGCATAAAGAGAATCGTGGCGTGATGACCAAGGTGTCGGTGTTAATTTTTTCAATGTTATTTTAGATTTATTTGATGTTGCATCTAACAGCGCCCATTGTGTGATACTATGTCCAAAAAATATATATACACTTTGTACGAAATCATGAAATTTTTTGATTTTTTCGACGTGCTTTACAGAATCATTTAAAATTAAATTTAAATTTTGGGCAGCACAATGAACGTAAGGAGCATTTTCTACTAACTGAAAAATTTTTGCTTGAACCCCATTATATAAACCGCTCATATTTGCAGCGCCATCATAACCTTGCCCTCTTAACTTTTCTAAACGGATACCATTACTTTTAATAAACTGAACAATAGTACTGGTTAAAGTTTGTGCACATTGATTTTATAGTGGCAAAAATCCCAAAAAAGATTCGTGGATTTTAATTTTGGGAGATTTTTGGTTTTTGTTGTGTATAGTTACATATCTACAAACAAAACTAAGCTGATCAATTTGAAAACATCTATCAACTATTATCGAAAAAAAGGGAAGCGATTTTATGGTATTAGTTAGTTCACTTTTAACGGCGGTTTCTAATGCATCGATAATTTTATTTTGTATTTCAAGAGACAAATATGTAACTAAATTTTTGGAACGATTTTCTTATAAATGGTTCAAAACTGGATCGTACTTAGCTAATAATCTAAGGACAGACAAAAATACACCTGAGTTTTTTTATTCGATTTGTTCATTTGTGCCCCTAAATGGCATATTTGTTAATGCTAATAATAGTGTAACGTCTATAACGCCTTCTATAATTTGACGCCAAACAGATAATTCCTTACAAATTGCGTCTTCTTGATCTTTATCAATTGTTTGATTTAATCGCCACTTATCATAAATAGCACAACACTGAATATGCTCTTGTTTATCTTTGTGTCTAGCTATAGCTTGTTGCAAATGCACCCAATCACTAAAACCGTTCACCAATGAATCTTTTGATTGAGAAAACAGCCAACAGGGCTGGCAATAACACTGATTTAGTTTGCTTGAGTAACACTACCTCAAACGTTCTGTTTTAATTCTAGATTTTGATATTTTTGAATTAAAATTTGTAGAAAAGCTTCTGTTTCCTTGAATTCTGGGAAAAGGTCCTTGGGAACGAGATAACCCATTTGTAACGTACTTTTCTTAATTTGTTGTTAGTTTTGCATCATTCTATATTTTTTTGTTTTGTTGTAAACGTGGCAACGCAGCTTGCACGTCCTCGTCTCTTTTTGTGCGGCCGAATAACGGCGAGTGTTAATATTGTTGCACGCTTTACCGCGTGGATTCTTAAAATCAATTTTTAATGTGATTATTGAAGTCTGGTTACTAATGCTTTTTATGGAAATATTAATTCATAAGGCGTTTTAATTTTCCTCTCGTTGAAATTCCACGTTGGTAAAGGTAAGCGGATTTTTTCTATTTTAATGAATGTGCAAGGTCACCTCATGTTCTTTCTTTTGTAGCTAGTTTTGGTTGGGCTTTGTTTGCCCTGAATAACGGCGATTCTCGTATGGAAATTTTTCTACAAGCCGTCTCTACCCTTACTTTACAATTTTGTTTGTGATTTCTAACATCACAGGCACGAGTTCGACCGGCCACGTGTTGACCGTTGGCATGAAGTACTTTCTCTATCTATAAATTGTTACGATGTACTAAAGACCCAATTTTGGAGTCTATAATTTAGAGGACCCAAGTTGCATGCGAAGAGGAAACCTCGAATACAAACTTTCCTTCGATACATTTATACCTAGGCGAGTTATGAAGCTGCGACACCTTTTGCTACTTTGAAGTGTACAATAGCATCTGATGAACCGGGTTTTTTTGGTTGTGTAATTTTCCTTTTTAAAGACTAATACTGTTTTAGATTTTTTTGTGTTATCGTGAGTCACTGTGCTGACCCGATTTTGCTTAATAGTTTTACGATTCCAGGTTTTAATGAAAAGAAAGCGCTATCTTTGAGTTAACTAGGGTATATTTGGTAAGTCATTCTTTTCTTATTAATTACGGAGTCAGAGAGGTATCTCGCGTGTAACTTCAATTTTTTTGTTTGTTTGGTATTCATTAAAACTAATTTATCACCTTAAATTAGGTTATCACTGATTATTTTTGTTTATCGCATGCTGTCACGCCTTTTAAAATTTTGTTTGCTATTCATGATTTTGTATGCGAAATCTACCTGCTGTTATTTTGCTTTTAAGTACTTGTTAGGTGTGTTGCCGGTACTAACGGCGTTGCTATATTTCTAGTAATATAAAGTTTGTGCATTACTAGTGAATAATCAAGTAATTTTTGTGCTATTATATGTTCAAATTGGACAATTAATTAATATTTCTTAAATTGAAAAATTTAAATATATTAAATTTGTTTGTTCTAATTATAATTATCTTTCACAATTTTAAGTAATTAATACTCTCTGCATTTAAACTGTTGTGTATTTTGATTGATATGTAAAATTTGTGTCTTGTTGATTATGTTGTAAACCTGAATGGTGGACACCCATTCTGGTGTTTAATGTGAAAGTATCCTGGCGCCTAAGGTTTTCCTTATTTTGCTTGTTTTTTTGTATGGTTTGTTATACTAGATCCTTTCGGATTTAGGTTAAAAGCATAGCTTTAGTCTGGCATTTACCGTATTATTTCTTTCTCTTACCCACCCCACTCTCCGGCGGTTGTGAGTAGCCTGGAATTACGGTTTGTCAGCTTTTGTTTGCGTTGAACAAGTTTTTAGCGTAACACATTATCAATAATAAATCGTTTTGCTGTGCCGTTAGGTTTTCGGGGAAGTTGGATTTATCAGTACAATAAATGTCCATGCCGTATTCGTCAGATGATTTTGGCGATTGATCTAAAAATATCAAAAGAATAAATGTATTTTGTAAGTAAACATACAAATACTATAAAAAAAGTTAGTTTTTAATTAGACTTACCAGTTTCTACCGGGATATTTGTGACCGTGAGCTTTAAATTTTCCTCCTTTGAATTCGAAGCACCTAAAGACATTAAATAAATATTACATCTTTAAATACCCAAGCAATGTTCAAGTTTTCAACATATACATACCTGTTTTTTTATTATTAGCAATGGTCAAATTATCCTTTTGTACCTGTTGTTGTGTTTCATCTTTACTTGTTATCAAAAAACCATCAAGTTTAGGAAGTTTCTCCTTTCTTTGCTCTATTTCGAGCTTTCTTTTACGTTTTGCTGCTCCGGATAAATGTTTATACGTATTGGCACTGGAACTCATATTTTCCACGAAAGACGCACGACACTCATAAATTTTTAATTAAAAAAAAAATACGAATGTCTCCGAAAACGTTTGTTATAATATAATACTAAAACCACAGTATTGTGCAACAAGCATCAGACAGTACTTAACGAATTCAGTAATTCTTAGAACAATGTGGGTCTAAGAGGATTATATTAACAAAAGTTGTTATTGCAGTAGTCACACTGCACAACCTTTACCGAAATTCCTTCAAACAAGTACCTAAACACTTCCGGCTTAACGCTAAATTGGTTATTACTTACTTATATTTGCATTTGAACATAGTAAAACTCTTAAACGGATATTTTAAAGCCTTTGGGAAAAAGAAGCCTAAAACTGCAGCTTATACTTTATAAAAATACCGTCAGTTTAGAAAATTTTATTACGGGCCCTGAGATTCTCCGGGACTGTGTTTCGCGAACACATGGAATACCGGTAGTTACGGCGCTGCTCAACACGTTAAAAATGTTCGTCCTTAATTTTTTAGCGACTTACGATTTAAAATAGCTTTTAAAACGTTAATCGCTAAAATTAACGCTAACTTTTAGAAGTTAACGTTATCGTTTATTTTAAAGATGGTGAATAGAGCTAATTGGTAGTTTAAACTGTGTGAAATAAGAAGCATACATCGAAAACATGGGTATATAACTAGTTTTTTTTGTTGCTTAAGTAAAGAAAACATCAAATGACAATTTAGACGTTACTACATTTAATAGCTCAGAAATTTTGTTTTCTTTGTTAGTCTTTAAGTTTTATTTGGCGATATTTATTATATTGTATATTATATTATTGTTGTGATTTAAAATATAATTTAGATTTGTTTTCTGCGTATCTAGATATATCATAATTTAACAAACAAAAAAGTATTGATTTTTACAAACTTTATTCTGCTTAATAAGAAATATTGTTAAAGTTACATAAATACATAATTGCTTAATAGTATTAATCAGAATTTAAGATTTAATTAATCAGACATTTAGGGCCAGATTAATAGACGGCACTTGAGAGTTATTGCTCCCTTACTTTTTACTTGAAAACATATTTGGTATTATTAAACCACACTTAAGAATTTCTTGACATATTCTTAAGAAAAACTTAAGTATTGTGACGTCACCAATTTTTAGTATTAACAAACCATACTTGAATGTAAGTGAGCTTGACGGTTACATTTATTTGACATTTGTAAGTATAGAATTCAAGTAATTTGCAGACCTACTTTAACGCGCACTTGAAAATAGAAAATTTTTTGTATTGTGATTTTTTAAATATTTGTGTTTGAAAAAGTGTTATTATTGTTAATGGTTAATTGTTTATAACAAAAAAAAAAAAATTTTGTAAATAAATCTACAGTATGTAAATAAAAAGTACTACTTAGTAATGGATCTGATATTGGAAAGAGATTTTGATGAATTTATAAATTACATTGAAGATAATCTATACCCTCGTGTTCCTAGAGTAATATTGCAAGATCAGCAAAATCCTTTAGAAGTCTTAAGTGCCAATGAGTTTTTGAAAAAGTAGCACATTAACAAAAAAATCGTGGTTAATATAATTATGCCAATCATTTTAAGTGACAGTGAAATATAATCTAATCGAAGCCAACCTCTTTCAGTTTTTTTATTATTTTTAATTGTTTTAAGATACTATGTAACGGATAGTTTTTAGGTAAGCAATGTGTATGTATAGTAAAATATAAGCATCTTAATTTTAATAGATTGTGTGCCCTGATTTATACAACATAAATCAAGCCATTGTATCGCTGTTTGCTAAAGATATTTCAACTACATTATGCCGGCGTTTAAGAAATTGGGTGTATTTTCCAACAAATGTACAATTATTACCAATAGTGCAACAGCAATTCTTTGGAATATCAGGATTTCCTTGAGTTAGTGGTGTTATTGACAGAACTCATATTCTCATTAAAATCCTGGTGGTCAAAATGCCGAAATTTATCGCAACAGAAAATCTTGGTTTTCTTTAAACGTTCAGATTGTAGCAGGTTCAAATTTAGAAATGTTTGATGTTGTGTTTTTAAGATAAGGTTTCAGAATGTGTTCCGTTACCGGAGTTCTCTTAGGAGATTCTGGTTACCCTCAACGATGGTATATTTATACACCAATTCATCAACCAACTACACCTACGGAAAACCGATATAATAAAGCACACATTACTACCAGAAACGTTGTTGGTGTGTGGAAACCATAATTTCCATGTATAACCAAAAAAATAGCAACTAAGTTATCTATTACATAAAAAAATTATTGTGACAATTGCAATATTACACATTATAACAAGAAATGAAAATTTTGTGGAACAAATTTTTGAAATTTTGCCACCAAAAGTTCCTCATCAATTGATATATGTACATGAAAGAGGAAATTTAATACGAAACCCATTTATTCAAAAACATTTTCAATGAAATAAATTAACAGTTTAATAATAAAGATAATAATAAATGAAGTATATTTTAAGTTATTGGTGTTTATTACAGTACAGTTGCGCTTTTTCTATTTCGGTTTTTGCTTTTTCAGCAAAATATTCTACCTGTTTAACTATTTTTTCTTCATGCTCCATTCGACGTAGGTGTGTTTGATGATCTAGTCTTATTCGAGATGTAATAATATAATAATTATTATTGTTTGCGGACGGCTTCCAAAGAACTCAACACTTTCACTTTATAAGTATACAGTAAATTATGTCATACTTAAATTCGGTATTGAATGTACTTTACCGTATTCAAATTTTTTAGTACGAAACACTAATAAATTCTAGAAAAATGAATGTATATACACTGCTTAAATAATATTTTTTTTATTATTTGAATACTGTAAAATGTCTCATTTATATATTTTTGTAATTTCTGTATTAAAGTTTGATTGAAGGTACTATTTTAAATCGGACGTTTTTGTATCATTTAATTCTATACTTGAAAATGATGACGTTTTGATGACGTTCGTACTTAAAAAATACTTCACTTAGGGTTCACTAACACTTCACTATTAATACCAATTTATAAATATTATTTTTTTAAGTAACCTTACTCACTTTGTCAAGTGTAAGTGAAGTTTAAGTCAAGATTTGTTTATTAATCTGGCCCTTATACTTTGCAACGTCCCGTTAGAATTCATTACAATTAAAATTCTATTTTGCATTCAAATACTAATTTGCATTTAAATTTATTCAGTTTGGCAACGTCGCGTCGTACTTCGAATCGAACGAGCAATCGATTTTTGTTAGTACTTCCGTTTAAGCCATCTTTGGGCTTGCACGTCGTAAGTGTTGCAAAGAAGACAATTTATTAATAATGACGTAAAAACGCATACAAATTAGTTTTTATTCATTTCAACTAATTGCTGGTAAGTTTATCTTCATTCCGATATAATTTTCTATTGAATTCAATATTTTTAGTAATTTCACAATGTGACGCAATGCACTAAAACAAAGGAATTTATTTTCAAGGCCGTTGTATGTAAATCAACGTAAGTGATTTCATGTCAAATAAAAACCATTTTAATTATTCATATTTAGGGTCTTTTCCTATATTAGATTTTTTCGTTATTAGATTTTTCCTTTATTGGATTTATCCGTTATTGGACTTTTCTTTTATTGAACCTTTTCTTTACCAGATTTTTTTTAAATTGGATTTATATCTGTTGGTTTTATGCCTGCTGTTTTTGCTTTCCAATCTGCATTCGTTTGATTAGTTATTTTGTTCTGGAAGAAGCTTAGAACAAAGAATGTGCTATAAATAGAAGATCTCAAATAACGTCATATTATATGGTGAGTCAACTTGAAGTTATTCTACTACATATTACATTTTAAATTCAAATTAATTAAATTATGTTATTAAAAAAAATTTTCGGATACATACTCCGTAACAAATTAAACGTTTATTACTTTTGTTTTATTCCAAATAATGTTCTTTTTTTTTCTTTAATGTAAATAGTTAGTGTAATATTTTATAATTGCAAATAAATTAAAGGATTTCACGCCTGTGTATTGTACTTTCATTCAAGTTCACACCCAGAGGTCTGTGTTCCGACCGCTGCCGTGGTAATATTAATTTTTGCTTTCGATAAATGTATATTTATATTTTGCACGTTTATTATTATTATAGTGTTTTTGTTTTTTTTAACTTTTGCTTGAAAACTCTGTTTAATAGTCTTATTTTTATGTACAAACTTATAATTGTCTCTCCAACCTACAGTATTTGGGTATCATGTTTGTATTGCACTGTTTTTGGTACCTTTCTTTCATTTCTCTTGTTAAGTCTAAGATTGTAGAGACAAAAAGTAAAGATTAGTATACAAAAAGTGAGTTTTAATACCTATATCCTAAATTGTAAAGCTTTGTCAGCATATTTTTAAAGATTTTTTCGTAATCTTTTAATTGTTCATTACACACACATCTAACAAGATTTTAAAGAAGTAAAATTTCTTTTATTATCAATTTATATTAAAAGATGCTAAAAGATGATAACGTTTCAATTAAGTTAACTCAAGTTTTTAAATCGGTTATTCATAAAATAACAAATGAAAAACAATTTTAGAAATGTACTTACTTATTTTTAACGAAAGAAATCTATATTTTTTCTTTCCTATAAGGAAAATATAGCGATCGCATTTTTTTTTTAAATTTTTATTGCATAATTTTACGTTTCAAGGTCTCCTGAATCAGAAAAATGTATTTTTGACAAAAAAAATTTGTGTGTGTGTGTGTGTTTGTGTGTGTCTTTGTGTAACGATGTACCCACGATAACTCTCGAACCAAAAATCCTAGTAACTTGAAGTTTTGTATGGAGCTGGCTTTTCATATTCTCTCGGTTCTATCAACAGATAGGTTACTTTGAGTAACAATTTTTAACCGCATCTGTAACGTAGAAATAAATATTTATTTATATACATACATAATCATAGAGTTACACAAAATTAATTACCTTTTTTTAATCAAAAACAACACAAACTTAATATAAATATCACTTTAGCAATCATAAGAAAGTTATAAAAACACTGTGAATACCTTTAGCTGTACATAATTGTATAGAAAACTTGAAGAATTGAACTGTAATTATTATTCGTAATGTATCATCAGATTTATGCAATAATCTACCTTAACGCAACCATGTGTGTTAATTTACATTTTTTGTATACAAATTAAAACATGATACATAAAGAACAGAAATGATAATAATAATGATTACACTTATGGATTATAATAAAATGTTTCGACTTACCGTTTATTGTTCCATTTCGTAATTGTACACACAGCATTAGTTATCAAACTACAACCGAACAAGTGAAAAGATATTAATTTGCAGCGCAGTAATCAAAAGTATAGCAACGACTAATGCTGACTAATCATGAAGTATTCGTTTATACTAAAACGATTCCACTGTTTCGAAAATAATTCAATCTTATTTAATCGATCTTCAAACAATTCTAGTTATTCAAAAAATATTCGGTTTTAATAAATCAGTTTTTAGACGGTTGCTGATTATGGGAAAAAAGTACTGAAACGGTTTAAAACTTATTGTGAAAAATCGGAACTCTTTCAATTTATTCACTGTCAGTTACATGTAAATGATATAAAAATGGAACTAACACGAAACAACGTAATGAAACAATTGTTTTAATTTTGTGACTGTATCAGTTTCAATCCGTGTTTACTGGGTGTACTTCTGTCTTGTCATTTGTTCTATTTCAGTTGCGGGTAAATTTAAACGGTTTTGCTCACCATAGTCTTTCATCAATTTGGAACGTTTTCTAATTTATTTTATAATCTGGCACCAGAAAGCTTTCGACTCTATCGTCCTAAGAACTGAGTTAGTCGTCGCTCTTTTAAATTACGAGAAAAACAACGTAACACTTTGTCCTTGTACGTAATTATAAATCAAATATTCTAAGTAAGCACATATTTAAATTTTTTTTAACAACATTTTTATTTTTCTGTAACAATTTATTTTACAGCTTAGTTAATTTCTTACGTAGAAATTTGATGAGTTAAAAAAACATTTACAGAATATGTCAAAATGAAATCTTAGAAGATTTTAAAAGAATTATCTTTACAAATTTAATTTTAGTTTGATAAAATAACACAATTCTGGATTTTCATTGTCTTTAATTATATATTTTTTTTAAATAAATACACTACGTTTCAATTGCTGAAGTATTGTAATCTTGATCAAGTGAATACCATAAATAAAAAAGGTTGTGATATGCAAATGCGTGTTAAAAAATTGGAAACAAAATAAAACCAGTAGCGCTGATATTGCAGTAACAGGAACTAAAATTTTATGGAGGGAAATTTAAATGTCGCCATTTTCTATTTTTATATAAAATAAAATTATATATAATAAAAGAAAGCTATTTATTTTAAATAAATACACATATTAAGTATAAAATATATAAATACAACGTAACATTAGTAAATACTAAACTAAAAAATACAATACATATACTTAACACAAAACATAACCCAACATAACTTGTAGTCGTTCTTTCTTGTCCTCCTCGGTAGCGATAAAATTAATTGAAGTAAGTTCTACTTTGTTTACTTCCTTGGTTTAAACTTAACACAATTTTTTTTAAAATCCTCGATTAGATCAATTAAAGTACTACTCCAGGGTTTTTAAGGTCGGAAACTGAAAATTGAAAATTTAATTAGAACGTCGAAAATGTTGTTATTTTTTCTTGGTAATAAGAAATGTACGTTTTTTCTAATATCCGTATAAAATTTGCGAATAATTAACAGTGTCGACACAAAAACAATGTTAACACAAATTTCTTCATAATGAACCGGGCACGAAATGAAACTAAAATTGACTTTTTCACGAATGACCGTCATTTTGTTCCAAATGTGTAAAATATAACCCATTTTAGTTAAGCAGTGGTAACAAATATCATAAATATGACATGAACAAATTAAAAAGAAAAATTTAACGTATGTAATATATTTTCACTTTGATCATATTCCTTTGACATCGTGTAAATATGATGAGGTTCTAAATTAAAAGAAATTAAATAGGATTTACACAAATTAGAATCCGGTATGCCAAGTTTTTTAAGATAAAACCGCAGACATAATTCACAGTCTGAGTCGAAGGCAAATCGATGTTATTGAGTGCTATGGGAAATTCCAATGACAACAACTCGTTATTGTGTGAAATAGTAAAAAGGTTGACAGGGCAAGTTAAAAAATTTCTGAAATTTTCAAAGACGACTGATAAATCTGCCTCACAATTTGAACCTGTAGTTTTTCCAAAATTTCCGGGATCAAAGAACTTTGTTTAAATTCTTGTCAATGAAAGTCCAACCTTTAATTTTTTGTAACGTGTGATAGAATAATGTAACATGACTACTATTTTGATTTATAGCTCAACAAAACCTTTTACCGCAAACTATGTTTCTTTCGTACTATTTACACTATCAAAGAGGGTGTCAAGAAGATCGACAAATTCTGATGTATAAGCAGCCTCTGATGGTAAATCTGTACTAGAAACAGCACTCTGAAGTGTACAAGTAACTGAGGAACTTAAAGTGCGAGCAGCAATCGAAACCTTTATTTTAATTGGATTATTTTTTAAATTAAAATAACGAGGACTTACTTTCCAAAAATATTGAGATCTGATCTTTGAATCACTTTTGTAGCAATCGATGATGTGATTATACTTAGCTACTGTTACCTTATCAAACCGAATGTTATAATTGAATAAAGCATTTATGATATTTTTTAGATGTGGTGGATCATTAAGAGCAACAACATTTTTATGATTAACATGAAAATATAGGCCAGGTATATCAGAACGATATTCTTGGATTAACTGTAAAAGAACTGCAGCATTCGTTATACCTTGATCACATACAAATGCGATCATCGTGATAGATATGTCCTGAAGATTGGAAATGACTTTTTTGAATATAACTTTGAGATGTGAAGTTTGTATCTGGCTCTTAGTAAAATAAAAAGCAATAGGTTGTTTCCAAGACTTCCTAATACCGTTAATCATAAAAACTAATGAGTGATTTGCTTGTAAATTTTGACGACCAAGTGACCCTAAATCAATATAACCGACTACTTTATATTTAATACGATTGTGTAATATTTGGAATAAATCGATATTAATGCCTGTTTACTGTAAATAGCTATAACGGCGGTAAATTAATTTAACACCCGCGTAATTAAAAATCCGCTTTGAATAATTCTGCGGGATAAAACCACAACGTAAAAAGACATTGGGAGTAAAGCAAGGTCAATGCAATTGTGCAAATGCCACTAGAGTGAACTACATTTGCACAATTGCATTGACATTGCTTTACTCCCAATGTCTTTTTACATTATGGTTTTATCCCGCAGAATTATTCAAAGCCAATTTTGAATTTTGCTAGTCTTTCAACGTGTTACCGCCGTTACTGCTATTTACAGTAAATTTTTGTTACATAAAATTTCACTAAGAAATAGCTCTGCCATCAAACACTTATTAATGCCTGTATTAAAACGAATAGCACGAAACAAAGACTGTAATGTACTGTAAGATGGTAATTTAAGAAAATGTCTAAAACAATTGTAAGAACGAGAACCTTTTTTTACATAAAGTTAAAGCAAAGACGTTATCACGAACTGTCAAATTATGACGTTTTTTATTTGCGTTACGAAATTGGAACTCTAAAAATTGCAAACCAATGGAATCTATGCTGGGCTCTAAATCTTGAAATGCCTGAGTACAAGTAGATTTCAAAACAGCTTTAAATTTATTCTTAGATGATACTAATTTTGTTTTTAATTTAAAAACTTTTACAAGAACAGATCTATATTGAACATACATTTTTTTTACGTCAACTGCAATTTTTACTTGGTTTTAATGACTTACGACAAAGTCTAACAATTTGTTTCGAAATAGATGACGACAGAGGTGTATTAATGGGTTTTGGATTAAGACATCCCATAATATCAACACTGTTGTTTATTGCCATTTTTCTACAGGCACTGTCTTTTTGTTTTAAAACTTGTCGACGTAACAATAAAGTGTTCAATTTAGTTTTTAAACGATGTCTGCTAATTGTAATTACCTTGTGAACAGCTGCTACTAAACTTTTAGTTTAAAATTTTTTGTTATTTAATTTAGTAATTGTTAATTGAGTTATCTATAAATAAAATGGTTTTTGTTTGCTTACATAGACTTTAAATTGAGATAGTGTAGTCAATACATTTATTAGCATTTCTATACGTGTGTTAAATTGGCAACACAATAATAATAATCTGTCTGTAAAGCCTTTACCAAAAGTTATAAAATGTACATTTCTTTATTGCATATTAAATAAGGTATGATAAAACAATTTGTAAAAGCACTGAATTATGATAGAACTTGCTTTTAGTATCTTTACAGTCAATTTCCCGGTTTATTTAAATTAAAATAATATTTATATTGGTCCCAAGTTAAAAAAAAATTCGAAAGTCAGTTTAAACTTACCATGGCTGCTGTTGAAGGAAAAGCTTAGATTGTTTTTTAAAGTGTAATAAACGATTAAAAGATTACGAAAAAATCTTTAAAAATATGCTGAGAAAGCTTTACAATTTAGGATATAGGTATTAAAACTCACTTTTTGCATACTAATCTTAACTTTTTGTCTCTACAATCTTAGACTTAACAAGAGAAATGAAAGAAAGGTACCAAGAACAGTGCAATACAAACATGATACCCAAATACTGTAGGTTGGAGAGACAATTATAAGTTTGTACATAAAAATAAGACTATTAAACAGGGTTTTCAAGCAAAAGTTTAAAAAAAAAACAAAAACACTATAATAATAATAAACGTGCAAAATATAAATATACATTTATCGAAAGCAAAAATTAATATTACCACGGCAGCGGTCGGAACACAGACCTCTGGGTGTGAACTTGAATGAAAGTACAATACACAAGCGTGAATTCCTTTAATTTATTTGCAATTTTAACATATTACATTAACTATTTACATTAAAGAAAAAAAAAGAACATTATTTGGAATAAAACAATATTAGGGCGCCAACCACCTTTAAATTGGTGATAAATAAAAAGCATAAAAATTTTATAACTAACTATTAATCGATATCAAATTCAAAAGTAATAAACGTTTAATTTGTTACGGAGTATGTATCCGAAAAGTTTTTTTGATAACATAATTTAATTAATTTGAATTTAAAATGTAATACGTAGTAGAATAACTTCAAGTTGACTCACCATATAATATGATGTTATTTGAGAACTTCTATTTATAGCACATTCTTTGTTCTAAGCTTCTTCCAGAACAAAATAACTAATCAAACGAATGCAGATTGGAAAGCAAAAACAGCAGGCATAAAACCAAAAGATATAAATCCAATTAAAAAAAAAATCTGGTAAAGAAAAAGTTCAATAAAAGAAAAGTTCAATAACGAAAAAATCCAATAAAGGAAAAGTCTAATAACGAAAAAATCCAATATAGGAAAAGACCCTAAATATGAATAATTAAAATGGTTTTTATTCGACATAAAATCACTTACGTTCATTTACATACAACGGCCTTGAAAATAAATTCCTTTGTTTTAGTGCATTGCGTCACATTGTGAAATTACTAAAAATATTGAATTCAATAGAAAATTATATCGGAATGAAGATAAACTTACCAGCAATTAGTTGAAAAGAATAAAAATTAATTTGTATGCGTTTTTACGTCATTATTAATAAATTGTCTTCTTTGCAACACTTACGACGTGCAAGCCCAAAGATGGCTTAAACGGAAGTACTAACAAAAATCGATTGCTCGTTCGATTCGAAGTACGACGCGACGTTGCCAAACTGAATAAATTTAAATGCAAATTAGTATTTGAATGCCAAATAGAATTTTAATTGTAATGAATTCTAACGGGACGTTACAAAGTATAAGGGTCAGATTAATAAACAAATCTTGACTTAAACTTCACTTACACTTGACAAAGTGAGTAAGGTTACTTAAAAAAATAATATTTATAAATTGGTATTAATAGTGAAGTGTTAGTGAACCCTAAGTGAAGTATTTTTTAAGTACGAACGTCATCAAAACGTCATCATTTTCAAGTATAGAATTAAATAATACAAAAACGTCCGATTTAAAATAGTACCTTCAATCAAACTTTAATACAGAAATTACAAAAATATATAAATGAGACATTTTACAGTATTCAAATAATAAAAAAAATATTATTTAAGCAGTGTATATACATTCATTTTTCTAGAATTTATTAGTGTTTCGTACTAAAAAATTTGAATACAGTAAAGTACATTCAATACCGAATTTAAGTATGACATAATTTACTGTATACTTATAAAGTGAAAGTGTTGAGTTCTTTGGAAGCCGTCCGCAAACAATAATAATTATTATATTTTGGAATGTAAAAATATCTTGTGTCAGTCATGTTTAATCGCTAATCATTGTTTATAATAACTAAATTAAACTTATGTCATTGTGTTAATGAATAAACCTAAACTGATTTAATTAGCCCACCTAAAATTAATAAACCATAAAGAAATAAATTGTATACAGCCGTATACAATTAAATAGACTAAAGAATAAATATTTAAAATAATAGCAATCTATTCTTATATCGAAAATAATTACTAACAATTGCTCTAAAAACATCTGTTACACTGCACAGTCTCTTTCGTGTGAGTACATCAAAAGTTTATACATACAAGACATGCTAAATTAAAACTTACAGGTAAGCTAATGCTTTTTTATACAAAATTTTAACAACTTGCAGAAATAATTGCAGTGTTTTATTTTAATTGTGAATATAAACGCATTCTAACTTATGTACTTGTACAATTTTTTGTATGCCTAAAAAAACAAAAGTATTTACATCTGACGAAAAACCTTCCTTCCAAGAACTTGTGCACGCATCTTGAATAAGACTAGATCATCAAACACACCTACGTCGAATGGAGCATGAAGAAAAACTTCATAGTCGTATTAAACAGTTAGAATATTTTGCTGAAAAAGCAAAAGCCGAAATAGAAAAAGCGCAACTGTACCTTAATAAATACCAGTAACTTAAAATATACTTCATTTATTATTATCTTTATTATTAAACTGTTAATTTATTTCAGTGAAATTTTTCTGAGTAAATGGGTTTCGTATTAAATTTCCTCTTTCATGTACATATATCAATTGATGAGGAACTTTTGGTGGCAAAATTTCAAAATTTTGTTCTACAAAATTTTCATTTCTTGTTGATCGCTATATTTTCCTTATAGAAAAGAAAAAATATAGATTTCTTTGCGTTAAAAATAAGTAAGTACATTTCTAAAATTGTTTTTCTTTATTTGTTTTATGAATAACCGATTTAAAAACTAGAATTAACTTAATTGAAACGTTATCATTTTTTAGCATGTTTTAATATAAGTTGAAATAAAAGATATTTTACTTCTTTAAAATCTAACAAGATTTGAATAAAAAATAACAGTTTAAATAAAATTTCATTTATACGTTGTTTATAACTATAATTTAAATTATTTACTTATCAGATACAACCACATTTAAGATTTTATAAAGAAACAAAAAGAAATATTTATAAAAATATTAATTACAAACACAAAAATTTTTATTTAAACCGCTTTTAAATTTTAAAATTAATAAATTTGATTTTATTGACGTGTACATATTAAAATAAACATAAAATGCTCTAAAAACAAACAAAAAAATAAAATTTTGAATTAAAGTTGAATAATGATAATTTTACGTTCCAAGACAATTTTAAATAAACACAATTTATTTAAACTTAAATTGAAATTTATGAAAACGTCAAAGAAAAGCCATTTTAAGCGTATCAAAGAGTAAAACAATACATTGTTTACAATAGCTTGTTATATTAATTTTCTTGCGTTGAATGTTGTTTTCAATGCCACAATTCAAGGTGTGTTAGTTATTAAAACGAAAAGCTCCCTATTAGTACAGGAAATTCTCGTTTGTGCTTTGCTGAAAACGAGACAGCTTCTACTTTATGCTCAATGACCTTACGGGCTGTAAAGTTTTCAAGTGCTTTATTTTCGCTATTCTGACGCGTTTCATAGTTGTTTTCATACCTTAAAAGCACGTTTTGTATTATAAAAGGAGTGATTTATGTAATACAATTACTTATTTCATTTAAAAGTTGAAATAATAAAAATTAAAAGCAATTTTAATTTAGGCAATTAAACTAAGTAATAAACATTGCATCATAGCATTTAAGTACTTTATTAATTTAATTTTGCACACTTAACAGAATTAACAGATATACACTTAAATTATCTATATACAATATTTAAAAATAATAAATCAACACATATAGTTAATTATATAATAAAATCTAACTTACTTCTAACCTAAATATTTACAATATTTTAAACATTTAGTTGACATTATTTAATATGATGGGTCATAACAAAAATATTCAGAATACATTTAATTTAGTTCTGAGTTAGCCCATCGTTACATTGTCAGATTTTTCACATGTACAGCCGCTTTAAAAGACATTTACGTATGGTACAGTAGAGTTTTGTTAACGTTAATACCAGTACAATATTTTAAAACTGACATAGCATATTTAAGAAATGTGTTAAAAAAAGTTGATAATTGATACTGATTTTTTTAAATTTTAATAAAAATTATTTTTAGTATTTTTGTCATGCATTTATTTGCTGTTTTAAAACTTTATTTAGTTGTGTGCTATAATTATTTTGTTACTGCAACTGTAATCATGCACATAAAATAAATTTTATTAACACAATCAATCCATACATTTTTATTAGATTATTTAGATACTTTGTAGAAAAATATGTAAAACAAATATTTTACAAATAAACAAAATAATAATGACTTACTTTAGATTCATGACAAGAGCTCACGGTTTTATTGTAGCACTCAAATAAGATTTTATGAGTAACCTGGTGCAAGAAATTGGAATTTTTATTTTTTTGTATAATACTTTAAATTAGATTTTTAGTAAAAAATAAAATAAAATAAATTGTATTATCTAAATCAAATAAACCGTTTCAACAAAAATTAGAATTAATTGAGTTTAAACTGTGTAATACATTTATTTATATATAAAGTAGCTATCAGTAAAATTACAGACAAGTCATTACTTGGTTTTATAATAACATTAATGTTGTTAAAACATTTTAGATGCAATATGTGCAATTACATTTTAAGTGTGACTAAAAATTAAAGATATCGCCGTATGCGTTTCTAGCAATTATACTTAAAACTTATCTTAGGCAAAGATTTAAAAAATGTTTTTTTAAAATATTACACCGGTACATTGTTTTTCTCACATAGTATTCTTATTTATATTAGATTTTCTGGAATCTATCGTAAGCCTCCTAGATTAGGAATGCTTTACAGTCCCACAAGAGCCACAAAAACACTAAGAAACCATGCAGATAAAGGGTATTCCAGTCGTAATTGTCCCCCATGTTGCATAGCAGCAGGGTGTTCTCCTGAAACAACACGAAAACGTAATCAAAATACATTATATTTTAAATTATGTTGTTTTTTAAGAAAATTAAGAAAACATAGTACACCGTTATGCGTTAGTTTATTCGTTACATAAAATATTAAGTTGTAGTTTATTCTGTGAGTTTAATATATTTACAATCAAATAGTCTATATTTCTATTACTGATTATATAATTTAACTATTTATTAAGCTCTTAGTAAATTGTAGTATAAAATTTGCATTTTGATTTAAATTTGTAATAATTTGCTTTATTACGATCATTACTTTTTATATTTGCGCAGCTTTGAAGTAAAGCCTTAGAAAAATACATTAGAGTTCATACTTCTATATAAGTAGAATGGTGTTTGCTACCTATTGTAAGAATTTATTAATCTCACGAGACTATAATTCACATTAAGCATAAACATATATACGATTTGCGTTGAAGTACGGATTTATAGTCCTTTCTGAGAATATTTTTATGTTAAATGAGACGGTAAAATTTAATCATTAATTGCATTATTCTTATAGTTTCAAACAGTATTATGATTATATTACGTTATATGAGTTGTCAAATTGTATAATTATTTATCATAAAAAATTAACCAATGTTTTAGTACAAATATTTAATTGTAAACATACACGTATATATTTCTATATAGTGTTTATTCTACATCAAATCGATTAATAAATGTAAAAGTTTTTTTTATTTTATAGTTAAAATAAGTTTTAAACAATCTTAACGTTATCTTAATTATACTTGCTGTAAGGTAATAAAAAAAAAGCACACTACAGTGGACTCAAAAATTAAAAGATGGTAATTATTTAATGTGTGTAGTATTACTTCGCACATAAAACACATCACTTATTATTTAGTAATTAGAGCTAAAATATTAAAATTTGTGTGGTCGACTATTTAAAATAGAATAGAGAGACAGTGTAATAACTCATTAATAGCATCGAATTATTGATGATACTTTGTACATAATGTCAAATCACAGGTTTAATCGAAAAGTCGGATTAGTAAGCCACGCTATTCCAAGATTTTACTGTATGTTTAAAAAAACATAAATTTTTGTGATTATACCTATAACCAACTAAAAAAACTAGTGTGGTCACCACACGACTTTCCTATAAGGAATGATGAAGGAATATCTACATATTTTTTTCAAGTTATGTTGTCATAAAATTATTTTGAAGTGATATGTACACGTTAGTATTGATTTTCTATCATATTTGTGCGCCTCAATATTACTTGTCCCTTTAGTGAATTAATAAAAAAAATCGGCGCAGGCAGCATTTAAAACTATATTATATTTGTGAATTCATTTTAAATTACAAATTAAATATCTGATAAACTGATAATGTTAAAATTTTTTTTATTTGAATAAATTGTTAGCATGAATTATCTCTATAAGAAACTATAAAAATAATTCGAATAATTTACATACGTACAAAATTATATAAAAAAAACTGCTAAAAACGGCGGATACGCCCACTTCCGGTTTCTTTATCAAACCCATGTTTGACAAAGCAGAGAGAATAAAAAACTAGCTCTACAGTAAATTTCAAGTTACTAGGATTTTTGGTTCGAGAGTTATCGTGGGTACATCCAAAGATAATTTAAATAACATGCAGCACTCCGTATATAAACAAGTCAAGTATCTAATATACCGTTAACGTTAAAAAACTTTTTTTATTAGAATAAATTATTAGAAAGAATTAACTCTATAAGAAACTGTAAAAATAATTCAAATAATTTTAATACGTACAAAATTATATAAGAGAAACTGTTACAATTGGCGGATACACCGACTTCCGGTTTTTTTATCAAATCCATTTTTTAATATAACCGAGATAATATGAAAAACCAACTCCACACCAAACTTTGGTTCGAAAGTTATTGCGGGTACATTCAAAGATAATTCAAATAAGATGCAGCACTTCGTATATAAACAAGTCAAAACAATTTAGATAATAATTGTTATTTTTTAACGTATCTTGCTTTCCTTTCAAGACATGGAATTTTAACAAAAAAAAACGTCGTAGGCAGGTTTAAACCTAGGATCATATATGGAATTCACTTTCAATTATAAATCAAATATCTAATAAACCGTTAACGTTAGAAAAAAAAATTATTTAAATAAATTGTTAAGAAGAATTATCTCTATAAGAAACTGTAAACATAATTCAAATAATTTACATATGTACAAAATTACGTAAGAAAAACTGTTAGAAATGGCAGATACACCCACTTCCGTTTTTTTTATCAGACCCATCTTTTGAAAAAACTGAGAAAATATGAAAAGCCAGCTCTATACTAAATTTCAAGTTACTAGGACTTTTGGTTCGAGAGTTATCGTAGGTACATCGTTACGCACAGACACACACACACAAACACCCAATTTTTTTTTGTCAAAAGTACTTTTTTGAAAAAAAATGCGATCGCTATACTTTTCTTATAAGAAAGTAAAAAAATCGGGTGTGGCTATCACACGACTTTCATATAAGGAATGATAAAGAAATGTATTTTTATAAGGTTATGTTGTCATAAAACCACTTTGAAGTGATTTGTCAAAAATACGTTTTTCTGATTCAGGAGACCTTGAAACGCAAAATTCTTCAAAAAAAATGTTTTGAAAATTAACTGCGATCGCTATACTTTCCTTATAGGAAAGTAAAAAGGATCAACGCAGGAACGCATTCATTTTAAAATCGCGTCCTTTCGGCCGCGATTAGACTACAGGTACGTAAGATCATGCGGTTTCTTACGCCACGTTTTTAATGTGCATATATATTTCTAAAAGTAATACATTTGCGGTGAAAGTACATGTTTAGATCATTTGTAAATAAATATGTTCAAAACATCTTTTCACCTAAATCGCCACTTGTATCTTTTTCAAACATACTCTATATTTATATTAAATAAGATAAGCACGTGCATGATTATAAATTTGTTGTCACAAACAACAGTGTTTATGTTAGAAAAAAACTTGTTATTAAAAATTATAATAACCGAATTATTCATATGCATGTATTTAATTATAAAATGTGTTAGAATTATGATACACACTACTGGATTTTAAGTTCTGATCTATTCATAAGTAATCTTCTTTAGAGATAAAAGTAACCAATGCAATTTTAGTTTCATATCAATTAACACTTCTTTTACAATTTAGTTCTTTATGAATATCAAACGTGTGGTTTTCAAAACATATTATTTTGATAAATTCGTTACATCGCCTACAAAAATGTTGGTAATACATTAGCTGCGCGAAAAATGATGACGTTCCTAATTTGATATGAGACGAGTTCTAATAAGAAATGATTTCAGTAATAATCTTTTAATTTTGTTTACAGAATCTTTCATACCAGCTTTCTAATTTGTAAGAAAGTAGAAAATTTTTTTAAAAGGTAGGTGATCCAATAATTTATCTAATTGTACAATACAATTTCTTTGCTAATAGAATAAACTAAGTAAAATATAAATACCAAATTAAAAATACAATTATTTGAGTGTGTTACAATTTTGAATTATTAAAAATTTTAAAAAACTTAAACATTTTTGAAAGTTCCTATTATTTCGTTGTTAAATTTTATTATCAAAGTAATACAGATATATTATTATTTTAGAGCAAATTTGCTTGTAAAATCATTTTAAATACAAACACAGCTGAATTGTCTTTAACTAACTTAACTAAAAATTAATTTTAGCAGATTTTAGTAAATCCGTCATCTATCTACTACTAAATAGAAGTAAGAAAATTCAATATATTTTGTCTTTTTATTCAAACTAATTTACCGAATCAAGCAAAATGAATTACAAAAGAAATACTTTGTTTTAGATTCAAATTAATGCTTAGTAGTTACCGATTTGATTCATTTTGTTTGTGTAAGTATAATAAAATTAACTAATAATTTTATTGTTTATAGCAAAGCGATTAAATATAAAACAAGTTAATTAATATTACACAATCTATTTTAAGATTAAAAAAACAATTATCAGTAAATTTATGAGACTGAGAAAAATTTATTAAATTTATAGTTGGAAAGTGACAGTACTTTGATTTTTTTTATTAATGTCTTTTAATTTTAATACAGTTAATGTTTGTTTTATCTATTTTTCTTATTCTTAATAATATGGTTAATTTTATAACACAAATAAATCAAAAAACAAAACATAAATTTCAACTTTTATATTTTAATAAAGCAAATGATTAACAATAAGTAAATGGAATCTAGTTGCTTAGATAATAAGATTTTTTATGTCAACCACTGGTCACAGTCCGCTGAGTTAAGATCAACCAATCTTTCCGGCCATAATTTTGCAAAGTTTCTGCTCATACTACGATATTAAAAATTCACAGTTCAAAAATTTTTTGTGTGTCCATAAAAATTAAGTTTTTAATTTTACGTGTCCTTTGCAACTGTGGAATTCTTTAGCTGAACAACTTTATGTAGATATTCTAATGACCATATTTGATAGTTTTGAGTATCATTAAGAAAGAAATGAGCCTTATCGGTACATACAATACATCATAACCATTCAGATTCAATTTCCATTCAAACTAATATTTTTATTACAAAATCTTTCTTAAGAGCAAAATCTGTATGTTTTCACTGAACAGTTGCAGTTTTAAGGATACATTTTATATATTTTTAGTGTGTATAGCATTTGTAATCGTTTTAATATTGCACACTGTCGCTTTCTAACAAAATAGTATTTGGTACGTTTTGATTTTTCTGAAGACACTACTAACTAATTTTTAGTTGTATAAGGACTGCTCTGCAACTTATTTTCGTACAGAATCTTCGTAAGTCGGCAGTGTAATTTTTACCGCATTCATGACAACATTGCTCTAAACTAATTTTTGCTTGTAGATCCATGTTCAAATTGTTACAATCTATGTGTACGTGAGTTTTAATTTAAGAATAGTTCTCTGAACTACAATATATTTGTTTGACACTTAGATCAATAGTTGCCACGACAATTTTATCGTTCTCCGTAGATACACTGAAATTCCATTATCTACCCAGTAAACACGGATTGAAACTGTTACAGTCACAAAATTAAAACAATTGTTTCATTACGTTGTTTTGTGTTAGTTCCATTTTTATATCATTTACATGTAACTGACAGTGAATAAATTGAAAAAGTTCCGATTTTTCACAATCAGTTTTAAACCGTTTCAGTACTTGCAATTTTTATCCCATATCATCAACCGTCTAAAAACTGATTTATCAAAACCGAATATTTTTTGAATAACTAGAATTGTTTAAAGATCGATTAAATAAGATTGAATTATTTTCAAAACAGTGGAATCGTTCTAGGAAAAACGAATACTTTGTGATTAGTCAGCATTAGTCGTTGTTATACTTTTGATTACTGTCGTCAACGCTTGCGCTGCAAATTGATATCTTTTCACTTGTTCGGTTGCAGTTTGATAAGTGATGCTGTGTGTACAATTATGAAATGGAACAATAAATGGTAAGTCGAAACATTTTATTATCATCCATAAATGTAATTGATATTATTATCATTTCTGTTCTTTATGTATCATGTTTTAATCTGTATTAAAAAAATGTAAATTAACACACATAGTTGCGGTAAGGTAAATTATTGCGTAAATCTGATGATACTTTAGGATTTATAATTACAGTTCAATTCTTCAAGTTTTCTATACGATTATGTACAGGTATTCACAGTGTTTTTATAACTTTCTAATGATTGCTAAAGTGATATTTATATTAAGTTTGTGTTGTTTTTGATTAAAAAAATGTAATTAATTTTGTGTAACTCTATGATTATGTATGTATATAAATGAAATATTTATTTTTATGTTACAAATGCGGTTAAAAGTTGCTACCCAACAGTAACTGATGCAGTTTTCGAGGCTTCCGTGAAAAGACCACATCCAGGAAAGTTGCAATATGTAAAAACTCAATGTGATATTGTATTTAAAAATATTTATTGTGCAATAAAATTTGAAACGTGCATTCGAAAATGTATTATTGTATTATTGAAAGAATTGTTTTAGTTCATTATTGAAACAAAAAAATCATACATGTATCGATCATTTAGTATCAGTTCAGGAACGAAGCTTTTAAAACGTAAACCGAATGCAACATTTGGTTTGCAACAGATTTGAAATTAAAATACCGAAACTATACTGATTCAAATAAGTGAAACAGCGATGGACTTATAGCTATTTTATTGCAGTTAGGTTTCTTTTATGTTTGAAACAAGAGTGAATCATAAATTTTTTGTTTTGAAACTGTTACTAATTATTATCAATTTTGTGTTTACTGGGTAAGTAACTAGATTTCATTTTTTTTTATTAATTTGATTTATTACAAACATATAAGTTGATATATATCTTTACTTTATGACGACCCAATATTTTGGTTTTTTTATTTGTGAGTCATCTTCAGGCGTTTACTATACACTTTCTTTTTCTTCAAAAAATAATCTTTAGTTTTTGTTAGTTAACATTAACACAATTAATACAAAACATAACTCTGGTATTTATAAATTAATATATGTTGAGTGCAACGCATTTTATATACTTGTAATACAAATTGAAAGCTTAACATTTTAAAAATAAAAAAAAAATTTCTTTTACAATTAGTTTTCGTTACTTTAAATTACTAGTTTCTTATTATTTTTTGTAATCTAAAACATTTCTTCAAATAATACGCAATTTATAGCTTATACCATTTCTTTTTTCTTTTTGCAGACGAACACAAGTTTTTCAAACAATTATACAAATATATTAAAGCAACTTTGGATATACAATCGGAACTTGAATACACACATTTGATACGTTTTAGAGACCAAGATAAAAAATGCAACGTTACTTCTTTAAATAACACATTTAGATTAGACGTGACTTATTGCGCTTAATCAGATTGTTTAAATAGTGTTTTGACCATGGATTCCAAAACGATTAAAGGATTTGATTTTGCTTTAATCAACGGTTACGCATGTCACGTGTTTTAAGAATGAGATATTTTGTTAGAAAAAAAGTAAAGGTAAACTTGTGAAGAAATGACCAGAGCTGATATAATTACAAGACTGATGCACAAGAGACGACTGTTAAGTACAGTTTTGATTCTAGCAAGTAAGGTAACAAATTTTTTGAATGTAATTGTTGTATTATAGCATGCAATAAAGCATAGCTTTCGTAGATTTCATAGCTTCAAAAATGAAGGTTATTTTACTTGGCGTCTAGATAGAAAACCACAAATATCTGTGACATAAAAAAGAAAAATTGTGTGTATTTTCCTTATGTTTTTACAAACTTCTACAAAGTTACGCTCATTATCAGAAAAACTAACTAAAGTTCTAGCTACAAATCTATCTAGTGCAAGTAAAAAACATCAGTGCTCAACTCAATTACAAATTCAAGATGTACCGTTTTAGTTATAAAACAGATAGACACAAGCAACATTTAGTAACCACTGGTGTATGTGGACGGTTTAATCTTACTGAATAGGGTCCGGAGTAGTTTACACCTACTTGTAAACAAAAGCAAGAATTAAAAACTCCAGAAGAAGAAACATTAGTTTTTTATGCATTTTTAAAACAATCCACAAAGCAGTGTAATGTAAAACTTTGTTTTAATAAAAGCTTGAACGGTGTGACAGATGATGATAAACATATTAGTTTTGAAAGTTGAGCAATTTTAGGTAGCAATAACAGGTTAAGGCAGGGTAACGTAATCTTTCACCACACCTCAAAGAAACTAAAAGAATCAATAAAGAAAAGAATCCAGAAATACGTACGGCATCTCAAACCTGTAAACTGTAAATGAAACGAAACGAAAAAAAATTACGAAATATTGCAAGGAGGAAGAGAGTGTAGTAAATTATGACGTATATTTATTTTTTTGTTTTATTACGGTGTTTAATTTGCCAGAATTAAATTACACTGTATTTAAAGACAGTATTTTAAACATTTTTAAGATACTTTGAACCAAAAAAAATACACGTAATTTTAGGTATCACCCTGTATCACCAAGGCAGAGAGTAAGTTCAAAAGTTACTAAAAAAACATCACGTGATTAGTGGACGACCCTTTAACCAAGTCAGTTTGATTTCGTAAACTTATAGAAGAAGATATTTTGATGCTCACTTATTACATCATCTACAAATGTGGAGTTTACAATATACATCTGGATATTAACCACCACTATTGCGAACAAGCTGATGTAATACTCGTATTGCTAAGTATGCAGAAAGAGTAAGAGCATACAAAATAAGTTTTTCAATTTTCAATTGCTTTAATTTTTAAACGAATGCAAAAATAAAAAAAATAAAAATAAGTTAATTTTAACAACGAGGGAGACGATTTTTGACGTTTAAACATTTGTAAAATTAACCCCTTGACCACTACAAAATAACCTTAATTTTTTCTAATGACACGACCCTACTTGTGATACGTAATTTTTTGGAAAATTTAATAAAGAATTCAGCTGTATGCTTGGTTTATCATTTTTACAATGTTTTGACACAACAAAATTAAAATAATAAATTTAATAAAACATCAGGTTTGTTTCACGTTTTAATACCATATACCTACTAAAACTATAATAAAAATGAATAAAAAATTGTTATTGTGATCTTTTTTGCGCTTATCTCTTTTTTTAACAAATTCACAGTAGAACATCTAAAGTTTCTAATCAAACCAAACAGCGAAAAAGCAGGATTGTGTCAAAGAACCGTTGTAAGAGCACTTTAATCAGATGTTTTATTTTTAGAAAATGCACATGTTACAAGTACTCAAAGATGATCCAGTCAGAAAAATTGATTTGTGTGAAAGTATCATCCATAAAATTAATGCAAATACGCAGTTTTATGCTTAATTTGCAGGAAATGCACGCTTAATGTTTTTAAAGACTTAACGTTTAGGCAGCAATTAGGGAAAATTGCTGGCCTTGTTCTATAGATAAAAATTTGACTAGTGCACTGTATCTTGAATTGTTAGAAAATTTCATCAAATTGTTAATATTTGAAAGATTATAAAATCAAAGGACCATAGACGGAAGTCTTCATTTAAATGACGTTTTACTGCATTATAACTAGTTAGACAATGGTTAGATGATTATTATCTAGATAGGTGTATTTGCGGAAGAGCCAATTAAATGGTTTTATAGATCACCAAATTTAACACCATTAGATTTTTTCGTGGTGTTATTTACAGTCGATCGTTTTTAACTGCAGCGTAGAATTATTGAAGATTGTAATACTCTCACGGATAAATCTTTTGTAAATGTTTGATAACGGTTTGAGAACAGACTTTACCATTGTCTCAAGGATAATGAAAATCATTTCCAATTGATCACTTTTAGATTTAAATCGTTGGAAAGCCACCGAATTTAGACTTTTTGTACTGTATGTCGGACCTATAGTTCTAAAAAACGTACTTCCAGTTAAAATGTACAAAAGTTTCTTATTTTTACATCGTTTAATGCGGATGCTTTTACATAAAAATGTTAAACATTTTTGGCAGTTGCACAGCAAACATTTACGGTAGCGATAGTTGTGTGTACAATGTACACAATTTGCTACATCTAGCTGCTGACATTTACCATCTTGCCTTGTCTTTAAATTTATTAAGTTCATTTCCGTTTGAGAATTATTTAGGTAGGAGATTCAACAAACCACTATCACAAATTTGCAAACGTTTGAAAGGACTAATATTGAAATATATAAAAAAACCTGGTACAGTAATTAAGAGCAACATCAACTCACCTACTTCAAAAATTTTGACAGAACATGATACTTATTTGAATTCATGTGACTGTTATGTGACTTTGTCAACCTTACAATTTTTTTCAGTTTAAGACAATGGAATAATTTACGGTTATCAATCCACACATTTAGAACAAAGTGCATCGATATTTATATGATTTTTAGATTCAGAGATTTAGTGTCTACTATTGAAATCAACGATCTTCACAGTAAATGTTTTGTAGTACACAGTGCAGATAATTTAATGATAATTAAATATTCACATTGAAAGTTCAAATAGTGTATGATATATAAACAGGGGTTACCAAATTTTAGTTTAATCCTGGTGGGTTGATTCTTAATCAAACGTTTTCTTGCCAATAAATATACACCTATTAAACGTATAGTCACATGTTGAAAATTTTAAACACATTTGTAAATAATATACCTCCAAATTTAGTCATCTACATACCTAAATACACATAGTAAATTGTATACTGTTTTAAATCAATTATTATTATATATTATTGAAACGAAATCCATTATAACTGTTTTGAAGTATTATATTAAATAATAATTAAACAAACTTGTCTTCTCCAAATATTTTGTATTTGACACAACTACAATTGTTTCGATTAATTAATAATTTAAAGTCATTTTCAGGTTTTAATAATTACAATCGTTGACAATGAAATCTCTTAACAGCTCAGTTTCTTCTACAATTATTCATCCATAGTTTGTATAAAAATTTTTTTTATTCTAACCAGAAGACTAAATTGTGAGAAAAAATGAGTTTTAAAAAATGTATAGGTATATTAGTAGTAGCGTTTACAATTTTTTAGATATAAAATAGTTTAATATTAAATTGTTTGTGTAAGTAGATATACATTTACACCATGTTCACATATGCGCCTAAAATTTTTAATTTGCGTTAGCATCATTATAGATTATGGTACTTTAAAATGGAATATTATATAGTAATGGAGTGATATATGCACAATTGTAGTTTAATGAGGGAGAGTTCATACGGTGCAAAATAGTATACGTCAAGATTAGATACAGATGTTGTTTCGTCGGAAGAAGAAAAATGTGAAGTAAAAACTATGACAGTTTCTTGTATGACTTTAGTTTTTTTTTCTTAATCTTAAAAGATATTTTAATTTAAGGCGCCACAGGATTGAATACAAAGTAATTGGTACGCTCAAAAGAGTAGTGATGAGAGAAAAAATAATCCTGACTTTCGTCTCTCACTTGACACGGCGGTATGTCCTAGTTCAAAAATACAAATAAATTGATTTCTTTCGTATGTAACTAAGACCGTATAACTAAGCAACAATTGTTCAAATTATCTAACAACTAAGATACAAAGAAAATGTCAATGTTTTACAACGTAAATTACAGAACCGTTGTAAAACCTTGCAACGAAAACAACTACCTTGTTTTTCTTGTTTAATAATAGATCAGTCTTCCGACACGTACAGCTACTTGCAATCGTTTGCGATTGTGCAATGTGGAGATTGAACTTTGGAAATAACGTAATCAGCTCCAAGACAAAAACCCTACTTAAATTACATGTACAATTGTTTTAACTTTCTTTGACTTTATTCTAATTTAAAAATACTACATACCCAAGATGGTGCAAAAAAATAGTCGACGTTAGCTACTAGCCGCTACATCCGGTATAATACCGATCAAGTGATAACTCCACTCCTGATTTTTAGTGAACTGTTATCTTAAAAATCTAAATAATTTGAAAAGGAAACACGTCGTCTTATAAATCAAAGCTACCCTCGCAATTCCTTTCTTTTTTCTCTAACAGCGTTCACGGGCAAAATTAGTAACTCCACGAGTTTTCTTTACCAAAAACGAATCGAAAGTGACCCCGAAAAAATTCCAAGTTCAACCTTCTTATCAAACTTACTTAACTTACTTAACTTACCGAGTAGAAAATCAATAAATTCTAAAATACTTGTTTATATTTATCTTACAAAACGTCTTCGGCAAAACGTAGTAAAACCTCCAACGCGTACAATAGATCAATATTTAATCAACCTATAAGTAATAAACTATCAAATAGTATTAGTAATTAATAGTTTTATTCTGTTTTAGGGTCACTTAATATCACCGATAAAGTAAATTCGTGTTCGTCTACAATTATGGATCTGTCACCGTTAGAACCATCATCTCAACCCACATCACACTCATTAAATTTGAGTTCACGGTTATTATTTTAAATTTACGTGCGGCTCATACTACTCTCCAATATAATGCCTAATTGGTACTATCAGAAAATAAACAGGACAATTAAGTTTTTTATGATCTTGAATCAGTCAGATCAATCGCTACTCTCTGATCACAAGAAAATGTGGAGGTGCAAGACGTTCATGTTCAGCAGTTTGCTAATATAGCTGCTAAATTGGTGAGTAACGGTTATTATTACTGTACAAATAAAAAGGTATAGTACCACAAAACAAAAGTACAATAACTGTTTTTAGTACAAGCAGAGAAACAGAAATTCCAAGAACGGCTTGAAGATATCGACGTCCCGAGTTTAAACGATTTTACTGGAAGTTATAGTCAAATTGTCTATGAATTAGAAGAAGTAAACCGCAAATACGAAAAAAAGGACATACAAAACAATTGTAGAGAAAACAACATCATTTCTGAAATAAAAAGTTGTTTCCCGTTGAAAACTATCAACGACATAAATGAGTTTGAAGGCCAACTACAAGATCCAGGAATGATACAAGCTTTGATAATTTTGTATTTGAACTTTATTCGTAGAATATTATAATTAGTATGTTATGTAACTCTTAGGTTAACATGTTTTTGTGCAAAGAGTAAACATACCACAAAAGAATTATACATATATGAAGAAAATTCTTTATCTCGAATTGGCATCTTTATATTCTTGCCAAGGAATGATATCAAATTAAATTTTCTTTTATTGATTAAGCCATAATAGGTGATATGTATTTTTTACTGTTCTGCATCATTAGATAATAATGAAAAAATAACAATAAAATTTTTACATTTTCACGATTTATTCCTATAAGGTGATATAACGGACCCATATGTTGTGTTAATCGTTATAATTTAATTAGCTAAATCCAAAAAGATTATTGTTTGTTATTATTTATTATTATTGGTTGACTTTAAGCTAATTGTATTGACTTTATCTATTCAATTCCTAAATAAAAAGTCTTAGCATTACTTGTAAAGTTTAAAAAACAAATAATACACAGGCTGTTCTATCTAAAAAGATAAACTTTGTACTTTCCTGTTTTTTGATACATTCTGTATACTCCGCAATAAATAATAAATTTAATAAACGTATATAATATAATATATACATTTTATTGGTAAAATATACCAACAAAGAGCAAACTTACTTTATTCTATCGTTGACTCACCCGGTATATATGTGTGTCAAGTTTTACGAGGGTTTTAATAGTTTTTGTTAGTTTCAATTTGTAAATTTTTTGTGAATATAGTATTTTTATTTTACTGTTAGTTAATAAAGTTTTTATCTACTACTAGTTCTATAGGATTTCATTATTACATATAATAAAATAGCACTTTTTTAACCACAAATAGATAATATTTTTAACTACTAGTTAATAACAAACATTTAAATTTTTTTATAGTTCTATAAAAATTCTTAGGAAAAAAAATACAAAAATAAATATTGGGTAGTAAATATTGTATTTATTGTTGTTTTAAAATATTGAATAATTAAATAAACAATTTAATTTTATTATTTTAGATGTAATTAATGCCAAAGCAATAATTTTTTTAGATACTTAATAATTTTACCTATAGTGCCTCAACCCTTTGCGTCTTACAATATAATTTTATAGCTTAGATTATATTAATTTTATAATTCTCAACCTAGGTATATAATGTACTATTACAAAAGCCTACAAATTGCTTTACATAGGACTCAGTCAATACATAGCATTTTTTGGGTGATGATACATTATGAAAACTTTTATTGTTGTTGTTAAGTGTATTAACTTATTGTTTTTACAAATGCCATATAAAACATTTGATTTTCTTTTGTTAAATAAAACTAATGTTTGAAACTTAATCTTAAAAAAGTTATGTTGTTATAATTATTACTTTTTTAAATGATATTGTTATAACAATTCACTTTAGTGTACCGTAATAGTTTCTAAATAGCTATTGTTAGAGATGGTATGATCAACAATCACGTTGATGTTTGCTTGTTTTTTTCTTGATACTCCATATAGACAAGACTTTCTAGACCAAAACAAAACAAGAATCTACAAAAGTATTTGTAAAGATTAGTTTCAATGTTCTAAAAAAAATTTAAATTATTATTCTCTTAATGTAGTTTTAATACTAAAAGATGCATTTTTGTTTATTTGAAATACCCACTTTTTAAACACTTTAAATAAAATTACAGTAAGAGATGTTAAAATTAACACCGCACATTATTTACATCAATTTAGATACATAGGTATAAAAAATATAATACAAAGAATAAAATAAACAACATTTAAAAATACTTTATATATTGTTATAACAATTAAGTTTTTGTTGTATTTTATAACGTTATTGCAATTAAAAATAAAACGTATGTTTAAACGATCTTTATTTTTGAGTAAAATAAATCACGGCTGAATGTTATTTCTTTTACCTACACAGCCTTGTTTTCTCACAAATTGTTTTTCCGGTATGCAGACGGATGAGTGCACAAGATATCCCGACTTTGATGTGGGTCTTGTAGAGATTTTCAAGTCGTTCTATGAGAAACAAATAATACTTACCTTAATATCAACTGTTATTGAACTTGATAATATAATATAAACCAGACCAGTTACGTTTTAGTAGCTACAAATACTTTTCCAAAAAAAAATAAAATTTTATATTTTTACTAGATTTTGTTTAATTGTACTTTACTACTTTTAATGCTGTTAGTTTTTTTTTGTAAATGTTTTGCTTTAGTTTTTATTATTTTTAATTTTTTTAAAAATTAAACTACCATTGGTTCACTTTAGTAGTTGGTTTATTGTAAATTTTAGTAGTTTTATAAACTACTAATTTTAAATTTTCTTTGTAATGAACTAAAACGAGTCTTTTATAATACATAATGATGTTAAAAAACGTCGTTATTTTTAAAACAATTTTTTAATATTTCATTTTTAAAATTGGCATTAATATTAAACTACATAATATTAAAAAACAGTATTTATTAAACGTATCTATAATCAACAGTTTTATTTTTTAGTAGTTTATTATAGTCATTAATACCTTAATACAGCAATAACTAATAACTAAGCCAAAAAATAAGTTTTAATATTTAATATTAATTGCATCAGATTTTATACAACATGCAACTATAAAAATTTCATACAAGAAAAATACCTATAATCTTTTCCAAAAAAATTATTTTGAATCTTCTACAAAATCGCATTTAAACTAGAACAAGTTCGTAGTATATCAGACTGTTCAGCTTAAGAAGCATAGTTATTGTAATCGTTCGGTCAGAGATTACATTATGTTAAAAAAAAAGAGTTGTTCTTTTGATGCAACCTACTTTTACTTTAGTTACCTCAATAAAAACATAAGACATGTAATTAGTTTCATTTAAATTTTTGATTAAAAACGAAAAATCAAATGTCAAGTATTTAGAGGTAAAGAAAGTTTAATTGTGAATAAAGAAACTAACTCTCTTAACAAAAACATTTCATATTTTTATATAGATTATATTTATGCATCAAAACTTCAAGTCTTAACACTTAACAGCATTTTTATACGGTAACAAGCATCCAAATACGTCTTGATATGATAGCAATTCTAAAGAACAAGACACTGCACATTACTGTTAAAATAGGTGAAATTAGAATGGGAAACCGTAAAAATTCTTGTTAAGTAACAATATTGCTCCGTAACAATGTTGTTATGAGAAGCAGAATTACTAAGAAGTAACAACGTTAACACCATTCACAAATAATGAAAATTCCTTAACAGCATATAATATTTAATTTATCTGCATTAATTTACGTGCAGATGTGCAATTAGGTTTAAAAAATGAATATGTTAATAATAACAAAAACTAAAATATAAGCTATATCAACGGTTACATACATAATTACTTTAGAATTTTAAAAACTGTAATTGTAATTGTAGTTTATTATTTACTAGAACCATGTGTAAGAATTTAAGCAATAACCAAGTAAGATTAAACCGCTTGTTGAAAAGTGGTTAGAAGTAAATGATAAAAGAATGTAGTTAGTATAAAAGGGCGTCAAGTCTTAAAACCAATACTAAACATAACTAATCAAACATCAAAAACTAATATAGTTACTTAGATTTAATTTGAGTTACCTTATATTTGTATTTTAATTTGGTTTTTTTGGTCGTTCGTGTTATATTTATACCGACAATACAAAAATGCAACAAGACAAAGAAATTATATAAAAGGAAAAAGATACATCCCCAAGCAGCAGTAGCGTAGAGTAAAACAAAAATAAACACTACAACAACAAAAAAAAACATAATAGTAACACAATGTCTCGTGGTACATCTATTTTAAGTTAATAAATACTCAAAAGTCTGTGGACTTTAAAAGGACGTCTATAACAGCTGTTTATGTTACTAGAACATAATGCATAATTTTATTGGACACGTCCTAATTTATGGTTAAGCAAGCTAATAGAGAAGGCAAAAAATGCATTATGTACGCGTTACATACATTATTTTATGTTCGACTGGATTTTACTTAAACAATACTATGATATATTAAATACATACATACGTTTTGCGCCGTTTTTTTCTGTATTCTATTTAAATTCATTTACCAAAAGAATTCGGTAAATCTCCGTTGTTGGCGGGGACATTGATCATGCAGTGTTTTAATGAACATTCTTTGTCTTTTATTAATTTGTACATCTTTCCGTTTATGACATTGACCTACATTTCTTCGTCTTACTTCTTTGAATTATATTACACGATGAGCATACTTCGTGATTATAAAAAGTTGCGTGGTCAAATTGAAAATTGACCTATCGTATAAATTCGTGCACAGAAGTGCAAGATTCAAATTGTAATACGCTGTTTTCACTTTAAAGTATAATATTCAACAAATTGGCATAGTAATAAAATTAGCTGATAAAATATCGCTTTGTTTACTTAATGCATTGGGAGGTTAATGACCATTTGATTAAATAAATTATTTCTTTAATTTCTTTTTAGATTAACTTTTTGATAGTTTTTGAGGTCTGTTTTTTTATAGAATAATAATTTTTATTACTAGAGAAGATTAAGATGTAGTTATTTTTAATGCATTTCATATGTTAAAGCTGTCAAAAAGTTGTGTGACTCAATTAGAACTATTTAACATAGAAAGTTACAATATAAAATATTTTTGTAATTACGTAATAACTTGTTATAACATTATTTTTTTTTTAAACAAGCAACTAGTGCACATTTAAATACCATTAAAGATATACTTATTTACCTATCATATTGCAGTGTAACTTTGTACATTGCAATAAATACATAACAATTAAAAAAAAAAAGATTCTAGTATGCATCACTACGAGCTAAAGAGAGATTTACAATAGTTTGTCGATAATATATATTTGTGATAAAATCAACCATAACATAACGTGCAATATTGTAGTTTTAAATAAACAACATGTAAGAAGCTGAATCAATAGGCTTACTAACATTTGAATGATACCGAAACTTATTTTGTTCATGATAGCATACATTACAAATACGATACAGAGTTTAGCAAAAGTAATGAGCAATTTTTGCAAATTGGTGAAGATGTAAGAGAATTGGATTCTCAGATGAAGAAGGTAATGTCGATGAAAATGAAAATGACCGAATGCTTTTAGTTAGTCTTAAATTCTTAAATACGTAATGTTTTTGATATGTAAGTAAAATAATTGCACGAGTACCATTATAACATAGTTATATGATAAAAGATACTTTCTACAAAACTTACGTCGTTATTTATTGTAATAAATATTACAATAGACATCGACATTTACAGAAAAGTTAAAACCAAACTTTTTGCTGATAGCTCAAAAATAACAGAAAATAGAGATTTTTGAATTTGGCATTAAAATTTTTTTTCAAAAAAAAATTCAGGATGAGTCATTAATTTTTTGATAACTTTGACAGTTATTAAATTTCCTACAAAAATCATCAAAATTCGTTCACTCTGTACATATCCATCATTTAAAAAATTTATTAGTCAGAAACTTAAATAGTTCTATTAGGCTAATCTTAATTATTCCATGAGGTACAATACTTTGTCGGTACTAAAGTATAATACCAAATATATAAATTTTGTAAATAGATTCTTTTGTTTATATACTTAGATATATTTCAATGTAAATTTAATTTTTAACTTAAATTAAAGTTAGCTTAATTAATTGTTGAACTCTTTTCGTTTGATTAATATTTTAAACTTATTTCTGCTGAATAAAACAAAATAAAAACAAGAAAAAATTTTAATTAAATTATTTTGAGAAAAGTATATCAATTAATTAGATGTATTTCACGCAGTAAAAAAATTTAATTTTTTAAATAGCGCAATTAAAAAAGCTTTTAGATAAAACATTTCATTTGTTCTTTTTGTCGACAGTTTAAACTTAAACTTTAATAAAATCTATGCAAAAAAAATAATAAAATAGAATGCATACAATGTACAAGAAATACTTCTTTAAATTGTATTTTTATTATGTATTTTTTATTAAAAAAATAGATTGATTAATAAATATAAATTAACAAATACACACAGTTTTTTAAACAACTTATCTAAATAAAATATTTTAATGCAAGAATGCTTTTATTAAATTGATACAAAAAATTCTCGTGATATATTTTTTATGGAGAATCATTTTATAGACGAGAAAGTTTTCTTTTGGCTATTAATCACTGTGTTATCAATCAATTTACTAAAGTGGCGAGTTGCCAATAAATCAACATTTCTTTGTTACATAGAATTTCAATAGTCATTGTTTGTAATAAAATGTTTGATAAATTACTTAGAAAATGTAAGCTTAAACGACATATTAAGAGAAACAAATTATTAAATAATTGTAATTGTCAGACTTGATAAAATTAATATAGTCTTACCTTAAGCGCATCAGTTTCTAAATATATAAAAAGTGATATGATTTCTAAGATTTCTGTGAAATAGACATCATGTCTACAATTTTTCTTTTAAATCTGTGAGTTTAAAATAAAATCAATGTTGATTAACGATCATAATAAAATTATAAAAATGGCGATATAAAATCAACTAGATTTTTATAGTAAGTATGTAGTACATAAATGCAAAATAATTTACATTTCTTAAAAACACACGCTGTGTGTGTGTGACTCATGATTCAGCAAGAAATTTTATATAGTTTAAGCAAATTATCGCAACTTAGCCAAGTTTTACTAATTAATACACAGAAAAAACTCTAACAGATCAAATTAAAATTAAAACACAAAAAAGTGACAATATTTTCTTGAAGAAAAATTTAACATAAGAATGGTGTACCAATAAATAATAATGTTTTAGTGCTAACCTCATTGCAAACAATATTCGTTTGTTGGTGTAGTTAAGTAATGACGATAAAAAACTCTATAGTCCCAAAGTAATAAATCGAAATCTACGTAAAACTAGGTATTTAAAATGAATTATTCAAGTAGAAATGTGTGTCTGGTCAAAAATATACTTAAGAATCTCTAACTTGAAAATAAAACCTTTTAATAATTTTGTACATTCGAATACTAGAGTATAATATATTAAGTAATTGGTAATATCTGTTACTGCGTACAGTACCATAAACTAATCTAAGAATTTAAACTAGACATCCAGCGAATTCGGTCTAAGTATCTCATCTCTAAAACAAAGTTAATTTTTCTTAAATAAAAAAACTGGTGCAAATAGCATGGCTAAAATTAACCAATTCTTGTTAAGAAAGATGCAAAAAATTAAGCTAATTAACGTATACGCTGGATAAATACGGAAGTTACAGGTTAGGAGTGTTTGAAAATTATTCAGATATGTTAATAAACGTTAACGATTTTGACATAATTAATTAACGTTTTCAGGTAATGTACATCGGTTGTTATCGGGTTAATTACAAATTCACGATGTTTTTCACACAAATAAAACACGCCGGCACTCAATTACGTTATTAATACTATACGGGGTGTTGCGGATTAATTATAATGTCAAATGAAAGATTTTAACAAGTAAGTTCAGGTGAGTGTTTTAGAGATGAATTATTAAATAGAAATATTGATTTTAGAGATTTTAGTCCGAAACCAATGAGAAGCACTACCCACGTATTAATAGATTCTAAACCAACCTGGCTCAAATGATTAATCACTGCGCCAACCTCAACAACGTTAAAGGTTGAAAACGTGTTTTTGAAAGTAACGGTTAGAGTTAGTTTACGTTCAACAAATCCTACGGCAATCTGGCGCGAGCAATTTGCTAATTTACTTACAGGACTGAGAGTCGGTGGTTGCAAATAACACATAGATAAAGCGAAAACTTGTAGTTAACACTGAGGGAATGCGTTTTACGTTGCAAAAAATGCAAAAATCGTTAGAGTAGCAGGATTTGAAAACCAGTCTGAATCAAGAAACTCTTGGGTAGTCGGTCAAAACGGAATTACGCCATCAGGACCGGCTCAACAAAGAGTTAGCCAGGTACAAAACATTAAATCGCAAAATATTAATCGAGTGAACACAGGTATCAGGTAAACGGTTCTACCTGAAACGGGTCGCGACAGAGAAGGAAATTTTCAAGTTTGACGACAGATTTTATTATGTTCTTACGGTTGAATGATCTTAAGCGCGCGCTTTGAAGTGGTGAATGGTCCGCGGCCGAGAGTCCAAAGTTCACACGTAATTGATACAAATTTATATATAATCTTAAAAACAATTACGACTTGTTTACTGATTCGTTACAAGTTTATTTGTGAAATTTGAAGATATTATACAAAATATTTCGTTTGCGCCACAGAAATAAAATTTGTAACAATTTGTATAATATTAGACAATATTTGTTGAAAAATATCTTTTGCAAATTTCAACCTACTCTTTAACAATTTTAAAAATGTTTCTATTCCAAATATTTATTTAAAAATTATAGAAATATAATTCATGATTACATTAAATTTTAAATTTAACATCTAATAAATTAATTTTTTCTACTAAAATTTAAAAAAAAAATGTCAAAAACAAATATTTTAGTTATATCTGACAATCATTTATGCTTTTTTTAATTTTAGAAATTTAAAATTACAAAGTTTAGATAATTATTTGTAAGTTTAAATAATCTTTATAAAAAGTAATATAATACAAGTACAGTTTTTTAACAAACATTGATATTTATAAAAATTTCTCTAACACTAAATGTTAAGATAAGGTTAGAATATGTAAATTGTCACCACTGCTCATAATGTGTATTCATGCAAGTATATCTATGTTCTTAAAACCATTTTAACATAATCTTATTTGATTTATATAACTTGAAATAACAATTTATATGCGCCATCAGTGTAATTTTTGTATTTTTTGTTCCATTTTTTATTAAATTTACAACAATGTTAACAAATTATTTGATAAATAAACGGTTTATAATAAGTTTTTAGATTACCTATTGCGTCGATACAAATTACAAGAGCTGCATCAGAGTAGTACACTGAGATAGCGCATAATAACAACTTTTCTACATGTGTAAAGGTTTTAATTACAAGTTTATTTCAAACATCGAAAATTTACTTGACTATTTTGTTCGGTAGCTTAATCCTTAAAATTTTTACATTGCATACTTATTAAGAATAATAGTTAAGCAAATTAAAATTTGATTAGCATTAACATGTTTACAAAATTTAATTTAAAATTTCGAATATTCATAATAATTTGTTTAATTTATTAACTAAAAATACTTCTTAGTTAATAAGTTAAAATAAAAAAAAAGTAATAATATACGTTTTATTAAAAAGTCTTTACTTGAGTATAATCATTTTTTCTCAATAAAACTTTTTGAGTGTGGCTGCTTGCTATATATTTTTCTCTAATAATTAGTTTTTTTAAGCGTTTTTGATTTACTAAATAAAACAAGAGTACGTTGAGATTCAAGATTATAAGTAAATACTATAAAAAGCTAATGGGTTGGAATTACAAGTAGACAATTTGTTATTGTAATTGTGTCATAATGAAACGTTCAAGAAATTATTGTTAAGTTTGAGAGCTTCAACAAAAGAATTATTCACTTCCAGAACTATGATCAAAAAAATGTAGAAAAGTTTTGAAAGATAACAAAAATATAAAAAACGATTCAAAAAAAGCATAGGTCAGTTATTCAAAGTCAGCAGTGTTAAGAAGATGTTCAAATAAATAAGTGATTAGCGCGTGTTTGAGATATATATAGCGAAGTATCAACTTACGTGCTTTTGATGTAAACAAGTGTAAGTTTTAAGATGAACAGAAGTTATCCGAGCATCTAATTTTTTTAATTGATTGTAATACATAAATTAGCGTAATCGTTTTTCTTAAATATCGTTAATTTTTTTAGTTCATGTAGTTATGAGTAAATTAGTTTTAAAATTCGTTACAATAAGATGATAAACTACTACTATTATAAATTATATTTAAAAGTTAATTATCTCACAAAAGTGCCACAAAAATGGCAAGTTTTTGTGTTTATTATTTAGTTTTTTAAATACATTAACTAAATTGAAACAACGTATTTTCTTTTAATTTCGTAGACGTTTTAATATAGTACTTAATTTTTTCACTTTTTTGGTTTTATAAAATAATACTATTACCGTTAACTCTAGAATGTATAAATCGGGTTTATCAAGTCTGGACTAATATTTGGTTGCTTATAATTAGTATGAATTATAATAATTACTTCAGTGTTTGAGTAAATTTTTTTAATATTTTTTTTAAATTAGAAATTGATTCTGTTAATTATCACCTTATATTTACATAAACAAGGTCCGCGAGACCCATCACCAAATTTTTTGTATTCAATGTTTAGCTTATTGTTAGTAGCGTGTGTTGTCAGACAATCTAAAGTAAAGAAATTTGCATGTTTGTACAAGTTGGAACCTCCATAATTACAGGATATATATAACCGTGTAACATATTTTGTCATTTAAAACTGATAAGTGAGTTCACTTCAGATTCTAGTACAAAACGAATAACTGCAAATTTTCTTGAAACAATGTTTGAGAAAGCGTTGTTGCAATAGGAGAATGGGTACGATGGTCAACTTTATAGAGATAATGGCATAAACAAGCAATACATAAATATGGTTTCTTCTCACAACTATTGCAATGTGTATCGACTTTTTCCGTTTTACTCATTGCATATTTTTGTTCTTACTGTTTGGTGAGTCTTCTGTATCAGTTTTTGCACATTTTCTTTTGTTGATGTTTTTTTTCCATCTTTGTTTTTTATAAGTACATGATTTATTTTAAATCTTTTAGTCTGAGTTGACACATCGTCAGTGTCTTTTGCTCGAACCAAATCTTTTATAATTTGTTTCTTAAATTCGGTTACCGTCAACATTTTTCCAGTTATGTAGAATGTAAGCATTTACCATAAATGTCGTCAATAAAAGTTCAAAACCAACTTTTTGAAATCATTTTATGGATTTCCTAATTTCCTTTGGGTTTGATCTTTGTCTTCCTAGCACAAGTTACCTCTTTTATTTCACTGCCCTGTTTTGTAAAAAGCATCAAAATATTTTTGTTATCTTTCTAATTTATAATTGTTATTCTATCCTGATTCTCCAAGGCGCAAACTTTACTTTTATGTAATTTCGCGTCTACTTTTTATGACTTTCTAATAGTTCTTAGCAGATGGGTATTTGCATTTAAAATTTTATATGCTAGAGACAAGTTTGTGTACTAATTATCTGTAATAAGTGTTCGTCTTTAATGTAGTAGGTTTCCAACCAATTACAGATGGCAAAAGCGTCTTATGTACGCAGATTTATTCCTTGGGATCATAAAGAGACTAAAAAATTTGTTATTAAAATGCCTAGTAATGGTTTTATTTTGAATAAATTTTCTTCTTTGTCGGCTATCAAATTGTCAGCAAAATGAATCATTCTCAACAGAAGCCCAAATCTATTTCTCGACATAATTTTGCTTGCAATATTGTTACTGAAAATGTCATCACAGCTCTAGTAGTTTAAAACTGCTGGCATTTTTACTAAATCCCATCCATGCAATCCCAAACCCAAAAAAAAATTTAATTTCCGAATTTGAGGTACGAACCCAATTGTGGAAGCGCGAATTAGGTGTGGCGTCTGCAGTTACAACTTGAGTAGCATATACAGTTGTTTGAGTACAAATTAAAGAGATTACTCTACGGTCGACGATCATATTAAAGAAATCTATAGAACTAACGTTAGTCAGTAACGCCGATACCACAAGTTTTGCTCCTGAAGAAATAGAACATGGTTGTACGTTTTGGTAGTTATTGTTGAACCCTATGTATGATTTAGTGGAGCTTCTAAATACAACTTATTTGTTTTAGATTATGTTTTAGACAACGCTTTATTGGTTATATAGGCAATGATGATTCACTAGTAGATAACGTTGGAGAAACAGAAAAAAAACAAAAATTGCATTTTCTGAATTTGAAGATAATTTTTTCGATTCTGTGTTATATTCAAATGATGAATTGCATAAAAGCATTCTTAAGAACCATGTTAACGGTTTGTTAGATATTTGATTTACAATTTAAAATTAATTCCAAATATAATCTAGGTTCAAACACTGACTGCGACGAGTTTTTTAGAAGAACATTCCATATCTTGAAGAAAAAGCAAGATACGTTAAAAATAACAATTTTTACGGATTTACTAAAGGGGAAAGCAATATAAAAGCGCACAAATGTAAGGGTTAGTCGATATGACAACATAACTTCAATTTACCATATTTCTGTTATATCTTAATGAAATCCATGAGAAAAATTTCAAAAAACTTATAGCATGCTAGGAAGTAAATGCAAATGTGTACATATCACTTCAAAGTGGCTATGATGCAAAACATTTTAAATAAAAATTATCTCTATTTCTTTTAACCAAATAAAATTATACACCTAAGATTTCTGAATTCTTAATATTCTTTTGACTTGAAAGTTTTTCTTTAATTTGAAAATAAAAAGCATGTAGAAATTCCTTATACGAAAGTAGTGTGGTGACCACACCAGTTGTTTTTAGTTGGCGCCTTATTTTTCTTATTCAAAGTACACCTCAACGTGATAAAATCCAAGTTTTAATAATGCGCGTGTTTTAAAACTGTCTAACCAATATAAACAAATCTAAATGTCAATTTTTTTAAATATGGATCTGACAGGAGAACTAACAAATGTTTTAAAAAGTTTATTAAAAAATCTTAATTTTTTTTAAATCTTAATGTAAAAAGTACAGTTGGTATTATTTGAAACATTATTTTGGTGATTTAAATAAGAAGAAAAATTCAAATTAATACTGCTAATATTATCGGGAGCCAATAAAATTGCACTCGCAATAATGTTTGTAACATTCTTCTTATTGCTCATGCACTTTTCAACCTGTTCAGTTGCTGCAGATGCTAATTTCCATCCTACTTATCGTCAAATTTAATCTGTCATGCCACTATTTGTCATAATGGTAACAAACATACGTCAAACCGTATGTCTCGTGTATTTCCTAACATTGTTTATTTGAAAATAACATGCAATTTGCAAAAAAACATGATCCAAACGTATATATAAATAACAAACACTTGATTGATGCACTTCCTTTTATCATACTTTATGAAAACTTGGCCTGTACTTATATTTTGGGAGCGCAACGATAAATATTATTTCATCAAACGCACATAACTAATTCCGCTACTGTCGGCGATAGTAAAACGTCGAGTTTTTGCTGCCATGTAAACGTAAATCTTCTACAAGATCTAAAGATGCCACAAATGGCTACTTCTTTTAAAAACAGATACGTCGTATCCAATGCATTTGTGAAAAACCTACACAAATTGTTTTCCGCTTACACTTTAATATACTATTTTATTTCCAAAGGAAAATTTGTTGTAAAGCAAAAGTTTAAACGACAAACATTGTTCTCCGACACAAACGTAAGAGTAACAAAAACATACACGTGTTTTCATATTTTTAAACACATTGTAAACCACGTTTATGGCAGCTCGTTCAAAACTTACAAGTATTGTTATGCGTTGACGATAAAGTTTCAAATCTTTAAAACGTTACATAAACGTTTATACGTTTTATCAATTTTTAATTTGTTTTGCCATGGTTTTTATTTTTGCAATAGTTTTTTGGGTTACAATTTTTCCTTTGCCAGGAACATGATCGTGCAATCTAAATTTAATAATATTTTTTTTAGTATAAACTTTCTCAGAGCAACGATATTTGTGATATTGTGCAAATTTTTAAATCACTTTTTCGTCAAATTCTAACAACCGATAGTTTTTTTCACTCTAGGTCTATTCTAGCAAAAATACTTATTCTAATAAATATTAGGCTAAACGCCATTTTGTACGAATGGAGTTACGTACGGGTTTCTCCACGTGTAGAATGTTATGAAATCGTTAGTTCTAAATATTACAACCGCGAATTTTAAAAATGTTTTGAATTATACGCGGCATAATATTCCTAACTGTACTAATCAAGTGTAAATATTTGTTTATATAATTAATCATCATTAGACACCAGTGGACAGCTGTTTTGTTTTTTCTCTGATGCAGTTTCCACAACTATATAAAACAAATTCCTATAGTTTTATCCCATTTGGGTGATAATCTTTACTATCTAACTAACAACTTCATAGTTTCTTATGTGTAGATTAACGTACCGTTGCTTTATATATTTATAGATTGCGTTTAGCCTTAGATTTAATAATGAATTAATACTCTATCAGAATAAAACTATGGCAATTAAAGTATTCTAATGCTAAATAGTTCAAGTAGGAAGAAACAGCTGTCGAATTGTCTTTAATAATAGTTTTTGCAAACAAACACTTGCGTAGTACAGTTAAGAATATTATGCCGCGTTTAATTCAAAACATTTCAGAAATTTGCGGTTTTAATATTAGAAAACCTGTGGAAACACATCTGTCTATCCTAGCGCTAGCGAGTTCCAAAAGAACAAAACATCTGTTTACTAGTTCTAATGTTGTTTTTTACAATTATGCCACCATTGTTCCTAACCTACTTTATAGTTGAGATTTTGATAGCGTTCCAAAAACATTTTAAATATCGTTAATTTTATTTTTAAATTACGATATCCATACTTTGGTTTAAGCAAATGTAAAATTTTTAAATTCAACGACAAAAAAACTCAAATAAAAACGTTTACAAATTAACAAATTTCTGCTATTCAAAAGATACATCACACTAGAAACTAATATAAAAATTAATTAACAACTTCATGACCTTATAGACAAATGCCGGTTGTGAAAATATGTCTTGAGCGTTTTTGTGCAAATCTAAATTTAGCTTTGTTTTTGATATTATAGTTTGTGTAGGTCGTCTGCTACAAGAACTTTTACAATATACTGTTCTAACTCTGACAATTTTTTATGGTGTTTTATTGGCACAGTATGAAAAAAATATTATTTTTGTTGATACGCCACGTCCAAATAAACAATATACAACACAAAAACCGAAACTATAAAAAATCGATTACTTACATCTTTTTTGTTTTATTTTATGGTAAGTTACGCAGTTACAAAGCAAATGCTTAATTATCTGAAGCGTTATGCATTATAAGCCAGCAATCAATAAAGATGCTAAAAAGAGTCTATAATTATTGTCTACTACAATAAAATAAAACCAAAACAATAAAGCAAAAAAAAACAGTGTAGATTTATCTACTTGCACATGTAAAAAGCAAAGTAAACGATATTCGATATGTATTTCTTTAACGTAATTAGTGTTGCAACACTAACTGCATTCAACGGTTTTATCAAAAAAGCATCCAATTACAACTCTGACGTCATTTACAAACTCAGAATCTTTCATAAAAGATTTAACAAAGAAATTGGTGATACATTATATCAAAAAAATATTTTTTCCACTACTAGTTGTATACGCTTCGCGTCTCGCGATATAATCTATCGCTTAGGTTATAATGATGCACTTCTCAACCTTGATATATAATATACTATTTTGTTATACAATAGCTTTACTTGTGCGCTGCAAAACTTTCCAAACGTCAATATTCGTTCGTTAGTGTAGTTACGTAATAGACGAAAAAAAATGATGTTAAGCCAACGGTTAAACTTAATGCCAAATAGATTTAGTAATGAATGTAGTACCAGTATTATATGTCTGGCGATTTTAAGTGTTTTTTTAATTGTTCAAAAAAGAATGTAATTTTACAAAAAGCAACACAAGAAATAATGTACTCTTCTCGAAAGTTTCATAGCATAACTCACTCATCTCATCTTAATTACCAATAAGAGATCAATTCCGGTTAATGTATAGATGTTGTGCCGGATAAGCATCTTAATGTTATTTACATGTATTAGTAAAAGACAAAGTTTTGGTTTCTTGGAAAGATATCAAGAAATGCATTGATCACAACGACAATACATTGACATTAAGAAATCATTATAAAACAAAAGAAAGAAATAATAGTGTAGAGTAGATAAATTAAGTATTTTACTGGTAAGAATCAGAAAAGAACGCCAATACAAATATTTATTATAATGAGTTGTTAATATGATTGTACATAATTAACATCATCTTGTTAAAGACAATACAATTAAAGTGTTAATTACCTAATTAATTTTTTTACAGTATATGTCAAATAAATTTGACACAAATGTTATTAGTCTCACACAACAATAAAAATAATCAAAAAATGTTAAAAAACAAAATATATTATTTCACGGTTAAAGTTTTAGATTTAAATGAAATGTTTTAGAGTAAAAAATTTTAGATATACTATATTATTTTTGAAAACATAAGTGACAAAATTATATTTGTAGTTAACTATGTTTTAATAAATTATTTTTAAATACATCTTTAAAAAAATTTTATGAAAGTTTTTGGACTAAATTATATAAAAAAATTAATTTTTAAAGAGCAATAAACTTTATAACGACGTGTTTATAATATACCAACATTAAAAAAACAATGTATTTACCTACAGATAAAAGTTGACACAGTAGTTGTTTTTTTGGTATTATTTCATTTATTTGGTAAAATTTTAATTTAAAATAAAAACTTTTGTTTTTACATTTAAAATAAAATAATTGTTTAAGGTACATATTTATAGATATATATATTTGTGCATAAAGGTATATTTACTTGATTTTTTATTTTGTACTACGATTTAAAAAGTACGTTGAAGCGTCAAAATCTTTAGTAACAATCACATTCTAGCATTAATATTTATAATCTTCAAAACTAAGTTAACATTTTATAAATTAACGTTATTCTGGTAAATTATTATTACTTTATGTATATTTTTTAAATATAAGAAATAACGCAATTTTTGTGTAAAACTGCAAACTGTTCAAATTAATTTAGTTATTAATTAATTTTATATAAAAAAATTTTAAGGAGACTAACACCTGATTTGAGTGAACTTGTGCATTGCATTATATAATTAATTTTTTTTTAAATATAAGTAGCTATCTTAGCATAAAATGGTTTAATCGTTAAACCTTTAATGGAATACATACATAAGATTACTGAAATCATTTTTTTTGTTTTAAAAGAGAAAATGTTTAAATTGAAAATTTTTTATCTAACAAAAATTGCGTTCAGTTATGAATTTTAAATTAGATTTTTATCAAAATTTAATTTTAAGAAAAAATTTTATTGGCGTAAAATTAAAGACATAACAATACTTAATTTTACGTAAATTTTTATTTAATTAAGCGTATAAAAATGTATTAATTTTTAATCTGGTATTTTAGTTACAATATTAATAAAATAATTTTTATAATAGCATAAATACAATTGTTTGCCATTAACATTAATATATTTATTGCATTAAAACTTGTCGAAAATTTTGCATAAAAATTAATTTTCATTTTCATTCAAAAAATATTTTTTATCATTATTGATTATTATGAAAATTATCGATTAATTTTATGTTAATATATTAAAATGTTAAGATTAATTTATGTGCTACAGTCTAATTTTAAATTTTGTATTAGATTGTATAAAAATTTTCTGTTCAACTTTTTAGTTTATTTTACAAACTTAAAAAAGTTAATTTAATAAATTATACGTTTTCAGGAATTTAATTTTATAATATTCTTTGCAATAATTTTGTACTTATATCTTTTAAACACATTTTATTTATTACAATATTATTTTAAATAAATGTGTAATCTTTAGAGGCTTGATGCAAAAGAATGGCAAAACATATTAATATTATAAAACAAAATAAAATACTGAATCAAGAGCTTAGCGTTTAGTTAAATAAAATTTATTACAGCTGTTTGTTGGTATGTTTTTTTAGTAAATTCGTGCACACAAACAATAATACAATAATAATAATATTTAGAATGACAATATTTTTTATTTTATTTTAAACATCTCTAATCGCTATAATTTGCTAGTTTGTAACAATAAAAGATACACTTTTTATTTTATAATTTACATTATTGATTTTCTCACTAAAACAGTAATGTAAACAACAACTATTATCAGTTTTCGCAAAGTACCTACGAATAAGAAATGAACAAACCTTTGAGTGTCGTTGGTAAAAAGGCTGCTCATATTATTTATTTTTTATGATTGTGTTTATGCATTAATAAACTCTAAATATTAAATCATAGCTACTATTAAACAAAGTGAAATAGGCTGCTTCCTCTTTCAGTTCTTAAAAAGACAAGTTTAAATTTTTAAATATTTGTTTCTATAGATATACATTTGAATTTTATATTTATTTTTACTTACCTATTTTGTGATATTTTACACGTTATATGTATAGTAAATATTGATATTAAACATCTTTCAGGAGTTTAAATATTAATTTTTATTTGTAGTCTAAAACAAACACGGTACAGTTGCAAAAACAAAAAATTAATAAAATGTTTTTGATGTGAGTGTGATATAAGTTATAATTATTATCTGTAACAAAAAATACTTAAAACGTTGTACTTCTCTTGTTATCACGGCTTTGTGTTTTTGTTAAAAACATTACATAACAAAAAAATTAGTTTTTGTTGTTGTTGTAAATTAATTTTAGTTTGAAACGTATTTTTTTTATTGTTATAAAGTACGTCACATTTTTTTATTATTTCTGCTTTTTGTAAATGTTCTATAAATCATAAGTTTGTAATAATGGGTTCTAACAGAGTTAGTTATATTTGTAACGTGAATTTTTATAACGTTCAAAAATTTATGGTGCGCCATTACAAATTATCATTGAAGTTTTATTAATTTCTTAATTTTGTTGAAACTATATCTTATGGAATGTGTTCTATTAAAATTCCAAAATTAAGTTTCTGTAAGCCATTGTTTTTATTAGCATTATCTTAAATGACAGCAATTTTTTTAGAAGTTTTTAATGGTGTATTTGCCAAAATCAAAATAAAAATTTATTGTAAAATTTTCGTTCTGTTAAATTGCATACAACCAACAGGAAAGCAAAAAAAAATTTTTGTTTGTTATGCTTTATGATACTGTATATTACATATAATAATAAAGACTTGGGTTTTTGTTTTTAGAATTAAACCTAAAAAATCTAAAACTACGACGCGGTCTAAGCCAAAAGTCGCTTATAATTGTAACCAAAGTAACCGCGAAAGCTTACCCAAGGAGCACAAAACATCCCAGTAAACAAAAAATCGATAATGTTTAGTAACTGTTTAAAAAAAATTATGTTTCACTCTTGTTTCAAACATAAAAGTGCAATAAAATAGCTTTAAGTCCATCGCTGATTCACTTATTTGAATCAGTATAGTTTTGGTAGTTTAAATTCAAATCCGTTGCAAACTAAATGTTGCATTCGGTTTACGTTTTAAAAGCTTCGTTCTTGAACTGATACTAAATGATTGATAAATATATGATTTTCTTGTTTCAATAATGAACTAAAACAATTCTTTCGAATAATTTAATAATACATTAGTTTTGGTTTTAAAATGCAACAATTTCAGTAGGTTTAAGTTTTTCAAATATCCACATTATTTATTAATTATTTTTTCATATAGCAACTTTCTTTGATGTAGTCTTTTCAAGGAAGCCTCAAAAACTGTATCAGTCAATGTTGAGTAGCAACTTTTAACCGCATCTGTAACATATAGAAATAAGTATTTCATTTACATACATCATCATAGAGTTACACAAAATTAATTAAATTTTTTTAACCAAAAAAAAACACAAACTTAATATAAATACCTTTTTAGCAATCGGAAGAAAATTACAAAAACACTGAATACTTTTAGTTGTACATAATCATATAAAAAATTTGAAGAGTTAAATTGTAATTAATGTATCATCAGATTTACGCAATAATCTACCTTAACGCAACCATGTGTGTTAATTTGCATTCTTTTTTATACAAATTGAAACATGATACATAAAGAACAAAAATGACGATAGTATTGACTACATTTATGGATTATTATGTGTTTTGACTTACCGTTTATTGTTTCATTTCGTAATTCTACACACAGCATTACTTATCAAACTACAACCGAACAAAAGAAAAAAATATCAATTTGCAATGTAAGCGTTGACGACACTAATCAAGAGGATAGCAACGACTAATGCTAACTAATCACAAAATTTTCGTTTTTACTAAAACGATTCCACTGTTTTGAAAATAACTCAATCTTATTTAATCGATCTTTAAACAATTCTAGTTATTCAAAAAAAAATTCGGTTTTTAATAAATCAGTTTTTAGACGGTTGTTGATTATGGGAAAATAATTGCAAGTACTGAAACGGTTTAAAACTGATTGTGAAAAATCGGAACTCTTTCAATTTATTCACTGTCAGTTACATGTAAATGATATAAAAATGGAACTAACACGAAACAACGTAATGAAACAATTGTCTTAATTTTGTGACTGTAACAGTTTCAATCCGTGTTTACTGGGATATTACCAATGTGTACTAGAATTTTTTCTATATATTATTATTGCAAAACATTTTATCGCATTTTACACATATTTTGTATACAACACTAATATTGGAAGGACAAGGTAAGAACAACGACATTAGTAAGATATATAATAGACATTCTATCTGTAAGATTAAAAACCACTCGCAAACTAATATTTAACCAATGTAGAAACAGCAAATAACAAATAAAAATTGAAATATAAGGTTTAGTAGATATACATATGTATAACCAAAATAAAGTTTTTAATGAAGGCATTCATACTTAATGACAATATACATATATTCAATATGTCTTTGTACTTATAATCTAACAACTTTTTTATATTATCTACACATCATTATTTTACCAGTTTATCAATATGGTGTGTGTGCATAATAAATTTTATCAAGACTCCTTACTTGCGTCATCGTTAACAAAAATCAAGTTACTTATATAATTTATTTGTATATTTTATTATTATTAATTAATTAATTATATTAGCCAACATAAAGACAAAAAATGTTGACTTTACTGAATGATGAAAACATCTATAAAAAGACAAACGTATATCCTACTAACAAATATCAAAATACAAAGAACAGGCTATGTAGACAGTTATATGACAATGAACACATCAACTTTGTTACTTATATTAGACTTGTAACGTACACTAGTATACCTCCTAAGTTATATGGTTTAATTAAAATACATAAAGATGAACATCCGGCCTGAACAATTGTTTCTTTTATAGGAGCTCCCACTAAATATGTTTCTAGTATAATTAAAACATTTCATACATATTTGATCATAACATAAAGGACTCCTACGAACTTATTGACATAACCAAAAGTACTACTATACCGAGTAACTATAAAATCATATTGTTTGATGTTACATCTTTATTCACCAACATTACTAAAGATCGTATTGTTGAATTAACAAATAAATATTAAAATGATTTGAAGAGCCATACAACTTTGGAATTAGTTGATGTAGTCTATGTTATCGAGTTTCTTTTTGAGTCAAGTTATTTTACATTTGATGACAAGATGTATACTCAAAAATTTGGTATTGCCATGGGTAATCCAGCGTCACCTATATTGGCTAATCTTGCTGTGCATGACCTACTTAAATGTGTAAAAAACAATTTATTATATACACCGGTCTATTTATTTTGTTACGTTGATGATATTGTTACTTGTATACCCGAAACAGAAATTCAAAACACCCTCAACACTTTTAATAGTTACAATCGACATTTGAAATTCACGTATGAAGTTGAACAAGAAGGTTCATTGCCGTATTTAGATGTTAGGCTTAGTAAGGATACTAACACGGGTTGTATAGTTAGTGAATGGTATACGAAACCCATAGCCTCTAACAGAACGTTAAATTATTTTTCTAAACACCCACACCATCAAAAGATTATTACGATCAAGGCTATAAAAAATAAAATATTAGGTGTGTTACAAAAAACTTAAACTGCTTAAAGAACATATTAAAGAAAAACAACTACCCTAACAACATAACAAACAGAATACGCATACACACTAACACAACTAATAATAATAATACTCCACCACCAATAAACCCATCCATTACTAACTCAAATACTAACCCTAACACTAACGTTATTTACACGAAAATAATAAATGTTCCAAATCTAACAAAAAGAGTAATTCCGCTTATAAAAACCAATCATATAAGAATAACAACTTATAACACTAATACTATTTATAACATGCTGTACAGTACAATTAAAGATAAAACTAATATAACTGAAAAACATGATGTAGTGTACAAGTTAGACCGCCAAGCGTGTTACATAGGACAAACGAAACAAAAAATAAAAAATCGGATCAATAATCACATGTATAACTGTAATAATAAAAAAAGTGAAACTGCGTTAGCGTTACATCATATAAATACGGGACATAATTTTGACTTTAACAGTCCCAAAATTTTAGACAGAGATTGTAACTATAAAAAAGGGATTAGTTTCAGAGATGATATTCATCAACGTTTACAAAAACATTTTCTTGTATATATATTTCAATAATCAAGTAAGTTTATAATTGAAAATGCAATATTAAAATGTGTTGATCACATTTATGTAATTATAGATTAAAGAATGACATAGATAATTGCATATGAACAAATTCATTGTAATTTTGATAATTAATCTTAATTAATAAATTAATTGCTTTCTATTGTTTTATCGGCAATCTAGAAACGGTTCTCTAGTGTCACCAACACAGCATTCAAGAACGAATGGGCACATTTCTATGCAGCGTTAAAAACCGCGACGGCGGTAGAAAAACCCAAAGGTTAACATCCAATTAATAGCATGAATATTATAACTAAATTATCTAATCTAATCAGTAGTTTTATGTCAATATGTAATTGTGTTTTTTTAAAAACTGTGTTTAATTAACTGTGTTGTGTTTTATATCAATTTGTACCAAATGCCAATAAAATTACAATATTTTGTTTAATAAATTTTAGACAGATTTTGATATAAACTAGACGTTATTAAAAGTTATTTTTAATTTAAGTTAATATGAGTTTATATATAATTATTGAATTCCATTTTTAAGACATATGTTTCTGAGAAGTACTTATGCCTAATATTTAGATCCAACATTAAACCAATGTATATGTTTCAACAATTATCGCATGTTGGTTAAACATTGCTAATAAATTATATAGCCAACAATGCGACGGCATTATTCTCCCAATCTAGTTAACGGTTATTGGACATACATTTCAAAGCGCATATTAATAAAAGCTAACCACACAAGGTTTTTTCTACTTAGATAATACTTATTTAAAATAGATTGTAGCTTGTAGATTATATACATGTTTGAATTCTAATGCTTAACCATTGTGAAAAAACTTTAACATTTCCAATAGATATTACTCAACATAAAATTGCAATATTGGTCCAATACATCTGTGCTACTTGGGTAAAGATTCTATTTTAATTTTATGTCTTTGCTACTAAGTATTTCACTCAGCCAGCATCTTAAGATTTCGTTTTAATATTATTTGTTGGTATTGTTTTAGTTTCCTGCTTTTTATTACTTGTTTATAATAAATAATAAAATAAGAGTTATTGACACTTAAATGTAAGAGCACTTGTTTAGTTTTATAACACCAAGTGAGTTATAATATAGAAAGGGCCGTGTTTTGTGTTCTAAAACGGCACCCATTGAGTTATTATAAAAGGAGATAACATAGAGCAACTATTTTCTATGTACAAAGTAGAACTACTAGGCGTGGCTTAGTTTACTATCAAGATAGAAACTTTGCCAAGCCCGGATTACTTAGAAATTGAAGTTTTAACATTAATTGTATAAATTTTTCAGATCAACATTTTGTATGTTAATACAAAATAAGAAAATAGTATAGTTGTTAAATTGATTTTTTTTAACGACTGCATTAATAACCTGATGATGACTTAAATTGTATTAAAGTCGAAACAATTGTAGTTGTAACTTAAAGCTGTCGCTTATGATTTATACTTGTAAAACATTTTTAATTGGTTTAGTTTATTAGAGTGACAGGCATATATCAACTACACGTGAGTTAAGTCTATTTGTTTCTTATCAGCGGAGTTTTAATTTCAATACTTTGACAGATAAGCAAATGTTTGCTTCCAGATACAAACTTATTTTGAATAAAGCAAATTACTATCTTTCAATTTTAATTCGCAAATATTTTAGTTCTAATTAGTCATAGCAACTAATTAATTGACCATTGACAACAACCGGTCAATTTAAAATTTAAAAAAATATATTTTTTAAAAATATTAATTATACGATATGTTGCTTCTGTTATTTCTCAAATTTTTAGACGACGATCTGTTTGTAGTTTTTTTTTCAAAGCTGGTCACTTTATAATGATTTTATATAAATCATAGTTACTGAAAAACGATAACAAAATCCTTCTTAATAAAACGAAATCGATAATAAATATTTTGGACTAATATTCAATAATAATTAAAATAACTTAAGAAGACAAGTTTTTAAATTTTAAATATAAACCTTCTTGTTGATGAATATTGTATACATTATTGTGACTACAGTGTTAAAAGAAACCGCATTTGATCGGCAAACATAACAAAGGTTTATCATTTTAGTATATTAGACATTTAAAGATTACTGATATCACTGACTATCTTATGAAAACAAATAATCGGTTATACATACACATGAAATATTTGAACCTCTTTTTCTATCTTATTTTATATGCATTAGAATTTAAGTAATATTTTTAATTCATTTGTGTAAATTAATTTTATCAGAAATTTCAGTAATATTCAAATGTAAATAACTACCGTTTCATTAGAGTGACTGTTTAAATTAATATTTATTTGATAATTTTAATTATGTATTTTGTAACCTTTGTAATAATTACAAGTTACTTATATACAGTTTTTAGAACATAAAAGTGTTTATTAGTTAATTTGAAACTTTGCTTGAAAATTAGATAGAAACTGTGTAATTATACAAATAAACTACTGCAGCATTTCTTGCTTTTTTATCTATTTATTTTAACAACTCAACAAAACACTTTTCACAGGTTTACTGGTTTTACAAATGATAGTAACAGGTAAATAGGAGTACTATTTTTGTAAATTTTTTAAAATTGAAATTAGAACCTTCTTATTTACACTTTTTCTATTATTACAACTACATAAAACACACAGAACCATTATGTTTTAAATATTTTTTATTAGAAACTATAAAAACGTATTGAGAAACACAAATTCCACTTTAAATTTTTGAAAAAAGGCAACTACTAACATTTGACATTAGAATAACACTAGTCAATATGGTGGTGCCGTTTTAGAATACAAAACGCGGCCTCCTTATATTTTAACAAGAAAAAGAACATTTACTGGATTTTTAGGAAAGTAACTAATTAGTGTAGATTAGAGTTTTTAGAAACCAAGTAAATAAATATTCATTATCATTGAAAAACATTTCTCCCATAAAGTATCTTGCACCAAAAACGTAAAGATTATGCAACAATATTACTTTTATGTAAATAATAACGAATCTAATTTCTATTGCTTTTTCTAATCATAAATCTTTAACGTTTTTAACAAAAATAAACTGAATTTTGAAATCAAGCTTTGGTATGTGAAAATTTGAAATTAAAACCATAGTTTTTATAGAAAAAAAATGTTTTCTGGTCCTGAGATTGTTCGGTAAACTAAAACTGACAGACGATGAAAAAATCTCATTAAAATCTTACTTAATTTACGAAAAAAAGTAACTTTTGAATTTAGACAATTTTGAAAAACGCCATTTCCTACGTAGGTTTTCAGACAAGCACAAATTATTGCCTTTAAAGGTTTTTTTTAAGTCAAAATAAAAAAAAATCCATTTGGTGGCGACATTTTGGCGACCACTTTATAATAATTTTGTTGTAGTTTTATGAGATATATCAATAAAAAGGACAATTAAAAATTACATATAACTAGATTTTGAGTTTGTCACTGATTGACAGACCAAAAATTAAACATATATTAATAAAACGCTTTAATTTTTGGTCCGTCCATTAATGACAAAACTTAGTTTTATTAAATTTTTAGATTTTTTAAAATTCTAATGCTTTTTTAATAAAATGAGATAAGAATTGAAATAATAAACATTACATACTATCTTAGGCCATCATCAAATAAAAGATCAGTTTAATAAATATTTTTTTAAATTCAAATTAAAGTAGTAAATGAAATCTAGTTGTTTAGATAATGGGATGTCAAATAATGATTTTTGCAAATGATTGATAATAACTCCAATTTGTTGTTGTAAAATAACCAAGTAATAAAAATGTTAAAAAATTTTTTTGCACATTTTACTGCTTCTTAAAAATTTCGCAACTAAAAATTTAAAAAATAATTAATTAATTTAAAAGCATGTTACATGTGGTTATTTATGCGTTTGCTAACAACAATAATTCTAATTAAAATTTACGCTTGCACTGGTTTGCCGCCTCCACTGTTTAGTAACGCGTATCGTTCACGACGTTTACGGAGGAAATGAACGCAAACCAAAAGAAACTTTTATTTATTTATTTAACATCACTGAGAACATTTGATCGTATTAAGACGCTATTCGCTACATTCTAAGTAATTTTTTTTCTATTTAATTTTCTTTGTTGGTTATTTCTATTACGCTTTTAGATAATGTGTTAATAAAAATTGACCAATGTAGTAATTTTTAGCTAGTTGCTTCGAGCTACTACATGGCTTTCTTGAGGATTCTCAGCTAGTAACCAAAGTCAATAGATTAATCCGTCTTATCTCTAACATCAAGAGCGACAAAAATCACCAGCTATAAAGTTATTTCAGTATTGTATAGTAAAGATTCTTAATTATATTTGACTTTCCAATTGTCAGTTAGCGTGTGTTTATTTGATATTTACCGTATTAGTTGTTCTAATTAATCAAAGTGCAGATCATACTAATTCATTCTACTTTCAATAGTAGTTTTTAAATCATCTTAAACCTTATGCAACGCAGTTTGTCTTGAGTACGCTGACGTAACATTCGTGAATTGTCATTGATCATTTTGAATGTTATCAAAACCAAAGTCAAGTACATAATGTTGTACGTCAACTTACATACTATGCTTACTTTTGTCTATAAAATGTAGGAAGTATAAACGTAATTTAGAAAAGACAGCAAAACGTGCCAATAATAAACACGAATTGTAGTGGTGAGAAGATTATGACACAAAAATATCTAAAATACAGTAGTGTTTTGACATTGCTGTTATAAATTTACGAAAATAGAGATTCTTTTGCACAAGACAAAAATTAATGTTTTACTTATGTTAAAAAATTTTAAGTACACAATAAAATATTAGTTGTACAAAACAATTATGATTTGCAGCTGTAAGATTTATAAATGGTTGTGTTTTATATTTATTCTGTATTTGTTTGCCACTTTATACATAAATGTTTGTTTATCAAGATAAACAATACATAGAATTATTTTGTTAGTACATTTTATGAGTAAACCAAATAGTTTTGTCTTATATTTTCAATCTTATAAATTATTGTCTTTAAATGTGCACTGAAGTTAAGATAATTGTAGTTTATTTACGTATTCGCCGGTGGATATAACAAAACTCAATTTTGTTTTAACAAAAAACAGTTACTTTATTACTCTAAAAATACGATTTTTAATAGAAGTGCATTAGCTTGCATCTACATTTAGTAATAGGTGACCAACTTATAAAACTTGATTTGATACGAATATTAAAAGACTTGCGCCTTACATTAATACTTCAAACGTGCTTTTTATCTTCAACAATAATTTTTTTGAGATTTATTAATAACATTCTTTCTTTTCTCATAGTTACGTCTTAAAATGTTATGTATTAAAATTGAGGAAAACATTTTAATATGTTTGAAAATACAAAAATTGAATGCTTAAATGAAGTTTGAGCTGTTAATGAACAAACACAATTGCGGTTTAACTCTAATTGTATTTATAATATATTATTGTATCATACATGTATTATTAGCTTTAAATTAATAAAGCAATTAAATTAAAATTTGTAAAGACAAATAAAATATTTATTTTAAATTGATAGATTATTTTTATGTTTTTTTAAATTGAAGAAACACATTTTACAGGCCTATATTTTAAGTGTTTTTCAGAACTACTTTTTCGAGTGTTAAAACAAGTCATTCGTAGAAATTTTATAGAATTGTTTAAAAGTAGAAGTAAAAAGTTTTAGAAAACCTTTCAGTTGATATGTAGATTTATACAACTAAAATCGACATTTTCTCTTAACAAATCTTTTTAGTTCTGTTTGTTTTATCTCGGATTCGTTAAACTGCTAGAAGCGCCGGAAAAACGAACAAATCAAAGAATCACAGAGTAGGTTTAAAAAAACATATTTTTCTATTTTACTAAAAAAAAGTTAATTAAGCCTATAAATTATTATTTAAAAGTTACTGTTAAATATTTTACAAAAGGATATTTTTTGTAGAAAAGTTCAGTTATCAAAATGTTTATTTTTAATTTTACACAAAATTTTACATTTTTATCTAAAATATTGTACAATTATTTTAATTGCAAAATTTAAAAAAATTGTTAATACATGAATAAATTTAAAATTAAAATTTTATATAAATATGAACTAATATTTTTACTTTTTTTTGCAATAGAATATTACCTTCTTTACAAATCATGAAATTAAAAACGTTTATCTATAAAATTTAATAGCAAATAATTTTTATTTTTAAAAATTGGCAACTTCAATTATAAAGTTATCCTTCCTCAAAGATTCAAAACCCTTCATCAATCATTTCAAAACGTAATTAATGATTAAAAATCAAATTGCTAACATAGAGCATTATCATAAAGCAGCATTTTTATGTTTAAAATTACAATAACTATATTATTAAAGTAGATACCATAATAAATATTTTTTTTAAATATTTTTCTAACTATGCAATTTATGTAATTGCATTTAAGAAACGGTGCTGACAATTGTTAAAATTTATTAATAATAATTGTAATGTGTATGTAAACATGGCGGAAAGTGAAAATGTATTAAATTTGCTTCCCGATAAACCGTGTCGGTACTGCAAAATTATGCCTAAATCGGGTCCTAAATGTAAAAATTGTGGTTGTGTTCTACATCCCGGATGTGTTAAATATATAAAAAATGTTAAAATTATTGATGATAATCAAGTGATATGCTGTACAAGTGGCGAAGTTGGGCAGGCTGACTTAAGTGAACTTCGCGTTAGTATTGACGCTACGAATGTCCACAGTAGTGAAGTAAGTTCAACTGAAATTAATTACTTAAAATCTATATTAGCTCACAAAGATCTAATTATTAGTAATCAAAAAGATACTATCGAATCACTAAAAGCCCAAGTAGGATTACTTAATAGATTACTATCATCTACTTATTCTAATACGGAAGCTGCATCTGTTAAACAAACTGATAAAATTCCATCATACAGTGATGTCATCAAAAATAAAAATTCCGTCAATAATAATGCAATTGAAACGAGTTCAAATAAACCAAATGCAGATAATGTATCTAAAATAGTAACAACCGATAAATCAAAATCCTTGAAATTATTAAATAAACAAAAATCAAAAATAAATGAAATACTTAATTTAAACAATGATTTACCTTCAAATAATATTCAATTGAACAATATAGTACTTGATGAAGAATCGTTAATTAGTAATACTGATTACATTACTGTATCTAATAAGAGAACCAAAAACCAATAAAACTACCTTAGGAACTAATATTAATCAATGTGAAATAACAGCAGTAGGTAGTAGACGACAAATTTTTAACTCACGGATGTCACCTAATACTACAGTAAGCCAATTAGAAACGCTTTTAATAAAACAAAATATTATATTCTGTAATATTGAAAAATTACAAATAAGATCTACCGAAATAGCAGCATATAAAGTAACGATTCCTTCTACTGAAGAAACTGCAATATTTAATCCAGATAACTGGCCTCAATTTGCAATAATTAGGCCATTTTATAATAACAGAAATTTTCAAAAGTTCGAAGCAATAAACACAAACCCATAGTAAACAACAGACGAAATTGTTTAAATAACACACAACACAATTTTACGACGAATATTGATATGAAACCAATTATTAAATTAAGTGAAAAATTAACATCATGTACTATTGTCCATCAGAACGTACAATGCATTTCTAACAAAATCAATCAAATAGAAGCTAACATTATTAATACTTGCGAAATATTCTGTGTCTCAGAACATTGGCAAAATTACCTATCTATTGACACCGTAAAGATTAACGGATTAAACCTGATTAGTTATTTTTGTAGAAAAAATAAACTACATGGAGGAGTAGCAATATACGTATCTGATCAATTTAAAAACTTCTGTCAACCTTTAAGTAAAATTGAACGTTTTGCCATAGAAACACATTTTGAATGTAGTGGAATTGAAATAATCTATAATAAAAAAATACTGGTGTATATTGTAGTCATGTACAGATCACCATCAGGAGACTATGAACAATTTTTTAAGTTATTCAACAAATTAATTAAAGTGCTTGATCCTAGTAAACATTCTTTAATTATATGTGGTGATTTAAACATAAATTTTTTAGAAGAAAGTTTAAATAAAAAAACTCTTTTTGATATTATTGAATCACACGATATGACTAATATCGTTACATCACATACTCGAATTTTTCTAAATGCAAAGACTGGACTAGACTATTGTATAATAAATAATAACCTAAACTATAGTGATCATCAAATATTAAATTTTAACTTAAGTGATCATTTAGCTCAGAGTGTAAAAATACAGCCCAATTTAGAAAATCAAAATATTTCCAAATTCAAAAAGGTTTCAAGAAGAGCAATTAATAATCTAGGAACTAACCAAATGGACTTGATGTTACATAAAATAAATTGGAAAAACACCTCTTACAATGTAACCGATATTGATGAAGCATTTGATATTTTTTTCAAAAATTTGGAATATTGTTTTCAAGTAAGTTTTCCTGTTGTACAAACAAAAATATATAACAATAAACCAAGAAATAAATGGATAACTCCTGAAATAACTAGTAGCAGCCTAGAATTAAAAGAATTATTTAACTTAAAAGCTAGTATATCAAGTAGATTACTAGAACAACTCTACAAAGAGAAAAAAAAGGAACATTTAAAACACATTCAAGTTGCTAAAAGCAATTACATGAAAACAATTATTGATTCTAGCAATAATTTAACAAGAGGAAAATGGAGAGTAATTAATAACATTTTACAAACAAAAAAGCGCGATATTCATTTAACTAATATTATTAATGAAAAAAATGAAAACGTTAATAATCTGAAGGAAATATCTAACTTGTTTGGTTCTTATTATGCAAACATGGCTGAACTAAAAATACATAAAACGTACGGACACAAAGTTTCCACATCATGTACAGTACCTGAAATATCTACAAATACCATATTCCTATATCCTACTGATGAGAATGAAGTAAGTTTAGTTATTCAGAAAATGAGTAGTTCATATGCAACAGGAAGTGATAACATACCGTCAGTAATTTTAAAAAAATTTAAACATTTGATTTCACCTGCATTTAGTGAAATAGCAAATATATCGTTTAAAAATGGAAGTTTTCCCCAACAATTAACTACTGCTATCGTTAAACCAATATACAAAAATGGAGAACAAACCAAAATAGAAAGCTATCGACCTATTTCAATACTTTCCGTGTTTTCCAAATTGCTTGAGGGTCTTATGTACAAAAGAATACTAAACTTTATTATTAATAATGATATGCTTAGTAAAAATCAGCACGGATTTCGACCTAAACACTCAACAACAACAGCGTGTTGTACCTTTCTTGAACACACATTGAAATCTTGGGACAATGGACAACATGTATGTATACTTCTACTAGACTTGTCAGCGGCTTTTGATACTGTGGATCATCACTTTTTACTAAGCAAACTAGATAGAATGGGAATAAGAGGAATTTCTAACAAATGGTTGCGCTCATATCTTCAGCAGCGACACATAATTGTAGATATTAATAAAACAAAATCAAATAAATACAAATTAAACAAAGGTGTTCCACAAGGAAGTAATCTTGGACCTATATTATTTGTGCTATTTGTAAATGATCTTCCTAAACATATAACAAATGGTGAAGTGATAATGTATGCAGATGACACATCGGTTATTGTATCCGCACCATCACTTACAGAACTTCAGACAAAAGTTAATAAGACGCTTAGTGAGTTTAACGACTGGTGTTATAAAAATAAATTATTTCTAAATCTAAATAAAAGTTATTATCTCTTAATTGAAAGACCTAATATCAAATATTTCAATCTTAATATTACGTTAGGTGGGAAAGAAATAATAAGAATATCAGAAACTAAATTTCTTGGTGTGGTTATCGATTCCAAATTAAACTGGTTGCAACATATTAATAGTGTTTGTAAAAAACTAAATAGAGATTATTATTGTTTAAAGTTGCTAAAGCAAACTGTGACCGAAGATGTATTATTAAGTTTTTATTATGGGAGTGCGTATAGTACTATCAAATATTGTATTGTTTTGTGGGGTCATTGTTCTGAAACTATTCGAGTGTTTAGAATACAAAAAAGAATAATTCGCTTGATTTTTAATTTAGATTATTATAAATCATGTAAAAACATTTTTGTAGAAAAAAATCTGTTGACGTTTTATTGACTGTATATTTTTGAACTTACATTATTAACGAAACAAAATCTACATTCTCTTAGTTTAAATAAGGATGTTCACTTATATGATACACGAACAAAAAGAAATGTTTTTGTTAACCATTGTAGAACAGCAAAATATAAAAATAGTCCTCAAAGTAAAGGAATTAGTTATTATAACAATCTACCAAAAAATCTGAAAAGTATACAGTCTATAACAACATTTAAAAAAGAACTAAAAAAATACATTGTCAGCAAGTGTCCGTATACTATTACTATAATATTATAATAATTTTTATTTAAATTTCTTTTGTATAATATGACGTTTGTATACTCTACTGAGTCTTAAACAACAATAAAGAATAATAATAATAATAATAATAATCAGTAAAACGTTTTGCTTAGTTTAAGAAACAATTAAAATAACGTCAAACTAATGACTTATTTATATTTATTAATATTTTACAATAAATGACTAAAAAAATATTTAGGACAAACACAAATACAAATACAAAACAAACATTGTATGATTATTGATATATCTAAAAGTTTTTCTCAAATCCCAAATAAATTTGACTCTATAGTGTAGCGCATGAACAACCTAAAAATTTTATGATATAATAAATACATAATTCCTACCTAAAACGTGTATGAAAACTCCTTATTAATATTTTTAACCCGTTTTGTGTGTATAAACAAACATCAGAATTTTCAAAAATTAAACTAAAAGAAATCTTTTTTGTCAACTTTATTTTATTTTGCATTCTTTAAAAAGTAAAAAAAAAAAAACTTATAGCTACACATTAATACATTTTCTTTTTGTGTAAGGTATTATTACTTTAAATAAATTTGATCTAACATAAAACAATTTTGAATTTGATATACCTATAAATCTACTATTAACAATTTTGAGTAAATCTTCTGTTTTAAGGGTTGTTTTTATGACATTTATTATCAGAACCCGGATTTTATTATTTAGATACATACAAAAATTGAATATTGATTTTAATTATGCTAAAATATTTGTCGATTTTACTACTTTAAATAATTAATTTGAAAAACAGACAATAACAGCAACAGTAACATAAAAGTAGTTTTTACTACTAGTATGTTACAAAGTAACTTTTTTTATTGGTATTTTATTTATAATTATTAATATAATAATTAAATTATTATAATTTAAATAAAAAATTATTTTACTTCGTTTAAACGCTATGTTGTAATAAGTAATCTAAATAATTAAAACAATACTAGATGTTTTCAATTTAAAAAATGTCAAATAGGAAACGAGTAAGAAATAAAGTAGGTCACTAATATTAAAATTAATTCTAATAAGTTTCAGATTGGTTCTAATTCAAAATACGTAAAATTATAAAGTGTTTCTATTGAGTATTTCTGAAAATAGTTATGTTGCGATAATACAAAAACGATTTACGTATTTAAAGCAAACAAATGTTTTATTCAAATATATAAATTTTTATAGTTCTATTATCTTTTTCTTATTGCTTTTTTTATGCTTTGTATAAACATTCTTCTCTTTTCTTAACTGCATAATACATAGTTTCATTTATAAGAAAACACTATTGTTAACTTAGATTTAAAATATGTTTATTTATATAATTGTGTAAATAATAAAAAATAAGTTTTAGCATTTCCCAATTTTTTCTAAATTTAGATTATCATAATTATTTTAATAGTATTTTTTTTAATTATGTATCGCAAACTTATTTATTGTGAAATTTTTTTTTAAATAAAAGTAATTAATAATCTAAACGTATTAAAATCGCATGAAAAGTAAAAGAAAATATTTTCTTGACGTTACTTACTAAATATTGTAAGTTTGTAATTTTTTGTAAAATTTATTTTAAAACTGTAGATAATAACATTTTGTATAATAGAATAGACGTTTTATGACCTATTCAAGTGTGCAAATTTTAAAAAAATATATACATTTTAAAATTGTTTCTAAAAAAATTTTTGTAAAAAATTACTAATAAAATCAATCACGTGATTAAATCATCTAATTTGGTACCATTAATAAGTTGGCAATCTATGAGTGAAATGTAAAATTTATTGACATTGTGTACTTTACAATGTTATACGTTGTCTGTTTAGCCCGTGATATATTCAAAACTTCTTCAAATTACGCAAGTATAAAATCAGCTTGTCGACGTTTCTACCTCTCTAGCAATTAACATAATACTATGTTTACATAATAAATTTACACTATGATGTATTTCGTTTATGTTCCTTAATAATCTGCACAATACACTTCTATCATCCTCCCCATCAGGCAGCGGCTAGTGGATTAAAATACCATTTGATTCTTCTTGCCGTAAAAAACGTTAAAATTTGATCTCAATTGATCTGTTCAAAAAAATTATGTACACCGACAAAATAAGTGCTGTTATCTGTAGAAATATTGAAAACCCTGCTTTTTTTACCAAAAACAACGAAATGCCACAAGAAAACAATTTGTAGACAAAGACCGTACTAACTCTAAACGCTCAACTTCTTATAAAGCAATCCACGTCTTTTCTTTATTTTGCAAATGCATAGATTTCTTAAATTAACTTCTGTTACTTTAAAAATGTTTTAATTTTAATTTTATTTCTATTTTTTTGAAAAAGGCACAAAAAGTTTTTCTTATGGTTTTTGACGTTTTACCTTACATGCAAGACGTTTTGAAATAATCTGTTTTATAGTTTATCTTGTTTTTAAGAGACAAAAAATGTTCTATTATACAGATAACTGTTTGCGTTCTAGCGTGATTACAACAGCAATGGTGTTTTTCAATTATTTCACAAAGTGTAATATTTAAAGTTGCCAAATTGTTTTTCTACTCTATCAGTAAACTATGAATTACATTTTCTTAGTGATTTTTAACTGTTCTCCAAAGCTCTCTTGTTGAACTAGAACAACATGTCTTTCAAGACACAGCAACCATACTTCGTATCTACCTTTAGTATTTCTGAAAATTGTTTTGTTAAAGTTATTTAATACATTTTCTGTGTACATTTTTCTTTTGTGTTTTAGAAGAACTTTTTATGACTGATATATCTAAACTCTATAAGTCACTAATTTGACGTTACCCAAAAACAAATGAGTAACTAAAGAAGAAATGCTTTCTTTGTTTAGCCTATTAATATACATTCTAGCTATGTTTCAATGATAATCAATTTATTACCAAAACTTTTTGTTTTACCAGTGATGAAATTTTAAAAAACATCTGCACCCAACAATAGACACATTTCAAAAATGTTTAATATAAGTCTGCTAATAAAAATTTTGAAAGTGCTAAAAGAATATATAAATTCTTGATTAACCGTAAATTTAAAAATTAAACTTTTTTGATGATTCACACTTTGTATTGCAATTTCCTAAACATTGTGTCTTAAAAATTAATTCTTGTCAGTCAAAAACGCCATGTGTTACAATTCCTTAGTCAACATTTTCAACTTTATTTTTTTTGCGGAATCGTATTTTTTTATTATTTATATTTTCGCAATTTTATGGTTTATGTGATGTCGTTTATAAACCTTAAAAATGCTTTTAGGTAAAGATAATTCTACTTACAGATATAACATGACAGCATATTTATCTTTAGTAGCAGTTGGTGATTCCAAGGCGGGTAACTGAGTTTCCAATTTATTAATTCAAGCGGCGAAATTTATACCTGGTTTATTTATAGTCTAATTGAGTACTCAATTTAGCAGCTCCCTAAGGTAAACTATTATTAAAAACAAGTCTATAGCAAACCTGGAGTTTCTATAATTAGTTCAAAAAAGTGAAAAACTCTCGACAAGTTTTCTAGTTGTTGATCTATGCTTTGTTGTTTGTAATAGAAACTAGAACTTATCGTCGGTATTTATTTTTTTAGATTCGTAAGTCACGGTTGACAGAATGCATTATTTAGAAATCTTTAAAAATTAGATTTATTATTTTTTATTATAACTTGAACCAATTTGATTTAATTCTACACTAAATTGTATTTGTTCCTCAATAGCCTTTATTTGATTTTTCATGCTTGCTCGTAATTCTTATTTTAAACTTTTAGAATCTTTTTCCATTTTCTGAAAACGTTCGGGCAGCTTTTCTTCTATTTTTCTAGAATTTTCTTCTATTTACTGAGAATTTACATACAGTTTTTTTTCTCAATTTTAGAATGTTATTCCATTTTTTTAGTATTTTCTTTCATATTTTTTTTATCGATTCTTGACAGTTTTTTATTGATTCAAAAAATTTTAATAATTTAGTCAATTTCCAGAAAAATCCGAAATGCACGTCATTTCGAAAAAAAAGCGTCAATGCAGAAACTGGTTTTAACTATGAAGATTGTTTTTTTTTAAATATTGACAAGCATTGATTGTTTTTATTATTTAGTATCGATATTAAAAGAAATATCACTGTAATAGTTCTAATTCGTTATTAAGGTGAAAAACTGTAAATTAATTTTTATTACTCAAATCATGGCTAACTTCACACTAGTCTTTTTTTATTACTGTTATAACAGTATAATATAAGTTTTTTTGTAAGTATTTCTTAGATAGAATTATCTCAGATTACTAATACCTGACTAATACAAGCAATCTAATAATATGGTATACGATGAGTACGTAGATTAGAGTAGGTTATCAGCAATCGAGGCAAAATTATTTATAGGCGCTAAGTTACTGCTATAAGATATAAACTGACCGGAACTAACAACAAGCAGCAGGTATCTTACCACGCACTGAATAAAATTATAAAACAACGATAGTACACGAAAAAGAACTTAGATACATAAATACACAAAGAAACACCAATATCTAAATTTTATTATTACACTAAAGAAAATAGAATAATACGTAGTAACACAATAAAACATAGTCAAATAAATTACATATAGCACGCCACTGTACGGTTGGATAACTACAGTTAAATGAAATAACAGTACGTCACTGATCTTAATAAATTATAGTTTAAAGTTAAGTTTGGTAAATTTGGTAAAGATCTTGATTAAAATTGCTTTTTATTATAGCAATATGCAAAACGTTGGCAGTTATTTGAAGTGTTAATCCCTTGTGCTCCGAAGTTAATTGCGAAACAAAATACTTTACACGAAAATTTTCCATAAACGTTCAATAAGATTTGTTTAAGCTAGGAATGACTTTAAATACCGTACATGACAGTGAAAATTATTAAGCAGAACCAACTAAATTACGCTACTACTATTACAAGAAGTGAGATTCTTACAAGAACCGCGATAACGACTAACGTTGTCTTTGGTAATAAATATAAGGAGTGATCTGACCCGTATGTTTTGTAGGTGTCGATAGTAACTATTACACTGGTCTCCGGGTGTCTATAACTATTCGGTTCGTCCCTAAGTGTGTCCTTAATCGTTAGTGATAGCGTGAGCCAAAGTGTCGCTACCTCAAAGAATAATAGGCAAAAAAGTAATCACAAAAGCAATAGTTAAACTACATTTATAAAGAAGAAAATAAAAACCACTAAAAGAACAATGAATTAGTTTATTAGGTACGCCATTTTGTAAGCCTACCAAAGGTGCTAATAAGTAGAAGACTTGTTAAACCTATGTGGTTTTCATCAGTACTATTAGATGGAAGAGAGCGTGAGAAGCCGAAACTATCCCATTTAAGCGTCAAAATCTCTCACCAACGTACGCTATTGGTGGTAGTAAAATCAGTATGGCCAATTTTGCTAAATCTAAAAAACTATATAAGAACGTGAGATATTAGAATATATAAGGTCAACGCAAAAATTCAATGGAAGTACCGCATTTCTTTTTTAGGAACTAGCTAGGTGATGTAAAGTAGTGCACTAAAAATTTGTAAAATTTTACGTAAAAGAAGAAAAAGAAATTTTGTTTTGTTGCATAAATAACAGTTATGTTGATTCATCAAATTCAATTTTAAGTGTTCTCGTATAATTATGTTATGAAAGTTTTGTTCCTTTTAATACGTAATTAAACATCGCTTTTAAAGCGGATTCTATAACCGTAGTGCCAGCTTGTTCTTTGTCTACACTGCTCGCTCTTAGAAAGACCATCTAAATGAATGCTTCTAATGCATCTAAAAAAGTCGCCGCCGCTGTGCCATCGTAAAACATTCTTAAAATATATATAAAATTTTACTTTCAAAAGAAAGTGCTAAGATATTGGAAGTAAATATGTCAATAATCAAACATTAAAGTCACAATTATGACAAAATTTTATATTAAAAAACATTACAGTATTTATAGTTTTCCAATTATTTTTGAAGAAAATGCATTTTTTTAATCACTAAATTCCAAATTCTTACAAAAAAATCTACAACTAATAACGATATCCTACTTTGACAAAACTTTACGATGTTGCTTGTACAACTACCTGCAAAGCTAAAAGAAAATTAACTTATTATACAGTTTAGTAATGTAAATATGTGTGTTTGTATTTAACCACGACGTTTATATAAATAAATTCTATTTAAATGCAGAAAATTATGTATCCTTATCAACATCGCAATTGTATTATTATGAAATTAAACTCTTTTGTTAGTGCGATATTTAATTTTTGTATATTGTGGTACATCCTACGCCAAACATGTGTTGTATTACTACTGTACGGTGTCATATGACGTTCAACGTCACAAAATACATACGACAAGATTGCAATTAGGCAATATTTGAGTGATGTAGTTCCTGAACAAACTAGTTGAATTGTACTGGAATTTTCAATAAACTAAATTAAAGAGTAAATACTTTAGGAACAAGAAACGATACCAAACTAAATAAAGTTAATACCGTTTAATGCGCATGTCTACTGGAATTTCGTTGGGATAATAAAGAATCTGTCTGGTTCAAATTTTAAAATATTGTTGGTACAAAAAAATGTTGGCAAAAAACTTGTAAACTTATTTACTAATATTCACTTTAAACCGTATTGCCCTAATTTTTCTAAATTCCTAAATTAGCAAGAAGCCCTTTTTTCTCTATTCTTTAATCTACGACCCGGAATTATTGTAGTGATTAAATGTTAAATCACTCAAGCGTATGTTCTAAAAAAATAATTTTTGATACCAAAGTTAGAAACAGCGAAGATACGACGAATGTCAACACACTAATCTAACAAACGATAAAATGTAAAAAAATTGAACGCCGCGTAGGTTGCCAACTTTACAGAATGCTTTATACAATTTTGTTTTATGAGTTAGAAGACTAAAACTATATTCGTTGTTTTGGTTTAGATGTGATGTCACGAATGACGAAAGTCTGAAAACTTGTTACATGAAGTATAGTTCAGTTTTTTTAACGAGATGTAATGAACTAATTTAGAAAACAAACTAGAATTGTTATCACTATTATTGACAGTAGGAAGCTGTAACAAAAAAAAACGCAAACTGCAATCTAGTAGACAGTAGTTGTACGAACTGTAAAAAAAAACTTAAAAAAAAACACTATTATTAAAAACTAACAAATTTTAGGTTATAGTTATTTTCCCATAAAAATGAATTTAGCCGCATTTGAAGCAATAAAGCATGGCTAAAATTTACTAGGTCCGCCATTTGTCGAAAACTTTTTTAAATCTGCCGGCTTAAAAGCAATGATACAAATAAACAAGTCGTTGACATTGACATGTTATTTTAATACTATCTCTTACACTCAACCTGATTAAAAAAATATATAGTGCTCAAATTTAAATAAGAAGCTTACAAAATTTCTTTCTTATTCTAATTGTAACGATTGTTTTATCAATTTGATTTTACAAAGCCAAATGCCATAAAACAATTGATAGACAACTAAATATTGTTTTATTCTGACCTAATATATTTAAACACCTGATTAAAATTTAAAAGATGAAGATTAATAGTTAAAATTTTAATATAGTTATTAAGTTTCATTTAACAAATAAAAATATTTTAATTTTCTTAATTTATTATAAAATTTGTTTTTTTTATGTTTTCTATAGCAAATTTTTGTACAAAGATGTTTTAGAACTTAACTTGTTACTAATGGCAACATAACATATAAAAGTTTGTAAAATTGAAAAAAAAATTGCTAACCTAAAGAATACTGCTTACTAACACCTAAAATCATTTATAAGTTTAAAAATAAAAACACAATATATTTTAAAACTAGAATATGTACTTTATTTTTGTGGTTAAGGCAATAAAAAACTAGTAAAGTAAACTATAACAAAAAAGTATATATCAACTAAATAATAAACACGATATTGTTTCTTGTAAGTAAACAATTTAAAGTTTATGGAAAAAAATATAACAAGTTCTTAGTAAATACAATAATTGTAAATAACATCATTAGTTGTTAACTAATAACATTTAGTAACTCAAAAATCAAAGTAATATAATTTCAGACTGCAAATGAAAATGAAAGTGTAAACGAATGCTAATCCATTCTCTTATCGTCTCTTCTTTGTTGACACAAAAGACTTTTTACTTTAAAAATAGGATTCAATTTAACGTTCTCTTCGTATTTAAGTTGTTTTATAGGCTGACAAAGCGAGTGTCATTTGTGGTCTTCGATCATACAATAAGAAACGTCAAAGGAAATGAAAAGTTTTCTTAAAACAGTTACATCGATTCAAATTATGTAACGTGCTTAGAACACTAAAAAATTTTAATTTAAAATTTGGCTGTAAAAATAAAAACGTATTTGAAAAAAAATTGTTGCGTGTGTTAAAGTTTTTTGTATTATTTTTAAATGTTCACAAGAAGCAATTTTCGCAATTCCAACTTTCAAGACGTGTCACAATAAATTAGATTTATCTCAGCCGCGACGCAAGACTTGTATTCCGCCTGTGTATATATATAAGTAGATGCAGGTATGTATCTCATGTCTAATTTAACTACAATAGCTAAATTCTAATTACCAATTTTTACATATACCAGTTTTATACAAAACTCTTATGTACCTATCCAACTAATTAACTTCAGAATAGTCTAAAATTGTTTAAATTCAAATACAAACATTTTTATTGATTGGTTTCTCTACTTTACATAAAATAAAATGATATTTTGTGCACTGTTTATACAAAACAACAACAAATATTAAAAAATGTCAAAGAAAAATATTTGTTGTAAAAGTAGAATAAAATAAGAACTAGAAAACAACTATACGTTTATAGAAAAAAAAGTTTAGTAGATGTTTTGTATGATGCTGATGCTGTTGTTAGAATAACTATGCTGATTGGTGACATATAGGCACGTCAAATTTGTCCTGACATTTTTATAAAATGAACAAAAAATAAACTTTAATTATCTTTAGCTCAGTTTTACTTAGTTCTAAACAGTATAGACAATTATTTTAAAAAATTGACAGAAGATTGCAGCAACAACTATCACTGAATAAACATTGTTTTGTTTAAAATATATTAATGTTGCCAAACATGGAAATCTACATTTAAGGCTGTATTCATAGTCGTGTCTTAGGGTTGTCTTGAGGATTGACTTCGAGTAACAAACAAACAAATCTAAATAAACGTAAATTACCAATAACAACGGTTCCTCAGTGACAAATAATTTCCTTTAATTTTGAAATTTTACGGGACTTGCAGTTTTTATGTAATTATAGCTACAAATAAACAAATATAAACAAATTACATAATACATATCATTTAGTCATTGTCATTATTTAAGTCAACTACATTGTTGTTGAGCAAAATGTGGATATTGAGAAAAATAACAAAGGAATAGTTATTGAGCATATTCCAGGTTCTAAAATATTGAAGAAATGTAAGGAATAGAAAAAGATATTTTTCTCTAAATGTTCAAGTAATTATGTCATGAATTTTAAAATATAAATAAATACAACAAAAAAACACACAAGTTTGATTTTTTAAAACGAAGCTAATAATTTAGTAATAAAGAGGAGAAAAAATACGATAAACGTTATTTATATTAGAATTTCTTTTATGTTTTTTTAATTTTATTTTATCTAATTTAACTTTAGCTTCCGTCTCTCGCAGTTTGAAATCATAGTATATTTTAAATAACATTTCTTGTTTATGGTAAATTAGTTACTCCAATCCTGATTTTTTTAGGAAAATTTAATATGTAGAACCCCCTAATTGTTATCCTTGTTTCGTTAGTCGTCGTGTAGGAATCGGCATTTACCGTAACAAAAAGTAGCGCAGATTATAAAATTTTAAACGACACACAAATTTGATTGGTAATTACATAACAAATATTCCGAAACTAGACGAAGCTGTAGTTTAAGACCGTCTTATGTAAGACGATCTTAAATAAAATAAGACAACGCTGTGAAGCAACTTCTTTAGTAATATTATCTTAAGTTTTGACTATGCAAACATACCGTCTTAAGGCGATTTTAAACATTTAAGACCGTCTTGCGTAAGATGATCTTAAGCTTTACCTTAACACACGACTGTAAATACCGCCCTTAGAACTGCTTTGCGTAAAATTATATTAAATTTTACCTTAGGATATGACTATAAATACTGGCGTAAATGCCAAACCTTCTTTCAATAACACTACGAGTTTTTATCTGCGACTTATTAAAAACTTGTTCGGCACTTATTTACGTTTTGAATAGCAGCGTTATTAAATATGGTCTAAAAACCACCATTGCCTGAATTTAAACCATTGTCAGATCGTCTAATCGCACTACCAGCCGAGAATTCTTCAATATGATAGCATCGTAAGTTTTTCTAGGTCAGCGGATAACAATGTCTGTTATTCTCATATAAGCATCACAAGTAGATTTTTCTATTTTTATGCACCTCAGTGTTGTTTTCAATAAAATACAGTAGATTTGAATGATGATTCTTTCTCAAAAAGATTAATACATACCAAATTACTGAACTATAATTTGCGCACAATCCAGTGCTGCAGTAGAAATTAATCGTAATTTCAATAGTAATTAGATCTTAAATTTATATACGTTTTGTTGTCCTCTATAATTTACATTTATAATATTTTTGTTGCCTGATAAAGATAGTAAATTATTGTAACGTATGATACTACGTTTTAACTTACAAATTTCATTTTAATCATTATTAGTCGTCTAACCGTTAAACTTTTTCCAATTAGTTTGAGAACGGGTTAACTAGTTCTAAGCATGATCAAAAAGATGGCAAAACGTTTTGTTTTATAGCAAAAGTTACTACTATTCTATATTAAAACGGGAACTAATCTACTAGCTACAAGCTAGCCAAGTTCTTAATCAACATTCTTTGCAAAGATCTTCTTGTGAGTTTTGATGTCACTTCACTTTTTGCCAAAGTTTCTATTAAATATTTGCTTATTATTATCGAACAGATCATATCTTAGCATAATAAGCATTTAAATTTGGTTCTTTTTATTATTGATAAGTGTTTATCATCTACTTATTTTCAACTTGATAACAAATTTTACGAACAAGTTTTAGGTGCTGCTGTGATTTTTTTGGAATTGCTTTTTGCAACTAACGTTTTTATAGAATCTTTCCAAACGGTTGCTTTGGAACCATCAATATTAAAGCCGTAAGTTTGGTTTAGATATATTGATAGTTTTAGTGTTTGGATTCATGGCTATACCAAACTGTCTAAATTTCCTAATCATCTAAACAATTATCACATTTTTATAAAAATCAAAATTAATGGTTCTCTCCAATTTCTCAACGTTTTTGTGACTCGTAAATCCGACGATTCAGTGTATTGCAAACCTACATATACGAAAAAAAAACTTTGATGTTTCCTTTCATCATTTTGTTGTCAACGTTTTCTTATTAAATCTTTGGTTCATCGCGCTTTTTTATTTGCCAACCTTAGAATCTAGATTTTTATTAAAAGCACAGAACATATATACAATGTTGCAACGGTAACTATTTTTTTATAATTGTGTATGTGCCAACTTAGATTAATTGTTATATCGGTTCTCTTTTATTAAAATACACGCCAGGTGCACAGGTCAAATATAGATAAACTTATAATATAAATTTAAAAATAGATAAATAATGATTATTATAATAAGACAAAACACTGGACTCACTTAAAATTAATTAAATTTCAACAAAAACATATAAAAATAAACTTTATAAAAAACCATAATTAGAATTACCATTCGCATCAGTTATTAAAAATTGAAAAAAAATTAAAAATACACAAAGAAAATAACTACAGTAAAAGATAACATGAACGACGCACTACACTTCCGTTAGTCAGACGTACAAACATTGTATAAACCAGATTATAGCTGCAATACGATGTGAGTTTAGTCTGCTTAAATGATTTTTCTAAAAATTGAGTCATCAATCATTTAACTTTTTTTAATAATTGCTTTTCCGATTTGTATGTAGTACTACATAAAATCGTTAATAATAATACTGTCACTAACTGACACGGGTATACTTAAATTTTATAAAATCTTTTATTTATTTTACCTTTTTCCATTTGTTTATGTCAAAGTTATTAATTGGGTTCTTATAGTTTTTTTCTATAGTAAATTAATTAAATTTCAACAAAAACATATAAAAATAAACTTTATTAAAAACCATAATTAGAATTACCATTCGCATCAGTTATTAAAAATTGAAAAAAAATTAAAAATACACAAAGAAAATAACTAGAGTAAAAGATAACATGAACGACGCACTACACTGCCGTTAATCAGACGTACAAACATTGTATAAACCAGATTATAGCTGCAATACGATGTGAGTTTAGTCTGCTTAAATAATGAAAGTCAAAAGACGACTAATTAAAAACTAACTTGGTGTTAAAAAAACGGGTGTGGTCACCACAAGACGTTCCTATAAGGAATGATGAACAAATGTCTACATATTTTTTAAAGGTTATGTTGTCATAAATCTACTTTGAAGTGATATGCGCATGTTAGTATTGACTTCCTAGCATGCTATAATTTTTTTTAAGTATAATTTGAAGTCCACAGGAATATAATTTCTGGCACAAAATTAAATCTCATCAATAACTGCTTTTTATCACCTTAACGTACGGATGCATTAGAGATTATCGATGACAAAAAACGGTATTACTAAATACTGCTGACATCGGTTCCTAAATAGATTATTGTCAAAAGCGAAACATCAATTTTTTTTGGATTAGTCAATCTTTTTTTACAAAACAAGAACACATACATATTATGTTACACCTCTTACTTGTTATGTCTAGAGTGCTTATACAGTTTCTTAAGTATCTCAAAGCAACATTAAATTTTAGACCTTCACAAAAAGATGTATCTTATGGCAGCGTCTTAAATCCGTTTAGAAATAATACATAGAACAAACATTACTAAAATTAATTATGCTCCTATTTAGCTGTATTTGTTAGAAAATCGTTTAATCAAAATCGTCAAACTAATACGTTAATTTTGACAACTCGTTCCGTAAGTGGTTTGATCAATTTTTTAAATATCTAAGTTCATTAAGTCTAGCTGGAAAAGATTTTTGTGTAATCCCGATATAAAATTTATTACAAGAACAAAATTATTTGTAAACTCTACTTTTATTTAAATTATTATAATTAAAATTATTATAAGAAAAAAGATTCCGTAGAGATAGTTGATTAGAAAAAAAAATTTAAAACCATTATTTTTTCTTAATTTTTTATAAAAATTAAGAAAATCTGGTATATAAGGAATAGAAAATTTGTTTTAGTAGTATTTGCTAAAATTGATGTTAAACTTGTGTAAAATTTAATGCAATATTTATATAAGTGTTTGTGATAAACATTATAAATAATTTCTAAAAGAAAATGATTAGTATAAGCTAAATAAAAAATAATATTTAATTCATTTTTATAATTTTCAATTGATAAAAAGGTAGTAAAGAGTCTATTGAAAAAATAATGAAATAATGCTAACTTCTGAAAAATACGGTGATTTGAGTCAAACGGTATTAAGTGATTAGTAGTGGTAGGTTTTCTATAAATCTCATATGCAAAAGTATTATTTTTATTTAAAGAAATTAATATGTCAAGAAACGGTAATTATTATTTTTCGAATATTCAATGACAAATTCTATTCTTTTATGAATATTATTTCAAAAACTTAAAAAGTTTGAATTTTATCATTCGAACCATTAAAAATATAAAAAATGTCGTCAACATATGTTTTTCAAAATATTATTTTTTGTAAGAGAATTAGATGTTTAGAAATATATGTGTTTTCTAAATGGGTTAAGAAAATTTCAGCTAAATTAGGTAATAAAGGAAAATCCATTGGAAGACCTGGAATTTGTTTTAAAAATTGATTATCGAATTGGAAGAAAACTTTATTTAAACAATTTAGTAATATTTTATAAATCATTTGTTACAAAATTAAAAAAATCAGAAAATGAAAGAAGATTAGAAATTATAAGTAAGACATCTGTAGAAGGAACTGAAGGATAAAGATTTTTAACATCAAAAGAAACAATATTAAGATTTAAATTTGATTTAAATCAGATGGAAACATTAAATTATTTAAAGGATTTATTAGTTCATTAGTGATTTTTATTGAAAAAGTAGAAATAAAATTAATTTTAAAATTAAATAGTTTACTTAAAAAATTATTAATTTTATAGGTAGGTGAATTAATAAAATTTACAACTGGTCTAAAAAAGAAATTGACTTTATGAATTTTTGGTAAATAATAAAATAAAAGGATAGAACGATTAGATACTTTTAAACTAGAAATATGAACATTAAAATAATTGAAAGTGTTTTCAGTAGAATGTAAGATAAGAATAGTACTAGTAACAAATTAAATTAAAGGAGATTTTTAGTATTTTTCAAAATCAATACAATCAAAAAAAATAAGAGTTTTAATAATGTATTCTAATCTATTTAAAATTACTGTACTATTTCTTTTATCTGTTTTGGTAATAATTATGTTGTTATCAATAATTTTTTGTTTAATAGATTTAATTAAACGTATATGATTGAAATTAATATAATTTTGTTTAAAATAATTTAAATTGTTTGGAATTTTAGAAAATAAATAATAATCATTCTCTTATTTCTTCTAAATTGTTTTATCATTTTAATATACTAACAACACACAAATTTTAGAATTGTTAGAATTAATTTATAATGAAATATCAAATAAAATTTTTTTGTTAAACGATCAAAGTAATTCAGTTAATGATTTAAAACTTAAATTTTCTTAAAATTGTTTCTAAATTAAATTATTCTAGTTTATAACATTATTACTTGTAAAACTTACATTTTTAGTTGTATATTTTTTGCAGAACATTCTGAAGATGAGCTTAATTTGTTAACACGCTTCAAAACATGTTAACAAGATCACTTGTCATTTTCAAGTTAAACTGAACTTATTATTAATACAATAACATGAATTAAAAATTAAAAATTAAACAAACTTGTCATTGTCAATTTTAGTTTGACTTTTTGTCAAGGGTCGATGACGTACTTGATTTTGAATAGCATTGCTTGTTATTGGTTTATTTAAAGTGGTGCTAATGTCAGATGACTTATTATTCAAGCAATGTGTAGTTAAATCAGTTATATGTTTTGGAGGGTTATATTTATTTTTAATAATTGTAAGAGCTTCTTCTACTGGTATACTTGTAAACAATGATACTACATCAAAACTAACTAATATGTCATCTACTTCTATTAATTGTTGTTTTAGAATATCTAAAAAATGTTGTGAATTACGTACATAAGATGCTGCTTGTTCGGCGTAAGGTTGGAAAAATTTTGCTAAATATCTTGCAAGAGCTTGTAGTGGAGAACCAATAGAACTTACAATAGGCCGTAATGGTACACCTTCTTTATGGATTTTTGGTAAACCATAAAATTTAGGACATTTTTAAGATTTTTCTCTAGGTATGATTGCTAATTAAGTGTCTTTATCTAAAGGTGTAGCTTGTATTTTAGTTTTTGTTGTTTTTTCTAGATACGTTGTAGGATCTCTAACTATTGGAGTGTAAGCTGTATCGTTTAGAAGCGTCATTATTTTGAATGATAATCTTCTTTATCTAATATGACTGTAGCGTTGCCTTTATCAGCTGGTAAAACAAGAATGTCGTTGTTGTTTTTTAAATTTTTAAGAGCTATATGTTCTTTGTTAGTCAAGTTATTAGGTGGTAATTTGTTTTTTCTTAATATATGAGTAACATCTTGTCGAACAATTTCTGCATCATTTTCTGGTAATTCCTTAATAGCAGTTTCTATATTACATATAATTTTCTCAATTGGAATACGTGTCGGAGCTACAGCAAAGTTGAAACCTTTTGATAAAACAGATTCAGTTTCTTTGTTAATTATTAAATTTGATAAATTATAAACAATTTTACTTTCTAGTGAATTTTCAACACAACGAAGAGGCCGTTGTTTAGATAAAAGTTTTTCGAACTTGCTTTTCTGCTTTGTTGTAATTAATTCTCTGTCTGTCTCTGTTCTAAATATGATTAATGTTTCAATTGTGTTCCAAATCACTGGATGAATTGTGTTGCTTAACTTAAGATGATGAAAATAAAGGTCGGTATCTATTTGATTTAAAATACGCCTATTTTCATGAATAATAATAAGTTTAGTTTAACTTGAAAATGACAAGTGTGATCTTGTCGAAACGTTGTTTTAACAATAAAAACATAAAACGAGAAGAAATTCGAAAATCATTTCAAAATGTATATATAGTCTCAAATAAAACTTAAATAAACCTCTAACATTTTATATTGTTGTTAATGTAACTAGATGTATGTTTGTAAAAAAATATTGTTTTAATTAATAAAACTTAATACATTCTGTATTTACAATAATAATTGCAATAGGCAAACGTTTTAAAATACAATGTACATCAACATATATGTTTAAACGTAATTTGAAAAGTTTATTAAAAACAAATATAAATTAGACGACGTAAAATAAAAACTTATGCAGTGTTTTTCAACTAAATATTTTTTTTTTATAACTGTTATTATAAAACAAGTTAATTAACTTTGATTTAATTTTAATAATTTTATAGAAAATTTTGATCTCAACTATGTATATCTAAAAAACATTTAGAATAAAAACTAATAATGAAAAATTATTTTTAAAGTACAGTTCGTTTAATAGGTCAGTTCACAATTGTAATTTTTCTAAAAATTGAGTCATCAATCATTTAACTTTTTTTAATAATTGCTTTTCCGATTTGTATGTAGTACTACATAAAATCGTTAATAATAATACTGTCACTAACTGACACGGGTATACTTAAATTTTATAAAATCTTCTATTTATTTTACTTTTTTCCATTTGTTTATGTCAAAGTTATTAATTGGGTTTTTATAGTTTTTTTTGTATAGTAAATTTTTCTGCTAAATGTTTGAATTGTAGCTTTAACAAAACAGTAAACAGCAGTTTATGTATGCAAGTAGGAGTTATCGAATATATTTGATTAACATTAAGACAATAGAAGTTATGTTACAAAGAAAAATTGTTAAAGCATTAAAATGATTAACAAAAAAGACCTTGTTCACCACAAACAAATAAAAAAAACAAATTATTATAACTCAAACAAAATACTATTAAAATTTAAAGTAAAACTTATTAAGCAATAATTATTTAGTGTTTAGTGTAAACTTTAATATAAAATTCTTACAACACAAACTTAAATTAAACAAAATGTAGTTGCAGTTTTGTTTTACAATGTAAAATAAGTTTTTAAAAAAATTGATAAAATATAAAAACTGTGATAATACACGTTAATAACGTCGAGTATTGACTTAGCAGTTAACAATTTACACTTTGATGTGAAAATAATTACAAAATATTTGTCAATAAGTATCCTTAAATTAAATACAATGTACACCGCTTAATAGAGGTAGAGATTTAGGGTTAATAACAATAATAACCAGACCATAACTTTCAAAATTCAGGAAAAAAAAACAAGTAAATGTTTATTGGGTATGTAGCAATACAGCAATGAAGCGTGTATTTAATAAACAGGTTGTTAATTTAGAAGGTGAAATCTTAGCATCAATACAAGAAAATAAATGTTTATAAAACGCTTTAAAAAAATTAAAATTTTGAGTTAAATAAATAAAAAATTATGGACGGACGTTAATAAAAAGAAAGTAAAAATAAGGTTGAGATATTTAATTTTGTGTTCTAAGAACACATTTTTTCTCAGTAATTTGCTGACACTAAAAATAAAAATAAATACAAAATAACGTTATCACATAAAACGTAGTTAAACGAAGTTGTTATTTTAAGAACCCACATGCTTTCAAAATGCTTGAATAAATAAATAACACAGCAAAAATTAAACTAAATATGCAAAATAACTATTTTAAAAGTAATATGATAAAAATTTTAATTCTAAACAAGCGTACTGTAAAAATGCAGCTAAAAAATTTATGCAAAATAGATTATTGTTTATGTATAAAAGCAAACCTGTTTAAAATACAGTAAGTGACTGATTTAACAAAAGCACAGATACACTTTATCAAAAGATAAGGTATTGTAGCAATTCATGCAAATGCTTTTATTACCAAATTTTGTTATAATATATATTCAATTGACTTCAAAAAAAGAAGCTTTAAGGATCATTATTAGCATGTTGACCAATTTCAATTACATCGACATGAAATTTTTCTGAACGATGTGCATTTTTAAGGTGTTCAGTGACTATAACTACTATTGTTAACATCACTAAGAAAAGAAAATTAAGTTTTTTTAACAAAAAAATTGAACCAAAAATGCATCAAATAAAATACACTAAATAGTAAAAAATAATGATTTAATTTAATTTTATATAAAATACACTAAAATCTTAAAATTTCCAAAAATTTACTGTTTTAAAATATTAAATGTGCAAGATATCAGATTTTTTTTGTATTCTAAGAAAGTCAAGGTTTCTGTTTATATATATGCATTTCTAAGCCAGTTCTAATACAATTAACGCTACTATACTATAAAAAAACAACAAACAATTTTTTCTTAAATGTAAACTTTTTACTACTTTTATAAGTAAGTTTACTTAAAAAACTATTTTAAAAACAATTAAAGTAAATAATTTTCAATCATTTTTTAATTTTCTAAATATAATAGTTTTTTTCTGGCATATTAAAAGAGATTGTTTTGGAATGTTACAGCATTTACTAAGAATGTTAAATAAGTTATTTTATAAATACAGCGTGTGTATAAATTGACAAAAAAGCTATACGCTCCGACATTCTTTGTTCAATTCTGAATCGAAAATTCAAATGTTAAATTGTTGTGTTATGCTTTGTACGTTTTCAAGAACCACTTGAAAGAAACATACGTTTGACAACTGTAAACTAGCATACGGCTGTAACACTTGCCGCTGCCATTTTTTTAAAATTTCAATCTTCAAAAACATTTTGGTCGTCATTAGTTTTACGTTTTAAATTGTACACATTAGGCATTATATTATTTGTTCTTCAATTTATTTATTGTCAGAATACTATCTAGGTACATACAACTAACAATGTTAATTTAGAATGTATTTTGCAACAGTAAATAAAAAGTACACAATAAATCACAAAAAAAGCAGATTATGCAAGAGCAAAACAAGAAAGTCAAATTGGATACATAAATGTCAAAACTCAACAGATAATGTTTATGATTGAAACCTGTTAAGCTCGCATTAGAATAGAAAGTTTATTTTACATTACCAATTTTTTTTCTCGTAAAAATACTTTAATAAAGGAATGTTAAAAACAAACTTTAAAGTCAAAAAAGAAATCGTTAACAAAACAAAAAGATCAAAATTAATTTATTATTGAATTGCAGCTATTTCTACCAACAGATATCAAAACTTACACTTATTTATAGACCAAAAGTCCAAACTTTGAGTGCCTCGTGAAGACATATAAAGCATGATACAACATTTTACTATTAAGATTTTCGATTTAGAATTGAACGAAGAATGTCACAGGGCGTAGCTTTTTTGCACAGTGTATATAAATCATACACATTTAAATATGCAATACATAGCGTGCGCTGTAACCTAAAAAAAACATTTAGATCATTGGCAATTAATATTGGCTTAATTTTAGGTATCCATCAGCAACCATTCAATAATTTTAAGCATACTTTAAAATCCACAGCCGTTTCTTTCACAAGTTTATCAAAACTTAAACCTTTAAGAAATTTTATTTCAAATGTCTAAAGAATACCATTGTGTAAAAAAATTAGTTGTTGTTTATTACGAGACAGATTAAATTGCTTGCATTCAAAAATTCATACTACAGTAATACAATAGTAATATTCGGTAGATGGGTGATCCGTAGTGCAGGAAATTTAACGAAATTTTCGTGTTTAAAAGGATAATAATTTTTTTTGTTTATTTTATTATTATTTTATAAATTTAAAGAAATAGTAGTTGACGAAGTAAAATTCTAAATTTTTTATTGGAATAATTTTTAGAACGGTACTACAGTAATATTTATATATTAAATTTCTTAAACGTATGATTTGTTTTTGTTTGCTAATTTATTCTTTATTATTTAAATAGTTTCATTATCGTTTGCACCTATAATAATGTATAAAATTAATTTAAAATTTTTATGACTATTATAATTACTGTTTTATTTTTTTTATTTATAGTTTTTTATATTATCATACGTGGTATTTTTACCACAGGATGGCGTTACAAAATCATTTTAAATACTGTTTTATTGTTTTAATTTACAAAAACTAACCAACATGATTACGCAGTTTATATTTAACTTTTTTTAATTTTTACTGTATTTATTTATTTACAGTAATATTTTGTTATGTGTCGTATTTGTAACTTTTTTTTAATTTTTCATGCACTTTTTTTGTTGTATTTTTATAGCTAGTTACTTATATATTATTGCAGTTATTATATTTAATTATAGCTTTTCATCTCGTATATAAATGTGTTACCTAGAAGATGCCACGAAGAACTCTGTTAAACACCAATAAAAAGACGATTATATTAAGTTTTAAGAGTTTCTAAATAAATCGTGGTCAAATCAATTTTCTATTTCAAAATAATTTGAAATAGAAAAAGTTGTAGATACTTTTGGTATTACTAAAGATGACAATATATTGTCATTGCATAAAATCTCTAACAGTAAATTTTTAGAATCAAATAACGTTTATCAGGAAATTCATCTTAAACCATGCTGTATTACACCTAATAACTTTATTAATAAAATTTTTAACGTGTTATTTTTCTCAAGTTAAAATGCACATCGTGCAAAAAACTTACTTACTTTATTCATAGCAAACTATAGTAAATGTTTTTATCTGTTGTTTTTTCGTAAAACGTAATTCATTCTGTCAAAACAAGAAAATAGCCTTGACAGCTGATGTCTCATATTGCCAGTGAACGTTTTGTACGTAGCTGGTAATACAAATTATATTTTATTAAAATTCAACCGTAAATTTGTGTTACATAAATTCTCACCCGGTTTTTACGAAATTAAATGTAAATGTGTTTAATAAAAATTTATACCAACAGTACTTATTATTAGTATAAATTCTCTATATTTTGTCAATTATTTATGTTTTAAATAAAGCTTTTTGATGTAAAGAAAAGCTGTATGAAAAAATATTGTTTTTCCACATTAATAAAAACCTATTTAAATAGAAAAAAATAATAATAAGAATTATTATGTACAAATATTAGTTTTTTTACCCTTAATAAAAAACCATTTGTTAAATAACTCTTTATATTTTGGATAACTGAAGGAAACCATTAACATGTTAATTTACAACCAATGTCATCATTGAATACCCAAGTCACAATTTATGTTTATTGCATTGACACAAATCTTTTTAATGCGTTACTGATATTTATGATTTATTTTTAGTCTAACTGGTAAAAATCTTTAGAAATTAGTTTTATATATATTTTTTATGACTTAATGTAAATGTACTGTTCTGTTTTTATTATAATATAATTTTTTTTTATGAACATGTACTATTTATTATTATTTTCAATATGTATTATATTATACATTCAATGTAATTAATACAAAGTGAGCATTTTGCATACTTTTTGTTTTTGCTATTTTTTTTAATTAAACAAGTACCTAAAATTTGTTTTTTTTAAACATAATAGAGCACATCTAAATACATCACAAGTTTTACCTCAAGTAGCTCTTTGCGATTATACGTTTTAAAAAGATTAAATTACGAGTTTGAGTATTAAATTTTGACGATGGCGATGTACAGTATTAAGTATTTTAATTGGTCGAATATTTTAGATTAACAATTTTAAATCATTGTAAAATAATATAAACAATTATTGGTTGTGTAATGGATGTGTAGTTTTAGCACTACATACATTAAAACCACCTTAAAATAAGAGTTGGGTATTTAAATACCAAAAGAAGTTAGTACGTATAATGTAAATAGCAAAAAAAATTAAATATAAAAATATTCTTGACATTATTATTATAGTTATTTGTATCACTAGTCCAGAATGTGCTATTTTGCGAATATGAACATATTTGTAGGCCGAGATGCAGCCTACAAAAAGCAAATACTTGCAAAATACTTTTAAGACGTGTGATACACAACCTTTTTTGTGCTAGTATATATTAATTAAAAGTAGTTATTTAAGTATTGATTTTTAATAAAATTTAATAACATATATTGATAAAACTAAAACCTGTAATGACGAAATACAATTGTTTTTGAAATTAATTTGACAATTACATAATACTATTACAATTTCACTTATATGAAAATAAAACCAGTGTTGTTTTTAGCAATTTTAAGATATAAGCAAATTTGTTATATTTGTTTTAAAAAAAAATTGTTAGTGCTATTCTAAATAAAAACACAGATAATGGTTTATGTTAATAAATCTGACAAATTGACAGATGACGTTTAATTAATTAATTATTACTAGTGCCAACTTTTAGTTATAAAACTCTACTACACTTTCGGTCGGTTATGATGCCTGTAAAATACGTCAAAACGGACGGAAGCACAAAAAATATTTGTTGCAGTATAAACAAAAAAATGAATTAGATTTGTGTGTTTTCTTGCAATGGCTTTTATGAAGGCATTTACATTTATCTACACTTTATTAATTATGCGTATTATTAAACGTCATTACATATTTACTTATCTGTGAAACTTTAATGAAAAAAACGAGTAAGCTATACTACTGATTGCCAACAAGTATGAAAGTTTAGCAGTTAATACAAGTTAGAAACGCGCACATCCTAAGAATTTTACACTATACTTTTATAACTATATATTTACTTGTTCTTTAAAATTTTTATAAAAACAAACAAACAAAAAAATTACAAAAAATAGATGAAGTAATTTGAAAAAAAATGTGTTGATATCGCCTATAACAAACTATTACCCAAGTAACAATTTTATATTTTATAACGTTTGAGAAAACGTTTACAAAACAAAATTTATAAAACACCTTTTGTCCTAAGAACGTAACTAAAACGCTCTTACAGTAGCTATAAATGCAAAATGGGCACACATTTATAAAACATATTCGTTTTTTAACGTGTTTTATAAAGCCAACAAAACACTGTTATGGGATAGTTACGTAAACGTTATATATCAATTACAAAACAGTTTCATAAATATTTTATAGTTGGTTGGCTCTTGAGTACAATAGTTTTGATGAAGTTACAAAACATTTTTGTAGTGTAGAGCAGCTTCAATAAAATCAAACAGTTATTAAGTACTACTTTTCGTAACTTAATTGTTCCTATTATTTCTTAAACTAAAACTGATGGCTGTTTTATGAATAATGGCAACGTATAAAAGTATATATTATTTACACGAAATTTTCATGAGATGAATCTACACGGACGTCGTTTTTTGCTACGAAGGAAATTTTACTGTCAATTATGAAGTAGATAGGTCGAAATTTTAAGTGCGCCGCAGGTTTAATGAGTATTTAAACAAAAATTTAAAAATCAGATAAAAAACAACAAGTTTAAATTTCAATTTTTTATCATAAAACCACAATAGTGCATAGATATAAGTATAAGAAGCTTTAATTGATATGTTTTTGTCGTCAAAGTAGTGAAATATAAGTTAATTTTATGTTCCTCGAGAATGGCAGCCATGTAAATATACGCGAGTACATTTTCAAAATGGTCCCTTTTTATAGAAAATTTTTATTACCAAATTTACTCTTATACAACAATTATGATGCATATAGAAAACTTATAAAATGTTCAAATTTAATTACCTTAGTTTATGTAAAAATTAACACGGCAGCATCGTATTTTACAAATGTGGTTCTAATTTGATGAATTTTTAATCGCGTATTCAGTAATAAAAAGTTAAGGAAAATGGTTCAGCAGGCGAATTACATACACTGTGTTCGTAAATGATTGACGAGCGTTTGAATTTGGCGCGCCGTCAAACTAGTAACTTTGATTTTACAGCGTTGATTCAGTTTTGATGAATTTCTCAATTTGACTATTTATTCAGTGGTGTGCTTGTTTATATTTCGAATTTTTCATTAGTATTTCAAGTTTTCATTACCAAAAGGATTTTTTTATTGCCACATTTTCGACTGTACAGCTTTTTTTTAATGAAAACATTAATGCAAACGCTTATAGAGAATTAATTTTGGATCCGTTTATTAATGAACTACATGATGATAAATTAGAGCATTGTTATTTCGATCATGATGGGGCCACCGCTCGCACTGCTAGAATAACATTAAATTATTTACGACAGTTCTTCGGTGACCGATTGATAAGTGAAAATAGATGCCCTCCACGATCACCTGATTTAACCCCACTGGACTTTTTTATGTTTGGTTTTTTTAAAAATTAAGTACATTCACAGCATCTACATACTTTAGAAGAAATGTGATTACAGAAGCTGTTAACAGTATTACACTGGAAGTGTTACATAATGTTTTTAACAATATTAAAAAAATAGTGAACTATATTTAACATAATAATTTTGCGCTTTAATAGCAGTATTGCTGTGTATAACTGCTCTTCTCTTATTTTATAACTGAGGGTTTGTGTCCTTTTAATTAACAGTTATATTGAAACTTTTCTTATGAGTAATTTGATGCTGAAACCAAAATTGTTATATAATATTACTAATACAACAATTATATAACGTAGTCACATGCTTTTATTAAAACAGTTGTATAAAACAGTTCTAAAGTGGTAAATGACATAGCTACATAGCTATTATAAGTCAATTAATATTTGTAAGGGGTGCATGTTTTATAACCAATATTATATAAACGTTTACAAAACACTTGTATACTAATCTCATAAGCAGTTTTATAATTTTGTTGTAAGAACGTTCTAAACATCGATTTAAAAAACAATTTTGAATAGACAACAAAATAATCTTGCAGACAACTTTAATAGAACCATTTTACATTTAGAGAGCAACAACATAACTACAATAAAATTGAAAAGTTTTCTAACTTAAGAATTATAAAACCACTTTGTTACTTGGGTAGTCTCTTCAACCAACGTTAAGAAATTATAGGCCGTAAATTTGTATTTCTATTATTTCGATATGTTTGAGTTTATACTAAAAAAACTATAAATGTTATTATGCTCTAATTTTTGATTTTTTAATTTTTGGCTTTTAGGTACTTATTTGTGTTTTTAAAATAGTGAGTAAAATTTATGTGTTCTATATACATCCATGTTACTTACTACCTCAAATCATGTACTGTTTATGTTATCTTTTTTAATACATTATTTTAATTCAAATTTAATACGAATGAGGTGAATTAGTTTTATAAACATTTTGTTTTTTAATAAATTAAAGAAATCTATGTCAAATCTTAGATTGCTAATAATGTCACTGAGTAAATTACTCGCAAACGCCAACACTGTAACTAAAACGTTCTAAAAATTCTTCCTGTAAGCTGAGTGATATCTATTATTGTTTCTTGTTTATTTTTGTATTGCTTACTCAATTATTCCAAGGAATGTTATCACGTCTCATGTATTATTTTAGCGAGGTCATTGTGTTTCAGATCGGCTTTAATTTTATGCACACATTTTATATCGCAAATTGAACATAGGTTTTATTTATAACAAAATAAATGTACTCAAATTTTTATGAAATAAATTTAGCCATAACTTTTCAACTTTCATTTGTATACATAATTTTATTTTGTTAAATTTAAATTTAGTAAAAATACGCAATTATAAACAAAAGAGTGATATAAGTACCTACCTATTAAAAAAATATTTTTCCTATTTTTTTTAAGTTTTGAAACACTTCCTTCTTCTCTAAGAATACACTACCAAAAAGTATTTTATGTTTTAGAAAATTAAATAGAGGAAGCCTCATTCAGAAGCCGAAATCAAGGAGTTTATTGCTACATTCAGTGTAAAAAAAAGTTCCTGTCAAAATTTAAAGAGTATCAACAATCATCATTCAAGTAAACATTTTAATTGATTTGTTATAATAAAAATAATCATAAAACAAATTTAATTGTTTTCTCTGATGGAAGAGTACCCAAGTAGCATCAAAGTGAGAATAACTTATACTGCCGCTTCAGTTTAGTGATTATTACGTATTTAGCACTTTATATGCAATTTCTTAGTAATTATAACTTTGTTCTATTGATTTATAGTGGAAATTACGTGGATACATCTTATCTTAACCACTTTGTAGTTCTGTATCTTTGTGGTGAAAAGTAAAGCTTTTTCAACGTTATTTTTACTAAGTAAAATCACTTATAAGTTTTTTTAACTTTAGAGTGGCAAATTAAAGTGGCGACACTAAATCAAATCACTAAAATCTTACTTTAAAGTAATAACCACTTTAAAGCGGCTATTAAAGTTTTGGCCACGTTTTGGAAACTTAAAATATACCTAAAATGTAGGTGCACTCTAGAGTGGTATGTTGTCGTTGTTGTAACGTTTTAGCCACTTCCATAAGTGATTTCCACGAGACATTTTAGATTAAAGCCACTATACTACAATATTAACATTTTTGATAATGTAATTATTCTTTTAAACATTAGGTATACAAGAATAATTAGACTTTCTTCGACAACTTCACAATTAACAGACACAGCTAATTAGTTATTCCTAAGGCATTAATTTGCTAATTTTATTGATAAGTGTTCAAATAAGTCTTAAATGTTCTATAAAAAAGTGCTGACTTGAATACTTTTCTGCACAGGTCACCGAGAAGAATACTTGTATAATTTAAAAAAATTGTGTTGAACCACATTCGTTCTCTCGATGCTTCTTTGGTGCCACGTTAAAGTTACAAAATACCATCTTTCTAAATCTAATAAATCTAATCCAATAAACTAAAAACTCATAAAATTAGAAATGTATAATGTGATCAACCAAGAAGTGTTTTAAAGTCGCAGCACTAAACTCAAGCTTAATAAAACAATTTAATGTAAATTTAACTATTCTAAAGGATTCCGCTGAAATTTTGAGATCTTGGAGAGAGAGATTAACATCTTCACCGTTACGTGTTACAGTAATTTTTTTATATACCTTAGCTTTAATGTTTAAGTTATCAAAAATCGCGCGAATCCTGTAACAAATGTAATTCAACACACCATCAACTTCGTTTTATTAGTTAATTAGGAAAAATACCTACGTTGAAAAAAGAAACCAACATAAATATTTAATAGAAAAATCCGTTGTTTTTTTTGGTTAAATTGAAACTGCATTTATGACGTACATTTATATGAGTTTTATTTTAAATTCTTAAGTTTTTGCGGTTGATATATTTATGATTATAAACAACTTTCAGCTTAGACCGCGTCGTAGTAAAACACACAGACTTAGGCTTGGTCATAGTCTCTTCTTGAGAGCCAAAACAAGAAGTAGAACTTGGCCTTTGCCGTATTGTCGTTCGTGAACCCAAACAAACTGATGTTTTGCAAGACATTGCAGCTTGCATCTTCAGAGTGGTAAATGTCACTGAAAGAAAAAGTATAAATGACGATATTTATACCAATAGCGATTAGCGTGATTAACGAACGTTATGTTTCCGTTACCGCTTGACTAATTTCGAACGAAGGCCAAGTTCTACACTTCTTGTTTTGGTTCTCAAAAAGAGACTATGACCAAACTTAAGTCTGGGTGTTTTACTACGACGCGGTCTAAGCCGAAAGTCGCTTATAATCAGAGTCTTATTTTATCACACACGTCTACTACTCAGTGAAAAGTGAAAAGATAACGTAAAAATTTATTGGTAACGTTTTTCTTTTAGTAATAATTAAGTAGTTGTGTTACGCCTTCAGGTAGGAGAAGCAAAAAACCCTTCCTTAGTAGATTTTTACAGGCGACGTTTCGTGGCGTTCTTGTGCGCATTTCATCATGGCCAATAAAAAACGCGCCCAAGGTGAACTGTCCGATGAACTAGTCACAAAATTAAAATTCAATAAATAAACAAACAATGACATTATACATACAGTTAGTGTAGAGATAAAAATATAATAAATTACAAACAGAAAACATTTACATAGACAAACATCATCTAACTTATTTATAGTTAGTTCCAATTGTTTATTTATTTATTGAATATTAATTTTGTGACTAGCTTATCGAACAGTTCATCTTGGGTCCGTTTTTTATTGGCCATGATGAAATGCGCTCAATAGCGCTACGAAACGTCCCCTATAAAAATCTACCAAGAGTGACTTTTTTGCCTCTCCTACCTAAAAGTGTAATACAACTACTAAATAAAAATGTATCTTACCACAGAATAATTATTGAAAGAATTTAAAAACACATTCCTTACGAATTATACGCTATACTTTTTCTACAACTATAATCTGTTTAATTGTTAATCAAAGTCAAATTAAACTTTTTACAAGAACAAATAACGCAAAACATAAATAATCTGAAATTAAAAATTTGTGTTGGTAGTATACCTGCAGTAATACCTAAAACGACAATTAAAAATTATATGTCGAAACCAGTCCAAACTGTATTTATTTTATGTCAATTTCATAGTCAATTTGTCAGTGTCAATTTAACAAATTATAAGTGTAACTATTATTTGAGTTTTAGCTATTTACCTGTATTTAGAAAAATTATAATTATAATTTACTTGCTTTAAATACATTTTAGTTAATTTTATGAATCATTTACTAGTTTAATTTTTTTAATACATTGATTTTAAGCAAACGTTAATATGAATGAGATGATCCACCATGGAGCAGAGGGCACGTAATGGAACTGCAAATTATTAAGTCCCAAAAACAACAGCTTCTGTCCTCTATAAAACAAAAAATGCGGGATAGATGGCAACAAGAGTGGGCACAAAGCAATAAACATCTGAGAGCGATAACTGACTCGGTGAGCGGTTGCCAGACAAAAAAACTCACACGTAAACAACAGGTGATCATCACTAGGCTGAGACTTGGGCACACAAAACCCACGTCATCGTACCTCGTGAAAGGTGATGTTGCCCCTTTATGCGACTGGTGCCAGGGCGCTTTTACTGTCCGGCACATACTCCTAGAATGCCCTAATCTAGAAGAGTTAAGACATAAATACGACGTAAATAATAAATCATTGAAAGACATACTACAATACGACGCGCAAAGCGCACGAAAAACCTTAGAATTTTTAGGCGAATGTGGCTTGAGAGACAAAATATAGAAAAATGTGAGATACGATAATGGAAGGGACAGAAGTGCTAATAGCCTTAGTTGCTGACGCACTTTTAGCCTCTCAGTGTCCAAGACCGTTCGCCCGTAGCTTCGGCTACATCCTGCAAGAGGTGACCCTGCTTTTGCAAAAGGCGACGGATCTAGGGGAGTAAACCCTGAATCAAAAATCCCACAGGGGCTGTTTATTTTCACATAGGCAGTACGGGGATCGCCAAACCCGTGGTACCCTATGGACCTGAAGAAGAAACTTTCTTCTTCTTGTACACACCGTCAGAGTTAGGTCATGTCTCTGCTCGGACGGGGGGCTTGGTTTTATCGCCCGGCCCGCAGAGGAGCAAACCTCTATAAAAATCCTTTATCTCAAGGTAAGACAAAGCGCTGAGGAGATGAGAGGCCGGTGGGTAATACCGGTCACTAGTTTTTCTAACCATGGGAGTCGGGCAACCCCATGGGACGTTCTATGCTTTGCCGTCAGTATGGGAGCACTGCTGCGGTCGACCTTTTTTCTTCCCTTCTCGTGGGACTTATATGGCGATACTAAAAAAATAAAGGGGACGCCCACACCCCTAAATGAGGGTGGTGCCGGTGGGGCACTCAAATCAGCCACCACGAATCCAGAAAAGCGTGCTTTGCCGCGGTTCTGGATCGTGAAAAAGGAGGATGGGGATTTCTTTAAAGAAAGTCCTTTTGTTATCTATAAGCAAATTTTTGGATATATTGGAGAACCTAAACTGATTAGGAAAATCAAAGAAGGGTTACTGGTGGAAACTGTTTCAATAGCGCAGGCCAGTCGTTTAGAAAATATTACAAATTTGGAATCAACACCAGTAAAGGTCAGTCCGCATGCAAAACTGAACCAGAGTAAAGGCGTAGTCACCTGTCGCGACCTGTTAAACTGTTCAGAAGAGGAAATTGTTGAAGGCATGTCGAGTCAAGGAGTGATCGAAGTTCGACGCATCAAAACGAGAAGAAACGGAATTCTGGAAAACACCGCCAGTCTCATAATTACGTTCAACAAGCCTACACTTCCGCAGAAGGTCAAAGCCGGCTTCCACTCTCTTCCTGTCAGGCTATATATTCCTGATCCGATCCGGTGTTACAAATGCCAAAACTTTGGTCATACCACCGTGAGATGTGTCAAAGAAGGAGTATGTGTTTGCGGAAAACCACTGCACGAAGGTTCACCGTGCCAAGAGCCAATAAGTTGCATTAACTGCAATGGCAACCATTCGTCCCGGTCCAAAAACTGTCCAACTTACAAACAGGAGAAGGCTATACAGGAAGTGAAAGTTCGGGAAAATCTTACATACCCGGAAGCTAAAAAGAAAGTCATTGGGATCACACCGGAACCTGGTGTATCATACGCCAAAGCGGTATCTACGACACCTAAACAAATTACAGACATCTACAAAAAACTTGCCAATCAATTTCTACCGCTCGTCAAAGAAATAGTCCAACAGGAAATAAATGCAATCAAATCTACAGTAATTTCATTGTCGCAAGTTCCGAGGGAGCGAACGAACATTGACTTAGTGGACACGAGTTCGATCAAGCGCTTGCCAAAGCCGGCAAGAGCTGTCCCGGTGCAGATAAAGTGCACTATGATTTCCGCAAGCAAGCACACGCCGATTTTAAAGCCTACACACTAGCGATATTCAACCGCATATGGTCCGAGAGTGTTTACCCCTCTTGCTGGAGAGAAGCGGTAGTTATTCCTCTGCTGAAAAAAGGCACAGACCCATTTAAGGCGCAAAATTACCGCCCGATCAGCCTCACGTCATGTCTAAGCAAACTCCTCGAATCTATGGTGAACAGGCGGCTCATTTGGTGTATAGAAAATAACAACCGATTGTCTAGATACCAGTCGGGTTTTCGTTCCGGAAGATTGTCCATAGACAATCTGGTTTACTTAGAACTGTCTATTATGAAAGCTTTCGACATAAGACACCATTTAACAGCAGTGTTCTTCGATATAGAGAAAGCTTACGACATGACGTGGCGCTTTGGAATCTTAGAACAGCTATACAAGTGGGGTTACCGTGGCAACCTACCATTTTTTATTGTGTCATTTTTGAGAAAAAGATATTTTAAAGTCAACCAGGGCAAAGCATCATCGACTATCCGAATTTTGAAAAATGGCATCCCCCAGGGATCGACTCTGAGCGTCACCCTATTCGCTATTGCCATCAATACAATATGCGATAGGTTAGACCAAACTATTGGCCGAAACATATACGTAGACGACATTGCCATTTTTGTATCTGGCCCTCTCAAATCTGACATCAATAGAAAGGTGCAAATTGCTATAAATACTATAGTAGAGACAGGAGCGGAAAGAGGGTTTAAATTTTCCCAAACTAAAACTAAGAGCATGCACTTCTGCCATTTACGCACACCGCACTATAGACCCTGTCTTACTATGAACGGTCAAGTTCTTCAATGCGTATCCCAAATAAAATATCTAGGGTTGATATGGGACGACCGTTTATTATGGAAGAATCACGTTGACTGCACAAGAGCCAAAGCTATACGAGCTTTGAACATCATCAAATGTATATCCCACACTAAGTGGGGCGGACACAGAGAGCAACTATTAACCTTATATAAGTCCCTGGTTCTCTCTAAGATCGAATATGGCTTGTTTGTTTACGGTTCAGCAGCTCAATCTACCCTACAGCTTTTAGATGTAGTACACACTGCAGGGATCAGGTACGCCATCGGGGCGTTTTACACAACCCCAAAGCAGAGTTTGTTCGCAGAATCTGGTATTCGTAATCTAACAGATTGAAAAACCATATTGGCACTCTCCTATATAGCCAAAATTCGAATATGGGGGAGCAACAATTTAGCAAGGTCAGCGCTAGAAAGGAATACCGATTCGTCAAGACACGTCAGATACATGTCTTTTCTTCACGCGGCGCTTAAAACAGCCGACGATATTTCTCTTACCCTGACAGTTCAAAATCGTAATTACATACCAGATAATCCACCATGGAGCAGAGGGCACGTAATGGAACTGCGAATTATTAAGGCCCAAAAACAACAACTTTTGTCCTCTATAAAAGGAAAATACGGGATAGATGGCAACAAGAGTGGGCACAAAGCAATAAACATCTGAGAGCGATAACTGACTCGGTGAGCGGTTGCCAGACAAAAAAACTCACACGTAAATAACAGGTGACCATCACTAGGCTTAGACTTGGGCACACAAAAGCCACGTCATCGTACCTCGTGAAAGGTGATGTTGCCCCTTTATGCGACTGGTGCCAGGGTGCTTTTACTGTCCGGCACATACTCCTAGAATGCCCTAATCTAGAAGAGTTAAGACATAAATACGACGTAAATAATAAATCATTAAAAGACATACTTCAATACGACGCGCAAAGCGCACGAAAAACCTTAGAATTTTTAGGCGAATGCGGCTTGAGAGACAAAATATAGAGAAACGTGAGATACGATAATGTTAAGGCATAGAAGTGCTAACAGCCTTAGTTGCTGACGCACTTTAAAAAAAAATAATATTAATGTAAGTGCAAACTATCTGAGTATTCTTTTATAGGACATTTGCAATAAATGAAAAAGCGAGCAATTCCCCAAGACCATAATTTTATACTGTAATAACTGTATAGCGTTTTAGAAAACCTTTTTAGATATTTACTACTTGAAATAGATTTTTAAAATTTCTAACCTGTAAAAGAAAATTGTCATATTAATAAATGGAGGCATGTATACAAAATAATTTTAAAATTGGGAAAAGAGCTCATGCAAATTCCTAAAAAACAATACAATATACAAAAAAATTATTATTATACTTGATGGCTTGGACACGGAGTAGTATTCAGTTTTACAAAAACTGCAGGGAATATATTCCTTCCGAAAACTTCTTAATTGATTGTAAAACTACATTCAAAAAATATCGATCTAAGCCTACTGAGTATATGTCTACACCTGTTTTCGGTAAAATAATTTCATTGCGGAAAAGTTTTTAAAAGGTTTTCTGAAAAACCTAATGTATACACATCAGTTCAAAAAACAACGAAAAAATTCAGTCTTTTAATACGTTTATTAATTTCATTCAGAGCAAGCTGTAGAAAAAAAATCATATCAGTATTAGATCGAAAAAAAATTGTATTTCCGTTATTCCGTTCGAGCTATATGTACATTCCATGTCTACTTGATAATTTATTTTTTTCATTACAAAGTATATTTTTTTGTTGTCTCTTTTATTCTGTAGATAAACAAAGAAAGCTTTTCCTGCAATTGCTATTGCAGATTCTGTAAAATATCTAAAAATCACGCCCAAGTAAGCTACCGAAGTACTGCTCTAAGAACAATAGAAAATTATAAAACAGATTTGGAATTAATAATGTCACCAAAACGAGGATTAAGAAGTGGTGTGTGTTTTATATGTTGCCTGGTTTTAATGTTACAACTAACTCAATGGTTACAACAAACTTTATGTTAGAGATTATGCATCTTTTGAAGACATTTGTGTATTTAATGTAACTGTTTTTTTAAGGTTTTTGATAATTGATTATAACTTATTTACGTTAGATACTTTAAAGCAAAGAATAAAGTCTTTTGATTTTGGACAAAAAAATAATTCAAATAAACCTCTGAAAATAGATCCAAACAATTTAAATTCTAAAATCAGAATATCATCTAACAAAATGCTGTTTTGTTTGGTATCTAGGTTTATTAATAGGCGATTTTTTTTGGTTACAGGTCGAAATTGAAGAATATCTTATATTTGTGGTTTTTTTGCTTTACAAAATTAACAGCAAAGCATCATAAAACTATCCATTACATTATGATTTTTGATATGTGTGGTCCTTTAGTTCATCTATGCTGCATGCGATTTGAGCAGAAACACTGGGAATCAAAGCTAACTTCAAATGTTGCAGGTGGTTTTAAAAACATGATTGATACTTTGTCCAACAAGGCTTAGTTAAAATTCTGTCATCAATTTAAAAGCACATTTAGAAAAATATGTGTTTATATTTACAATAACGGGAGAAATGTGATTAAAGCCGAGTTACCAATTTTTTCCATATTTAAGTGGAAAACAAATCGACACTATAAGTAAAGTGCAAATAAAGGGCTAAAAAATATCGTTTTAATAATAAGTTGTGTAAACATCCCAATTTTTGGAACAATAGAACAAATTTATCTTGATAATAAAGAAAATATATATTTTGTTTGTACAGAATTAAAAACTTTACATTTCGATAAAATTTCTTTTTACTACGAGCGGGTTCATTTACAGAAAGCTACTAAAGTCATTTTTTATTATATGTTACACTATTATGTGCCTAGTTTATTTAAAAAAATTATGACAAACAATTTTAAAATACTTGTCTACCCGTAATGTAATGTAATGTATAAATAGTATATTAAAACACAAGTTACAGAATGAACGTGCTTCAAGCACGAGACCGAGTTTCATACATGAGCCGCGCAGCGGCGAGTTTATGAAGCGGTCGATGGTCACCTGTTGTTCACGTGTGAGTTTTTTTGTCTGGCAACCGCTCACCGAGTCAGTTATCGCTCTCATATGTTTATTGCTTTGTGCCCACTCTTGTTGCCATCTATCCCGTATTTTTCCTTTTATAGAGGACAAAAGTTGTTGTTTTTGGGCCTTAATAATTCGCAGTTCCATTACGTGCCCTCTGCTCCATGGTGGATTATCTGGTATGTATGTATGCTTCAAGCACGAGACCGAGTTTCATACACGAGCCGCGCAGCGTTAAAGGGTTCTTCTTCAATTTTGCGTCATCATTAATTATTTGAGACAAAAGAAACATTTGTTTCCCAATCGGTAAATTTTTAGTTATACGAATAATAAAAAAAAAATTTAAATATAAAGTTTTCTCATTAAACAAACAACAAAATAATCTTAAATTTCTGTTATTTAAAAAATAAAACATACTCACCAATATTCATAGTTATGCTTCGCATCACATAAATAATTAAACTTGAAATACAATAATCTATTTATTTATTAATTCAAAGAAAACAAAATTCAAAATGACACTGAGAAATTCTTCAATAAAAATGAAATAACAAAAAATCACTTATATCTAAATTAAATTACCTTATTAATTAATAAAAAACTTTTGACGGTCGCTGGAATTTGTCTTATATAATTGCGACGTACGCATGCTACCGAGCACATTTAAGTCAACATTTAATCAAGTGCACTTTGCAGATGGATGTCCTTGGATGTATTTTCTTTTATAATAATCGTGATGATTCACTAAACACACAGTTGGTCTGATTTGTTTTAATACATTGTCACTGCTTGCAGGTAAGTTATTTTATATTAGTTTATTTGTTGAACTCTTTCCTTCTAATTTTAAATTATTTACTTCATTTTGTTTTACAGGCGGAAATAACGACAACCGCACAAGACATAAATTAAGACAAGACAAGACAAGACAAGGGTCACGGGGTGGTATTGCTTATATACTCTTCTGATCACGTGGTCGCCTCCACCCTTAAATTTCCATAAGTTCAAATTTAGCGGGTAGTTTTTTTATCAGGTGATCCAACTTAATTTTGTTCAAATCAAATTTCCCTGTATTTTTTCCTTTCTAACACGTGGTTGAATGTTTATAAAAAATTGCATGTTGAAAATTATTATTTCATTAGATTCCCTGCTTTGTGCTGATTAAAACAGTATCTGCAAATTGTCTCTCGGTTTATTCTTAACTCGGTTATTGCTTGAAATATCACTTTGTGTCCGGCATGCCTTATTATCTAAATATTTAAATTAAATCTTGTTGCATATTAACATTTACGACCTAAATCTTATAATCTAGAATCTGTATGTGAAACAAATTAAATTTCAATCAAAAAATGTAATCCTAACCTAAACTCTACGATACAATTTTATTATTTGTTGTATTACAGGTACAACTAAAATTGGATGTATCGAACATCAATCAACAATGAAATAAACAATAACATAACATGTACATAGTACATTAAAGAATAAGTAAATAAATAAAATCTCAAGGTAAGTACTTCTATTTCTTTAAATAACAAACAAAACGCATTTTTTATATTTTTATATAATGAATATTTTTTTTTAGATCATAAACATAAAATGAAGAAAACTCTATACAGCAACAAACCAATTCATAAACGGTATGATATAAATCTTAAACTAAAACGTCTGTTTCTTTTGTTCATCGTAATTGATGATGTATTTAAAAATATAAAAGAAATTAAACTTAGTAAGTTGGGTTGCCTATCTTTAAGGCGAACTGAATTTTCACTACAATATATATATAATATATATATATTATATATATAATTTTTTGAAACTTGATATATATATGTTTTACTAGTTTATAAAGTATATAGGAGAAATATCTTGTGATTATTTCGTATAAGAAGAGTAAAATCAACTCCGAAATTATGAGTAATAATAATAATTTTTAATCCACCATTCTGAATATCACTTAATAAACAATACTTTATGTATCACATATTATGATTTGCTGCTTAAAAAGTTATTCTTTATTTAATTAGAGTTTATGAATATTAATCATAAAAAATATAATCATAAAAAAATGTGATTATTAAGCATACAAAATGAAAATACTTCGTTACTGGATGTGAATTATAATCATAATAGATGTGACTTAAATCACATATTATGATTACCTGGTTAAAATTTTTTTCTTAATATGATCTTTGTTTGTGAGTATTATTCATAAAGATATGATTATTACGCATATATAACGAAATCGTTTACTTTATAACTTATGAATTATAACCATCATAGATGTTAACATGACTATTCACAAATTATACCGATGGTTTAGAAACTTTTGAATTATGAATAGCTAGTAGTAGTTGTAATTTATGCTTAAATTACGCATAAGTTACGCGTCTTACGAATGATATCTGAAAACATTTCTCTCCGTGTAAGTACACAAGTTGTTGCTAGTCGTATATTTACTATAGATTTTAGTAAAAATATAAACATTTACGACATTTTTTTCCGTGTATTATAACATATCTAAGCCATAGTTTTGATGAATTAGATGCAAATTTTAAAGCTTCTTTTTCAAAACGTTCTATAAGATAATTTGTAGTAGACGGAGAAATTGCCGATCCTATTGCTACACCATCTATCTCTTTGTAGTATTTACGGTTGAACAAAAAAAATGAAGTCGTTAAACAATCTTCAAATAACTTCATGGTATTATTATCAAAATGTAATTTTAAAAGACGTAAAGTATTAACTTTGGTACTTTACCGAACAACGAACTAACAAAAAAACTAAACAGTAAATCATTTGAAGATAATTTCTGTTTACTAATTACTGTAATAAAATGTTGTGTCTTCTTTATAAATTGTCTACTCAAGTTAATTTAAAGTTTTAGTATAAAATTTAAATACTTAGATAATTTAGTTGTCGATTTGATACATGTAATATGTTACGTACGAAATTTTCATTACGGAATACCCTGTATATGTAATTTAAATTAGATTCCGGTTTGGACGCCCTTTACCGATCGATTCGTGTGACTGTCATTTACGACGAAATCATTAATCTGCCAACTGCATAAGATGGCCGGTGTGGCTTAAAAATATAATTCTCAAAGATCATCCGTAGTAATGGGGATCAAATTATAAGTGTATTACGAATAAAAATATTTGAGTTGTCACCGGGTAAGATAATCGTTTATTAAAATTCTGGTGTAATTTCTCGTAATTTGATAGCCGTTCCACCACGTCCTGGCACATGTTTCTATTCGATACCGAATTATGAGGGATTAGCATCGACAAATACTTTCGTGGGACGAGTATAACTCTATCTATAAGGCCTACGGTTAAAACTAAATAAACCGAAGATATTCACATTTTTGCGAGATTTTACTCATGCGTCAAACACCTGCGAAACCAACTGTCATCGAAGGTGTACAACAGCATTCGACAACCGGGTTATGTTATATGTACTTTCTTTAACAATAAGTAACCATTTTTGTAGATTTTGATTTCGTGAGGCATTGGTTTGACACGATTTGCTACTCAAAAGTTATTTCAGGCTCACTTGCCGGGGAAAGCGCTTTCTTCGACCAAGTAGGAGTTACTGTATTGTGGGTAAGTTGATTTATTTATTTGTTCGCTGTCAGAAATGTCGCTCACGAAACTTTAGCTAATGTTAATTCCGTAATTGCTAACATTGTTTTATTACCATTAAGGTAATATCATTAATCATTTTGTGTGTTTCGCATACTGTGTACAAACAATATTTACTACGAACTATTTTTCGCTGTTCGCTTCAACTTAACTTACCTATGTATTGTGTGTTGCCGATACGGCTGGCATTCATGTACTGAAAATTCGATACATTTGTGATAGTCATTGACGTTACTAAATTAAAGTTGTTATATTGGTTACTCTTTGTTTTATGGCAACATACCTTTCTCTTTTGATCGTCGTTACCTAGTAACAAACTTTGGCTACTCGACCATCAGAGTAATAAAGATTACGAACCTCCAATTGAGTTACAAGTTTGGACCGTCTGTCGTGAGCGAGGCAGAAGCGTTATCTTGGATCAGCTCTGGCGCCCTTAAGCATACTTCCTGTGAACCTCCCCTACCTCCGAGTGTGTGAGTTGGCCGTGCAAGATTCGTAAAACCTAAAGCTTGTAACAAATTTGGCTGCCCAACTTCATGGGCTCGATTTCTCGATTTCTCGATTTCTCGATTTTTCTTATATTGAATTTCTCATTCTGTATAATTCTTTTTGCTATTTTTAATTTTTTTCTTTAACTAGTGTAGGATTACTATCACTCATAGGTAGTTTACATTGTTCACTTTCTCTCGATTTAGTGTGTGCGATCATAAGTTCTTCTAGCTTTATTGATTTCTTTTATCTTTTCTTAGTCTTCCGTAGGTTCGAGTTACTCTGCTTTGCTTACGTAGTATTGCTACTAGACTTAACGTCTAAGTTGCTCCACTAACTTTTACTTCTTTGATTCTAGGGCTACAGTTTGACTGTAGATTAGCACTTTGCTTACGTTTCTTTTAATCGGACCTTCGCTTTGATTTTTGGATTGACTCGACTACGTCGATTAATTTGTTTTTTTTATTGGACTTCTAGATTGGTAGTGATACTGCTTGTACTTACTGTTATATTGAAGTTTTGTCGGACTCGTGGTGGCAGATTTTTGCTGTAGCTGACTGCTTTGGTTAGTTTCTTGTTTACTTGTTATTGTTTTAGCTATGTATTCTTTAGATGAAGAACCACCACTTCTTACTTCTTCGGACTCTGATTCCAAAACAAACTTAGGAATTTGGAATGTAACGTTTTCTGGTGAAGATCCTTCTTTGCTCATGGAATTTCTTCTGCGAATTGACGAATTGTGTATGTCTCGTGGTGTTTCACAACATCAACTTTTCCTCTCAGCTTTCGAGGTTTTGTCTGGCAAAGCTCTTCTTTCCTTTAGGACAAACCGAACTTCTTTGCGTTCTTGGAATGATGTTATTACTCTTTTAAAAACTGAATTTCTACTGTTAGACTACGATGAACGTCTACTAGATACTATTCGGAGCCGTAGGATGAAACCTACTGAATCGATTAGGATGTATGTTGCTACTATCCGGTATCTTTTTATGCAGTTGTTGAAACCGGTCTCGGAGAAGACACAACTTAAAATCATACGTCGCAATTTGACTTCATTTTATCAATCTCAATTCGCACTAATCGATATTACATCTTTTTCGCAACTGACATCCTTAGGCAAACGTTTGGAATCGAATCTTATCTCAAATAATTCTTGTAACTTTTCGACATATGAGAAAAATGATCGACTTCTAGAACCATATTTGGTTTACACGAATAAAACTGTTGCCTCCACATCTTCGACTAATGCTGTTGCTGGTTCTCTTCAAACTTCGTCGTTTCCTTCTTTTGTAACTACTCGTGAGTCTACTACTTGTGTTCACTGTCGTCCTAAATCTGAGAAAGCTTTACGACCTGTTCGTTCCTTAGCTTCTCTTCCTCCAAATTTTTCTTTGGTTGCTAGGATTATTCAGCCTACTACCGACCCTTGGCATCTAGGTCTAATTGCTAAAGCTTCTGCTTTTTCTCGACGTTATTCTCGTTGGTGTATTGTGGAAAACCTGTTATGTAAACGTGTACGTATCTCTCTATCAGATCCTTGTGTATAGAAATTAGTTGTTCCATCAGATCAACGCAAACAACTGATCTATTATCATCATCTTCCATCTAAGTGTGACTACCGTAGTGTTAAAAATACGTTAAACGGTCTTCGCTCTCACTTCTACTGGCCGCATATGAGATCTAAGGTTGCTGAGTACATACGATCTTGCTGTTGCAACTCGCGACGAAACAATACTTTGGAATCGCACTCTCGCTTATTGCCAGATACTATGAAGCGTTCTAACAATATTGTTGCTAATAGGTCTTCTACACACCTACATAAAGATACTACACTTGCTCAGGATGTAAAAGCTGCATATTTCTCTCTTTCATCAAGTTCTTCGGTTTCTTCTGCTGATGCATCGACGTCTCTTCCGTTTAATCGTTCGCTTTTCTTTCATCGGCGTCGCAAGAGTCGTAAATCCTAACAACGCTTATTGGCTTCGGATTGTTGACTTTTAGCTATCGTCTTGGTTCGTGTGTTTGGAATTTGGATTTTACTCTTTTAACTATCTTGTTGGTATTTTGGTTATAGTAACCCGGATGCTATCCATTTGCCTTCTTCCAATTTGCGGCCACTGATTTGCTGTTCTTTGGATGGAGTTGCTTAACAATTTTTTTTTTGGTTTTCTTTCTTTACCATCTTATTTCGGGACAGACTACCCTTCCGTATGTATATAGTTATACCCGCTTAGTCGGCATTTTGTTGGATCGGTATGTCACTTATAGGATTCTCTGTTTCGCTTTTAAATTTTTAATTTTTTTTCTGGGGTTTCCTATTCCGCTTGTCGGCATAAAAGTCTTGGAGTAAACTTTTCACTTTGGGGACAGCATTTGGTACACATTCGGTTTATAGCTAACTACAATATCTTTTCTCTTCTTTTTCTCCTCTTCAAAAAAAAAATTGGGCGGTTGGTTGGGCACCGTAGGGTGGTCTCTCTTTTCATTCTTTTACGGAGTGAAGAATGAATCAGGCAGTTACATCAAGCCTTATCTTTCTCCGTCTTTTTATATTTCTTATCTTTTCTACTTTTCATTTTTTTCTTCTTGGGCCTATATATCTTTTCAATGTAGCGACCATTATGTTTTTGTTTGATTCTCTTTATGGTTCGCTTCATGGGCGGTTGGTTGGGCAATGTAGGGCTGGTCACTCCATTTCGTTTCTTCTACGGAGAGAAGAACGAATCAGACATTTACATCTTGTTTTATTTTTGTCCGTCTGTCTCTTTTCTTCCCTTCCTGTTTTTCTTACTTTTCAATTTTTTCTTTTACTTTTAAAGGTTTGTCCTTAGAACAATTACCTCTTTTGCTTTTTTCTTGTTTCTTGGTTTGTTGCTTGAATACTTTCTTTTTTCTTTTTAGTAACTTCTTTCTTTAGTGTTCACTGCAACTGTGTTTCTTTTTTTTCTTTTCTTTCTCAGTTACTTCTCTCGCTTTATTAGGTTTAGTGGGTTTCTGTTTTGTTGTTTTTGGGTTGAAGCTTGGGATAGACTGCAACGTCGCTTTTGGTACTCTGTACTTCCGCTTAGTCGGCATTTTTGATGTTGTTAGTCACCGTTAGGATATTTCTCTTCTTTGGGTTTCTTTTGCTCTTGGAATATTCTAATCCGTTCTTCGGCATTTACGTTCCAACGTGACATTCCAACACAACGAGCACTAACGCACGACGTTCAATTAGCAAGTGAAGTTTTCTATTCTTTATTGACTCTTACTTCTTTTTCTTTCTTTCTTTTGGTTTTGTTTTGAGTTACGTGGTTTGGATTTCTTTTGGATTGGCACTCATTTAGTGTTTAGCTTTTTGGTGACTTTGTTGTAGTGACTCTTGGGTTACTGATTTTTTTTTCTCTGCTTTTTTTTGTAGTCCGACTTATGTCGACTTTTAATCAGAATCTTCTTTTTGCTTGAGATTTCTTTTTTGGTTTTCTTTGCTTAGATCTTTAGGATCTGTTTGGTTTTTTTTGGTGGAAGAATCTCATATCGTCTGTTGACGACTTTTTGGGCACAACTGCATTAGTTTTTCTTTTTGACTTTCTTCTAAATCACGTATCACAATTCAACATCGGCTAGATACTTTTTTCTTTTTACTTCTTTAGCTTAGTTAGCTTTGGAGACTTATATTTGGGGTTGGATTTGTATTCATGGGCTGGGGTTTCAAGGGATGTGAGGGCGTTGTTCTTGACCGTGGTCTAAACTTCTTTCTTTCCTATAAATCTTCTTTTTCTCTTGGTTTGCTTAGTACTGTCGGTCAGTGAGGTCTATGGGACTGCGTTGCTTTCTCGCTTTATAGCGTAACGACTTTTGTCGACTTTCAACGAGTACCTGTTCTGATACTTCTTTTCTGTTGGTTGAGTTTGTGGTTCTTTGAAGTATTTTTCCGCTTCATGCGACTTTTGGACACATTTGATTGGTGATGCTTAGCAAATTGGGAAAACTTCTTTCATCCACGTTTCTTCTGGGGTTGGGTGTTTTTGTATTTGGGTTGGTTTTGGATTTCAGGGTTTTTTGTCCTCGGCGTAGGCCTAAATTTCTATTCTTGACTTATCTAGTGTCCACTTCCCAGGTTTTCATGTTGCTGGGGGGGAATTCTGTTACGTACGAAATTTTTATTACGGAACACCCTGTATATGTAATTGAAATTAGATTCCGGTTTGGACGCCCCCTACCGATCGTTTCGTGTGACTGTCATTTACGACGAAATCATTAATCTGTCAACTGCATAAGATGGCCGGTGTGGCTTAAAAATATAATTCTCAAAGATCATCCGTAGTAATGGGGATTAAATTATAAGTGTATTACGATAATAAAATATTTGAGTCGTCACCAGGTAAGATAATTGCTGTCGTTTATTAAAATTCTGGTGTAATTTCTCGTAATATGATAGCTGTTCCACCACGTCCTGGCACATGTTTCTATTCGATACCGAATTATGAGGGATTAGCATCAACAAATACTTTCGTGGGACGAGTATAACTCTATCTATAAGGCCTACGGGTAAAACTAAATAAACCGAAGATATTCACATTTCTGCGAAATTTTACTCATGCGGCAAACACCTGCGAAACCAACTGTCATCGAAGGTGTACAACAGCATTCGACAACCGGGTTATGTTATATGTACTTTCTTTAACAATAAGTAACCATTTTTGTAGATTTTGATTACGTGAGGCATTGGTTTGACACGATTTGCTACTCAAAAGTTATTTCAGGCTCACTTGCCGGGGAAAGCGCTTTCTTCGACCAAGTAGGAGTTACTGTATTGTGGGTAAGTTGATTTATTTAGTTGTTCGCTGTCAGAAAGGTCGCTCACGAAACTTTAGCTAATGTTAATTTTGTGTGTTTCGCATACTGTGTACAAACAATATTTACTACGAACTATTTTTCGCTGTTCGCTTCAACTAAACTTACCTATGTATTGTGTGTTGCCGATACGGCTGGCATTCATGTACTGAAAATTCGATATATTTGTGATAATCATCGACGTTACTAAATTAAAGTTGTTATATTGGTTACTCTTTCTTTTATGGCAACATACCTTTCTCTTTTTATCGTCGTTACCTAGTAACAAACTTTGGTTACTCGACCATCAGAGTAATAAGGATTACGAACCTCCAATTGAGTTACAAGTTTGGACCGTCTGTCGTGAACGAGGCAGAAGTGTTATCTTGGATCAGCTCTGGCGCCCTTAAGCATACTTCCTGTGAACCTCCCCTACCTCCGAGTGTGTGAGTTGGTCGTGCAAGGTTCGTAAAACCTAAAGCTTCTAACAAATAATTGGTCGAAGAAGTGCATTTGACTTATGTATTTTGGGTTATCTATAGATGTTTAGAATAAGAAGATCTTTTGATGTTAGTTTCTTATTAGTCTCAGTTGATAAATTACTTTCTTTTAAGAGTTTTGTAGTTAATAATTGGAACTTGTTATAAGGATGATTGAATAGATTTTCTTTTGCATGGAGTATTTTTTATTTATGTCGTTTGTTTACCCCACTTTGCCCCATTGACCGTGACGGTGTTGCGTAGTAAGCTCTTCCACGTGTTGCTGATGATACCTATCTCCCTGATGACGGTATTGTTCTGTTCTACTTCTATGGCTTTACTGATTAGTCTTTTTTGTAGTTTTTGGTGGTAGCTATAAGTTCTACGTTGTCAAAATCCGTTTTTTCTTGGTAGTAGCTTTTATTTCTACTTTGTCAAAATCTATTTTTTTCTTGGTAGTAGCTATCTATTACTTCCTTGTTATCAAAATCCATTTTTTCTTAGTGGTAGCTATTACTTCTAGGTTGTCCAAATCTGTTTTGTAGAATGTAGAAAGACGAATTAAAAGACACGAAAAACACTTGAGATTTAAGAAAATTGAAGAATCGGCAGTGGCAACAGGACTAATCAAGGAAACCATAAAAATAAAAAAAACAAGACGTTAAAAGAAGATGGGTATCACCTCCGCAACACGTGGAAGATTCTACTACGCAACACCGTCACCGTCAATTAAGCGAGCAGGACAAGGTAAGGTGCACCTAAAGCATACATAAGTAGTACGTCGAGCGATAGAGAATCAATTTTGTCATATTAAAAAATGACTAGTAGTATAAACACCAAAACGTTGAACGCAAGTTTTCACACAGGGAAAAACCCGAAAGAAGTTACTAATAATAAATTCAAATTTAAAAATGCAGTTGTATTGTTTGAAATATAAAAAACGTATAAATGTTATACCAGCCTCTAATTAATTTCATAGTATAATTAATACTAATTCTTTGTTTAATATAATTTCTAAAAATGTGTTCAACTTTAGTTTTAAAAAAAAGTTTAATTTACTAATGTGAGAACGGATTTGAACCGTGTTGATGTTGTAACCCAAGTTGCCAACGTTTTACCCACTCGGAACTCCGTTATCTTACTAGAACTTTATTAAACAATGGTTATTTGAAGCGATTCCAATTTGAAATTGTATTTCTTTTAAAGGTTCAGATCAAATAGAGGATTTTTTTTGTAATACAATTATCAAACCTATATTCAACTCCGTAAGTAAATTATCTTAAATTTTCCTTTTTTTAGAAGGAGGGCAGATTTTTTAAACTTTCATCTAAAGGTGTATACCAAATTTCTTGTTAATGTGGTTTAGTTTGTATTAGTGAAGCTACAAGCTACAAGTTACATTTTGAAAACGCCTCGGGTATTGTAAAATCTCTGTTCGCTTTTAATAAAACAGTTTGAAAAAACAGAAATTATCAAACACATCAATAACTTTAACCGTGGCGACGGTTTTAAAGTATCCTCTCTTTCATTTACGGTTTTTACTGATTTATCAAAGACACGTCTATTTTCAAACGTAGTCTTATTAAACTCAGACTCATCCCCCTGCAATGATATAGCTTGTATAAATACGATAACAACTTCTTAAGTCACTTTTATGAAATTTAGTATTTTTTTAGTTTGTTTTTTTTACGCTCTAATAAAGCTTCTTTTGAAAGTGAGCGAAACTTCGGTTACAACAACGCGGTGCAAACCGGGAGCCGCTCTGATCTTTTAATATGGAGTCCGGCCGTGGAAGCCTTTGTCATTACATTCACGTTTAATTTGTTGCTTATCATATCTTTTAATCTAAATCACAAACTATTTACAAAAAAAGAATTATAAAAATAAAAATTAACATGTTTACAACCATTCTATTAAAAGCTCCTCTTTTAATCCGGTTGACTGTGGTTACATAACGAGTGGTTTTTAGTAGGTCCTTCAAAAATAAACTAAATTTTTTATAAAAATTTTGACATTAAATTAATTGCACAGAAAATAAGTGACACATTCTGGAGTATTCTTCTTGTATAAATTGATAATATAATCTCTCTACAGTTTACACTCTATACTTTTCCATATAAAACTATTTTAAAATAACAGTCTTGTAACAGTTTTACATATGTAATATAAAATTATAAGTTTTAAATAAAAAGTTTTTTCATTTTTAACAATACGTTTACTAAATAACTTCGGTTAGAGAATAAATATGTCAATAGTCTATCAAAACTAAACAATTTACTCGGTCTCTCCATAATTGTTATAATTTATAATTTTTATAAGAAAAATATTTGGTTTGCGTTACGCTTGTTTTTGATCAATAAAAAAAGTACGTAAATAGATCAATTAAAAGAACTACTATTAGTTTTCCAGTTTAATTTATTTTTAATGAAATAACATATTTTTTTAATTTCTAATAAATTTAAAATATGAAAAATGAAATTAATGAATTTATTAAGCATCAAAATAATAATAATTAAGACAAATATACATATTGTATTACGTGTAGTAAATTTAGACAATGTTATTTAAATCTCTGTATGTCCGTATACTTATTGCATTTCTTAAAATACAATTTCATTTAATTTTCAAAATTGTTAAAAGCAAGTTTACACAAGAAGGTATAGGTATTTACTAAAAAAACTATTAAAAAAATACTAAAAAAATTTACTTAAAATTATAATTTTCTTATGAAAATTATTACAAAAAGTTAACTTTACAATATATTTTTTAGGTAATTCCAAAAGAACTGTATTGCTTAACTTATTAACCGTCTTATACGTATATAAGTCAAAATAAACATAATTTACAAAAGTAATTCAATTAAAATTCCTAACAATAAATTTTTTTTTTACTACTTAAAATTAGATAAAAAGGAAAAGTTAGTTTTAAACAAAAACATAATTTAAGTTTGAAGCGTATTGTACTGAAATATTAATAATGTCTTTCTTGGGAATACGATTAAACGTAATTGCTGAACTTAGACACTTTATTATTATAAATAAAGTTTTTGTAATTTTACAATATTTCAAAATATTAATAAAGACGCTACAACCGATATATAATAAAATTATTTTAAGCTAAGGTTCTAAATATATTTAATGCAACACCGATATTGATTGTAGTAAATAATTACGTTTATTGAATATGTAGTTTACAACTGTATAGGATGTATAGATTCAAATAAAGCGAAATAAATCAAACGTGTCCTTCAAACTAATAATGAATTTTGTTTTGGGTCTCATTCAACTTTACATTCCTAGCGGCGTTTAATTTGCACTATAAAATTTACTTTAGAGGATTCTATATACACTATGCCACTATACAGTCGTAAATGAGATTTAGTCGTAAAGTTGTAGTACCATTCAACGTAAATTTGTAATAGAAATAATTGAATATGGCTTTAAATTTTCCTAATGAAAGGAGATATTATAAACGTTAGAGCACAATAAAACCATAAAGTTTTAATAAATTATATAATTCATTTAAAAATGATGTATTAATTTATACATTTTACAGTTGTCTGTTTGATTAAAGTTGTTAAATAATGTTGATCTAACTAACAATATTGGTTAAAAGATCATAAACATAGAACCTAAATATAACAAAAAACTATCAAACTTAAGTTTACAAACAATACTCCAAAAAGTTTGATTAAAGTGAGGTTAAATTAATTTAAATTTTTTAATCTAATAATTTATGAAATTATTTTTTTAAATAAATTATTTCTTTTTAAAACTAAACCAAACTAACTTAAAAAGTGATGAGAATAACTTAAAAGTCTTTTTAGAGTTTTTTTACAAAAGTACATTTCGCGCTTAAATAAGAATAACTTTAGTTTTAATAATTTCAAAATTGTTTCACTGCATAATGTTTATAGTTTAATTAGATTAATTACAGTGCATTTGTTTCTAATGATATGAAATAGCATATGTTAAAAAGGAGACACGAGATTTTCTTGAGCTCAAACGTATCCTTGTATTAAGATCCAAAACTAACTATCTACAAACATTACTATATTGCGATAATGTACAAAAATATCATTGAGCAATACAGATTTCGGTATATTAAAACAAACTACCTACACAATAAAAACAACAAGAAATAACTAGTTATTCTGGAAGCGAAAAATACTACAAATGCGTCTGTACCAAATAGCCAAAAGATTATTAATAAAAATAATTACAATCGCTTTTGTTATTTACGCAAATTACAAGAAACAATAAAGTAGATGTTAACAGAGAGAAAGAAAAAAAAGAAGAATTTTTTACAACTTAACTTTCTATTTTGTTAAATAAAACACATGTATTTATGTATCATTAAATTTTTATTATAGCACAGTAACCAAATCCAATTTCTCAACCTCAGCGACTTCCTAGATCACTGCCAAAAAAAGTAAAAATCGACGAAATTTTGCACTTTGCTAAGTTTGATCAATTTTGACTTTAAAGCAGCACTTTTTATAATAAGCAATTGTAATTATTCTAAAAGTACATTCAATTTACTACAATTTAGAATTAAAATGGTTACTATAATATTAATAGTATCTGAGGCATGTGTACATTGGAATTGTTTGAGCAATTTTACGTTAATTTAATGAAGTTATTCTACATTTTTGAATTCATCATTGTTAATAAAATTTTTAAGGTTTTCTTTTTTTTGTCTTGGTAAGATTCCAGATTTATCCAATTCATGTTTCCTTTTGAGATACTATTGTAAATAAATATATTTTAGCAGCTTGGTTATTTTAAGTTTGTTTAAAAGTTCATTGTATGAAGTAGGTTCTTAGTGCATTGGCACTGGAGTCATGTTGAATTTTATTTTATTACATTTGAAATATACTTTATAATTTATTACTTCCGATAAACCGTTTTGTTATTCGGGTTTAACACGTTAATCTTTATGAGTGTAATTGAATATTTTGGTTTGGATGTTTTTGTTTAGTTGACGTTGCATTTCGCACAATGAGAAAACTACTTTTGCGTTTTAATTAAATTTGTTCGGATCTTTCACAAAGATTTCGGTCACAGTTTTTAATGGTAGGGTAGCGCACTGAGTTCATAAATATAGGTGGTTTTGGTTTTGGAAACAAGTGCTTCACAAGTGTTCAATCACTCAAAGACATTAAGGTGTAGTCTCGGGCTTAGGGCATTTTTTTTGTTGCTTTGTTAAATGAATGTTAAATTGTTAAATGTAACAAAGCTTGTATTCCGCTGGCCTTTGCGTTATGTAAAATTTAAATCATTTTAGATTTTAATGCAATATACTCTATTAAGGTAAGTTCATTTAGAGTGTATTCAACAAGAGCGGGCTTGTAGTTGGCAAGAGCTAGAAGTTGTTTTGAGCTATACATCTTTACTGAGCACTGGCAAAATCTAATGTATGTTACTTTAATTTAGAAAAGTTTTATTTTTCCCACTTTTGCATGTAACATGTAATTTATCTACCTACTGAAAGGTTCAGGATAAATAAGATGCTGATAGACTAATCATTACTATAGCTGTTGCAAAAGCCTCTAACTTTGAAGTAGTGGTTAACGTAGGTGAGGACATATATTTACTAGTAATCCTTAATAGCTTCACGGGTTCTACACACATAATAACATCTAACCTCTTTAATTTCTTCTTACCGTCATTTCCTTTTCGTCATCTATGTCTTTAGTAGATGCGATTCTGCTTCATGTTTTTATGGTTAAGAAAAAAACAAGTTGCACGCAGTAATTCGAAAGAATCTAGACCTCAGTAAGAAAGCAGCAGTTTTTTTTAACTTGCATATCACATCTGGCGACGTAGCCGATGCAGAAGAGCAAATTCTTATTGCGCGTATAGTGAAAATAATTGGTATAGATATCGCCCAGTAAACACGGATTGAAACTGTTACAGTCACAAAATTAAAACAATTGTTTCAATACGTTGTTTCGTGTTAGTTCCATTTTTATATCATTTACATGTAACTGACAGTGAATAAATTGAAAGAGTTCCGATTTTTCACAATCAGTTTTGAACCGTTTCAGTACTTGCAATTTTTTTCCCATAATCAGCAACCGGTTAAAAACTGATTTGTTAAATCCGAATATTTTTTGAATAACTAGAATTGCTTGAAGATCGATTAAATAAGATTGAATTATTTTCAAAACAGTAGAATCGTTCTAGGAAAAACGAATACTTAGTCAGCATTAGTCGTTGCTATACTTTTGATTACTGTCGTCAACGCTTGCGCTGCAAATTGATATCTTTTCACTTGTTCGGTTGTAGTTTGATAAGTGATGCTGTGTGTACAATTGTGTACAATTACGAAATGGAACAATAAACGGTAAGTCGAAATATTTTATTATAATCCATAAATGTAATCAATATTATTATCATTTCTGTTCTTTATGTATCATGTTTTAATTTGTATGAAAAAAATATAAATTAACACACATGGTTGCGTTAAGGTAGATTATTGCGTAAATCTGATGATACATTTATAATTACAGTTCAATTCCTCAAGTTTTCTATACGATTATGTACAGCTAAAAGTATTCACAGTGTTTTTATAACTTTCTTATAATTGCTAAAGTGATATTTATATTAAGTTTGTGTTTTTTATTTAAAAAATGTAATTAACTTTGTGTAACTCTATGATTATGTATGTATATAAATGAGATATTTATTTCTATGTTACAGATGCGGTTAAAAGTTGCTACCCAACAGTAACGTCAGTAACTGATGCAGTTTTCGAGGCTTCCGTGAAAAGACCACATCAAAGAAATTTGCAATATGTAAAAAACTCAATGTGATAATGTATTTAAAAATATTTATTGTGCAATAAATTTTGAAACGTGCATTCGAAAATGTATTATTATATTATTGAAAGAATTGTTTTAGTTGATTATTGAAACAAAAAAATCATACATGTATCGATCATTTAGTATCAGTTCAAGAACGAAGCTTTTAAAACGTAAACCGAATGCAACATTTAGTTTGCAACAGATTTGAATTTAAAATACCGAAACTATACTGATTCAAATAAGTGAAACAGGGATGGACTTATAGCTATTTTATTGCAGTTAGGTTTCTTTTATGTTTGAAACAAGAGTGAATCATAAATTTTTTGTTTTGAAACTGTTACTAAACATTATCAATTTTGTGTTTACTGGGCGACTCCTTTCAATAAGGATCGGTGTTGTCCGGAGATGCGGCTTCTTCGCGTTTTTTCTTCATTATAAAAAATTTTTTTTTGAATAAAATTGGAATTTCTTTTATTGTAATGAATACATTTTATTTTGTTTTTATTTTTAAAATTTGAAGCCGTATATCAAACATTCGTAGGTATTTTAAAAGAATTATAGTTGTTTGTTATGTAAAAAATGCTTTCATATAGGTATTTTTTGTCCACTGTATAAGATTTATTCTCAGTACGTGCATTTTTCGTTGTTTGAGTAAGGACAAAATATAAAATTTCAGACAAAATTTTTTTTCCGGTTAAGTTTGAAGAACGCCGACATCATCTACTGTTTTGTACGCCCAACAAGGCTGTCTTTGTTAAGTATTTCACGCATCTCCATGTGAATGTAAAATAGAATATTGTTGGAATCTGACGAAAAGTCTTTGTTTAGGGTAAGAAGTCACATCTTGTGTTTGTGGTTTAATTTAATTCTTCCGTAATTGTCTGTAGAAAGTTTCCATGCGCCCACATGTTTTCTTTGTCTGTGGAGGTAATAAGCAGATGTTGTAATTAAAAAAAATTTTATGATAACGTTACGTCGCTGCAGTTAACACTATCTACATCTTCAAGAGGTTGGATGCAATTATTATCGTATTGGAAAAAACTTTGACCATAAATTACAAAATTAATTTAAATGAAACTCTGCGCAGTCGTTTATTTTTAGTGATTGTATAAATAAAAGGGGGTTACTTGTGATAACCTCGTATGTACGTCTTTGTGAGATTCAATTGAGTTTTAGAAAATGCTGGTAGTGTGCCGCTAAAAACTAATTGTAACTTTCTATCGTAATTCTTAGTATTTTAGTGGTCAGTCGACTGTATGTACATGTTAGGTTGTTAACACAATTAATTATAAAATCGTTTTGTTGTGTCACATATTAATATACGGTGCGCTTTGATTCTCTGAATCTTTGATTTTTGTATTCTTGTATTTTAATTTACAAATGTAAAGTCATTCTTTTTCTAAATGTAAAAGTTAGGTCGACTAGATCACTTTGCCGCACGACGCTTTACCCAGTCGAAGGGGTAGTTCATGTTTCGTCTGCGATACTAACTTATGGGCTAACGTTTGATTAAATTTATGTAAATATACTTATGTACCTTTTTCTAACGTGTACTGCTGTCTGTGATTAAATAAATATACATTGTGTTACCACTTTTCTCTTGTCATTTGTTCTATTTCAGCTGCGGGCAGTTTTAAATAGTGTTTCTCACCCTAGTCTTTCATCGTTTTGGCGCTTTTTTAAATTCATTTGATAATTTAACACCACGAAATACGAATCAATATCCGGAACAATTCAGTTAGTCGTCGCTCTTTTACTTACGAGAAAAACGACGTAACATGTTCTTTATAAAAAAAAGTGGTATTTCAGAGTCAAGTTTGACCAAACTTAAAAATAACTCAAAATTTTTATTTTAGTGAATTTAATGTACTTTTAAAATGACTACAATAGTTTCTTTTATGAAAAAGTGTTGCTTTAGGGTCAAAAATTAACCAAACCTAAAAACACGCATTTTGGCATTGATGCAGAAGGGCACTAAGGTGAAAAATTTGATTTGGTATCTCTGTACTGTCACATACAAAATTTAAAAAAAACTACTCCATTTTATGCAAGGTAAGGTAAAATCATTAGGTTATTGGGATAGTATACTTAAATTAAACTTTGCTAAATTATAAAATGTTTTTTTATTTGTACAAAATGTTTTCGTTTTTTTAATCTCATTTGTATTTTAATAATAACCGCGTATACGTTATTCATATAAAATTAATGCGCCATTTCGTAAATTTAAATAAAATTGTTCATACAATTTTAAACATACATCTCATAAATTTTGTTTAAATTTGCTGCTCTAATACTATTTGTGCAAAAAGAAGCGATTTCCGTTTACGTTCCTTCAAAGTTTTTTTTTACTTGGTTAAGCTGTATATATTTAAAAAGTATTTGTGATACTAGTGTAATGTATAATTTAGTCAAATATACTTATTGAATAACAAGTATTACACGTTCATTACATAACTAATGTTACTAAAACTCAAATACAACATTATAAATTAAAAAAAACCATATAACTAATTAATGACGCAGTAACTAAATATATTGTTTTATATAGCATTATAAATGTTGATTTATACAGTTGCTATTCGCGATAACTGCACTCTCATTTATTTTATACAGAACGCATGTAACCTTCAAACTTACCAATATGCACTTTTATTTATGTGAGCAAAGTGCACGTATCTTTGGCTTAAGCCTATTTATTTATATGCAATATTATCGTCGTCTAGAGACACTTTCGATACCGCATGGAACGTTCAAGAACGCTATCGCAAAGTTGTGGAATGTCACAAAAACAATGTTTTTAACTCTGTTTGTTTAATAATTTTATGTTTTAATCGTTAAAATTAATTAAAACCAAAATAATCAAGTTTTACTATAATTGGAAATGTTAATATACTTTTAAAAAATATTTTAAACAAGAACGTATTAAAAAGTAAAAATTTTAAGTATAAAATGTAAATCTATAAATAACTATCTTTGGAAGCAATTTAATTGTAAACTATATATTTTTTGTATAATGTAATAATATATGATACAAAATTTAAAACAATTTTTTTTAATTTTAACATTTTAACTTATGTAAATTATAAAAGCTATATTAAATTAATTAATAAATTAAAATATAAAATAAAATTAGAAAATACTTGAACTTTAGAATGTATAAACGAGAACATATCGACTTTTACAACAGTGTGTGTAAAAATCAAATCAATAATTAAAATGAAAAATGCATTTAAATTTAGATATAATAATATTATTGCGCAAATAAAAATAAATTTATATGTATATATATAAAATCATTATTAGATTATAAATTTTATAACCTTATAAAAAAATGTGACTAGTTTGAATAATATACAGGGTCCGCCAAGGGAACCTGATGTTTTTAACATGTATAGTATGAAGCCACTGTACTTCGTAGAATAGCGGTAAGTGGGGGAACAACATCTTTAGTAGTTGCCATTGCAGTAATCATGGAAGCGTGGCGCAGTGAACATCGTGCATTCGTTATCGAAACTTATTTTAAAAATAGTGATTTGGTGATCGCAACACAGCGTTTATTTCGCACCCATTTCAACATTGGACGTCATGGTAGTGTTCCAAGCCGTAACACAATTAAATTATGGGTTAAAAATTTTTGTCGACGTGCGTCTGCAATTCTGTTTCCAGCAGCAGTAATTTCGCGGAATGGAGATGTGCCTTGGCCGGCACGGCCTCCCGACCTGACCGTTTGTGATTTTTGGCTATGGGGTTACCTGAAGAGCAAGGTGTATTTAAATAGACCGCACACAATTCAGGAATTAAAGGAAAACATTCGCAATGAAATTCATGCAATTCCTATGAATATGCTAGACCGAGTAATGAACAGTTTGCAAAATCGCTTGGGACAGTGTGTACGCGGTGAAGGACGTCACTTAAGCGACATTATTTTCCATAAATAAAATGGCATGTAATATACTATCGATTACTTGTATGTGAAAATAAATATCTTGTTACGTAACTGTGTAGTTTAATACAAAAACTCGTCAGGTTCCCTTGGCGGACCCTGTATAAAACGCATTTTTACCCTGTGTTTACTATAAATGGTAACTTTATATTTAACATCTTCCATTTTACTGTTAGATAAATATTTAAAAAAGACATTGAACATATTTTTCTCTTTGATTAACGGTCGGTTTCATAATCAGCTTTAAACTGTGAAATCACTTTAACCAAACATTTTCATTTTTGAAGTTACAAATTCTTAATAAATTAGCACAAACTAGACATTAAAATACAAGATTAGTATTCTCAACTTGTTTTAAAGCGCTTTTTGTAAGAGCTAATTGATGGTAAACTGATAAATCTTAAATACAATAAACCATTAACGTGAACTTTAGTTAAAAGAACTTGAACCTGTTATTATGAAACCGATGGTTCTAAATAATACCATAGATGATAATGTTTATCTACAATTTAAAACAAGTGTTCTAAATTTTATATAAAAATTTAATTTAAATCACACTAAATTACAGTGTGTCTGAGAATTAAATAAAAAACATGCACCAATGTTTTATTAATGTTTTTTGCCTTCTTAAGGGCAAACCATTTTTTGAAATTTCATCCTTATACTTGATTTCACGCATAATGTTATGACAGTTAAGTAAAATTATTCCAAATAAAAACTTATTTGTCAACAAATTGTGGGTAATGTAAGTTTGGTTAAAAAACATAATTTCGTAGATGTATTGTTAATATGGTATTAAAATTTGGTATTTGCAAGTTAATTATAGTACTGCAACTCAATATATTTACTTACAAAACCGTTTTGGTAAAAAACCAACTCTGGTGATTCCTATGCATGCATTATAAACTTACTAAGAAATCAAAAATTTAAATAAGTAAACTTAGCTTCTATGGAGTTTAGAAACTTGCATGGTTCACAAGTTGATTACCTAAGTAGTAGTAGTAGTAATTGGATTCGTGCAGTACCTTTCGATGTAGAAAGTCGTATTTACATTTAATGAAACGTAAAAGTGAAATAGAAGCGTAGAAGTTGGAGAAAATAGTGAGTGAAGGAACTGGAGTAGGGGGAAGAAAGAGAGAAAAAAGGGTGAGTAAAGAAGGAAAGGTGTAAAATAATAAATAAATTAAGTGAAAAATAAAAACTGTGGTGGAAAAGTATAAAACTGTCACGGACAAGTGAGATTAAGGTGAATCAACAGTATAATCGAGAAGGTCAGCGATAAAAGAAAACCTCCTACATTAATAGAAATTATTGCATTTAAATCAAAATTAAAGCAAAATCACTACAAGTGGGACGTTTTAAAACACAAAAAGTAAGAAAAGAAGGTAAGGAGGAATAAAAAAAGAGAAAAGGAATGAATTAAAGCGCTTTTTGTAAGAGCTAATTTATGATAAACTGATAAACCTTAAATGAAATAAACCATTAAGGTGAACTTTAATTAAAAGGACTTGAACCTGTTATTATGAAACCGATGCGATAGTTAGAGATACAAATTTATATATCAATAAGTTTCTACATACTTTCTAGCATATTACGTCGTCTATAAACATAATTAGATTTTTTACATGCATAAAATTAACAACTTTTGCTTAATTTGTTATAAATAATAAATACTTATGAATCAAACTTGCGTTTCAGTTTATGTTTTTTATCTAAAACTGATTTCCATATTAATTTTTAAGTTTATAGATTTTTCAGTATAATTGCTTATAACTGTATTGTGATACATTGTTCAAAAAGTTTAAGCATTGGGTTTTGTTATCGCAATAACTATATATATAAAAAACGTTTATGTTTAGAATTTTCAAAGACTGATAATTATAAATTAGTAATAATTATTATAATACGTTAGCACCTAAATTAGACCATAACAAGCATTGTGTAGAAGTATAAGTTATAAAATTATTACCATATGTTCCTATTTGTATGCGCAAAATGTTTAAATTGTAACATTTTAAAAGTTTCAGGCAGTATTTCGGAATGAAATGTGGGTTGCCGCCACTACAGCGTTAAAAATTTGTTAATACTTTGGAGGGTTTTCGTATGGTATTTCCAGGGTTATCTTTAGATTAGGATTAGAATTAGATTAAGCAACAAAAGAGTAGATATATTTGCAACGTGAAAGTGCTATAGATCACATACAAAAATTTAAAATTGTAATAATCGTGATTGCCCACAATTACAATTGGGGTAAAAGAAAAAAAACGTAACTTCTAAGAATGAAACAAAACTCATTAATAAAATTTTAGCGGCTAGTTCCATGATAACCCAACCCTAAAGAAATCCACCAGTAAGAGGGGGTAGTTTTGTCGGTCGTTTCTGAAAAAGCCATATCATTGAGTATTCAAATGATGTTACCGAAGAGTACCCAGATCGACGTGCCTTGCCAATGCCACAGGTATTGACCTTTTCTTTTATTTCCTGTGCACACCTGCAAAGAATTCCCTGGCCTGATATATATTAAATAAGGCCATAGTCAACTTACTGTGAGACTGTCGAGACAATAACAACCAGTTGTTTTAAAAAAAAAATCACTAATAGATCTCCGCAGTTAAGAGTAGGCGAGGGGTCGTGTTATTTTAAGAACATAATGTGTGTTTGTATTCTTATGCTGGTATAGGGAGCTCCTTCTGCATAGCTACAAGTAATACGTTGGCTGGGAATAACGTAATTAAATTGATAATTTTACATGTAAGATTTTTCTTAGGTTAAATCGTTCGCCTCCCCAAACCTTGTGTTAGAGATACTAAAATTCAACATGTGAGGTAACTTACCCTGTAGTAAGTATGTGTTATTGGAACCAAGAGTACCCTGATTTTTGTATCTCTATGTGTTTGTCTGCGTTGGAACAAGATTAACTTATTTCAATCGATTAAATATCGCATTGATAAATAAATTAAGTGAAAAATAGAAACCGTGGTGGAAAAGTATAAAACTGTGACGGACAAGTGAGATTAAAGTGAATCAACAGTATAATCAAGAACGTCAGCGATAAAAGAAAACCTCCTACAAAAATAGAAATTATTGCATTTAAATCAAAATTAAAGCGCAATCAATATAAATGGGACCTATTAAAACACGAAAAGTAAGAAAAAAGGTAAAGGAAAAAAAAAGGGAAAAAGAATGAATAAAAGAGAGAGACAGGAAGAGGAAAAGGAAAAACAACAAATATTTGAAAGTGGAAAGAAAACAATAAGATCAGCTGACATTAAAAAGATAACGGAGAAAATTGACGGAAAAACCTCAAGAACAGAAGGAGGAAGGAAAAAAATGGAGGAGATAATAGAATTATTGAGAGAAATGATGAAACAGATGAAAGAAAATATGCAAGGAATAAGGCAAGAAATCAAAAAAATGGAAAAAAAATAATAGAAAGGAAAAAGAAGTGGAAGAAAAAAAGAGGAACTGGTGGAGAAAATAGAAAAACTGGAGAAAATAGCGGAAGTGGAAGAAAGATGGAAAAAGGAAGAATAATATTGTGATAAAGGGGTGGAGAAGTGAAGAACCACAAGAAGATTTAGCATTGATGCTAGAAGAAAAATTAAATGTAAAAGTAGAAGTGAAAAAGGTGACAGTAATAAACAAAAAGAAGAAAAATGAGATGGTTGTGGCGGAAATGCGAGGATGGGAGAAAAAGCAGAAGCTGATGGCGGAGAAGAAAAAATTAAGGAATACAAGAATATATGTCACAATTTGACATAGGAAGAAAGAAGAGCGCAAAGAAAAATAATGAATATAGCTGTGGAAAAAAAACGGAAGGGAAAAGAGTATGGGTAGGATACAGGAAAATGCAGATAGACGGAGACAGATACATATGGAACGACAGGGATAGGGGCCTGAGCAGAGAAAGGAGAGAAAAAATAGGTAACCAAAAGGCAAAAAACTAAAGGGCGAAGAGGAAGCGATAAAGGAAAGAAAGTTGACAAAATGGCAAAGAAAAGGAATAATAAGCGATGAAAAAAAAAAAGAAGGAGTAAAAATGAAAGTACGAAAGAAGCACAGGGGAGGTGAGTGAGCTGAGAGTATTGTTTTGGAACGTAGCAGAAATACAAAACCAGAAACAGGATTTTTTGAAGTACATCAAAGGATCAGGATGTAGTGGGATTACAAGAGACATGGATGGAAGAAAAAGAATGGGAGTGGTGGGAAAAAGAGTTGCCGGAGAAATTTGAGTCGGGGGTGGAACATGCAGAAAAAGATAACAAGAAAAGGAGAGCAAAGGGGGGTATAAAAACGGGATAAAGAAAAAAATGGTTGATTCAGGAAAAGAAAGAGAAACAACAGAGAAGAAAAGTTGTAGAAAGAAACATACAGTGGGGAAAAACAAAAATAAAAGTAGTGACGGTTTATAGCAGTAGAATAAAACAAACATAGAAAAGATGATAGAAGAGAGAGAGGAGGACTTCAACGCAAGAATAAAAAAGAGAGGGAATACAATAAAGAAAAGCGACGGGAAAGAGACAAACAAAAGGCAAAGTGAGGTAGAAAAACTGCTAGAAATGTGCAACAAAAAAAGGTGAGAAATAATGAATAGAAATAGAAAAGAAGAAGGAATAGGGAATTATACCTACATAAGAGAAAGGGGAGAATCAATAATAGGATTTGTAATAACAAATGAAGAGGCTGCAGAAAAGGTGAAGACATTTAAAGTGGGAGAAAGGGTATAGTCAGACCACCAACCACTGAAATTGACAATGGATTAAAGAAAGAGAGAAGAGAGAGAAGAACATGAGGAGTACAAAAAAAAAAAGTGGACAGAAGAAGGTATAAAAGGATAATAATAAAAAGAGAATAAGAAAAACAGTATTGTTAGGGAAGGGATTACAAGAGATTGTAGAGGAAATGAGAAAAATGATGGAAAAAGCAACAGAGAGAGTCAAATTTAGAAAGTGGAAGGGGGAGAAAACAAGATAGAAGAAATGGTGGGATAGAGAATGCAAAGAAGCAAATAAAAATTCAAGGGAAGTATTAAGACAGTGGAAAAAGGAAAGGGAGGAAAAAAGAATACAAAAAGCAGTAAAAATACACAAGAAAACATGCGAGAGAAAGAAGGAAAAAAACAAAAGAAACAAGAGGAGCAGATTAAAGGAATAAAAACGGATGTATAGAAATACCTAAAGAAAAAAGCAAAAAAAATATGACGACAAAGGGAATACAAATTAAAGAATGGAAGATATATTTTAGGAACGTGCTGGGAGAAGAAGAACAAAATCAAAAAAAAAAAGAAAAGACGCAGTAGTAAGACGGGAAGAAGGTGATAGGGATAGAATAAATGAAGACGAAATATTAGAAGCAATAAAGAAAATAAAAAGTGGAAAGGCGGCAGAAAAGATGAGATACAAGGCGAAGGGTGGGTATACGGGGAAGAAAATGTAGCAAAAGGTATTACGGAAATACTAAATATAATATGGAAAGGGAAAGGATTCCCGGAGAGATGGAGAGAGGGAATAATATGCCTGATCCATGAAAAAGGAGAAAGAAATAAAGAATTACAGAAGGGTAACATTATTAAGCACGGCATACAAATTATATGCAACAGTACTACAAGGAAGGCTTCAGAAGGAAATGGAGGAAAAAAGTTTGGTATCAGACGGGCAAGCGAGATTCAGAAAAAGAAGGCAAATAAAAAGCTAGAAAAAAAAGAGGGAAAATGGTGGCATTATTCGTAGATCTAAAAACCGTTTTTGACAGAGTGAACAGAGAAAAACTCTGGAAATACATGAAGAGAAAAAAGATTAATGAAAGATTAATAGAAAGAAGAAAGCAAGAAATTTATTATAAAGAGGAAGTTAAGACAGGGATGCCCACTGAGCCCAAGCCTGTTCGCAGTATATACCGGGGATCTGGAGGTGACAATAAGAGGACAACAGACAGGAGGGATAGTGGTAGGGAAAGCGAAGGTATGGTCGTTGGCATATGCGGATGACATAGTGTTGGTGGCTAAGGAGGAAAAGAAAATAAAGGAGATGATGAAAATGGAAAAATACATGAAAAAAAAAAGAAATGGAAGTAAACACGGAGAAAACAAAAATAATGGTATTTAGAAAAGGAGAGGGGAAAAGAAAAAGAGAGGAGTGAAAATGGAGGGATGAGAAAGTGCAGCAAGTGAAGGAATTTACATACCTAGGTACACGATAAAGCAGGATAATAAGGAGAGAGAACACATAATGGAAAGAGTGACGGAAGGAAATAGGTTAATAGGACAAGTGTGGAGTGTGGGGGAAAAGGTATTCCAGATGGATATAGAAAAAAGGAAATTGTTTGAAAAGTTAATATACCCCGGTGGTGTATGGGGCGGAAATATGGGGTTGGAAGGAGTGGAGGGAGGTAGAGGTACACCGGGGTATATTGTGAGAGAAGAGGTACAGGTAGAAAAAATAAGAGTAGAGACAAGAAAAAGGGCCATAAAATACGAGGAAGAACTGAGGGAAAGAACAGAATGCAAAATACTGCAAGAATGTTGGAAAGAGATAAAGAGAGGAAAAGTGAAGTACGGGCAGGAGGGCAAAGAAGAGTATTACAAAAGAAACGGGTTCGCGAGAAAAGAAGTAGAGAGATTAAGAGTAGAAGGAGTAGGGGTAAGGGAAGAAATAATAAGGAGAGATAGGGACATCGAAAAACAAGAAAGATGGACGAGGATAAAAGAGGGCAGATATAATAGGAATTATAATGATATCAAGGATGAAGGGGTGCCAGAATATTTAAAGGATATAGGGAATAAAAGCAACAAAAAAAATTATAGCACGATTCAGGTGCTGAAACGAGGAGTTAGGTAACAAATACTGGAAAAAGAAGAAGAAAAGATGTGCAGACTATGTGGTGAAGAGACGGAGGACCTTAACCACATGAGAGATAAATGCAGAGAATTAAGAGAAGAGGTTATGAAAATAGAGAAAATCTTAGACGAACACGGTAATGGAGCGGAGTGGATGAAAGAAGTATAGAGAAGAAGGAAAAAGTTAAGAAGAGAGGAGGGATAATGAAATGTATTAAAAAAATGTAAAACGATGTAAATAGAATGTAATGTAGTAATTGTAAATAGGGGAAGCATGAACCAATTTCTAAGCGTAAGCAACAAATACAGTTAAACTTATATAGTAGTAGTAATTCTTCGTTAGATTATCGTTGACTTTTTTAAGTTTTCTTTTCCTTACAAAAGTGAGCGAGAACCTTAGTAACTTTTAGTATAGACTCAGGCCGTAGAAGCTTTTGCGGTTACGTTATGAATTTGTTTACATTATAATTTTACAAACTTGTGTTTCCTGCTATATCTAGATATAATAAAAAATGTGATATTTAAAATCAAAACAACATTAACATCTCTTATTAAAAATAAAACCCCAGTAAAAAAACTTGAACTATTGTTTAGAGAGTGAGAGAGATAGTGCGTAGAGTATTTTATTCAAAAGTGTTATATGTTTTATAAACTTTTGGAAAAAAAGTTGCTTTAGATAACAGTACTTACAAAAAATATTACACAAAGACGATAATACTAAAAAAATAGGTTTTACAGTGTTTGTTTTGTAAATGCAAAAGAAATACGTGTCAAATTATCAAATAGACTTTGACATCTAAGCAATGTCCGTATTCAGTAAAACCAGTTTGTTTTGTTTTCAAAATCGTGATTTTTATATTAGTTTCATTAACGTTTTTTTCGTGATTTTTCCATTAAATTTTAAATTTATTGTAAAATAATGATAATAAAAAATTTAAAAATTAAAAATTTACCGCATTGAACGAATTTTTTATACATAGAAACCCTATCGATTAGATAACACAATTTACCATCAATTATATGCAATTACTAAAAAAAATTATTTTAATCAAAGTTAACTAGGATTTTTACAATTACATTTTCTACCAGAGCAGTTAAATGGAAATTTCTTTGTAGCTCTTAGAAGTAGCCTCCAACCAATATCTCTAACTAGGTTTGCAGTAGCTATTAATTATAAAAGGGTTTGTTTCCTACTTTTAAGTAATAATTTTGTACTTATTTATTATATAATCGTTAGCAATGGCTAATGAAAACGCACATGTCATTACGGATATTTCATTATTAAAAAGAAAACGGGACCCTGTAAAACATAAATTTACTAATTTTAAAACTTATTTAGAGCAAACTAATCTTAAATTTGCTAAAAACGAACAATTAGATTCAAAATGTATCGCCGATTATAAGGTCAGATATACGGCGCTTGAAATAATAAACATTGAATTTAAAAGCGCAATATTTCGAAAAATCTTCCTTTTTGGATAAGTATGCTAGTTTGTTAGCTTTCACTAAAGATATATTTCATACGGGATAGAAAGGGAAGATATTTTAAAATAAATAAAAGCTATATACGTATATTTTTTTAATAAAGCGATTCATTTAGAATTCGTAACAGAGTTAACATCAGAATATTTTCTGATAATGTGACAAACTTTACAGAGTTCACTCAAGAACTGAAGTATTTAACGAATTTCTGTCTAAATCAAACAAAAACATTAATGACATGTGTGCGAATGAAAATATTACATGGTTCTTCGTTCCACCAAAATCTCCTCATTATGGTGGCATTTGGAAATCCGCTGTTAAAAGCGTTAAATGTTTATTAACAAAAATTATATCTAATACTTAATTAGCACATGTTGAGTTTTATACTGTGTTAGTACACATTGAGTCTGTACTTGCAATGTCATCTGATCCTAACGATTATCAACCTTTTACCCCATCCTATTTTTTAATTAGCAAACCAGTCACCACAGTGCCAGATCCAAACGTGATAGAGATTAAACAAAATCGTCTATCTAAGCATCAACTAATGCAGTATATATATCAACAATTTTGACCAAAATGGTCGCAAGAATAATTTTCTACATTCCAAAAACGAAATAGTAGAAGACAAACCAACTGTCGAACGTTCAAATAGGAGCCTTGCAGATGCTACAAAATTTAAATTTACGGTGTAAATAGGTCAAAATAATTGAAATGCATGTAGGACGTGACGGGGTTGTGCGTGTTGGTTGTGTCAAAACTTTTAGTGGCATTTTTAAAAAAACCATAACTAAAATAAATTTATTACCTTTACTTGAATATGAAAATCCTACGATCCAAAAATAATACTTGAGTTTAGAGGTTTAGTTTATTTTTTTGTACGTTCATAGTGGGGAGTTTTTGTTAACGTATATAAAATTAATATTTAAAATGAGCATGCGCGTATCAAGAAGTATCGTACGCAAGGGTAGCGAATAAATCAGTATTAAGGTAACTCACTTCATGCGAATGCACAACAGAGCACAATTTAATACAAAATTAAAGTTAATTAAGAGCAATGGTTTTTATTAATCCCTTTAAATTATACAGTTCATTACATTGAAAACAGGTTTCCTCGCTACGACAGCCGTGTATCGGGATTAAGTAACAATCCTTCGGAAATCGTTAAAAAAGTAAAAGATAACGTAACGACGCTATTTTGATTACGTTTATACTTGCAACGTCAAGCAATAAATCAAATGATTTATTCGCTCAATACTTGAATAAATCTTTCCCAGCACATCCGCTAAAAGCGTAGTCAAAACAACTATTGAGGAAAATTAAACTGAAATAACGTCTTGGTGCATTTGGGATATCCAAATAACAATATGATATCGTCTTGGATATCTAACAAAATATTCTTTAGATATCCAGGGAGATATCTTTAAGATATTCATTATAGTCGTTTACATCATTCATATTCACTGAGAAAAAACAATAATTACTGTTTACAAATTATTACTTTCTGTTGTGAATATTAGCTACATGCGTCTTCTTTGTAAATGCTGTTTACTCATTCTTATTAAAATAAATTAATTTACTAGTATACAAATAAATGTAAAATTTCATTTATTTTAGATTAGTTTTACGGGAAAGTAATTTCCCTTCACCCATTACAAGAAAATTGTATATTTTTGCGAATGTTTCAAATTACTATCAGCAAATAATTAGAGAATCCATTGAAGTAATGAAAAATTCTTTTAATATTAACTGACATTCTAGTTTTTTTTACCGGAGATTTAGAAACCAGTTTTATCGATTGGAGGCCGGTCTATAAAAGCGAAACTTCAAGGCGCAATAGATCAGTTTGTTCCGGGCTCTAAAGATGTCTACTGTGTGACGAAAGCTTAGTTTGTGTAAGAACGATAACACGGGAATTGTCCAGAATGGATATTTGTATTAATAATGTACCCGTGGAAACCTGAATTCTACTATAACAAGTTACATAATTTATTTTATTATATGTTAAGATTTAAAATCCCAAATAAAACATAAATTTGAATTATTAGCGCTTGAATAATTATAATGCGGCAATAATAACTTTTTTTTAAAAGTTAAGTAAACGAAGTAAAACAAAAAATTCTAATCTTTTTAAAAACTTATGATTATTAATTACAAAGAATTAAGTTTAAGATGTTTAAGATATTGTTGTTAATTATAAATGCTTAAAATTATTTACACTGAAACCTAAAATTTTCTAAACTTTTTGACAAAAAATCAGAATCGTTTAAATTACTCGTAATCTATCAGCCGTAGGTATAGAAAGTTTTAAAGAAAGTTTATATTACCCGCAGAAACATAATTGATAGCGTAATAATTAATTAAACGTAATACTAAACGTATAATTTTTTTGTGTTTTTTAGGCACAAGATTAAAATCTTAATTTGGAAAGTCTTTAATACGTGTTTATGTGCAAAAAGTTTATTCTGTTATCTTTAGTAATAGTAAGTACCTCTCAGGCATAATTAGAAAACATATTTTTTTTGGTATTGGTTTTAACCCTTGTTTATATATATTATAGTTAGACAATGACTGCGCTAAAATTGGAAACCTTAATTTGGATGCAAAACTCGAGTAGTTTTGGATGGAAACGCAAAATTGACATATTTGGCGCTGCTTTTGTTAATATTACAGATTTCTAAGTTACAGATCAGTTAATTCTCTTACAGTAATCTATAAAGATACAGTTTCAGAGATTTGGAAAAGGCATACGTTCTTTTTTATTACATGTAGAATAACCTTGAATGAAACCTACGATAACACTTATGTTATGAAATTCAGTCTACGTAAACAACTAGTATTCTGAGAAACATAATTATTCCTCTAATAGAACACACTTTTATAATTGAATGTACAGTTTCTGTATATATTTGTTTACAGTACTCGAGCTATCAAAACAACTACCAAATTTACAAAATTTCTACTCAAATTTGATATAAATTGATTAAAGTTAACTAGTTAATGAATACACATGCTGATGAAAAAATTATAATAGCTAATTTGGGTGGACAGGCTTGTTTAGCTAAGGATGGTCCTTTTATGTCAATAAACAGAAATATTCTACACGTTTCTGTTTATTGACATAATAAAAACACATCTGGGATCTGTAGGTAATGCTGGTATTATTTCTGGCCGAATGTCTGCGTTTTTAACTATGCAGTGCACGCTGCCTAATAGAATCATGTTGGGACTTGAGGTTTCTGATAACATTAACCGAATGATAACAATATACGAAATTCAGAAAAAAATGCTTATTTGTTAGAAAGCAGTAAATACATACAGCGTGTATGTGATTAACAGGTTGTTAATTTAGAAGGTGAAATCAAAGCGTATATACAAATGTTTATAAAACGTTTAAAAAATGCAGCGTTTTGAGCCAACGGATCTGACGCATTAAACAGTTTGTTGACACCGTTAATAAAACGAAATCAAAAACAACGTTATGATGCTTCATTCACTGTTCTAAGAGCTACACATTTCTTCTCAGAAATTTGCTGACACTAAAATAATTACAAAACAACGTTATCACATAAGACGTAGTTAATTTAATTTGTTATTCTAAGAAAGTACGTGCTTTCCAAGTTAATTCACCAAGATAACGTATTTACAGATGTTAAAATAATATACCGTTTCATAAATCAGTCAAATTATTTTAATAAATAAATAACACTGTAAAAATAAGATAAATATGCAAAACAACTATTTTTAGCTTAGACTAGGAAAGAGAGGGGACTCGTAATACCCGACCTACGCCGTGAAAACCGAATGTGTCGCTTTTTCGTTCGGCAGCCATTAAAAAGGTGGCAAACAATACAAGTGCCACCTTTAGGGATTTTACGTTATTTGCTTTATTTCTGAATATAACGTCATCGTTTTCTGACGTCGTTAGAATAATTAATTGTAGTGCTTTTAACTGCAGCAGTCGCAATGATAAAAAATAACAGGGAATTACGTTCCAGATGTAAATTAATTCTCATGACTTACTTACATTGTTTCTTGTCAGGCTAAAAATTAGTGTTTGAGTCATTATTTTAGCAGATCATTGCACTTTATAAGTCGTTGTTTTCACAAAGTTAATGTTGTTAAATTCTCACAGTTATATTTAAACACTTTTATTCATGATTTGTTGTGAAAACAGAATCGTGCAGCAAGTGTAGGTATTAAAATGCATAGGTGGCACGTATACTTATATGTAAGGTACGCGATAAATTTATTTACAATTTTTTTTAAATGTATTAACAAAGTTGTAACAAGTATTTAATTGAAACATCTGTTTAGCAAACGCTTTAGTAAACACCTATGGCAGCATTTTAATAACTATGTGGTATGGCATCTGCCACCGTTAGTTGTTTTAACATACGTAGTAATAATTAATACAGATGGTAAATCAAAGATGCATTGTTAGTAAACGCATTGTAAATTACAGATTCACGGCTGATCCGCTGATCTGCAACGTAGAAGCATTAGTAGTAGCACGTGGATGATAAATGTCTGAAGTATTGAACACCATCCGTTCATTTACGAACGTTTTGAATTGAATTATTATTAAAATATATCATCAAATATACAACATTGTTTAATTGTTAAACAAAAAAGACAAATACGGATATTTCTTGATTACGCAAGTGTTTTAAGGACAGCTCTTGTTTATTTTTCTGGGTGACGCCACTGGTCATATGTAATTGGTGGCAATTTGCTTCACATACGTACGCGGTATTACGAGTCCCCTCTCTTTCCTAGTCTAAGATTTTTAGAGTACAATGATAAAATTTTTCACTCTAAACAACCGTATTTTGAAAATTCAGCTCAACAATGCATACAAAATAAGTTATTGGTCATGTATAGAAACAAACCTGAGAATAAATTGATAACATAAACCTAAATTATGATTACTATAAACAGCGTTTTTTCTATGTAGTAGCATGCGTCCGGATTGTTACTTTAGTAAAGTGATAACATTACCCGATTGAAAACATTATCCGTGATTCCGATAAGCGGCGAGCGCTGTAAGTAATTCATACGAAAATTTAAATCATTAATTTGTTCTCAAGTACGAATCTTTGAAGCATCGCCCTAAATTTATTGCTAAAGACACATCTAAAGTGCTAATAAGCTAAAAGTGTACAAATTATTTTTGCAAACTCAGAGTTTTAAGAATCAAAGCAAGTTAACTGGTAAAACATTGCTTTGCACGTACGTCGAAACTAATAGAGTGTGTAAGTAGCTTACTTTTGCCGCCATCGTTTGCAATCTTTTAATAACCAAAAACTGTTTGAGGCTTTGCATTTAATTATTACCTTGTTTTCACTATCGCTATCTAACAGGTCTAAAAAATCTGTTTCCATATAAAGCTATATCATTGTCTAACTATAATGTATATAAACAAGGGTTTTAACTAACGTACTTCTATGTATAAAAGATTTTGTTACTAAATTAACTGCTAATACAGCTTTTTTATTATTGAAAAAAATATATTTATAAATATTTAATTAAGATTTTTTTATATAGGTAGATCTTATTTTAATTGAAGCGACATACTTTAAATTACATATATGTAGGTCTACTGAAAATTGATGTTTAAAACGCACCCGCAACACCAAAGACTTTTAGGTTGTTTTATAGTTAATAATTACGCTTAGCGTTTATTAAGGTTATTGTAAATAAAATAAAACTGAAGTTTTAAGTATTTGTAAAACGGTAAATCACATTTATACCAAAAATGAAAGATTGTTTACTAACTTTAAATTAATTTTTATTTACTACAAAGCAATTACCGTTTTTGTCTTAACTGTCATTGTACTGATTCCTAATTTAATTAAAGGAATCACTCTAATTAAAATATCGTCTGTCCACCTTTAAGGTACATATTCTGACAGTATGAAATTTAATATTCTTAGGGGAATAATTAACTTACCATTTAATACGTGTACTATAAGGGTTTTCGGGTTTGCATTAGAAGGGCTACACGTGTATTTTCCAGAATCCGAACTTCGTGCTCTTTGGACTAACAGATAACTTACAGTGATATCACCTTTTTCGGTTATTACACTTACACCACCTCTTGGTGAGTCGTAGTTGATTTCCTGCAAAATAAGACATTTAATTTTAACAATATGTCTAATAAGTAATTAAAAAATATAACAATAAAAAGTTTTTGCTGAAGTATTTATTTTATACCAAATTAAATTAAAAGATTGAAAACGTTGTATGTTTGATTTAGTAGACATCGACAAGACAAAAGCGTCGTTTTACATTTTACAAGAGAAACTGATTTTATGTTAAATGAGAAATTTCTGATAAAATGTTGCTTTAATGTACTGTTTTTCATTTTTTCTTTCCTTAAAGCAAGAGCTTTATTTGAGATTTTATAGACGTTGTTTCAAAAAGGATGTATGAAATCTTAAATAAACGATATTAAAATCTAGAAGAGCATTTTTTAAAAAATATTTTATATAACGGTTTATTGTTTTTTTAGTTTTATGATGTAATCTGCTTTAATTAAAGTATAAACAATTTAGTAAAATGGTATAAAAACCATTGTAATTTTTATCGTTTTGCTTACAATTATGACAGAACAAAATTACTTGTTATGAAATAAAATTTAAGAACAACTTAAGTAGATATATTTGGTTCATTTAAATCTATTTGTCAATAATCTACGCCAAAAACAAACAACTATTTACACTAAAAGGTAAATAATTTATCAATGATTTGCATTAAATCTTTAAGTAAGAAAAGCATATAATCATAACTTATTTAGTGTACAACGGTGTACAAGCCACGTTTTGCAATGCTAACATGCGTACTTAATTGCATTTGATAAAAATGATTCAAAAAACCACCATCTGCTAAAACACGTCATAAATTCAAAATGATATAAAATTTCATTAATAATTAGAAACAAACCATATTTAAACAATAAAACAAACATATCAATTATTATAATGTTAATTTTATAACGTGTTATTGTAGACAACGCCTCATATATCCGATTTTAGAAGTCGTAATAAACTGTGCTCATTAAACGTTACGAACAGTTGCACATAAAGTAAAATAACTTATCTAATTATCAATTTTTATAAAAATGTAATACAAACAATAGAAATGTTAAAAAAGGACGAATTGCAAATATAATTGTTAGTCAAATTTTTTATTATGTAAACGGAACTTACTTAATATCTGTCTTTTTTGCCAAATACGAGAAAAACGAAGTAGGCGAAACACATATGTCTATTTACAAAAACTTTAATAACATATATATTTTTGCACTTATCAGTGGCTTTATAAGTAAAAATTGTATTGTTTCTCAGAATTATTACAATCAGATGTTGACAATAGTTTATATACGTAAACTGAGTTTAATGTCCAAACGATAGTTTTTATAAATTATATATTGTGCATTTACATAAGGCAAGTTTAACAAGTATTAGTCAACATTACATTTAATTTTATTTTGTAAATTAATGTTTACAAATTAAAAAAAAAAATTTTAATGTTTTTTAAATTTGATTAAATTGTGTTCTGCAAAAAAAAAACATTCAAATGAGGTTTGTTAATTAATTAGAGTAAAAAAAAAAGTTAATATATTCTTTACACTATATAGAAAATAGTGCAGTCATTTATGTGAGATATTTAAAATGTTTACTGAATTAAAGTTTTTATAACTGCCAAATTCATATTCACAAACTATCTAATTTGTACGTTAGATTTTATGAGAAATTATTTTTTAATAAATTATTAATAACAAAACTCGCAAGCGTAACATAGTGTAGGTTATTATATACGCATTTTTGCTATGTAAACTTGTTTTGTGAATAGTCGTTTTTTGATGCAAAAAATAAACTACAAAATAAAAAACCAAAATTTACAAAGATGTTGATTGTTAATTAAATTCTGTTTTAAACCTTTTTGCTTTTCCATTTTTAATACTAACAAAGATGTTTAATGTTTATTTATTATATTATAAAACCGTTAAATTAAAGTTATTAATATGTGGAAAAATCATCCAATTACAAAATAAAATAAAATTGATTGAATAAACGGTAATAAAACTGATTAAAAAGTTAACATAAACAATAATGAAACGTTTTTGAATTATTAACATTTAGACAATAATCGAAGGATGTGGAACATTCTCGATACATAACAGAAGTATATAAAAAGTATAAAAAAAAACTGAAGTCAGTTTTCAAATTAAGCAGGAAAAAGAGTTAAGAAAGCTGTCGGTTTAAATAATTGACGGACAAAAAAATACCTACTCACGGAAAAGTACTATTAATTTGAAAAATAAAATACTCGACTATCAAGTACTGGTAGCTCACATCACAAAAGTAGTTATCTTGGGAATAGACGTTAAAAACGTATGGGTTTTATTTGGGTATAAAGAACGTGAAGAAATTCCGTTTTATTCGTCAAAGAAGGCAGCCGTGTGAGTCTTCTTAAGTAAAGACGTGAACCTGCTTGGAAAGACCAATAGTGTGGTAATGGCACGTCTGGATGGAAATCTTCGGAAAAGCTACATTCGCGTTATTGAACCAATGAAGGGATTTTATTGAAAAAAGACTTTTAATTGACAGAATATTAGTACAAATAAAAACACGGTGCCATTGAGGATCTGAAATGTCAGATCTCAGATACAGCAACGTTGAAAAGACCGTAATAGGCCAATGCAGGCTAGTATCTCAAATTGTGAGATGCGTGAATTCTAGTGAAGAGACGTCGCCGAAGAAGTGTTTTCAACATCTATTGGACATTGTTATCTCCAAATGTCAAACCTCAACTGAGACCAGCTAGCTAAAGTCAAGGTGTTGATCCAGCAGTATTAAAATGTGTTTGCGCTAGAGAGTGGTTCCCAAAAAAAGACTAACGTGGTAAAGCATAAAATTAATACTTTATACGCAAAAAAAAAGCAAAACAAATAATTACTGATATAGAGAGAAAAAGTGTGATTGAACCTTCAAGTAGCCCATGGACGTTCTCAGTGCTACTCGTAAAGAAGAAAGATGGATCAAAAAATCTTTGCGTAGACTACAGACAGCTTAACGACCTCACCAAAAAAAAAACAGCTATCTTTTACCGCAAATTAACGACACTTTAGACACACTATCAGAATCTCAGTGGTTATCTACGTTAGATTTAAATAGTGGTTATTGATAGACAGAATTGGAGCCCAATGACCGTAAAAAGAAGGTTTTTACAATGTTAACTAATTTGTGACAGTTTACTGTCATGCCCTTTGGTCTGTGTAACGCTCCTACGACGTTCGAGCGTTTGATAGATACCATTTTGCACGGGCTGTTTTAAAAAACGAGCTTAATTTACTTAGACGACGCGATCGTGGTTGGAAAATTGTTTTACGAACACTTGAACAACTTAAAAGTAGTGTTCCAACGACTACAAAGAGCAAATCTAAAACTAAGCTTAGATAAATGCCACGTATTTAAGAAGGAAATGCAATACCTTGGTTACGTTATATTTAAAAATGGAGTACAGACTAGCCCAGACAAAGTGTAAGCAGTGCATGGCCAAGACCGATCGACAAGCATCAAATTTGCAGTTTTCTATGATTGTGCAATTATTATAGACAATTTGTCCCTAGATTTGTCAACATTACCAAACCTTATACAAAATTGATTAAAGGTAGATTAGGTTTTAGATAGAAGAAAGACTGCAAAAGCGCTTTTTATCAACTAAAACAAACCCTAGTCATTTTGCCGATAATAATTGTCTAAAAAAATATGAAAAATTTTTTTTTGGATAGCGTTGCAAGTAATCTGGTTATAGGTGCGGTTTTTTTGCAGGTACAATATAAACCAGAAAAAGTCATCGCATATTTAAGCAAAGTTTTGTTCAGGCTAATAAAAAATTACTGCGTTACTACAAGAGTTGGCAATCGTCAAGCTCATAAAACACATAAAATGTTTGTTAGACACAAATGGTTACTATGAAAGGACGACATCGCTTTGAAATTTACATATAAATTAGTTCTAAAAATTCTTACTTTAGCTTTTAATTAATTTTGGTATACGCACGTAAAGAAAATTAACACAAATTGTAGATAAAATTAAAATCAGACCAGAATGAAAAGATTGTGTGTGTTAACATTGTTCTATTTATTGACATTTATTTTATTTCCTTTGTGACATAGTAGAACTGTTATTTTGCTACCTAATATCAAAATTTTTAACAAGTACGTATTTAGTGCATTATGCACAAGTCATTTAGGTCAAAATTATTCGTATACGTTTTGAGTACATTATATAATTTATTAATTCCGACTATCATTTCTAATATAAGATACAAGTATTTCGATATTGTGGGCGTGTATTTATTTTAATTTAGTTAATACAAGCATTTATAGTTTGTTATCGTTGCATTTTTCGTCCTGCGAAACATCGGCTAGACACACGCGTTATTGCGTTTTAATTTATTTTTGCATTTTTGTCAACGTCTTTGTTGTACTGTATGTCTCTTAAAAATTTTACGTCACAGTTTTTAAATAAAGTAGTAATAACCAAGGTTATAAAAGATTTCATTTTGATTTTTTAAACAAGGTTTGCAAACTTTTCTAGTACCTTTCGACTCCACAATAAAGTTTTGATAAGTTATTTTTAACCACTAATAATTTGGTAATGTCTGTAAAGGTGTGAAAGAGAGTATAGTTAAATTGAAATTATTGGAAATTGTCTCTTTTTGTATATTTTACGGTTAAATATTGTTTATTAACGCTATAAACACGAATAGCTATTAAATTATATTGCAAAACCAACCTAGTAAAAAATTAATAAAAGTCAAACTGTTTTACAGTTCCGCCTTCTTCTCAAAGGCACTGCTGTAAATTAGCGACATCATTTTACATAAATGTTATAGTAAATAATTCAATGTAAATCTTTTACTCCCAATTTTGGATGTAAAAAGACCGTAGCCCATCTATTGCTTGCATCCAAAATTGCAAATATGCTAATTTTATGATGCAAACAGCAGATGTCATTAAAAAACCTGTATTTCCAAAAAAATTTAAATAGTGTATCAAAATATTTAATTTTAGATCATCATCTATGTGAAAAATGTATGAAGTATAATTAACTGTACTACAGGATTTCTCAAATTAGACCATATTTTAGAATGTTGAATCTTCCAGAAGATTTAAATGTACAGAATATTACCTTGTATTAAAATTGATAAAAAAACTATGGATTTAACTTTTTTAAACATCAGCAGCAAGAGACAAAGAGATGGTACGTAAAAAAAGCTTAGAAATGTAGCAATTATTATATATTATGTTATCTACAGACTAAAGTTGATTTTGAAGTTAAAACAACATAATCTTAAGTAAGAAGAAGAGCACAAGGTGCTTTTTGTTGACATTTTAAATTTTTAATGTATAACATTTTTATGCATCATATATCTAAGTTAGTACTTAATGGCAGTGTTGAGCAAACTGTACTTTTGAGTATGAGTATTGATCATGAGTACATACTCTATGAGTATGAATAGAGTGAATATAATCAGTACTAAAATGGAGTAAGTATGAGAAAGTTGCTTTCTCTTATGAATCATTTATTTCAAGATATAATTACATCATATATTATATAATACATTAAATTATTTTTGTAGTTAGGTATTCGGTAATTAGTTTTGTTGTTTATTCAATTTAATTTCGTAGTTTTTCTTATTATTTACTAATTCCACTTTTTAATTTCTACATTTATAATTTTAAAATAACCGATTGACATTGCTACTTTACTTTTTTCTATCGTTATAAAGAACGTTGAAGTAAATTAAAAATACCCTTGAATTTAGCGTGACACCATATCTCTTAAATGTTGTTCATTTTGTCATCAGAAACTTAATACTTATTAGTAAACTTGAATTCTAACACTTTCAATCATTTTATATCACGTTTTCTTATAACGAACAACCAAGTCCGTAACTACATCTAATTATTACAAAAAATAAAAAAAAATTTATCAAAAGTTAGACCATATGTTTATGAACAAAATGTGTTAGAAATTATCATATCTATCCCTTATTAAAACATTATTAGTTATTGTAAATAGCTATAAACGGCTGTAGCACGTTGAATTAGTTTAACACCCTCAAAATTCAAAATATACTTTGAATAATTCTGCGGGATAAAACCACAACGTAAAAAAACATTGGGGGTAAAGCAATATCAATGCAATTGTGCAAACGCCACTAGAGTGAACTACTGGACGGCTGTTTCGCCCGTTTGGGGCTTATCAGCAGTAGGAGATACACTCAAACGTAACGTACGTTGTGGTTTTTTAAATATTTAAATTATTGAGGTTATGTCCATAAAAATGAAAACAAACAAATACGAACGTATGTCCATATTAATTCATATTTAGGTTTGTGTCTATAACTAATTTTAAAGAAGGAAGAAGCAACATCTATTGGCGACTAAGGCAGTTAATTATTAGGAGAAGGAATTTTCTATTACATTGGCTTACTATAACATTTATATACAATGGTGACATATACAGTGAATTTAATAACTCTATATATATTATGTAAATATGTTATTATCTTTGTTTAAAATTTTAGCCGTTTTAGCTGTACTGTCTACCGTGTACAAATTGTTCAAAAATTGTTTTTGCTCATGTGTGAATACTTTAGCTTAAAAATTACAAATTACTCAGTTTACATATGTACTAGATTTAGATATATTAATTTTATTTTTATTTTTAAATTTAAGTTAAATAACTTATTTTTTGTTAAAAATACAGTATAAATAACTAAAAATACAACTATTAATAAACAATAAAAACAGTAATTTAATAAAACTGAATTAAGTACATATGTAGTTTTAATAAATCTAAATTAATGTTTTGAGTAAAAACAAAAACAAGTATACACAAAAAAATTCAAAATCAACCAAAAATGTTTGTACTTTTCTCAAAAAAATTATACATTTGTGGAAAAGAGAATATTAAAATACTTTTTTAAATAATACTATAATCCACTTTAAGTAATACATTACTTTACCAATATTTCTACCAAAAACTATTTTAAGAAAGTTGGCAGCGTTTTTGCGTTAAACAGCTAATATGGAAATAATATAATCAAAGTTACTGTGTTTTTTTTTTACTTTCCACTGACGTAAGCAAATTCAATCTTTTGTACAATTGCGAACTATTAATTACTAAATATTTTTATTTTGTTTTTAGATTTTCAAACATTGTAAGGTAACAAGGTCAATGCACATGTGAAAATGCCACTAGAGAGAAACACTGGACGGCCGTTTTGCCCTTTTGGTGCTCTTCAAAGTAAGAACAATACTGTTTTTCCACAAATGCATTGACAGTCCGAAAGCTTTATATTAATCTTAACATGAATGAAATACTATATCGGAGCCATCTCATAGTATAAATTACCTATGCATGAATAATAGTGAGTAAATGGCTACAGAAATAGAAACGTTGAAAACTGATATTGCATTGACATTGCTGCCTTACAATGTTTATACGTTGTATTTTTTTTTAGCTCGCGGTTTATTCAGAATTAAGGGGGTACAAAATCGGCTTTCTACGTTTTTCTATAACCATTACTTTTTAAATAGAATTGTATAAAATACAGTTAGAACAAGATAATAAGTCATCTGTAACTGTTGTGAAACTGTTTAATAAATTTATTTTAGATAAAAACATTTTGTTTTTTGTTTGTCGTTTAGTTGAAGAGAAAAGAGAGTTCTTACACGATCTAAAATAGAACACACTAATTTAACGTTAAGTAAATTAACGCGACATATATAACAATTTGCAATTTATATAATAAAAAATTAATTGTTTATCGTATGTTAATAAATTGTGTAAAGTATATTCAAACAATAGACAAACGTTGTAATTCAATAAAAAAATATAAATACACCTTTGTACTGTATAAATGTTTTTAGTTTATGTAATTTATTATTTAGCATTTTGACTAAAAAAAATAACATTAATTTTTATATATCTTCAATATCAACTTTTTAATAATGTCTACCATCTAACACGCCATTAAATTTATGCTGTTAACTAAATTTTAACTTTAGCAATTTAAAAATTATATCGTGAACTTTGTCAAGTTTAAAAAAGGAAACAAAACTAATGATATTTTTTTAAATTAGAAGTTTAAATGTTATTTTTGTGTTTTATGAAGTCATTAAGAAAACAAAGTATGGTAGTTATAATAAAATCTGCATAGAAAGTTAAGAAGTGTTTTAAAAGCACTAAAATCTAATTTATTATTCATTTTATAGTCTTAGTGGTTTGAATATTCTTTTTCTTAAATTGATGCATTGTAGTATTTATAATAGCTATTGCCTTTTCTTAAAATTCTCACAAAGTACAATTTTTTTTACGTTTATAAAGTTAACAAAAATTTTTGCAAAAAAATCATTTTTAAAAAATAACAATGTATCTACAAATACAACGTTATATAACTATTAACTATATTAATTTGAAAAACTAATGTAAACTAAATAACATTAATGCAGTGTACAAAAAACAACAATTTAAATATATATATTAGTTTTATAAAGTTAATTGTAATAACATAAACACAAACAAAAACATAAACTGTATAATTTTTAATTATTTTTATTGTTAACATTACATTGTTTTTAAAAGTACATAAAATTAAATTATGGTATCTAAGTAAAAAAAAAATAGTATAAACAATATTTTATTTCACTTTAACGCAATAAAAGTATAAATAAATTAAAAATTTTTAAATACTTTTATTTAACTTGCAATGCATGCTACTTTGTTTGTTCAGGTCAAATCTTGCAGGCTTTATGAAAACCACTTTCTCTTATCCGACAGAGTTGAACTATTACATGTTACTTTAATTTTAATGCATTTTTATGATAAGCAAGACCTAAAGCGACATGCAAAACAAACTTCAGATAAAAAAACTCTTTAACGGCCAACAGCATGAAATTTTGTGTAAGCATTTACGGTTTTAAATAAAGAAACAAACAAACTTGGAAACATGTCTAGCATAAACTAAAAATAAAAAAAAACATTTTTAAAAACAAGATTTTATTTAAATGCTTATAGAAAAACTTTTATTTAATCAAACCCATAAAGGAATTACGTTTACAAAAAATCATGTATCTTGCAACAAGTTTTTGTTTCATATAAATTGTATAATGTAATATATTTATGAGTTCAATCTAATTTAAAGTGTTTTTTTCTAAACGCATTCTTTTTAGAGCATTTAAATAAACAATTTCTTCTTATTATTTTTTAAGTATACTGTGCTGGCAGTAGATATCTACTACTTTAACGACGAGTCAAGTGACACGTTTATGCCCTATTTTATTTTATACGGCGACTGCTAAAAATGTTATATTAATGATTTGTTAAATTCATTGATTTTTATTAAGGTATTTAAGTATTTTTATATTTTAAAACAGTTATCGTAACTATTCAGCACAATTTGTGTTTTCTTTAAGTAAGTATTGAATAACAGCTAAAATTTTTAAGTTGTTTAATTTTTGTAATTTCATAATAATTTTATTTTACAATGTTTACTTCTGAACAAGACATTGTTATTGCATTAGCTAATTTTTAAAATGGCAATTTTGATAGAACTTGCTCGTATTCTCTTCAAAGTTGCCTCTTTCAATTTAACAAACATTTTCCAGATGCAAACTTTACTTACAATACTTTTCAACAATGTAAATAAATTTTAATTAACGGATTTTCAAATAAGAATTGCATATATACAAAGGAAAAAGTACAAAAAGGCCTCTTGTACTTACTACACCTGTTGTTGAAGACATTCGTAATGGCATGGAATAAAATCATTTTAAGTTTTATTTTTAAATTAGAAGTTATAAATTTTTAGGATTGTCAGTAAGAACTTGCCACAAAGCTATTCAATAATTTTGTAAGTAAACGGTTTATCAAAAATTAGATGTATTACTTTTTTGTGAATGGTTTAATAAACATTTTAATATTAATAACTTATTGCATTTAAGTTGATATGTAAATAACCGTCTTACAACCAGTTATACATTTTTAAAAAAAGGTATAGTAAAGATTTAGAATCAGTTAAGATGCCATCTCCAACTGATAACAAATTAAAGCTTAATGGCGTACAATATTTTCGAAGTTTACCACATAACTTGTTCTAGTAGGCTGAGATATGTGGGACAAACAAAGCGCAACATCGCTACCTGGATAACCTGGAGAACATAAAGCGGACATAAAAAAATTGTATACAAGATTGGAACACTTTGTAGACACCGGACACACCATAAAATTCAAAAGAACAAAAATTTTGGCTAAAATTTGAAACGTCTGAACCAGACTATTTAAAGAAACCATTGATAATTTTAACAGATATAATGGTATCAACTTAGCCCCAGTATGGAAAAACATGTTCCAAAAGACTACAGAATCGATACAGTCACGGGTCATTGATCCGAATGGCGCAATATAAAGGTTTCTCAGGATCTTATATCTACAATTTCAGATAAAAATGCAATCAAAAACCTTACATACCAAAGTTTAGTGGTCAAAAGACAAATTTTTGTAACGTCTGAAACGGAGATCTAAAACTGGAAAACACACAAAGAATCATCAGACTATAAAGTAAAAAAAAAACCGGTATAGATGGCAGAAAACTGTAATAGTGTACAAAAAACATATTCTTGAAGAATGAGACAAACAGAGACCTTGAAAAATAAAAAAGATGGGTAAAAATTAAATTGGCGAATTGGGGGACACCCAAGCCTAAACTCCCCCAAATCAATCGATTAAAAAAAGCTAGTTTTCCCATCTAATACTGCAAGCCGCGTATAATACAAATCCAACCTTTTTAAGACGTTAACAAAATTACTAGCACAAGCAAATCTAGAGGATGAGAAATGTAAAAAAAAATTTCGTTCAGCTGTTCAAGGAGAACCCTCCAGACGGTTTATCGTATTTTTACTGATTGGATATCTTAATTGTAATTTACTTATTCGTAAATTTTACGACGTTTCATATCACTAGAAACTCGTCTAAGTAAATGCAGTGAAACTTGGTTTATCTATTGTAACTTTATGTGTAATTATTTAGAATGACGCCTGTTTCAATAAAATATTTTAATGTAACTACAGTTTATTATATTCCCCATCATTAAGTTATAAAGCCTGAAAGCACTATTAGTCGTCTTTGAGTCGCCTTTCATGCATCTGCAATAAGCTCTAACGGATTCTCGTTGACATTTTGCTCACAGAAAGAAATCTTCAAAATGACATTTTCTGGATTTTGATAGATTTTCTCACATTTTGTTTCCTTTACGAGTGATATTTAGCAGATGTATCCATACCATCGCAACTTTTAACGCTTTTTCTTAGATCTACCTAAACAAGAATTTAATTTGAACATTATCATCAGTAAACAGCTTTCCTTATTTGGCATTTACGCTTTTATAATAAGCTAATTTGGAATCTAAACGCTTTGTTTTAGCTGCAGACGTTTTGAAAAATACGTATATGTTGATGATGTGGTTATTAGTGCAAACTCCTTAGAAGAAGCTTCTAAATCGCATATGAAACTAATAAGTAAGTTTTAGGTACCACAGGTTTTGTATTAAGAAAATGGGCTAGCAACTCTTATCTTATTCTAAAAAATATTTTCTTTATATTCACAATTACTTGTAGCTTCTAATAACAAAAGTCCTAGTTTTATTATACTTCTTGGTTTACTGTAGGATCCTACAAAAGATATATATTTGTACAGTTATACTCCAATTAACATAAACTGCACCAAAAGAGAAATTTTCTCTGAAATAGCTTAAAATTATAATCCAGTTGGTTTTTAACACCGACGTTATTTTACGCTAAGCATTTTCAGTCGAAACTATCTTGTTTAGATAATTTACATATACACCTTGCTATAAGTGTTCAAAAGGTCAACGTCAAATAAAACTACATAAATTTTCAGACGCTTTGTCAAATTAGCTATGGTACCGCCGTGTACGTTAGCACTATTCACAATTTGCAACATTCTTGATTAGTGCTTAAGCTAGGGTTGCTCTTATAAAAACCATTTTATTGCTTCGTTTAGAGCTATTGGGCGCAGCGTTAATTTCCAAACTCATTGCAAAACTTTTAGAAAATAAAACATTCTATTTTGCAAAGATTTATACATGAACAGACTCCGAAATAGTGTTAACTTGGCTTTTTTTATAACCAAATTGACATTTCTCGCTAACCGCACTTCGTATATCCAAGAATTGTTGCTATCCCTTTGAGGGATAACCCCACTGATCACGCATTTTGTAGTTTATTACTATCTGATTTGTTGAATTGTAACGTTTGGTATAAAGGACTTTCTTTGTTATTATAAGAAGAGAGTTTATAACTCACTCAACCGGCTAATACTTCAAGTTCACGTCCACAAAGATTTTTAGAAAAAACCAAGACATGATCGAATATTTCTACAGTCACATCATCTGCTAACTTAAATTACAAAAATTTTGTCATTTAGAAAACTTTAACGTATTATGTTTATGTTTTACGTGTTGCTGCAAAAAATTGATTTGCACTTATATCACCGCAGGAGAACTACATTCAACCCATTGCATTACCTTTTGCTGCAACAATTTTGGATTTTGTTTGTGTTTTGTTTTGTGTTTCTGTGTGTCGCGTTACTAAAGCAAGAGTTGTTGTAACGTATTCTATGACGTGTGTTTTGATTTTGAATATTTTGACTCAATTTTAATATTTTTGGTATAATTTTAATTTGTAGACAACATAACTTTGTAATATTTTATTGGATTGGTAACACTTTCAATTCATATAGGTTAACCTAAAATCTCATATAAAATTATCTTTTTATATCTTTATAAGGAAATAACTTTAGATTAACAAAACGTCTTTATTGTATCTTAGTATCTACAATTAAATTGTTAAACTACTGTAATTTTAATTTATTTTTCATATGACGTCAAATTACGATGCGGAGATACCAACTTTGAAAAAACTGACATTACTAAAACCCCCGTGGGAATTTGCGAATTCTTACATATGTTTTAGTGTAAGAATCGGTAATTTTTATTTAAAAATAGAAAAAATAGTACTACATACTAAAAAAGCGAAAAACAATAAAATTTTCTAATAAAACTATAACACGTAAAAATACAACAAAAATTATGTTGTTAATCTTTAAAAGTGTATTATTGTAAAAAACATTTTTATGTTTGTCGTTTAGATTCAGTTATCAACTGTAGACCTACAAACGCTATAGAACTAACTGTAAAAAGTGTCACATAACAAAAATATCATTTGTTTTAATAAACAAATACTTTATCACTTACTTTGTTGTTTTGTCGAGTTTTTGCTTTTTATTATATGTTGTCTTGTAAGACACAATAAATAAAATTTGTTATTTCTTCCATTTTATGGTACTGTAACTTGTGTATTTGTGGTACATATTATTTATTAATATATTGTGTTTTAAAATTTGCAATATTGCTTTAGTGTTATATTACTAAAAACACAACTGAGACAATTTTTTATTAAAAAAAAATTAACAATAAATTTTTTAATAATAAAAATTTGTATTTAATTAAACATTTAATGCTAATTATTATATAATAGTAGGTATAATCGTAGAAAATGATATTTCAAACCTAAAACGAAATGCAAATTGTCTAATTTTGCTTTATTGACTCGTCCGATGCCTTGTGTTTTAATGATTATTTGTTTCACATCAATAAAATAATTACTTTATATTACACTTATCAAAACAAAAAAATCTAATAAAATATAGTTTACGAATTTTTTTAATAAATATAATGTTTGTGCTTAAACAGTTTTAATTATGTAATTAAATATTTCAAGTTTTAAAGTTATATAATGTTTCGTTACTTTTTAATGCATAAACAAAACAACATTTTTTTAATAAAAGTTACTATCTTAAGATAACAAAAAAGTAACGTCGTTTTCAGAAAGTTATATAAGATATATTGTCTCATAAAACTCAATTACGTCAAATATCTGTTCAATATACCAAAACGTTGTTATTTTGAAAACGATAATACGTATGGCAGCTAAGATGAGATTTAAAAGTACACATAATTTTTATTACTATAGAAATATATAATAACCATAATTTGTTTGTGTTACATTTTTATATAAATTACTAAAATATTAATGTAATTTTGATATAATTAACTAAACTTTTTGAACTGAAAGACGCTGCTGTGCCAAAATATTAAATACAGTTGTAATTGTAAAACACATGAAAGTAACACATACCACCAAAAAACACTTCAAGTAAATATAAGAATTTAAGCAACATTTGCACGATAAAAATAAATAAAGTATGCTTTTCAATCTTGTCTCAAAGTTTTTACTGCCCATAATATCATGAAATCCCCAGTAGACTTTTTTCTTAACTCTCACGTTTCACTAACAACGTAAATCATAAGTCTATGATACATTGTGAAACTTATACCTTGTTATATGGTGACTGCCTGTGCAAGATAGAGGGCATTAGAATCTTACACAGCCAATCTTACATAATATTTTAACGAACTAAAACGGTTGTCATGTTAAAATGCATTAACGGTAGTTGTGTTTTTTTAGTTCATGTAATATTATCAACCCTATTAAATTTTTCTAAAAAAAAATATCTAATACTTTATGTACGTTAAATTATAGTTCATTGGTTTTACCTTACCTAGAACGATATATTACCTACTCAATAAGTTAACTAACAGTATCACTGCCTTTTAAAAATATAAAATGTTTTTACTTATTGGTAACACTTTATTTTTAGAAATAAATGCCATTATAAAAGTACGTTTGTCTTTAATTAAATTTTACATTATTTTTATAGCCAATTAATATAAAACAAATTATTATATACCTTGTAGAAATGTAAATGTATAAAAAAAAGTTAAAATTTTAATTAAACCAACACTACTTCTGGGATTCTCTAAAGCAATTATTTTAATTAATTCCGGATGTTTTCATATCACGAATCTTTTCTTTTAAATGCGTAAAATAACGCAATGCGTATGAATTGCGTTACTAGTTACAATTTTAGCGAATAAAATCACAGTAACAATAAAAATGCAAAAAAAATTAAATGCATTTTATTTGATGTTATCTTTTTCAACTAACTATTTTTTTAAATTTAAACAAAAACTTTTTAAAATTGTGCTTATTATCTAAATTTTGATTGGTTTACTTATCTATAATTTATATCCTACTTGTAGTTTTAAACTCTTTAAATGATTTTTTAACGTTTTTATTGAACTTTACTATTTTTAATTGAATTTCTGTTAATCTGTTAATTGCTAATTTTAAGTAAAACTATAAAAATATATTGTATTGATAAAAAAAAAATGTTTGTGCTTCTGTCCGTTTTGATGTATTTTGCAGACAGCCTAATCAGCTAATAAAGCGTAATAGAATTTTATAACTAAAAGTTGGCACTAATAATTATTCATCTTTTCGTCATCTGCCATTCTGTCAGTTTTATTAAAATGTACCATTACCTATGGTGTTCTTTAAAATAACATTAATAACATTTTTTAACAAGTATAATAAAATTGCTTATATCTGCTAAAACAATAATAGTTTAATTTTCTTATAAGTTAAAATGAAATGATGTAGTTACAAATTAAATTAAAAACAATTGAATTTTGTCATTACAGGTTTCAGTTTTATGAACACGTTATTAATTTTATTAAAAATCAATCAATCAAATACTTAAATAACTGTTTTTAAAAAAATTATACTATGTTAACACTAAAAAATTTTGTGCCACAGGACATATTTACCGTATATGAGCATATTTGTAAATCAAAGTGAAACCGAAGATACAAAATGCGTATTACTGACACGTTTTTTTAGCAATCGTATCACTTTGCACATTGCCTGTGAGAATAAGGTTTCAACCAAACTTACACAAAGTAGTGATTGATTAGCATAAAATTAAAATATGTTACCCGGCTTGAATTCAACATTGATTTAAAATGAAACTAATTCTTGAAACGTAACACATTTTGTTAAGTTAGGCCAGTGTCAACACGAATACTTAAACGATGTTTCTTCGATGTTGTATCACATGTCCGGCCTGTTCTTTATTAAAGTGATAACATACCCGATTGATAACATTATCTGTGATTCCAATAAGCGGCGTGCACTGTATTTTTTTATGCTACATAGTATAAACAAATACCAATTCGTAAATTAAAATTATTAAAAATGCAAACTCGAAATAAATTGTATTCAATTTCTTCAAAATCACGTTAAAATTTAACTCCGTTTGCATACAATATTCTGACATAACGCAATTGCGACGTATTTACTAAATGCGGGTATTGTAAATTGTTAAAAGTGTAGACTCAAAATAAATCGAGATCTTGTATTATAACATACGGCTTACGGATCAAAGTTCATTTTTACTAATAGAGATAGATAGAGTTACTGAAATATAATGTTCAAGGCGCGTCATTGACTGTTAACAGCGTCATCTGCGTTATAATAGATGAACCTATTATTGCTACTAAATTTAAATTTTGTGTCGGTAGCTACTTTTTAACTCAAGTTTGCGTTTAATTTTTGACCTTAATGACAACGTAGTATAATCGGTAATATAGATCACAAGAGACAGGACCACTCAAAAACTACCTAACGTAATTAAAAAAGTAAACCCTCGAATAAAAGCAAAAGATTTACATCTTCCTCTAAGTTATTTTATAATTTCCTCTTTTAATATAATCAGTATATTTTACAAAAAACTGGAAAATTATCATTCAAAAATATCGTTTATTTTGTGACCTTTCTTGAGACAGAAAAAAATTTTTAGTAAGTAAGTACTATTGTACCTTCACTAATAAACTAATATTATTATTATTAATATTTTTTGAGATGAGAGATTAAAATTCTTACACTCACTTGTAAACTGTTATATAAATCTCAAAAAATTTGTTTTAATTATGACCTATTTGATACTGACTATTCTATCGCAGATCATAGTTTTTTTTCCATAGCATACAAAAGTAACAATTTATCAAAAATAAACATGAACATTAAAATTCAAATCAAAAATTGTTAAAAAAAATTACAATAAATTATTATGACTACTGCATATTTTGGGTTTTATATAATGGTTAAAAACTGTATTTTTAACTATTGCATAAATGTTGCTAATAAAAAATGTTCTGTCAACATTTTCAATTTTTTTTAGAATATTGATATTTTGAAAAATATTATAAAAGTTAAACGCTAAACTACACAATAAATATCTTAGTCATATTTAAAAATCAAAAAATAAAAAAAAATTTTAGAATGACAAATAAAAATTAAATTTTTTCATATAATATTGTGTTTCCAATTACACAAAGTTTTGAACTTTTTTTTCGAATTTTAATTAAAACAATATTTATAAGCAAGCGTATAAAATTATTTTATTAAAAAGTTAGAAAGAGTAGAAAACTGAGTAAAAATGTTCTGATTAGACAGTATTTTTCCTAAATAATTAGTAGTACCTTTGACATAGGGTAGATGGCAGACCTAAATTTTGTAACAGATTGTTTAATACTTTTTTATTGTAATTGTTTGCGACTAACACATTGGTTATATGATTTTGATTAACCCTTTATAGGATACTGGTCGATATTTTAACCAAGTAAAAAAAAACTTGTATCAAACAGACAGCGGTGTAATATTCAACCAGTTGATCATTAGTGTATTGCGGAAAAGGACACTGGTCTCAAATTCAACCAATTTCTATATGCGTAAAAGAGAGAGAATCTGGTTGGATTTTTAACCAGTGTCCATTATTGCACCTAGTGTTATTTACACGTGTTGTGAGCCGGTCTACCTGAAAGCGGTTTTTTATGTATTGTTGTTTGAAGGACTTCGGTGAAAATTCGTGAGTAAGTACAAGAATAATTGTAGATTACGATGTAGTAATTGTAATTGTCATACAAGTTTGCGCTAGAATAATATTTGTGATTTAGTTGGCATAATCACACATATATAATCACATTGCAACGTGTTCATAAAAATTTTTCAGTTAGTTCAACTTCTACAGCAATGTTGATAAAATCAAACAACTTCTTTCAACCTTTTCCATGCATTTATGCAGTAAAACAAAATCTATCTTCATCATTATTCCTTATATAACTAATATATATATATATATATATATATATATATATATATATGCGGAACGATGAAGTCTAACATGAAAAATTTTCCGAAACAGTTGCTGGTTCCAGATAAAAACCTTCAACCAGGCGATTCCGATACTGTCTGTATCAGTAACAGTCAGTAAATGGAAGGATCGAGGAAAAAAATGTGTACTAGTTGCTTCTACTATACATTCAGCAACAGAAAAATCAACAGTTCAGAGAATGACAAAGGAAGGAGTGAAGGTCACTGTTGAATGTCCAAAAAGCATAGAAGACTATAATAAAAACATGGTTGGAGTTGATCGCTTTGATCAACTCCATTCCTGTTACAGTATAGCCTGGAAGTGGAAATGGTGGCTGAAACTTTTTTATTACCTGGTTGACGCTTCCATTGTGAACTCCTACATTTTATATAAAATTGGTGCTTCTACTAACCAGTCTAAATTGAAAGCAAAATCGCAGCTTGTATTTAGTGGCATACTTGCAAACCAATTTATAGGAGACTTTTCGACAAAAAAATCACACTGGTAGTAGGCAAAAATAAAATCAAAAACCAAAACGTTCGAGCATAGCATGCACAACTTGTCGGGTAGCCCTACGTCTACCATGTTTTGGTCCATTTCACAACAAGTGAGTAGGTTGTAAAAGATTTTTTTAATTTTGTGTTAGCTTATATACTACTTTCTCGTTTCTAGAAAGCGGTTGATATTTCAACTATTGTTTTTATAGATATAGTGTTCCGCCTAGTGAGATACCGGTTGAAATATCGACCAGCTGAAAAAAATATATACCAAACACTTTTTTTGAATGTATCTTTTATTTTGCCATCTTAAACCCTCAATCAACAAATACCTGTAAAAAAACAAGTCGTTTTATGTTTTTCATAATCTGCCCTATAAAGGGTTAAGAAAACAGCTCTGTGGACTAAAACATCCACTACTGATAATTTCTGATAAGTGTGATAATGGGACAATCCATTTAAATTTCTATCTGTATGGGTAAGTTTTCGATAAACTAAACGTGATAATAAACTATCTTCATTTCGAGTAACTAACACGTCCATAAATAAAAAAAAAAGAATTCCATAGTAAAACAAATGTTTTGTAAATTGAATTTAAATAACATAGAAACTCGTTGAGTTTAAAATTGACTATGTTGCCAAATGATAAATGTGTGTTTAAGGTATTTGTATCAATACTTGGGTTTTAGATAAAATGTGGATAAAAGCCTTTTTCTCAAAATTTTTCATAAATATATTAGCAACAACCGGTAAAAGCGGAGAACTCACGACGGCTCCTGAAGTTTGTGATTAAAACTTTTTTCGAAAAGTAAAACATGTCAAACATTTTTTAATAATAGGTACTATGTGGCTTGAATTATTGTTCTCGCCGAGTAAAGATCCAGTAACGTTAATTAAATCAGGTATTGGCACGTTAGTAAAAAAAGACTCGACATCAAAACATACCAGAATGTCAGTAGGTTGCAAACAGAAATTATGCAACTTCTGAACTAAATTCTCCGAATTGGGTAGAAATGACTCAGTCTTTCTTGTTAAAGGTTTTAATAAATTTACAAACTGTTTAGAGATTTTATAAGTAGGCCAGTTTACGGCGCTGACAATAGGTCGAAGAGGTATATGAGACTTGTATTATGATTATAAGCAACTTTCGGCTTAGACCGCGTCGTAGTTAAACACTCAGACTTAGGCTTAGCCCTAGTCTCTCCTTGAGAGTCAAAACAGAAAGGAGAACTTGGCCTTTGCCGTATTGTCGTTTGTGAACCTAAAGAAACTGACGTTTCGCAAGACAGTGCAGTTTGCATCTTCAGAATGGTTACCACATTTCTTAAATTTCTTAAGATGATTACTTGTAACCGTCTCTTTGACTTGTTGGACTTGAAAAAGAATTTGATTCAATCAGCAAGCAAAAGAATTCTGGCAAGTTCTAGATGAAAGTCAAATTTTAAATGATTTAAAATATCAATTTCTCTTATAGTTGAATAACTACGTTCTCTAATTAACAAATTAACATTTTTGCAGCAGATCTGGATTTTATATGACTTAGTTTTAAACACTTAAGAACAACAAAGGTACCACGGACCGTTTATGGAAACTCTAGTCTAAACACAACATTGTTACTCGGTTTTCTACTATTTTTAAAATGGGTCTTAAATTCAGCAAACAACGTTATTCCTTTTAAATCTCACGGAGTTTATAGCCTTCTTTGCTGTTGTGGTCCTGCATACAAAGGAAAAACGGTAAAAAATTTTGAATTTGTATTAAAGAGCATTAAAAATATAGTCGTTTTAAACAATCTTTGAAGTCAGCGGTGGCGGAACATGTGCTAGAAACGGGTCATCAAATTATGTTTAAAAACAATAAAATTTTGCAAATGTTTCTAATTACAACCAGCAAAACATTAGGAAACCCGTTAAAATAATTTAAAATCCTTTTAATATTAACCAAGATTCTAGTTTTTCTTTACCGGAGATTTGTAAACCAGTTTTATCAATTGGAGACCGGTCTATTAAAGCAAAACTTCACGCGCAATCAATTAGTTTGTTCTGAGCTCTGAAAATGTTTACTGCAACGTCTGACGAAAGCTCAGTTTGAGTGATAACGACAACACGAGAATTATCCAGAATCGAAAATTGTATTACAAATGCAACTTGTGGAAACCTGAATTCTACTATAATAAAACATTTTGCATAAAATATATAAACTAATTAAATTGAAAATTTAATAATTAGTTTTTATAGTAGCATATAACAATAATTTTAGTTTAATTATTTTTATTAAAGTTAAAGTTTCATGTGTGACTTGTAAATTTTGTTTGTTTTTGGTGTTGTTATGTAACGTTTTGTGTGTAGTATAAGAAATATGCGCATTCAAAACTTTTAAATTCGAATAATTTTTATACTAACATTAATGATTATTTATAATATTTAATTTAAAACAATATTTTTACAACAATTAAAATATTTCGATATTTTTTGGTTTTTAAATAAAGGTATTGCTAATATTTATACTAAAACACATTGCAATCTATTGTTTTATTGGTTATTTAAACTAAATTACTGTGTATTGGTATATATACTTTTAGATTTATTAAAAACTTTATTGATGTATATAGAAGTAAAGTATCAATAGAGTTACAATCTCCAAAGTTTAACCACATATTTTTAGTTTTATCTTCTCACGAAATTGGATATAGAGTTTAACTGCATTGATATACAATTTGATACAATTTTTATTGCTGTATCTAAGAAAACTCTATTTTAAAAGTAAGCGTTTTAACCGATGCTTACAATTTTTATAGATATAAAGTAACGTTATGGCTCTATGAAAATTGATACTTTTATTAAAAAATAAGAAATATAATAATTTAAAAAATTACGAACAATATTAAAAATTACAAATACGTACTTGTGAGTTATGTGTCCATGATATAGTAGGTGGAGGTTCAGGACTATGCCTAACTATACATGTAAGATTCATTGTGCTACCCTTATTGATGTACATTTCTGGACCACCTAGAAGTGTAGTAACGGGTTCTAAAACAAAAACACAATAATTATTACCACGTGTATTGTAATTCAACTTAGTTAACTTTAGTTTTATTTTTAAATAACTAGTGCCATTCATAAAATATTTTTATAAAATGCTACAATTTGTTTTACTAACAATAAACTAAATCATTAATTTAAAAACTTGAGACAAACTCTATTAAAAATTGCTCTTTTGCAGTTAATAATCAGCCAAAAAAGTTTTAATTAAATCATAACTAAGACGTCTTGACGGTTATTAAGAAATATGTAATTTGAAAATCGTAATTTTCTGTTAAAGAATTTTATATTTTGTATAAATTAGTATATTTAAAATTCTAATATATGTTTACAAAATGCGTTTCTGTAAATTTAATATCTAAAAAGATGTTTTCTTCTAAAATGAGTAATTTAATTTAGCCACTTCTAAACCACAAAGAGAAAATTAATTAAAACTTTAAATGGCAGCGAAATATTTTAAAGAGCAGAAAATTCGATAATTTCTTCTAAGTTAATTTAAATTTGTTTACTTAAAAAGTATTTGAATATATTAAAATTTAGTTGTTTGCCAGCAATCAAATAAGTGACTGATAAAAAGTCTACCCCTGCGTTAATTAACTTGACGATGACTGATACGTAATGAAAAATTATAATTTTTTTAATTAGTTTAACGACAAAATTGTAAACGCTAAAAAATATTAAACGCATTCCACAAATTAGAAAAAGTTTATTAAACCTCTACAACTTGATTTTAGTTTAAAAAATATGTTTTTACTAAACTCTACAAAATTACGATTCTACAGTCTGTTTAATCGTATAGTATAAAAATATTTAAGACGTAATTAATTAAATTGTTGTTTAATAGAAAATTTTACGAGGTACAGTAGTAAAATCAATACAAATCACCTAGCCGAATGGCACGTTACAACTTACGTTTGCGATAAAAGTACATTCTTAGATAATTTCTAAAGAAATTTATTCAAAACATTTTTTTACCTAAATTGCCATTTGTATCTTTTCCAAACAAATTGCATATTTAGTAGATAAGACAACCACGTGCATCATCATAAATTTGGGCGACAAACAACATGTTTATGTTACAAAAAAACTTGCTATTAAGAATCATAATAATCTAATTAGTCATATGTATGTATGTATCTAGTTTTTAAATGCCTTGAAATTATCATACACGCTGTTTGCTTTTTAGTTGCAATCTATTTATTAGTGACCTTCTATGGAGATAAAAGTTAACCCATGCAATTTTAGTTTTATATCATTTAACATTTTTAAACAAATTGGTTCACTATAATTATCAAACTTGTGGTTTTCAATACACATTATTTTCATAAGTATGTTTCATCGTTAATAAAAATGTTGGTACTACATTAACTGCGCGAAAAATAAAACAGTTCCCAATCTTAGGCGAGACGAGTTCTAATATTGTTATGTTTAATTATTTGCATAACTTCTACAGTACGGATACTGATGCAACAGATTTGGAACTATCAAATCATAAAAATGATTAATACACTAACTACGTCCAAATGTACAAACACGGTCCCACAACATTGTCATTCATATGTGCGAAAGCTACATTAGATGCTTTTCTTTAATGTGCTATTACTTATATCGTTTATTGTACCAACATTTATCTAAAACACGTCAAAGTTATATCTGTAAACCAATCCACATGAAATAAAATTATTATTTAGCTTTTTTTATATGGCCAGCAAAACAATATTGTAAAACTTTAACTTGATTTGTCAACACTTTACGACAATAACAAAATAATTCAAAAAACAGGAAAAAAGTTCAAACCCAAAATACCAGTTTTTATAATTGCACAACAACAGGAGTCAACGTTGATGTATTAGTAGTTTAATATTTGGTTTCCAAATAAGTTTTTGATGGCGTTTGATTGCATTGCCTAAATATCGAGGTTATACTGCACTAATAATTTTCACCGCCAATACAAAACAAAAAATCACAACGTTAAGTTTTTATAAAAATCTTAGATGTTTTCTTTTAAAAAAATTGCTAATTTACTTCAAAAAAGTGCAGATCCATCTTTAAGAACTAAAGTGCTTAAATCAGAGTTGTGCAACTTGTGCCAAAAAAAGAAAACAGAAACGCTCAAAAAGTTTGTTATAAATGTAAACCACATTTTTCTACTAAGCAGTGTAAAGTTATTTATTATAAATATAGCAATTCTGCATTTATTTTTTAATGTTTATGTTAGTATTAGTAATATTAGGTAATGTTTTTCTATATTACACGTAAAATGTTTATATTAATCAGTTAATTTTGTCTTAATGTATAAAAGTTGATTTATGTATAATGGTTCATAATACAGTGCACGCCGTTTATTGGAATTACGGATAATGCTATCAATCGGGTAATGTTATCATTTTATTAAAATGAGGCGGACGTATGCTACTACATAAAAAAACATTGTTTATAATAATTATAATCTCAGTTTATGTTATCAATTTTTTTCTCAGTTTTGTTTCTACATCAACAATAACTTTAATTAACAAATTTAAATTCTTTGTTCAAGGAGAGGCATAAAAAACTACTCAGTTTTTTCCGGCGAGGTTTCGCGCACTAAATGTGCACTTTTTCAAGCCACAGCAGTATGCAATATAGTAAGCAATACAACTAACTGATCAAATAAGGTATACAGTATCTAATAACAGATGCAAAAAGCAACACTTAACGTTACTTTTGTAATTCGATACTGTATACCTTATTTGATCAGTTAGTTGTAGTACTGACTATAATAAATTGCAGTGCCTAAAAAAGTATACATTTAGTGCACAAAACGTCCCCAGAAAAACAAACTGAGTCGTTTTTTATGCCCCTCCTTGAACGAAGAATTTAAATTTGTTAATTAAAGTTAAACAAGGAGGATAAAAAAACCTTACCAATGAACTATAACCTGTTTTTCATACTTTTTTTAGCTGAATTATTCCAATACGTTTTTAAAATAAGTAAAAAATTTAATAATTGTATTATAAAAATAGTCGTGTTGTATTGTTTCATTCAAACATCTGTAAATACGTTTGCTTCGAGCTACTTAGTATTTTAAGTGTATTTAAAAAATATGTGCAGTTCTTAGAATAACAACTTAAATTAGCTACGTCTTATGTTATTTTTATCTTTAGAATAAGCAAATTACTGAGAAGAAATGTGTAGTTAGGACAAAAAATTAAACATCAAAACCTTGATTTTTTTTCTTTTTATTAACGGTGTTGACTAACTTTCGATTTATTTGGTTCAAAATTTAGTTTTTGTTAAATGTTTTTTACAACTTTTATTTCAATATTTTTTGCTTGTATTGATGTTATTATTTTATGTTCTAAATAAACAATCTGTTATTTAGATGCACGCTGTATTTACTGTTTTCGAACTAATAAACATTTATTTTTTTTGAATATTGGATATCGTTATCATTTGGTTATTGTGATCAAAAATTCCAAGTTTCAGTGTAATTCTATAAAGCGGCGTGCACTGTAATAACAATTAAAAAAAATTAATTAAGAAATTTTTTTTTAAATAAGTAAAAGAAGTTTTAAGTTAAATAAATCGACAATAATAAGTAGGCCAACTTCTTTTTACAATTTTATACATAAATAAACACACTGTAAAACTGCTTAATTTAGTATGATTTTTTAATTTTAAAATTCTTTGTTGTAAATATAAATAGTTTAAAAAACATTAAAACAATATTAACAAAATATTTGATAGGTTTACGTAACTACCTTATTGGATTGCATTAATGTGTACATACAACACTATTTTGTTTATGTAAATTAAAGATTGAAAGCGTTATTTACGTTAACTAAATACATACTATTATTTATATATGTATAACATCTTAAATCATGTTAGATAATGAAGTCTTGATTCCATATTGATAGTGTATTTTTTTCGTCAAAATGGGGTGAAATTAAACAAATCATTTAGTAATAACTCAATAACTCGAAACCATTCGCCATAAAAAAATGTTTAATAATTGACGGTTGTTAAATTAGATAAAATTAAGACGTAAAGCTACATGTTTCGGCAAACAATGCCATCATCAGGCTACTAAAATGTAAACAGGTATACTAAGCGTAACATAACATAAAGATATACTTACGTTAAGATTAAATTAGTTGAACGTGAGTGAATATGACAATAATTAAGCAATATTATGAGTTACATTAGTGAAATTTGAAAGAGGAAACCAAGCAAAAATATAAGGTCAAACGACTTAAACAGAGTCCTAGTAGTACTTACGGGAAAACATCTCAGTGACAAAACTTAAATCTAATTAAAATTTTTGTGATGTAACATGCCGGAACCAGCCAAGGTGTGGAGCAGCAAATAATTAATTAATAAATAATTTTAATTTTGACGTTTAAAGATCCATCACTACAACAGGAAGTTGTGAAAAAAGGGGCCAATAAAGCCACCGTACTTACCATTAAATTGATAAAATTAAATTCAAGAATTAATTAATTAAAACATTGGAATAGTGAAAGTCAAACGGACCATGCTAAAAGAGTAAAAGTTATGAGCGACCTCCAAAAGGTTCAAAGAATACTTACAGGAAAAACATCACCGCGACAAAGCTTAATTATAATTAAAGTGAAATAACATGCCGGAACCAACCAAGGTGTGGAGCAGCCAATAAATAATTAAAAATAAAATTGAAAGATAAGTTAAATTAGCAAATGGCCACCATGCATAGCAACAGGTGTCCGATGAACGAATGGCAACGCCAAACGTCAAAAGTGACCAATTAAATTTTCAAATGACTTAAATGTACTTTTAATTTTTTTTAAGAGAAGCAATAACAATACTTTAAGCATCTTCTATGGTGAGGTTTTGTGCGACACTCGTGTGCACTTTAATAAGTCGCTATTTATTAAAAAAAAACTCCATTAATAGTGTAACACCAATAACAAAACTTATCAAGTGACTTAAGAAAATACCGTATATAGTTATAATTTTGTATACACTTACATTAAATAATAAAAAGTAGACAGTTCAACTGTCAATTGTAATTTCAACTAAAAACTAAATTGTAGCTGTTCAACAATTTTTAATGTGAAAGGTCAAATGTAGTAGTCATTAATAATAATGCTAATAGGGTTTATTACCAAAAATTATTTAATTTTCGAAATTAGATTTTTGTAAATACTACTTAAATTTTGAATATCTATTACTATAATTTCTATTGTAAACCATTTCTGATGCTAGCTTTTAGTATATTTTTGTTCTACATATAAATTAGCCAGGTTTACAAAATCAAAAATTTTCTTTGTTTTTAAATGGTGTAATAATAAGGGTTGACTCCTTTTTTGTATTATAATCTTGTTTCTGATTGTCAGTTTTAGCTTTTTTTTATTTAGTCCAAACAAAACGTAACTAAACATAATAGTATATAACAATTTCATTTTTATTGTAGTCATATTACAAACTTAGTTTTAAATTACTTTTAACAATACACACAACGTCAATTTTGTTGTTTCAAAGACCCAACCCTTTAATGTGTTTTATAATTAAAAATAAAATAACATATATATTATTCGACAACATTTTACAGTAAAAAAACATTTGTTAACTGTTTGATGTCTTAGATTATAATAACATAATTATAAAATATTTTAGTTATGTTAAAAACAAAACCGAATTAAAAAAACATTAAGTTAGGCGACAGTTTTAAGATTGCCGGTATTAAAGTAATAGATTTGATTTAAGAATCAAAATATAAAATTAATTTTAAGTTAAAATTACGAATACAAAAAAAATATTTAGTTATATGAAAATAAACAAAAACTTACTATAAAAATAACAGTAGAAAGTTTGCTTTTAGAACTTTAGTAACTCCTAATTTGGTAAAAACTAAAACGTTGCAACAACTAAAGATAAAATTAAGATATGTTACGCTGTTAACAATAAACAAACGTGAGTACACAAGATTGTACACGGCTTAAAAATAAAAAACTTGTAACAACGTTTACACAAAAAGTTATGTATTAGTTTACGTTTAACTACAACGGAGTTCTTGTGTTAAATTGTAACCAGTTCTGTATATACGCTTTGTTTTATTATTTGTAGTTTTTTTTATTTTGGATAATGTGTAGTTGTAAATAATGTTTTTTTTAATTATGGTAATAAATTCTTTATTAATTTGTAATTTTGCAACTATAAAAAAAATAATGAAACATTCAATTACTTCGTGTTTTTCTATTAAAAGAATTTGAATTTGTTGGTTGGAGCTTAATGTTACAAAAGTTTCTTTATTTTGTAAGAAAGTAAATGATTATTTATATTTTTTTAAACAAATGATTCAACGCCAACTTTTACGATTTTATGTCAGTCTAAAGATTTATTGCCGTAGTAATTTCATGATTCTCAAAGTTTTATATAAAAGCTTGTGCTTGATAAAAGTTCAATTTATTGCGTGTACATATAAATATAAAAAATTATCTACTTCTATTTTGTATTGTAAAAAAATATTTGTAATTTTAATTAAATTTAAATTAGTGTATTTTTTTATTAAAATATATAATTTCATAATTAGTGTTACTTTATAAGTTTTGCAATGTAGAGTACTTTAAAACATGATTGCAAATTAAATAAATCACTTTAGTGTCGTTGTATTTTAATTTGTTTAAATTAAATTAAATACTCCATAACCAACCACATTTTGCTTACAAAAAAAAATTATAATTAATTCATGATTTAAAAAAAACCTACAGCATAATAAAAAAAAAAGAAAGCATTAAATACCCAATGCATCAATCTTTAATATTTTTATCGTAAAATTAATTTGATAAAAAATATTGCTGAAATAAGTTAGATAGTAAAATAAATATAGATACTCACAAGCATAGTTTTACAATTTGCAAAAACACTTTACATAACTTATAATTTTGTTTAAATAGCTTATTACAAGATTTATTCATCTACAAACACATTGTCATAAACTGCTTAAAGTTATTGCCATAGGAGAAGATTCCTACGTCATTAATTACTGATGTAAGAAATAACATACCTACTATTATGTAAGCAAGACATAAACTATGTGTAAAACAAAAAGGGAAGATTGATTGCATGCGTTATGAATAAAGTTATTCTGGACTTCAATCAAGTTGACGTTTCGTCAAACACGGTTTGCTGTCGTTTTCGCTTATTTTTGTATCTTTAGTTATTATTATTACTTTCCATTATTTTATATCAAACTGTGCTATTTAGAACAAAAACATATCGGGTATTATACAAGGTAAAACATTACGCTCTCAGTCTCGCCAAATGGTAGTTAATTTACTTGCATACTTCGAACAAGAAAAGGATAATGAAGATGCTTTGATCCTGTAACCTGCGTTTGAATTATTTTTGTAAAAGACCCCGTAAGTAGATTCAACTGGCTGAATTTGCGGTTTTTTTTTTTTGTACGTTTGATTAGTTCGAGGTAGCATCGAAAACGTTCTGCTCGTTATTTTATTACGTGTGATTTAAGTTTATTGGTATTTCAAGTTATTTTACAATTATTACTGGTATTTTTTTGAATGCATTAAGTTCTGTGGTTTTGATTTTGATTTAGTGTTTTACTTGTTTATCTCAGTAAAATAACAATGCTAGATAATTTACGACTTCCTTTTGGAATGTAAGTTGATCCATTTTTCTTGGTATCTATACTTTGTTTGAGGACAAGACATATCGTAACGCGACAGTTCGTAACCCCACAAACGGTAACGGACAGTTCGTAACGCCGTCAATTTGTAACGGCGACACTTCGTAACATCGACAGTTCGTAACTATAACTATTCGTAACGGTATAATCCGTAACGCCAAGATTAAATTATTTTGTTTATTTTTGTTAACGTGGAAAGCAATTTATACTTGCAATTGAAATTACGATTATGAATTTAACGGACCAACATCAGGATAACTATTTTTAACTCATTTCATATTTTGTGGGAAAATAAATTTTGAAAAATGTGTCTTAAAATAAATATAATCTACCTGGAAATATAATTAAAGTTTGTCCCTTTTAATGTTCTTTAAATTGCTATATACCTAGATAAAGTAATAACAATCTAATTAATGAATTCTTTAAGCCGAATGACAATCTTTGGAAATTTCCAACTTTCTAAGTAAACATTCTGTAAATGAAAGTATGGAATTAAGGTAGGTACTAATTCTTATAAAAAGTCTTGTGATTGGTTATAGCTAATAAGAGAAATGTCTTCAAACATATAAATTGAGAAACATTAGTGATCTTCTAACTAGTGTCTAGAGTTTTTGAATAATAATTGCAAGAAGTTTAATATGGCAAATGAACTTACGTATGGTCTTAGTTCGCGTGGAAAACGTACTCTTATATATCAAAATTTCGAGTTTGTTCAAAATCGGGTAACCGAATCTGGAATTGTGCATTGGAAATATCGGAACCGTTATAATTACAAGTGCAAAGCAATTGTGCATACGAAGGGTGACAATATCATGAAATGCAACGAAGAACATTCATTCACATATTGTATAACCTTTCGCAGCAGATGCAAGAAAGATGGTAAATGAGATGAAAGCAAATATGAAAAATCCTGGAGCAACACCTAAAATTGTCTATAGTACAAAACTTCTTGAAACAAATGAGAGCGTTAAATTACTACTACCAAAAAAAAACTTCAATTTCAAGAACACTTCAGCGTGCCAAACAGAGAGAAACAGATGTCGTACCTGCTACTTCCAACAACATGAATTTTATACTTCCTGAAAAATACAAGTTGCTATTACATGGCAGTGGATCTGATGATTCTAATAGAATATTAATATTTGGACATGAATAGTTATTAAACTTTCAAAGTTGTACCTGAAATATTTTTCCAACTTTATACTATCCACGTTCAACTTGATGGTATAGCATTTCCTTGTGTTTTTGCGTTACTGCGAAATAAGACTGAAGAAACGTATCGAAGATTGTTACGTATGCTAAAAACCCGACTCCCAACTTTAAATCCCGATTTTACCTACTAAGGATGTTTTTTCCATTTAAATCAATCAGTGATCCGAAAGATAGGGGAAATTGGTAAAACGTGAATTTAATTCTAACGCAGAAAATTTTGCAGTATGCGTTAAGATGCTAACTTCGATATCATTACTCTCTATAGAATAAACAACTAATGCATATTTCCAAATTGCAGGAATTTTTCCTGAATTTGACGACAGAACTGAAGAGTTTTTGCAGTACTTTGAAAAGACGTATATTAGAGGTCGTGAATTGAGAAATGGCCTTAGGGGAGATCCAGCATTTCGTCCAAACATATGGAATCATCGTCAAAATGCAGTAGATGGTTTGGCCACGACTACCAACAGCGTAGAAGGCTTTCGCTATTCACTTCAATCTTTATTTCAATGTGCCCATCCCACAATATGGAAATTTCTTGATGGGCTTGTTGCAGAAGTTACTTTACAACACACATATTATAAATAAAATAATAAAATAGCGCATAGTTAGAGTCATCCAAGATTATGATGTTGAACGACGATTGACATTTCTAAGAAATATAGCGCACATGTTTTAATTTTTACTTTAAATAAATACACATACTTTTAAAATTGTATGCTTGCTTATACTTATCGATGTTAGAAATATAAATTGTATTAATTATTATAATAAATACATTATTATTGAAGTGGTTTTAATTTTTTTCATTATTATTCAGACTTAGTTTTACTTCTTTAAAGTGATAATTTAGGATAAAAATTATTAAAAAACATAAATACTTACATATTCTTTAGTTGTCATATTAATAAAAATATATGCAAAAATTGTGTGAAATATGTTTAAGTAAAGTGGTCTTGAAAAAAATACCCCTATTTTTAGTGTACGAAAGTATGCAAAATGCATTTTTGTCTAAATCCAGTAATGCTGAACTTGGTAAAAAAACTAAATGTTGGCGTTACGAATTATACCGTTACGAATAGTTGTGGTTACGAACTGTCGATGTTACGAAGTGTCGCCGTTACGGATTATCGGTGTTACGAATTGTCCGTTACCAATTCTAAGGGTTACCAACTGTCGCGTTACGATATGTCATAGATTCACTTTGTTTATGTTAAGTTCTTTTATAAGCGCGATTGCGAACCACCTGATAAATCAGCGACGTAAGCGTTTTTGGTGAGAAATGTTTCTGTCGTAGGTCTACGTGATAGAATTCACGTGGCCAATTATAGTTTTCATCTTTGTTAATTTAGTTCGTTTAATGTTCTATCTTTTACAAAGATTTTACGGCGCAAGTTCATGAACATAAGTGGGAATAGGAAGTTTTAAAAGAGGTAAAATTTTGTTTTGGGGGATGATTATTGTTTTCGGTGGCAATTAAGAAGTACCGGGTACCGTGATGTAGTTGAGTGGTTAGGGTACTTTTACCCTATCGTTATGTAATACCGCGGAAGTTAGTTGGAACCGTGAAAATTAAGTGTAGTGGTGGAAAAGTTTGATTTCCCAAATTTCGTAATTTACGGTTTAAGTAGACTTCATGGTTTCCAAAAATAAAAACTCACGTTTCAAGTTGGATATGCAATCGTTGGGTTGTGCTACATCCAGTCTTCGCTTATGTGCGGATTTACATTAAATGGAGAAATAAATCTTCCGCCGGTATTCTATTGTTTGGGGGTCCCACCGAGCTTGCATTCGCCTATTGAACACCTGGACCGACCCGAGTTCAATCTAATTACATAGCTTCTGGAAACGCTGTGCCGACAGTTCATCTAAGTAAAGGTATTTATCGACTTTGTTATTATCGTGAAGTGAACCGCGATCGATATGATTTAACAGCTTTGATTTGAGCCGATTGAATTACGGCTAACGTTAAATATTTCAAGAAACACTTGAAGGTGTTTGCGTGAAGTTCGATTTAATTAATTTTGTTTTGTGAATGTAAAAGTAAATCTTATTCATGCATAAAAGATAATGTAACGAAATGTAACGATAAGTAAACTATAATTTGTTTGAACGTTTAGTTCGAAGCAAAGTTTCGGACGTATATTTTATAACTTGTGTATTTTTATTTTATTTGAATTTGTTTATTACTTATGCGGTCAAGGCCTTGAAGTTTATTTTTATTATGTTTTATTTAAAAAAGACGAGTTAACGCTATTATTAGTATTATTTTCTTTTTTTTTTATATATTTTAATTTTTGTATTCAGATTGTTCATTTTTTTTTGTTTTGTCTTGCTTATTATTATTTCATTTCTTTTAATTGAATTTGTTTGATATTCATTATAATTTTTTTTTAAATATTCAGTCAATAAATGTTAAATTGTTAAACTGTAAAGAGCTTTTATTCATTCAGCTGCCGCGTACGTAATTTTTGTTTTTAAGTGTATTTCAGAATAGTTACAACTCAAGGTAAGTTCCGGGGTTGTAACCAACCAGATGAGCTTTCGGGTTATCAGGAGTCCGGAAGCTACGATCATCGTGACCTTGATTGGCGCCCTAACTGATTTTTGAGTCTTTTACCGCTTTAGTTCGATTTTATGTCAATCTCGTTTCCAAGTTATCACGGAATTTTAAAATATAACCCATCCCGTCTCCACTGAGCAACCGGCACAACATCGTTTATGTTACCTCATTTCAGGCAGTGACTTTGTTTCAACTTTGGCATGTAACAATCCCTTTAACGTCTGTTTAAGAGGTAAGTTAAAAAAATAAATGATTAACTTGCATTACAATATATTATTTACAGAGAGTTGGAACTGCATTGGGCATAAACTTAGTTTCTGTTAAGCAGATAAAGAACACAAATGAATCCAGTGTTATCAAGTCTTAGAAAAAAATGTAACGAAAGAAGTCTTGCCAGAATCTTCAAAAATGACTATAAAAAACACGTTGTATACGATGTACACAAACAATAAGTTCCGATGAAAACAACCTTCATAATCTTTCTAAAAACTAACTTTTTGTAGAAGAACACGTGACTGTGAATTCCTTAAACAGCGAACTCAAACATAAACATGTTTTGTTAAATGATCGCACTTTAAATAAAACGCATGAAATTGTCTTTTAATCTCAGAAAGACGATCACTGTAGATCCTTAATGGAGACATCACGTATAGCTCTTATGAGGATTAAATTTCTAAAACGTTACATAGAAAATATAAACTCAGAATTTCCACATGATGTAGTTTTTATAGATGAAACTAGGATATTTGCTAAAAGAAGTATGGGGAGATCGTGGCAAGATAATAATTTAAAAAGTGTAGGTAAACCTGAGGGTTACGATGGAAAACGATTTATCTGAATTTGTAAAAAATGCTTCGTTATTGTTTTCATCTAAATCTCAACATGAAGATTATCATAGAAATAAAAATTTAAATTAAATTAAATTTAAAAATAGATTGCGAAACGTTTACTTGATAATTTAAAAGAATCATCAATTATAGTGTTGGATAATGCATCTTATCATTCCATGTTACTAGAAAAAATGCCATCGTTAAGTTGGAACAAATCTGATTTAATTTCTTGGCTAAAAAAAGATAACATTTTGTATGATGCTAACATATTTAAAAATGAATTACTTGACATAGCTAAACAGCACAAGAAAAAAAAAAGAAATATGAAGTGCTACGACTACCACCCTAACTTTGTAAGTTTAATGCAATCGAATTAATATGGGCTCCTGCAAAGTCATATTACAATAAACACATTGGTAGGGACGGGTACAGAGATAAAAAAGTAATTTCAATGTGGAACAAAGCACTACAACATTGAGTCATACAGAAAAACTAATACAAGAGTGGTATAACCGAGAAAAGTTATTAGACATTACAGTGGAACCTTTAATAATTAATATTGGTTTAAATAATTCAAGTTCATCGGATTTCTCAGATAGTGATTAAAATAAAGAAGGTTTATATTATTTTTGAAACTGAATATTTTTTTAAAAACCACTTGTTACTCAAGATGTTGCTGATGTAATAACTACATATGTTTAAATCTAAATTTCACTTTAATAAATATAATTATTCTAACATAAACAAATTGCACTCGTTTTTAATAACATTTATTTTAATATTAGTAATCTCGAATTAAGCGAAAATTAATTTTGAAAGTTAAACGTATTGTAACAGCAAAATCAAAATTCTTATAGGTACCAATTAACTAGGATAGCCATCACTGAATTTTTAATTGTAACTAATAAATTAACACTTAATTTGACTAGTGCGTTAAAATTGATTCATATGAATACGATGATGACGTAGGGATCTTCTCTTATGGCAAGAACTTTATGTTTATGTTTGTCGGGAGGTTCCTTTTGCTAACTTTTTTATGTAATAACGCTTCTATAAAATAATAGTTATTTGTATCACTAGTCTAAAAAATGCTATTTTGCGAGTATGAGCATATTTGTAGACAGAGGTGAAGCCGAGGCCTACAAAAAGCGAATACTCGCAAAATACTTTTAGGACGTGTGATACAGAACATTTTTTGTGCTGATCTTTATAGTGTACATTAATTAAAAACAATTATTTATTAAGTATTGATTTTTTTATATAAAATTTAACACATGTTGATAAAAATGAAACCTGTAATGTCGAAATACAATTGTTTTTGAAATTAATTTGACTATTACATATTTTTACAATTTCACTTCTATGAAAATAAAATAAATAAATATAAGCAAATTTTTATATTTGTTTAAAAAAAATTGTTGGTGCTACTCTAAACAATAACACAGATAATGGTGTATGTTAGTAAATCTTACAAATTGACATTTTTTAATTTTAATTAATGATTACTAGTGCCAACTTTTAATTATAAAATTCTACTACACTTTACCGGTCTAGGCCAGAAAAGTAAAATCCGGCCGATTATGATGCTTGTAAAATACGTCAAAACGGACCGAAGCACAAAACATAAATTTTGTTTAAGAAGTGAATTTTTTTTTATTGTTCTTGACTGTCACAAATTTTAATTTTTTGCTATTGTAAACCGTGTTTGACAGTTTTTGCGCACTTGTCAACATAAATTATTTTTGAGAGATTTTGAGACTTTGGGAGTCTCCTACTCTCTGTTCGAGCAATAAAGTGTTGTATTCAACTCGTTTCTGTCTAAATTGGACGCTTTTTCTCCCAAGACGGCATGTTTAAACCCGAGTGAAACGAGTCTTCCTTGAATAAACTACTACTACTATTAAAGATAACATAGTTTATGATAATTTTTGAATATGTTATATACTATAAACCAATTTCTTTACTAACCGATATTAGTATTCTATGTAACAAGCGACAAAAGTGAAACAAACGTTAACGATTTTCAACGACATTAACATGCATAGTTTCTTGTCGAATCCATTACAAAACTATTTTTTTTTAAATTAAAAAAAAAATGACATTGAAAACATAACAATTATAATGTTGGTACTAAATTTATAACTTACTAATATTGTTTACTTTAAAATCCGCTAACATCCGCTAAAGAAACTATAACCAGTTTAGTTACAGCAAAATCTTTACATCGTTATAACGTTAAATATAAAAAAATTATTAAATGGTACAACATTAGTATTAAATAGTAACAATAAGTAAGATAGCATTATTAGGTTATTTTAAACCCGTCAGCTACGACTTTATATATTCAATGCTAAAATCTACATTGTTTATAAAACACAATATAAATTGATCTTAAATATTCTAAACAAGATGACGTTAATCTGCCAAGGAAATCAAATGTACTTATTTACAAAAAAGCAAATTGAGACGTTTCTTGGTAGCTAACATCGGTTGTATAGTTTTTCACTATGTTTAACATTTTTAATCTAACGTGATTTTCTAAAAAAATTGCCGATTTGACTTCTAGATCTTTGTTTTTTACTTTTTTATATGTAATTGTGTTTTTTTTGCTCAATTCTGCTTAAGTTTTAAGTTGATATAAAAATTAAATACATCCGAAGGCTAACTTAACCATCGACTTCCCGTTCTTATTCAATTTTTTTACAATTTTTTTTCTCGATTTATTGTGCTCGTTTTGCTAAATATTAACAGTAAATTCAACTAAACGTATTTCTAAGCAAATAAAAAAAAAATTAAGCATAACCCGAAAGCTTACATGTCTACAAAGACGTGTTGTCTTATAAAAAACACAAGCAGTGCCCATAGGCGTTATATACTCTGAGGCGCTTTTTTGTGTTTACTATCTACGGCCGTTCATAAGAGCAAAACCGCTCCGCGCCCAACAATACAAGACTGCTAAGAACGCCGTAAAAGGCGACAGAGCGCATAAGAATGATTTACCCGTAAGCTCCAAAAAGGCTTGCCACGGTTTTATTTACTACCTTACCATCTTTTAAATTATTTACTCTATTTCCTGCTTATTTAATTCTGCTTTTATTGTTCTAATACTATTTTTTACTGTATTTTATTTTACATAGATAAAAAAATCTGAACAAAGACGGGGTCCAACTTAATTGCCAACACCTCTGTGTTTTAAATTTTTTTATTTAATTTTGCTCGTTTCGTGCTCAATTGTGTTAATAAAACAACAAATCTATTGACTTACATGGTTACCAACTCACTGTTCTTTTAAATTGTTTGCAATACTTTTTATTTGTGCTCAATTGTGCCATTATTATGATTTAAACTGTTAAAAAAAAATCCAAATCAATTTTTTATAATATTTTTTGCTTGGTCTATTTGTGCTTATTTTGTGGTATATTATGCTAATTTTAAATTCAATTGTGGTCCTATCTAAGCTAATACAAAAAAGTAAAACTAGTTAATAATCAAATATCCGTAGCACCCCAGCAAACACAAAATTGATAATGTTTAGTAACCGTTTCAAAACAAAAAATTTGTTTCACTCTTGTTTCAAACATAAAAGAAACCTAAGTGCAATAAAATAGCTATAAGTCCATCGCTGTTTCACTTATTTGAATCAATATAGTTTTGGTAGTTTAAATTCAAATTTGTTGCAAACTAAATGATACATTCGGTTTACGTTTTAAAAGCTTCGTTCTTGAACTGATACTAAATGATCAATAAATATATGATTTTCTTGTTTCAATAATGAACTAAAATAATTCTTTCAAATTAGTTTTGGTTTTAAAATGAAACAATTAAATCGGTATTTCGAATGCACGTTTCATTTTTTATTGTACAATAAATTTGTTTAAATACAATATCACATTGAGTTTCAGTAGGTTTAAGTTTTTCAAATATCCAGATTATTTATCAATTATTTTTTACATATTGCAACTTATTTTAATGTGGTCTTTTTACGGAAGCCTCAAAAATTGCATCAGTTACTGTTGGGTAGCAACTTTTAACTGCACCTGTAACATAGAAATAAATATTTCATTTATATACATAATCATAGAGTTACACAAAATTAATTACATTTTTTTAACTAAAAAAAAAACACAAACTTAATATAAATATCACTTTAGCAATCGGAAAAAAATTATAAAAACACTGAATACTTTTAGCTGTACATAATCGTATAAAAAATTTGAAGAATTGAGCTGTAATTAATGTACAAATACAAATTGAAACATTATACATAAACAACAAAAATGACGATAATATTGACTACATTTATGGATTATTATAAATAGTTTCGACTTACCGTTTATTGTTCCATTTCGTAATTGTACACACAGCATTACTTATCAAACTACAACCGAACAAGTGAAAAAAATATCAATTTGTAGCGTAAGCATTGACGACACTAATCAAGAGGATAGCAACGACTAATGCTGACTAATCACAAAGTATTCGTTTTTACTAAAACGATTCCACTGTTTTGAAAATAATTCAATCTTATTTAATCGATCTTCAAAGAATTCTGGTTATTCAAAAAATATTTGGTTTTAATAAATCAGTTTGTAGACGATTGCTGACTATTGGAAAAAAAATTGCAAGTACTAAAACGATTTAAAAATTTAAATTTATTTACTGTTAGTTACATGTAAATGAAATAAAAATGAAACTAACACGAAACAACCTAATGAAACAATTGTTTTAATTTTGTGACTGTAATAGTTTCAATACGTGTTTACTGGGACATTTATTTACCTTTGTTTTATATTCAATTATAATAATTCAATTATTTGTTTCCAAATTACAAAAAGTTTAACAAATTTTGATATTGTTTTGAATATTAATATTTCTCACTATTCAAAAGTGTTTTGCGCCAACAAAATTATATTTTGAGAATTGCAATATTTTATATTGGTGGATATATTATTATATTGGTTTTAATATCAGCACAATTTAGCAAATAACAATCACAATTCGGTACATAAAATATGTATATGAAAAAAATTCAGTATAAAACGGGAGCCTGGTGGTTTAGTCAGCTCTCATACGTCTTATCTCTTTTTTACTCAAAATAAGATTAGTTGAATTTGATGCTAGCATAATTTAGGTTTGTTTTAGCATTTTCATTAATTTTAAATTTAGCACATTAAGCAATAATCTTCTGATTAAAAAATAATTACGAAAGATAAGATATGACAAGAAGAAATTAACAAGTATAGGTATTGCATTTTGTCATGGGCTGTGACGCTACAATCGTATTTTGTCGGAAATTCGCTACTATGCGACTTACAAGGTCATTTTACTTTGGCTTCAATTTGAAATATTTTTTATACTTACTATTGGTGCTTTATTGCTTATTTAAAGTCTTTGTCAAAGCTATTCTAATTCTAATGTAAAAGATCACAGTAACTAAATTCTTTGTTTCTTTAGGTTAAGGATTTTTCTTTTTGTAAGAGTTTTTTAAACATAGATTTATAAATGTTATACATTTATAAATTTATGTTAACTGAAAGGACATATTTTGATTCTTTTGAACAGCCTTCGAAGAAGTAAAGCGACAGCTGCTGGAGTTGGGTTGAATACTATGACGCAAATTCTGAAAGAAGTTTCTGAAAAACCCGAACACAGTAAATTCTTGTTACCTAGAAAAACTATTAACAAAAAATCGTCCGTGAACAAATTCGAAGAAGAAATTATACGACGAATTATTTAAACTTATGCTTACATTTATTATAAGAAAACAACAATGCAAGAAGTATTTCAAGAATTACAAAAAGAAGTCAATGTTGACTTTTAAAAAAAATCATTTCTTTTAAAAAATTTCTACGTAAAATTAGTTTTCAATAAAAAAAACTCAAAGCAACCGCAAACAATTAATAGAAATAGTAAACATTAGAACAAAACGTATTAATTTATTGAGAAAGTTAAAACAATATAAAGAAAAAGGAAGAATCATTGTATATTATGATGACACATTTTTGCACAGCTCACATACAGTTTTGAAGAGCGCTAGCAGTGACAAGTGTATAAAGTTACCAGTTGCAAAAGGCCAACGTTTACTAATTCTCCGTGGTGCAGGCTAAAATTATTTGTTCTAAATTGTTACGACGATATGAATTATTCTAATTTTACAAAATGTTAAAAAAAATTTCCTTAAGATTGAATCGAATTTAGTGTTAGTGTTAGATAATGCTGCATACCATAATGTTTTTGTATATCCAAATCCTACATTTGCATGGAAGAAAAATTTAATTTAAAAATGGTTGGCAGAACAAGGTATTTTGTTTAAATCATACGAAAGAAAACGGAAACCGGAAATAACAAAAAACAAGGTTTAGGTGTAGTTTATTTGGTATGTGTTTCAATGAATTAGTTGTTTTTTTATCTTTCGTATATAAATTTTAGCAGAGAAGGCATGTTAGATACTCGTACCAACTTGTACAGTTATAGTTAAATAGGGATCAAGTGTCATTTTATTCAATTTTTGTTTTGACACAAATTTGTAAATAAAAACAAACTTTTACAATAGAACTGAGACTACTGGATACCATCTCAAAATATGAGACATACATGGGGTGTCATTTGTAAGCGTATTGCAGATGTTGCACGAAAACAAAGATATGAAAAAAAAATCAATGAAAAGTTAAAGTAGTACCTAGCACAGTTAGTTTTTAAGTAACGTAGGTATTTATACTAAGTGATTAAATAAATAACTATTGACTGTTTGGTTTATTATGTAAAATGTAAAAGAAAATCAATAAGAAACAATTAACTAAATAAAAAATATTTAGTTTTTTGCTTCATTTCTGATGCTAAAACCTAAAAATTGTTTACAGCTCTTGAATCCAAATGTCAAATTAACAAACGCGGTTTTGTCTAAAGTAAAAAAGGAATTTTAGAAAATGAAAACATTTGTTGTTAAAAATATTCTTTGAAAAACTTCCTCAAATATCTTCTTCACTGTATAACAATAAACATATATATTACAAATAAATCTGTTTACGAAATCACAGAACATTAACGTTAATCATAGCGGTAGTTTTGATAAAATGTAACCTTATTTGAAACTTAAAATACATTACATATTTATTGTCATTTTCTCTCACTCTCGTCAAATGACAACCTTGAGTTTTGGTTGCTTGTTGAAAAAGGAAAAGTGAATTGTTATCAAATACTATAAATGCAAATAGTAAATAAATAATAAAAAATATGTCTGAGATATAGAAATTTAAACTCAATTAATCAAAATATTTGTTTTCCAATGAAATTAGAAAAGAACTCCTTTTTACCATTTTTGAACGTTCTAGTTAATTGAAATGAAGATGGTTTATGATCACATTCAGTTTATTGAAAACTTACTTAAACTATTCTTTTTGAAACAACAAGGATTACTAAAATAATTTTAAGTCAACTAAAAACGAAATTATATTACAGTACAGAAAATATATATGAACGAATTATTACTATATAATATCAATTCGTTTATAATTAATGAACTGTATTTGATTAGCTTTATACTTTAATAATACTTTATTAATACTTTAACCAAAACGTTTTTTAATATATAGCACTGTATTAGGACCAATTTTGTTTCTTATATATATAAATCAACTATCAAAAATAAGTATACCTGGTACAATAATAACTTTTGCTGATGATACTGCACTTTTATTTGAGGCTGAAACCTGGGATGCAGTTAAACTGAGGGCGGAAGATGGCATAGCTAAAGTAAAACATAAACATTCCGGTGGTTAACGTACATAAAGTAAACTGTAATCAAAATTGTAATTGTAATTTTAGAATCCACAGCACAGCTAACATCAAATACCTAGGGATTTATATTGACAATCAATTGAACTAGAAAGTACACATAAATGAAGTAGTGAAAAAAATAAGAAAAGTCATCTATAAATTTAAAATTGTTAAAAACATTTTAAAATTCCAAACAGTTAAATCAGTGTATTTTGCTTTGGTTCAAGCGGTACTTCAATATGGAATTATTGGTTGGGGAGGGGTATCAAAATGTTATCTTAGGGTTCTAGAAATTTTGCAAAAATTAGTATTAAAAATTATATCATTTAAAGATCTGACATACCCTACTCAGTTACTTTTTGCGGACATGAAAATTAATACAATACGACAATTATATCTACAAAACTTAGCCATTTTTTCATTTAAATATCAAAATCTACTTAATTTTTTAACACATTCACATAACACAAGACACATCCAAAGTAAAAATGTAATTTTGCCAAAAAGAATTAAAACCAGCTCACATAGACATGCGAGTTATTTATGGTCGAAATTATATAATATCATGCCATTACACTTAAAACAATGTAGTTCATTAAACATATTTAAACCTAAAGTAAAGCTTTGGTTAAAAAAGCTGCCGTTTGATTTTTATGACGAACTTACACACTCTTTATAACAAACATACCAAAATAAAAAAAGTTAAGTAAAAATTATTTACCAATACCATATGTATTCAATAGTACGTTCGGTACATTTTTGATATGGTTCCGTATTATGCCACACACAAGCCTAAGCTCATGTGGCACATATTATTATAATATTATAAGTAATTGTACCATGCAATGGAATTAAATAAATAAAAAAAATAATATAGGTAGTCCGTATCAAATATCAAAGCTTGCGGCTCGCTTTTCATTATTTTACAGCCCGCTACTATTACGAACAAACTACATAAAAAGTTTAAATTAAGCGTTCGTTTAATATTCAATTTTATTTATTTTGTATAATTATTATATATGTACATTGTGTATTTTTTATGGATCTTATATTCTTTCTTTTCTAGTTTATTCGTATGAATACACGTGTTTTATTTTCATTCATGTTGGTTTTATAAAGTGTAAATATCTATTTTATGTAATTTGGTAAATTTTATCAGGTTTTGAAGACTCCAAAAGTTCTTGTCCGATATTGATGCAGAGTATGGAGATGTTGTTTACTTCTCAGATATTCGTTGGTTTAGTAGAAAAAAAAGCGGGTGTTCGACCTAAAAGAAGCAATTAAAACGTTTCTGGCTAGCAAGCAAAAACCTACTCGCCTCTTTGATAATTAAAAATGGTTTAATGATTTTGGTTTCTTAACTGATCTGACTATGCATTTTAATAAGCTGAATTGGCGGCTACAAGGCAAGGAAAACTTTATAAACAACTTGTAAAACAACATAAAATCTTTTAAAGTTAAACTCAATTTGTGGAAAATGCATCTTCAGAAAAAATATTTGACGCACTTTCCAAACTTGTCAACTTGTAATTGTAGTAAGGTAGACAAATATATATCCACAATAACTGGTTTACAGACATAATCTACTTCGAGATTTTAGGACTTTAAAGAAAATGAAAATTTAATCAACTTATTTGCAATATCTTTCAGTATATCTGTTGAAGATGTTCCAGGAAATTTGCAGATGGAACTCTTAGGTATGCAGTGCAATAATGAATTAAAACAAAAATACAACTTTTTAATTTTTACTCTAAATATATTGACAAAAATAAATTTTCAAGTATTCGACGTCAAGCACCATGTATGTGAGCAGTTGTTTTCTCGAATGCAACATGTCAAATCAAAAAATAGAACCAGAATAACAGACTCGCACCTTGAAAATAATCTTCGTATTGCTACATCAAAGATGAGACCAGACATTGGGAAACTTGTTAAAAATAAACAGTGCCAGAAATCTCATTTAAAAAAGTTTTTTTTAAATAAACGTTTTTAAAAAAAATGTCTTACGATTTATTTTCTACCTAACCTCAACTTAGCCTAAAGTCTTAAACTATATTAAATTTTATATGAGATATACATATACATTTGTATATACTTTATTTTGCGGCCCGTCGGTCGACAGAGACACACATATCTGGCCCTTAGATAACAAAAGGTTGAAGACCGCTACTTTAATTGTTTAATAACCATTTAAAAAAGAATAAGATAAAAAATAGATAAATTGAATTTATATATAAATCTGCGTTTTGATTTAGAATAAATTGTTTAGGTACATATGTTCTTAAATTTGGTAAAATGATACTGCTATGATTTAAAATCGTATTTACTCAATTTGCTTTTATTTTGTGGAATCTGATAGGATTAATTTTATTAATGCAATTTGATATCTCCTTTATACTATGGAGAATATACTCGATAAGCATAAAATGTAATCGCCATGTTTATTAACTTTTTCTATGTCGATATGGTATAAGCATTTGTCTCAAGTTTTGTAATGTGAGTCGTCAGTAACGTTACAACTGACAGCATTAAATGAACTATTGCCCTGACCGCAATCTTAGGTTATTATTTAGGCATTCTTTTATGTGCACTACATTCAAATTATTATAGTTATTAGATTCCTCCTACAAAACTTTTGGCGCTGTACGGCAACTACAGTGGTATGCAAAAGGTTCGTGAATATTATTTTATTTAATGTTAACAAAATAATGACAAATTAATTTAAATTTTTGTGGTAACTGTGTTAAATTTATTTATGTTGATTGTTTTAATTAAAAAAAAGTAATAACATTTTTGATATAAAACTATGTACAGATATTTTTAAAACTAAATAATTTGCATATTAAAAAAAATAGTTTAGGCAATACAAAAGAAGTTAATATTTCTATATAGTCTCAATTTTATATTTATTAAAAAAATATGATAAATAAAACACAGTAATGTAGCATTCAAAATCAAAAGCTCATAGTTTTGTAGAAAAATCAATTTTTAAAGTAACCCAAGAGGTATTAAAAAGAAAACATTTTGTAGTAATTGTTAATAACAAAATTGACCTTTAAAATGTTTAGTAATCTGTCATTATTTTATAATTATTGAATAAAATGATGGCATTTAAACCAACATTCTTTATACCAGTAGAATTAAAATTTGTGTTCCCCACAAAGTATAATTAACTTATTAATTATAGAACGTTTTTTTACTATAATCACTGGGTTCCATTATTGCTATTAATTAATTAACTAAAGTTTATATTGTGTAATCTTACACACTAATCAAAATGTAATTTATTGTTGCAAAAATGTAGTTCATTGGTAATATTTGTAATAAAATTAATTTAAATGATAAAAACAATTTTTGTAGTAATATTGTAAGTGAAACTTTTGTTTATCTGTTGCAGTATATTAATAACTTTTGTAGTATTTTTTAAGTTATTATTAAACTCGATTTATAATTTAATAATAGCTGTTTTTTTACAATATTACAAACCTTGTAATAATACAACTTTTAAAATCTAATTTAAATTTATTTATTTAAATTAGATTTTTTATCAATTAGTTATTGCATTAAACAATTATTTACATAGTTATAATATAATATATAAAATAACAAGTTTCAAAGGGTGGGTTGTATGGAACAAATCTAAGTTTAGGAAAATGAATTCCATAAAAGCCTTATGAACGAGCTTTTTATACTTTGCGCCATTTTGAGAAAATTTGAGATTTTAAAAAAACTACAGAATTTTATTGATTGCAACTAAGCACTATATATTTTTAAATTATTTATAAATTAATTAAAATTAAGACTAATGCCAATTTTGTAAAAAGAAATTACACTAATTTTATTAAAAAACAGAAAAAATCCTATCAAAACATGCAAATAACGTCGTTTGATAAAATGAACAATAAAAACGCGTACTAATAAACAACAATAAAATAAACTGAACAATAAAAACGCGTTCTAATAAACAATGCAAAGTTTAGACATAAATCATATAAGGTCACTCACGAACATCGTTTGTTAAAAATATTAAAAGAACTAAATTTACTAAATTTTTAAAAGTTTTTATATATGGCGGTACAATAATAATATATAGTTAGTTTTTTATAAAGCAATAATAATTAGATTCTGCTACTAGTTGAATGTATGATTAGTAAGTAAAAATAAATAAGTTTTATTTTATTTATTAAAGGTGCAAAAACTATTAATTAATTTATGATTAGTACATATTTTAGCAACTTATTGTAAACTTTGTAAGTTTTGTTATTTTATAGTTATATGAATATTAAAAACTTAATGAAAATAATACTAAAAACAACTGGTTGTATAAAAAACTATTTGATTGCATTAACTTTAAAAAATTTAAGTACTACTACAGCATTTTGCAGTAAAGTTGTTTGTTTATAGTTGCAATTAATTTTCTAACTAACGCTTTATAATTAAAAACAAATACTGTTTGATGTATAGTAATGCACGTAACATTACAAGTACGAGTTTAAAAACTCGCATTAGAGCAGTTTCCACTTTTTCATTAAATTATTAATAATTCACAAAGTTAGGTAAGTGGAGAGTAAAGTTGCAAATGAAAGCACTGAAGTTCATACTGTAACAGACACATGTGCCTCAATTGCATCTTCACAATCTATTACACATGAAGTATCTTTACGTGCACAATGCCTCATCGGACTTCAACTGCACCATTTACTATAAAAACCATATTTTAGCACAATTGTTTTAATTTTTAAATATACTTAATTTTATTTGTTTAAACGCTTACTATGCTTTTATTACAGACATTTTAAAATAAGTATTTAAACAAAAAAAACTTTTAAAGTTACTAAAAAATGGTTACTTTTATAATGGCATAAATACTTGCAAAACAAAAAGTATATTGATTTCTATTTTTTCTGTAATAGAAAATACTAATAGTTTGATTTTGTACTTTAAAAATAAATCACTTCTTTATATAAATAATATCTAGCAAAATGGTTGTCAAGTTAATAAAACGTTGGTTTTTTTAAATTGCTAATAATTGCAACTATAACATATTTTATTTTAGTAATTATAAATACTAATGCTTTCTTCTTTTTAATAACAAATTTATTTATCTTGTAGTTAAACAAGAATTACACTAAATACCATAATAAAGTTATTAGACAAACGCATTTTGATGTTATCATCCTAAAGTTATATAAAGTTACTAGACAAACGCATTTTGATGTTATCATCCTCAAAGATAAAAACAAACTAAAGTAACACTAAGAAATAATTATATTTATGGAATCTGTAAACTGTAAACAATTAAGTTTATTTTTTCTAAACGTCAATACTTAATATGAGCTAAATTCCACTAGCGGCTAGACTGACAGGTTTTTTGTTGATCCGATATATTGTTGATTACTGCTTTTTCAATTAATTTTATATACTCTTGATGTAAGTTACATTTCCACTAAATATTTAGGGTTGTCTAAAAAAGTTGCAATTTGTTATCAGAGTACAAGATCATAGATGTACTTGTGGTGACATCTAAATCAAAATTTTAAAATTAAATATGCGACACGCTATTTAGTATGATAGTGTTAATGTAATTTCCGGAATTACAAAATGAGTAAATTATGTCAATAAAAATCGTTTTTTAATAAGCATTGTACTTGTATTTACTCATTTTGTATGAGCATAAATTATTTGTACGCATTAGCTATATGAGTATTTGTACCTATCGCAGTACAAAGAATTAATCCATATTAAATTTATAATTGCAAGATTACTTACAATTTATGTTGTTTCAGATACTAAACGTTTCAATACACTCATAAAGTATGTTTCCTTCTATGAAAAAAAAAATCCGCATTAGAGGTAGTTTCTTCTTTAGAACATTAAAATGACGTAAAACTGGTTATAATTAATTTCGATTAAGTTGCTCAAAAAGATGAATAATACATTGACGAAGATAATTTAGATAACCCTAATACGTAAATCTTAATTATCAAGAAAATGATTACATTCTTTCAAGTTTATCCAAATTAATATAGAGACACATCAAAGAGAGTTTTACAAAGATCTATCTTAGATTCCATATTGTTTTTACACAGAGGAAAATAATTTGCATTATTAACAGAGTTTTTTCTGTAAAAATAGTTTACCAAAGTTTGTACGTTGTATAAAACTTTTTTACAATATTTAAACATTTTGTGAGATCTACGATAACTGTTTGTACATTTTTTATCAGCTTTATTAACCTACATAGTATTTGTACATATAGTAAACTGCTTTTGAAAAATATTATCTGTAGAATGTAAAAATATATGGTTGTATTAGCAAATATTCTAAAAACTCATGCAGAAAATAACACGTAGGTCATTTTTTACATGCACGTAGGTAGAGTTTTTATATCTTTCTAAATAAAACCAAATACTCTGTATATGAAAACAACGACTTGACTCGGTTTGTCTCACTACAGATAACAATTCTATAATACAGCGTTTTTCATGCTAAGCACTAAGCCTAAGCAGTGAGCAGTTTGCAGTATATATTTGTGCATCAATGTGATAGTTTTGACCGATTTTTACTGTTTCATCAACTTTCTAATGTAAGCAGTTATCATTATATTTTACATATAGTTATGAGGATTGCATTTTCTAAAAATAGGTACCTAATTTGATTTTACCATAAAATTTCAACGACATTGCAGTCGGTAATTTTAAAACTAATTGTTTTTCAAAATAAGATAATTGTTTATAGAAAAATGTAACATTTGGATAGAGTGTAATGAATCAGTATTTTAGCAATATTCTTTTTTTTAATTGTATGAAAGTCAAAATGAATCTATTTTTATAATATTAACCGTATTAAAAAATTGAATCTATTTTGACTTATTTTATATTCTTGTTTCAAAGAATAATGTAATTATGAACATGCTTTGTTTTAAATGCAACGCCAAATTTGCCAAATGGCGTGATTTATCCATTTATTCGTTTGTTTCATAGATTATGTAGCGATGCTACATATAAATGTAACCATTGAGTAATAATTTAAGAAGAGGCGCAAATTGTGTGTTAAAAACCGTACTGTAATTTTATCTCTCTTGTTTCTCTTTTTTTTACCCGTTTGTACCCCCTCTTTTCATAAACTAATAGACTAAGACCTGCTGCCATCTGCAAAATCTTTTTAGCAACAGTCGATTACTAATTAATTCTAAATACCATGATTATCGCAATCATGGTATTTAGAATTAATTAGTAATCGACTGTTGCTAAAAAGTCGCTCGTGTAAAGTTAGTCATAAATCTAGCCATAAACATTCGATTTTCGTTGATCGCCATTGATCGTGGAAAATAATAGCGATCTCAGCTACTGATTTACAGTAATTATTTTAAGTTATTGTACAATTAGGTGCAACAAGAAGCAGAAGAATCCGGACAAGAAGATTCTCCGATGCTAATTTAAACCATTTTTAAACGTTTGGTAGAAAAAAAAATTAAAAAAATATTTACCTGATTGAAGGTGTAGAACAAGAACTGCAGTGTGTTTAAAATTTCACTGTAGATAGCTATAAACGATGGTAAATACGTTGAGTTGGTTTAACACCCGCGAATTTCAAAATATGCTTTGAATTATTCGTCGGGATAAAACCGCAACGTAAAAGGACATTGGGGGTCAGCAATGTCAATGCAATTGTGTAAACGCCACCAGAGTGAACTACTAGACAGCTGTTTCGCTCTTTTGGGGCTCATCAGTAGTAAGAGATACACTCTAATGTTGTTCCCACAATTGCATTGACGCCCCTTATAGCTTTATAATTAAGAACGACGAACTTAGCATTCACAAGTGTTTGATGGCAGAGCCATCTCATAGTATAAATTTACTATGTGATTAAAATTAACTGTAGATAGCTATAAGCGATGGTAAATACGTTGAGTTGGTTTAACACCCGCAAATTTCAAAATATGCTTTGAATTATTCGTCGGGATAAAACCGCAACGTAAAAGGACATTGGGGGTCAGCAATGTCAATGCAATTGTGTAAACGCCACCAGAGTGAACTACTAGACAGCTGTTTCGCCCTTTTGGGGCTCATCAGTAGTAGGAGATACACTCTAATGTTGTTCCCACAATTGCATTGACGCCCCTTATAGCTTTATAATTAAGAACGACGAACTTAGCATTCACAAGTGTTTGATGGCAGAGCCATCTCATAGTATAAATTTACTATGTGATTAAAATTAACTGTAGATAGCTATAAACGATGGTAAATACGTTGAGTTGGTTTAACACCCGCGAATTTCAAAATATGCTTTGAATTATTCGTCGGGATAAAACCGCAACGTAAAAAGGACATTGGGGGTCAGCAATGTCAATGCAATTGTGTAAACGCCACCAGAGTGAACTACTAGACAGCTGTTTCGCCCTTTTGGGGCTCATCAGTAGTAGGAGATACACTCTAATGTTGTTCCCACAATTGCATTGACGCCCCTTATAGCTTTATAATTAAGAACGACGAACTTAGCATTCACAAGTGTTTGATGGCAGAGCCATCTCATAGTATAAATTTACTATGTGATTAAAATTAACTGTAGATAGCTATAAACGATGGTAAATACGTTGAGTTGGTTTAACACCCGCGAATTTCAAAATATGCTTTGAATTATTCGTCGGGATAAAACCACAACGTAAAAGGACATTGAGGTCAGCAATGTCAATGCAATTGTGTAAACGCCACCAGAGTGAACTACTAGACAGCTGTTTCGCCCTTTTGGGGCTCATCAGTAGTAGGAGATACACTCTAATGTTGTTCCCACAATTGCATTGACGCCCCTTATAGCTTTATAATTAAGAACGACGAACTTAGCATTCACAAGTGTTTGATGGCAGAGCCATCTCATAGTATAAATTTACTATGTGATTAAAATTAACTGTAGATAGCTATAAACGATGGTAAATACGTTGAGTTGGTTTAACACCCGCGAATTTCAAAATATGCTTTGAATTATTCGTCGGGATAAAACCGCAACGTAAAAGGACATTGGGGGTCAGCAATGTCAATGCAATTGTGTAAACGCCACCAGAGTGAACTACTAGACAGCTGTTTCGCCCTTTTGGGGCTCATCAGTAGTAGGAGATACACTCTAATGTTGTTCCCACAATTGCATTGACGCCCCTTATAGCTTTATAATTAAGATTGTGCATTGACATTGCTGACCCCCAATGTCCTTTTACGTTGCGGTTTTATCCCGACGAATAATTCAAAGCATATTTTGAAATTCGCGGGTGTTAAACCAACTCAACGTATTTACCATCGTTTATAGCTATCTACAGTTAATTTTAATCACATAGTAAATTTATACTATGAGATGGCTCTGCCATCAAACACTTGTGAATGCTAAGTTCGTCGTTCTTAATTATAAAGCTATAAGAGGCGTCAATGCAATTGTGGGAACAACATTAGAGTGTATCTCCTACTACTGATGAGCCCCAAAAGGGCGAAACAGCTGTCTAGTAGTTCACTCTGGTGGCGTTTACACAATTGCATTGACATTGCTGACCCCCAATGTCCTTTTACGTTGCGGTTTTATCCCGACGAATAATTCAAAGCATATTTTGAAATTCGCGGGTGTTAAACCAACTCAACGTATTTACCATCGTTTATAGCTATCTACAGTTAATTTTAATCACATAGTAAATTTATACTATGAGATGGCTCTGCCATCAAACACTTGTGAATGTTTAAAATTTCCTTTTGTTGTTATACATTATCTCCGAAGATGCTTCTCACAAATCTTCTTTTGTTTTAAATCTTCCAAGTCCATTGTGGCAATGTTTATATTTCCACAGCTTTTCTAACATTCTTTAGCACGCACTTTATCACTAATAAAAAACTTAAGAAAACCAGTACCTTTGTTTTCGGTATTATTATTTTCACAATTAATATAAACACAACCGTCATTTGTAACTTTTCCCATTTTAAAAATAAATCAAAAACATATTTACACTTAAACTAAACAAAAGTTCAAACAAACATTACTACTACCAAAATTTTAAAAATTGTATCGCAATGTTAACCGAAGAAAAACTTTCAATTCAATACCGAAGTTTACAAGTCGTCAGACACGCAAGAACTGAAAAATCTCGATCCAATACAAACGTGGCGACCTCTACATCTCGATCCAATCAGTCGATACGATATCGCCCCTTAAGTTGCATTTCTTCTTACATTTATTATTCAATGATGTAACTAAAACACTTGTTCCCAAGTATTTAGTAGATATGATTCCTACCGCAAACATTTTTTAAGACACTATGATGAAAAAAAACATTAAATCAAATGCACGCAAAGGAAATAACACTGGCCAAAGTAATAATTTGTTACCACAATTTTTTAATAGCGGTGTTTCCGATATTAAAATAAATTATAACAACGACGGCGCCAATGAAGATGTTCACTGTCCATATTACAATAATGAAAACTACGTTGATCACATTACTGACAATGTTAATATTTCTAACAATAATAATAATTTTTGTAGTAATACTAAAAGAATTCCACCAGAAATTGCTTTTTCATTAAGTTTACACAGTAAAAACACTGTAGCAAGTAATAAACCTTCAAAAAGAAGTATTTGAATGTGTGAATTCCATAATTTCTTGTGTTACTGATTTTTTTCAAAACAATTATAATAGTGGAATTGAAAAGCAATTGAAACTTAACGAATTAATATCAAACATTGAGAATCTTTTTCTTGATTGCCAGTCAGAATATAGCTTGTTCCAGTGGTTGTATAAAAATGTTTTACGCAATATACAACAATTTTTAATTATTGATGAAATACGAGAGGTATTTTTTAACGGAGAAATAAGTTTTGACAATGTTATTACAACTGGTGTACTTCTTCCACTAAAATTCCAAATAAAAGATTTTTGAAAAGGACGATGTTTCAATAAATGCTATTTATCAGATAAATAAACTTTCAGAATGTCAGCATAGTTTTACAAATTTTACACAAGGAAAATTATAGAAACAAAAAATCAGTAGCACTACATTAATAGAAATTGATAAAATTTGTATTTCATATTTTTTATATATAGACGATGTCGAAATAATTAATCCACTTGGATTACATACGTGCCCGATGACAATGATTTATTACTCGTTTCCAATTTTGAATTCAACAAAATTGGATAATATTTACTTAGCATCTATAGTTAAAAGAAATGATATTAAACAATTTTGTATTGTATTTGCGCAAATTAGTTCAACAATTAAGAGAACTTGAAGCAGGCATATGCATAAATACTAACAAAGGAAGTAAACGCATTCACTTTATTTTAGGTTTAGCACTTGGCGATAATTTGGGGTTAAACACTGTTCTTGAATTTACTCGATCTTTTTCGGCTAATTTTTCTGTAGATTTACAGGAGTAAGAGAAAACTGTATTCTCAATACAATTCTTTCATTTCATGTCATCTAATTATGCAATCGATATAATGCAAGATTTATTTACAGGTGTTTGCCATTACGATATTTGCCACATTATTAATTATTGCATATACAATGCCAAATATTTTACTATAGATTTATTAAATACAAGGAAACAAATGGTTAGTTATGGAGAAATTGAAATAGGAAATATGTCACCTGAAATAACTCAAAAACATTTAAAAGATGATCAGTTAAAAATGATGTGCTTTATTCATTTGTTCCATTGATGGTAGAATATTTAATATTAAATGAAAATAACGTGTGGAATTTTTTTTTAAAATTTACTCGAAATCATTAATATTTTGCTTAGTTTTGACATTCCACGGGAATATCTTGATTTATTAAATTTGAATATAAGAAAACACCATACTGATTATTTAAGTTTATTTAATGACACTTGAAAACCCAAACACCATTTTATGGTGCATTACGTTATGGTAATATTAAACTCTGGTCCAGCAAGACATAACTGGTGGTTTCAATAAGAAGCGAAACATTAAACAATTTAAAATGTACGCTAGATCAATAACCAGCAGATTAAATGTATTATTGTCTTTGGAAAACAAATTTCAGTTATAGTTTGCTCATTATTTGATGGAATCACAATCTACATTACCGTTTAAAGTTAAAAAACATTCTATTGTATCTCTTTATAAGACTGAAATAAATTCTTTTTTTAATGGCATCGATGATTCAAATAACAGCAAATTAAATACTTTATTAACAATTAGTTTTAAAGATAATCGTGCATACTTTGTTTTGCGAGTTTTAAAGCAAATATAAATACATTATTTTCCTTTTATTCTTTTGGTGTGAACATTTTTAAATACAAAGATTTCATAAATTAGGGAAACAAAGAAGCCAATAAAATTTACAATTTGTGATCATGGACTATCGCATAAACTAGGTTTAAAAAAACGAGGCAAGATATTTTTACAAGTACAAACAGCTTATTTACTTTAAGGAATTGTTTGGTAAACGAATAATAACAGTGCCCGAGAGAGCATGACCATTGTATGTATTGTTTGCAGTTTAACAAAAAACAAGTGACATTACATCCTTCACGTTTACCCTTTACTTGTGCTTTTATTAAAAAAGAAATAAATCTAATAATAAAAATCTGAAAATAATTTCCAATACAATCTAAATATAATTTTAATTATAATTTTAAATAATTTAATGCCTTTCCCATATACGTAACTGTTTTTTTTATTTATTAGTTATTGGCGGCTACATGTTTCGACCTAACGGTCATCATCAGGCCTCTAAAATTATCAATTACAGTAAAATCACAACCTTAAAATTCTTAATAAACTTACAATTAATAAATAAATTAATAAATTAAAATTAAACAGTTTCTGTCAAAATGACATATAAATTAAACAAAATGACAATATAAATTAATCGCGAAAGTTATATAAAATAATAATATTATTAACAAGAAAATTAAATAAATATAAAAATAATTTAAATAAAAACAAAAATATTATTTAAGAAAAAGATAATAATTTTTAAAATTCACAACTTCATTTAAACATTCATCTGGGTCTGAGTTTTTATGTTTATCAATTTCTTTTATTTCCAAAAAATTTAATTTTAAACTTTTATTGCAAATATGAAGAATTTTGTAGTTAGTTTTATAATCAAAACAATGGTTATATTCTAATATATGATTAGCGAAAGAAGATTTATTATTTAAATTAATACCAACATTATTGTTTTTAATCTAAGAAAAATGTTCTGCTATTCTTGTTCGAAATTTACGGCCGGTTTGTCCAATATAAAAGGAGCTACAGCTACCACAATTTAATTTGTAAACACCAGATTTATTCAGAATATCAACTTTATCTTTACTATTGACAAGTAAAGATTTGAAATTAAATTTAGATAAAAAAGAAATATTAATATTATGCTTTTTAAATAAATTTTGAAATTGAAAAGAAGAGCGACCAATGTAAGGAAGAGAAAAATATGTCTTTTTAATGTTATCTGAAAGTGGAGTAAGAGTTGAAATGTTTTTAATATTAATGGAATTAAAAATTTTATTTTGAAGTTTTTTGATCATATCTAAAGGATAATTATTATTATTTGCTAAATTATAAATAATGTTAAGTTCTTTATTAAAATTGCTTTGTAGCATAATCCGATGGCTCGAGATTAATTTAAATTCCAAATCTACATAAGCTGACTTCCATACACGTTGGTGAAAGCAGGAAAAGTGAAGTATGTAATCACAACGACCTTGTTATCAACCAAGGCATCACCAAGGTTACAATAACGTAATTTCCTGTCTGATAAAATGGTCTAAAATTTTAAAATTGTGCAGGTCCGGATTTTAACGTTACAAGGCATTACGTTATTGCATGTTTTGTACCTACATAACTGTACTTTCGTTTTAAAATTATCATCCATCAAAGTTTTTAAATTTTACTGTTACTTTGGATTTGTTTCACCTAGGTCAAAAAGTTTTATAAATTGCATTAATTTATTAACTGATTTTTAGATTTCAAATTTGCTATTGCATACGTTAATATTTTAGCTCTTTTATTTTCAAGTGAAATGGTCTATTGTCAGTTATGAATTTTTAAATGATCAAAATAAGTTTTTCAAAGAAAACTATAATGACCGTTCTGTAAAGTAAAGTAAACGTTGGTAACTATGTACTTTGCGTTATTAGTTTTTGCCAACGGGTAAAATTATCTAGTTGTAATTGTTTGTAGTATTTAACAAAAAATAAAGAATTCATTTCCATCTTCTATTTCACTTCAAGTATTTCCTCAATCACCTGAGCTGATTAGTATAACCCCATGTAAATGAAATTCAACGATCGTCCTTGTTCAATACAATACAATTCCTAATACAATATAATTTACATTTTGTCTGATATTGTTGCTAGATTTATTTACGCCATAAGAAAAAGGAAAACTAGAATTATCCAATACATTTTTTTTATTTAAAGAGATACAAAATTTTAAAATTGCATTTTCTCTATTTTGACGTTCTATTTACTACAAATTATTGGTGACTGTATTTGTAACTTTATCTCAATTTTATAAAATCTATTGTTTTTATACAATTTTTACATGTAAAAAATAAGCATAATAAATAAGTACGTTAAGTTAACGAATACATATGAACAAAAAAAAAAGAATTTTAATTATTTTTAAACTCTATCATTACTGTTGCAATGCAATCAACCGCATCTGCATTAAAATTAGTAAAATTTAAATACCATAATTATATCGTTTGATTAAAACTTTTTCTTTAACTTTTAATCTTGTTTACCAATTTTATTATGCAACTGTAATTTATAAAATTTAATTAATAATTATTGAATTTGACGCTAAGATTCATAAGTAACTAGGGTATACTATCTTACAGCAAATCTTTTGTTGCATATTTTATCTACTTCTTTTGCTTAATTTTTGTTTTTACATGAATGAACTTTTTGGACAAAATACTTTTAATACGATGTGTTTATTGTATTTCAACGTCCATTGATGTAGTACAATTAATTAAAACTTATATCGTTTTTGTTTTAACGTCAGGTTGCTAGTACTTGTGAGAAACATTCAAAATTAGTCAAGATTTTAATTTTAAATGCACTGATGCGATGTTAAAGAGAAAGAAGATAATTAAAAAAAAAACTGATAAGACTAAGCTTGAATAATATTTTAATTGTATCTCTTTACTGTTAAATAAATTGAACGTTTTGTAATTGCCTGAATATGAAAGTGCCATTAGTTAATAAATTAAAGTTTTGTTAGAGAAAAAATACTATTGCTTTCTTTTTACCTGTCAATCGTGTATTATTTACTGTTTAACAAAAAACATTACCGTATTAAAAGAATCATTGCATCTTTTAAATCCAATCAAATTTATATGAACTTGCATAAACATTTTTTAACATTTTTCCACATATTACTTTAAGTATTTAGATATGAGTGGAAAAATTAAAAAGGGAATAAAAATTAGGTAACAAAAGATTATTTCATGTGCATTTAATTTTAATAATTATTTTATAAACAACTATATAAAATTGAGTAATGTTTCAGATCAGTATAATAATTCTTCAAATTATAATATTTTATTCTTAGTGTTAGTTTGAAGATTACTTTTTACACATATAAGCAAAATAAACAGTCTAATAAAAATTTATTGAAATTTTTTAAATTCTATAATGACATTGGAAAGCCGGATTGTAAACGTGTCTTTGTTGATGTAACAATTAAGCTACTTTTGTTTAATGATAAATTGTAATTTCTTTCCACATAACAATAAATTAAATTTCTGCTCATTCATACATAAGAAATGTTCAAAGAGTGCTAAAGTATTAAGATATGGAACTTTTATCAAATTTTTCTCTGCGTGTATAGATCAGTTACAGTCTAATTTAAAAATCTTGTTTAAGATCGTCTCAAATTTTTTAAGTAATTTATAAAAACATCTAAGCGATACTTGAAAATCATATACTTCAACGGATTATAGCATCAATTAATGAAGCATGGGAGGTAAGAAATAAATAACTAAAACTTGTGATCACGTACAGATTGTTTGTATTTGCTTAAGAACTACTTAAACAGAAAATATTTTTTGTACATAATGCGGTCCGTCATTAAAATTTTAAAATATACTTAAGATTAAACATTATTAATAGAATTTAATAATTTTAAATCGCTTAATTATTGATGTGTTAAATATTAACAACATTAATAATTTAGCTGTTTTAAAATGCACAATGAAACACGAATGTTTTTTTTTAATTGCATTTGTGCATTCAACGACGCCATATTTAATATCAACCCTAAATTTATCTTATTTTTACGTATCAGGTACATTAAATCACCTCGTACTAAACCAACGTTGGTTTTTCTCGTATACTCTACTTATGCGGTAATTAGAATTTGTTAAATACAAATTTAGTTATTTGCACTACAACAAAAAAATGGCATTTTATAACGTAAAAAATAATTAGCGTTGCTTCTGCACGTCTTATAAATTAAAATAAAAATTTTATAACGACGGAAATTTTCGGTACAAGTGTAACTAACGTCGCCTTGTAAACAATAGAACAATAAATAGATAGTGCAATAAATAATTCTTTTTACGCCTATCGCACAATAGGAATAACAAGCTTTTAATCTGTAAACATTTGAATTTGTGAAAGCAACAAACAACTAAAAATTTTGAATCTCTCTGTCAAAATATGACTCGAAAAGAACAAAGTCATTCGACATTGATAGTATTTCTAATTATCAACAGGAATTATGAAAAAACATTACAAAATGGAGCAGCGTTTTAGTACTTTACATTTTGCCATCTGCATCTGCTTAAAGATTTTAAAGTAAAGTACGTGTACATAGTAGGACAATTAATACTTAATAAAACTACTTAAAAAAAATCAAAATTAAATGGAGGAACAAGTTTAAATTTGTCATAAACAAGAAACGTATAGCTAATACGCTCTATCATTTGATTTATTTTTTGTTATTGTTAACATTGTAACACATTATAACGTTTTAAATTCGTCATTCAAATTTATTACCAAATCGCGTTAAGGACGGTTTTTTAATCAAAAATTTGATACGTTTTTTTTTCACATTTCTTGGCGAAATAAAGTCAGTAAATTATAATTAAGTAAAGAAAAATCTGTTTTGTGGTCGGCCGTATGCAAACACAATATCTGAAGAACGGGTTTTTTTTAAAATATTTTAAAAAAAACATTTTTTTTTTCAAATAAAAGTTAATTGTAATGCAAATGTACACAAGTTTTGTTTAAGTAATTTTTCGATCTGAGGCTTAGTTTTTGAGATATACGGTTATCACGTGACTTTTTTAACAACATTAATGAACAATATCTTATAAAATATTAATTATACCAAAAAGTTATGAAAGAAAGATTTCCAAAAAATTTATGATGTACAACGTTTATTTAAACAATTTATTTTCTACGACTCAATTTTCCCAATTCTAGTTTTAAGAATGAATGACTTGTTAAGCTATAATAACGTAAACACGACACCACAAGAACCGCTGCTAAAGGTTTACGTCTTTTACAATTCAGTATAACGTATAAAACATTACGAAATACTCGTTGACTAAAAACGGATCTTAAACTAAATATTTAATTTTAATATTTGTTTACGATTCTCTTATGAAGTTCACATGCAATAGGTACAATTTTTATAGTGCCTTATTTTTTATTTTGACATACACATTTATTTAAGTACAAAAATAATTCTTAAATTTGAATCATAATTAAAAATAGTGTACTTATTTTTTGATAATATAAGTACAGTGAAGAGTAGAAGTACTTAAGAAGAGGTTCAGTAATTAATACTACGGTTTCCGTTTCGCGTAGTTTATTTGATAATTTAAATTTTATTTTATTGTAATTCTAGGGAATACTATGTTTTGGAAGAGCTGCACATTTGTCACTAAAGTATGTAGTTCTTTGCAAAGTAATAACATTCTGCTGAGCTTTCATTGTTTATTATTTTGAAATGAATATACACAACGTTTCGATTGCTGTGGTATCTGCAATCGTCATCAGGTGAAAACTAACAAACTTAGAAACTACTGGAGCTTATATACTAAAGACATGTTCGATGAAGCGTTCAAGCGTACAAAATCAATTTAGCGTAACAGTTTAATTAACAAAATTACTTGTGAAGTTTAAGTTGTTTTAGAGGTTCGATTAGTGGTTTCCATATGTTGCTTATCTCGACACTTGGCTGGCTGAAAACTTCTTTGTTGTTGTTGATGAATGCCGCTTCTTTAAATTTCCGTTTGTACCAATGTTCCTCTCTGTGTATGATTTTTGCTTCCGACCATTTCATTGGATGTTGGTTATCCCACGAATGTTGCGCGATGCCGGACTTAGAAGTCTCTCCTCTCTGTGTGTGCGTCTGATGTTTTTTCAATCTGATGTCAAGTGGTCTTTTGGTTTCCCCCACGTATGACTTGCCACATTCACATGGAACTTGGTAAATACAGTTTTGGGAATCTCGACTTGTTTTTGGCTTTGTGTTGGAAATTATACTCCTAATGGTGGTCGATGATTTGAACACTGTATTTAAGTTGTAGCTTTTCCCTATACGTTTTATTGATTCTGATAAACCTTTGACATATGGGATGCTCAGCAGTGAATTGGGCAGTTCTTCTGTTTTAGGTTGTCCCATGGTGTTTAATTGCTTTTTCTGTAAAAGCTCTCTTACAATCTTTTCTGGATAACCATTCTGCCTTAGATCGTTTCTAATGTTTTTCATTTCTTCTCGTAGCCCTTTCTCTGTGTTGCACAACCTGTACGCTCTGTCGATTAGAGATTTTACTACTCCCCTCTTCGTAGATGTGGAATGGTTGGATTCAAAGTTAAGATATCGACTGGTGTGTGTCGGTTTCCTGTAGACAGTCGTTTCCATAATTTTCTTGTTCTTTGTTACTTGAACGTCTAAAAAAGGAAGTGAGTTCTCCTTTTCCATAGTGAATTTGATGGATGGTTTGATGTTGTTCAGATGTTGTAGAAAAAGGTCTAGTTGCCGATTACTGTGGTTCCAAATTATGAAGGTATCGTCAACATATCTAAGCCATGTTTTGGGTTTGAATTTTGATTTCTCTATGGCCTGGGATTCAAACCAGTTCATGTATATGTTGGCGACTATTGGTGATAGAGATGAGCCCATTGGTAGTCCTTCGTCTTGAGTGAAGAATCTGTCTTTCTCCTGAAGGTACGAGTTCTTGAGGCAACATTCTAGGAGCTTCATTATTCCTTCTACCGACAGCGTGGTTCTTTCCTAGAGTTTTTCATCTTCTCGGAGCTTCGTTTGGATGATTTTTAATGCTTCTTCAACTGGCACATTAGTATAAAGACTTTCTACGTCGAAGCTGACTAATTGATCTCGTGGTTGTAGCTGTATTGTTTTCAGAATCTCAACGAAATGTTTGGAGTCTTTGACAAAAGATGAGCTGTTCTTCTGTAGTGGTTGCACAATTGGTAGTAGAAATCTGGATAGCTGGTATGTGGGTCCATTACGAGAGCTGGTTATCGGTCGAAGCGGCATGTTGTTTTTATGTATCTTCGGTAGTCCATATAGATGCGGCGGTTTGCTGTAGTGTGGTGTTAGCATCGTTCTCATCCTTGGTGTTAGAGGTCTTTCGTAGAGTTTTAGGACTTGATAGATCTTCCTCTCCAAACTTGCTGTCGGATCTTTCTTCAGTCTGCGGTAATTCCCTTGATTTAAGATGTCTTCAATTTTTTGGTCGTAGGTGGTGGCATCCATGATAACAGTTGCGGCCCCTTTGTCGGCTGGAAGTATTTTAATGCATTTGTTCTTCCGTAAATTTGTGAGAGCTTTTTCCTCATGTTTAGTGATGTTGGTGTGTTGTTTTCTTTTCTTCTCTAGAGCACTTCTGATTTTCCATTTAGATTCTTCTGCTTGTGTTGGATTCAAACGTGTTGTCCAGACGGCACCAATGATGTCTAGTACAGGCACGTGTTTTGGTGTTATCGAAAAAGAAAAATTGAGCCCTTTCTCTAACAGAGTCGTTTCTGTAGCAGACAGTGGGTGTGTCGATATGTTGACTATGGTTCTTCTTGCGTTCTTTCGGTTATCGGCTGATTTCTGTTGGTTTCGTGTGAGTTTAGCCCATTTTCTGTCATGTGTTTCTTGGTGTAATTGTCGTACCTTCTCGCAAGTAGCGTCTATTTTGCTGAATATTGGTGTGTGATCTTCTTCCAATGTGAACTCTTTTATCTCCTCGAATCTTTGTGTGGCGTCTTGGAGTAATAAAGTTTTCTTCCATCGATAGTGGTTGATTTGTGCCCGAATAAACGCAAGCGTTCCAGTATCTTGAAGGCTCGTGTTCCTGGTATCGGAAATTTCACTCGGAAGCCATCTGGTATAACTTGGTTGTCTCTTGCCCTCCGTAAGAATTTAATGTATGTCTCTTCCTTCGTAATCTTGATCATTGTCTTCTCGTAGTCTCGAAATTTGTTGCTGATTCCGGGTCCATACCGGTCTTCCAACGTTTGTTTGAATGTAGTAAACAATGTTGCTTGATGCGAAGTAATAACATTCTGCTGAACTTTCATTGTTTATTATTTTGAAATGAATATACACAACGTTTCGATGTTTAATTAACAAAATTACTTGTGAAGTTTAAGTTGTTTTAGAGGTTCGATTAGTGGTTTCCATATGTTGCTTATCTCGACACTTGGCTGGCTGAAAACTTCTTTGTTGTTGTTGAATGCCGCTTCTTTAAATTTCCGTTTGTACCAATGTTTCTCTCTGTGTATGATTTTTGCTTCCGACCATTTCATTCGATGTTGGTTATCCCACGAATGTTGCGCGATGCCGGACTTAGAAGTCTCTCCTCTCTCTCTGTGTGTGCGTCTGATGTTCTTTCAGTCTGATGTCAAGTGGTCTTTCGAAACGTTGTGTATATTCATTTCAAAATAATAAACAATGAAAGTTTAGCAGAATGTTATTACTTCGCATCAAGCAACATTGTTTAATACATTCAAACATATGTAGTTCTTTGTTAAATGGTAACCAATCGACAAAGGAAAAATTTGAAAAATATTAATTGTTTTCTAACAGCACTTTTCTTACAGAATAAATGGCAACCGATAGACAAAGAAGAAACGTAAAAGTATTGATTTAACAACCTCTTTAATTACAATTCGCAAAGAAAGGCAATCAAAAACTAAGATATCTGTTTTTAATTTTAATTTTATATAATTTTAGTTTTGGAAATACCAAACGTTCAGCTTCTGAAACAGGAATGTTCTTTGTTAAATAGTGGCCGATGCAAAACAAAGAAGCAAGGTCATAATATTGATTTTTTTCTAAAAGTACTTTCACATTAGTTTTTTTTAACAAGATAAGGCGATTTAAAATTCTTTAAAAAGAACAATAAATAAATTGAAGTAATATATTATTTTTAATCACTGGATTGATAGAATTCAATTTTCAAAAAAGTTTGCGTGATTGATAAATTTCTAAATTTTTTATTCAATTGTTACATGTAAAAATTGTAACATCTACTTTATATAACGAATAAATTTAATAATAAAATAACTAATAATTAATAATTATCAATGCACCGTACTAGCTCTTACGACTTTATTACGTATAAACACACAAACAATAAATTAGAGCAATGAGTCTTATTCAAATTATAACCAGGGTCTGGGAATTCTTATCGTACACTCATATATACAATTCTAATTTGACATATAATTTAAATATAATTTGGAACATAATTTGAAACATAATTTAGACGCTACAATATTTTTTATATTAAATTTATAACGGTTCAATATTGAAACCAACCGATAAACAAATCTTAAAACGAATACTTAAGTTATTTACATACGTGTTATTTGAAGGTTAGGTTAATATCACTTGCTTGCTTGTAACTTCAGCGCATGGGCGTGGTCATCACGTGACTTAATTGAATTACGCGTTTCTTATCTGATTCATGCAACATTACGAAATTCTTGAAATGCCTATTTAACTCCCTTATTTTCCGTAATTATTCTGATTTGATCTAATATCCGTACAGATTAATTAACCAGAACATCGTAAACAAACGTAACGTATAATAATTTTCATTCGAAACATCCAAATCAAATTCCATCAGACGTAACCATGAATAATTATCGATTTTCACACATGAAAATCCTAATTCATAACGAAAATTCCTCGTAAAAGCGACGTTGTGACTAACATCAAACGTGCTGCGTAAACCATATTTTCATATCGCATTTCAAACCTCAAAATCGTAAAAAGGCGTACGTATCCAAACCAAATATTCGTAACCATAAACGAATTCATACGTACACAAATCGAAAAGCATCGAATAAATCAGAAACGTAGTCGTATATCGTAACCCATAGTTTAAAAAAAAACTTTCAGTTCGTGCGTACAAAAAAAGCAATTAAATCGATGATCAACCATAACTTCATAAAACGTATTGGGGAAACGTACGTATCAGAAATTTTCCATAATCGTATCGTACATATATCATAATATTCGTATTCAAATAAACGTAACGTAAAACCATCGAAATTGTACGTGTCCAAACAAATCAAATTGAACGTATCCACCAGCGTATATCGTAGCTCATAGTTTAATAAACTAAAACGCAAAATCAAAGTTGTATCACCACGTGTAAGGAACAAAGAAATCACTTACCCCTTTTAGATTACGTGTTTCTTTAAACAAACGAAAGCGTAAATTTAAACGAACGAAAGCGGGTATTATAACGTACGACGAACGCAGAACTCCACCGTACAAATTTAACATGTGGACATTTTCTGCACGCTGTGCAGGACGAACACGTCCTCACGCGTTGACAAACGCACCCAAGATGGTTGACGACTTAAGAAGAAGAACTCATAACGCATGTGCAGTGCGTCAAATGCATTGCGCAAAGGAATTTATATTAACAGTGAACACAAAAATGTTAATTAAAACCAGACGTAATCAATCGAAAAAATGTGCACGTTACAAAATTAAACATAATAAGTAAGTACGTTAAGTTAACTAATACATATGAACAAAAAAAATTCAAATTATTTTTAAACTCAATCATTACTGTTACAATGCAATTGTATCAATCGTATCTGCATTAAAATTTTGACCTTCAATAACACAATAAATTCTCCAAAAAATACTAACATATTAAGTTATAAAGCTTTTCTCAATTTTTTTCTTTTAAATTACTATTATTTAATGTGTAACAACTTGTGCACGATCGATATTTTGAAGGTAACATTATTTATTTGTTTTGATTATAAGTAAATCCAAAACAGGTAATTTTTGTTAACTAAAATTACAACTAACTACGAATATTTGAATTCAAAAAAAATAGAATTTTTAAATGTAACGGTAAAAAGTGAGTTTATTTATAATCAACTAAGTATTAAGTATTCTACAGAAATACCGAAAAACAATTTTAGTTTGCATAGTTTTTATTCCAGGTAGTTGGGTTAAGCCATTTTGCGGAAACGAATGAAACTAGTTGACCTTGTCTTGGTGCAACAACGTAGTGGTGCGAGTACGATTTTTTATAAAAAAATTTGAAAGAGACGCCCCCTCATGATCTATACTTTCAACTAAAATTGTTTTTCTATAGATATATAGTCTATGTCGCACCATCGTGAAATTTGGTGTATAGACTACTAACATGACATAGGCCCCAAATATGAGCGAAACATATTTTGGTGCGAGAACGACGATATATCTTCTAATTTGGTGCGACTACGTCGTAATTCCTATATATATATATAAATTATATTTCCGTTTGGAAATATTTTGTTTTTAAAAAGAAAACTAAGTTTCAATTTAACTTTATTTTTATTTATTTATTCAACGACTGATTGCCACGGCGGTTGTTAACAAACTTAACGTAATAATTAGTTTTACAACTCAACTATATAAAATGCTTACATTTACCTTTTTTTCTCATAAAAAATGCTTATCATTGGAAACTATAATACGGCGGTGTTACATGAGCGTTTCCCTTGTTTCTATTTTCTGTAATATAACTTAAATATATAAATACAATACCTGACCCTGTCACTAACCATGAGGTGTTGAGTTCTGCTTTAAATCACTAAATATAATCTCTGATATAAACAATAAGTTAACATAATTTAAAATATATGCAACTTTTATAAATACTTGCTTTTTGCGTGATATATATGTTAGGCAACTAACTTTGCTTAGATAAATAAGTATAAAATAAAACAAAAATTACTAATCAAAAAAATTTATTTTCCGTCGTTTTGTTAAAACTTATATAATAATGTATCAAAAATAAACCTAAATCCTAAAAAGTGTATGCTTATAAACTAAAAATTGAACTTAGAATGAGTTTATACCTGTTGCCGCAGATAGTTTTGCTACCGATAACAATAAATGCAATGAGTATGGTAAGTCTTTTTCTGTATTTTCCTTTGCAAATGCAATTCTTATTAAAAAAAACAATGATTTTGAACTTTTTATGTTGTTGGAAAATATGGTAATTAAAGTTTGCTTCTAGAAAATATTTGATAAATTGATCAATGTAACTTTAAAAAAAATACGATCAAGTTCCATTGAAATTGTAGGTACCATTTTGAAAGTAATTATAATAACTGCGTCTTGTCACGAATAATTATTGTGAAACGTTGTTAATATAAAATTACTAAAAATAGATAACCTTAAAATTATAGGTGTTATTTAATACCTACCCGATGTAAACAAAACGTCATTTAAAATGTTACCAAAAAAATTAAATTTTTTTTGTAACAAGTTGCATTTAAACGTAATCAATACAATCATTTATGTAAATAATTTATTTAAATAAAAATAAGTTTTGAAGTATTAAAAATTTCATATTTTATTAAAGATTAAATCAACTAAATTTATTACATGTATAGTTCAATTTCATTTTTAACATTTTAAAATACCGTTCAGTAATTTCTAGTTTCACATTTGTACTACAATTTAATCGATTACTGAACAATAATTTTCTCAAACGTTTTCTACGCTTTAGCAAGTTCTTTGTTCGTGATATAACGTTTATGAGAAAAAAGTCTAATGCATTTCAAGTTGAACAGACTAGAATTGAATGCTGTGCTTCTTTTATTTCTTTTTGACAGTGTCTTCACAATATGTTGCCAATTACCTAATATTTTGTGATATTGTAGTTAGAAACAGTATTCAATACGTCAAATGCAAGATTTACGGTTGGTTCATATTCTTATATTGCGTAGGTATATAGAAATATTAAACTTTATTTTAGTAAACTTGTTTTGCATGTTTTAAACAAAAATTGTATATGTGATTTATAATAACATTAATTTTCTTAAATTTATTTAAACAAAGATTATTTTATATGTTTTAAATGTTAAGGTTTAAGTTATCTTGTTATGTACGTATAATAATTAGGCAAAAAAAAACAATTTCAATAAATTAGAACTGATAACTTAATAATTTAAGATTATACAATAAAATGCTCATTATGCCAATAGCTAGTAGCAACAGTTTGAAATATTTTCTATTTATTCATAATATTAACATAACTATGACTGGCAAAACTTAGTTTAAACCAGATCAACCTGTATATAAAAACTATAACAAACTTTAGGAAGATTGTATAGTTGATAAAATTAATGTGGTTATCTTTATTAAAGATACAATTCCTTATACAGAAATACATTTTTCTAATCATTTTAAGGAAAACATTTACTTGTGTTTTTTATAAACCAATTGCTCTATAAATTAAAGTTACAGAAGTATTTTTAACAATATTTTTGATTATAACACTATAGTAGACAATGTAAATGCTAAACGTAATGCTTGGAAGTCGGGACTTACTAAACCCACTAGAGCACAAATAGGAAAAATTTCAGGTGGAATAAGATTAATACTTTTAAATAACGGCGTACCAATTAAAACCACCACTTTGAAGTTCTTGCCATAAGAGAAGATCCCTACGTCATCATTGTATTCATATGAATCAAGATTAACGCACTAGTCAAATTAAGTGTTAATTTATTAGTTACAATAAAAAATTCAGCGTTGGCTATCCTGATTAGTTAGTACTTGCAATTTTCAATTTCAAAATTAATTTTATTCTAATATTAAAATAAATATTGTTAAAAACGAGTGCAATTTGTTTATGTTCGATTAATTATATTTATTAAAGTGAAATTTAAATTTTAACATATGTCTTTCTTCTCTCTCGTTTCTTTCGCTTTATCCGAATTGGCCTATACATTCTTTATCGAGTCTTGTTTCTTACCTAATTTGGCATTGAAGTCCCCCATAACAACGTTCCACTTTGTTTTGTCCGTTTCCATAGCCATCTTTAGCTGTTTATAGAATAACTCTATATCCTCTTTCGATCAATTTGAAGTAGGAGCGTATACTTGCGTATTTTTATTCTTATCTTATTATTTATTTTTTATTATGTACGCTACTCTTTCGGAACTTTGAATGTCTTAATATGAGTGGTCGATTTTTTGTGTATGATGAATCCAATACCACCCGTTGTTTTATTCTTACCATCTTTATATATGAATGTGTTTTTCGATTCTAGAATTATCCAGTTTTCCCCTGCTTTTCTTCACATAAACCGATGATGTCCCAATTGATTGCGCTTAGTTCTTCTTCTAGTTCTATGAGTTTCTCATTAGTTCTGAGTGTCCTTGTATTATAAGTTGCTAATTTTAGTTTCATTAAATTTGCTGGTTTAGGTGGATTAACTTTACTAATTAAAATCTTGCCCTCTCCAGAATCCATAGGGCATCGTGACGAATCAGGGCGAAATTGTGAGATTTGTACTCTACTCGCTTGGGGTATTTCTGTTATAAACTTTGACATTTCATTACATGAAGAAGTATTTGGCTACAAAACCCCAGGCTTGCCAAGCGACTTGGCAAGTGGGTTTAAGATAAGGTAGGTAAAGTTGGGTTTTTAGACTTAGGGTTTGGGTATGGACATGATTCCATCCAGTTATAGAAAGCGGAAGGGAATCAAAGCTCACGTAGGGTCGCTAGCACTTGAGATAGGTTTATCTTTTACCGGGATCGTAAAGATTACCTATTTGATATCTTATTAACATATGTAGTCATTACATTTTTTGTGAAATCAAATCAGTTATTAAAGTAATTTAAAATAAAAAAAAACGTTTAAGCACAGTAAACTCATGCATAGTACAGATTAAACGTAATTTTAATATATAAAACAACAAAATAAGCAACATCTCGAGTAACAATTGGTTTTAAAAAAATGTTCAGTTTCAAAAATACTATAAACCTCATTTATTTTAACCACTCTCTGAGGATTTCGATAAACTTGTATTATTTAAACCAACATTAATTATTAAAGGTTCCACTGAAATGTCTAATAACTTTTCTCGGTTATATCACTCTTGTATTAGTTTATTCTGTATCAATCACGCACTTTTCTTATACTTCAAAAGTACATTGTTGTAATGTTTTGTTCCACATTGAAATTACTTTTTCATTTCTATACCCGTCTCTACCAATGTGTTTATTGTAATATGACTTGGTGTGGGCCCATATTAATTTGATTGCATTAAACTCTTAATGATAGAGTGGTAGTCGTAGCGCTTTATGTCTGTGTCTACTTCATATTTCTTTTCTTTTTTGTGCTGTTTAGCTATGTCAAGTAATTCATTTTTAAACATGTTAGATGCTAAATACGAAATATTATTTTTGTTTAGCCAAGAAATTAAATCAGATTTGTTCCAACTTAACAAAGACGTTGTTTCTAATGATATGATGCATTATCCAACACTATAATTGACGATTCTCACAAATTATTAGGTAAACGTTCTACAATCAATTTTTTTAACGTTTTAGCATTCATATCTCTATGATCATCTTAATGCTGAGATTTAGATGAAAACAATAACAAAGCATTCCTTACAAATCCAGTTTTTGTACCAGCATGTACGACAATAAATCGTTTTCCATCGTAGCCCTCAGGTTTATGTACACTTTTAAAATTATTATCTTGCCAAAATCTCCCTAAGTTCTGAGTTTCTTAGTTTAGATTTTCTATATAACGTTTTAGAAATTTAATCTTTATAAGGGCTATACGTGATGTCTCCATTAAAGAATTGCGGTGACCGTTTTTCTTGAATTTAAAGCCAATGTCATGAAGGGTTCAAAACATGTTTATGTTTGAATTCGATGTTTAAGGAATTTACAGTCACATGTTGTTCTAGAAGAAACTTAGTTTTTAGAAAGATCATGAAGGTTGTTTTCATCGGAACTTTTGTGTTTGTGTATATCGTATACAACGTGTATGTTATACTCATTTTTGAAGATTCTGGCAAGTCTACAGTTTTTGACTTCTTTTGTGACCTTTTCTTTCCAGGACTTGACTGGATTCAATTTGTGTTCAGATTTTATCCGTTTAACAAAAGCTAAGCTTATGCCCGATTCAGTTGCAACTCTCTCTAAATCATATATTGTAATGCAAGTTAAGCATTTTTTTTAACTTAAAAAGATACATAACGAAGCAAAAATGACAGCAAACCGTGTTTGACTAAACGTCAACTTGATTGAAGTCAATTGAATAATTATATTCATAACGCATGCTATCAATCTTCCGTCTTTGTTTTATACATAGTTTATGCCTTGCTTATATCATAGTGGGTATGTTATTTCTTACGTCAGTAGATAATGACGTAGGAATCTTCTCCTATGGCAAGAACTTTACAAAGACTCGTTTCTGCTCTTGACCTGACACTAAGTATACTAGATATAGCTACAAATAACAATTAAAATTTTGGGTCTAATCATTTCCCAATCTAAATAGAATTAAATTCAGACTGTTTATTAAACTATATAACACATAAAACACAAATGGAACATAAAAACGCCAAATTGGCACTTATTCCCAAATATCTGTAACAACTTTCATTGCAAGATCGTTTCCGAAAATAGAAGACGCTGCTAAAATATCCATTCTAATTAATAAACCGTTTAGACTCAGTATCATGTTTTTTTTAGACGGAATTACAAACCGTCTATACAACTTCTTACGCTAACATAACCTAATTGGACAGTGAAAAAATTCGGCTACTGGGCTTAATTGTTTGGCGTTTACTCTAAATGATTTTTATTAGACATTTTTAATATTATTTGGTTATATAGCAAACACATTTTCTTGTAGTCACAAATTTTGATAGTACTAGTGCATAAACCTAATAAGATACTCAAACTATGCTGACTTATAAGACCTACCATGTGTGTTAAACGTTCTTGGAAAATCAATTTAACACACTAAAATGGATAAAAAAATTGTTTAACCGCTAATAAGTGTGGTTATAGAAATGTTTCTAGATATAAAATTAATACAAAAACCACATAAAGTAAGTATAAAATAAGTTTAAGAAGTATAAGGTCAACTCCTATAAAACCTTTAAAAGTCGGAAACAGATAATAATAGAATTACCACATTCAGCCTATTTCCAGTTTAATGTGTCTTAAATTGTTTTATAAAAAAGCAAATACAATTAACACGTTATTGTCGTAAAACCCAAATAATGTCGGCCGTGTACCTACCAGATAAACACGATTATTCACTTTATACTCATAAATTCAAAAATTATTAAAAAAATCATCGTTTTAAACGGCTGGTAATGGGTCTTATTTTAATTTTATGTAAAAAAAATTAAATTATATAAAATAAACAGATCGGAAAAATAAACACAATTACAAAAATTGAAAAAACGATCAAAACTACCTACTTTTTAATGAAAACTAATCCAAGGAGGTAAGATACAAAGAAGCATTAAGTTTTGGACGGCTGGAAAAAACCTAAATAACATTTTATTTGCTTGTCTACAATAAGTTCCCAGTGTGTTAATGCTACTATACAATTACGCCTGACTCAGTTGTTTTGAAAACTTTGTGTTTTTTATATTGTAACGAACCGTTACTGAAATTAAGTTACAATATAGAACTCTATGTTTGATTTATTTTATTTTGTTAGTTAGGACCGTTGTTTAATGATTATTAAGAATTGTACTTTATTAATTAATTAAGTTAAGTAAGTTTCCGTCCCCGTGTAAATAAATAAGGGATTTCCACTAGTACCGAACGCGCAACTAAGCTCGCGCTATCCCCGCTTACCGGCGCTTCATCCGTCAGAGCGCATGTTATCCCCGCTTGAACCGTTCTCCCACTTCCGGAGTCGCAAATAAAAGCGGAACCCCGACGCAGGAACGCCAGTTCCAGTTGGAGCTCGCTTCTAAGAAGATTCCGGGGTTTCAGTGCACCAGCTGGAGTTTAGGATCACCTTCCGCTTGCTTGGTTGTGGCCGCCGTTTATGCACCGTTCCTTGTTGGTTTTGAGAATAAATAAAGTTATTTTGATTTACTATTGTGTATTTTATTTCCGTCGCCTCGCTCCGCTTTTAGGTCCGTTTGAAGCCCTGGACAACCGTGTCTTCACTGTAGTTACCCGGACAGTGCCGTCGAACAGGAGAGTAAACTCCTCGAACAAATCTGGCGCCCGAGAACCGTTCCGTCCACTAGCTTTTTATTACATCGAAGCAGTGCAATCCGGAGTAAGCGTCACAAATGGCGCCCGAGCAGGGACCGAGTTTTTATTTCAAGTAGGAAGGTACCGTTTGACGAGTTACGGAAATATCCGAAGATTGCCGAGATTACCCGAAGGTAAACCAAGACCGATAGGCGTAAACGAAGGGTCTCCATCGACTAAAGAAGCACCGAGGATACCGTTCCGACTATTTCCGAGGACATCCGAGTGTTTCCGAACCCTATCCCGCCTCCAAACACCCTCGAGTAACAGCTCGTTTCGAGCAATTCGACCCTAAGGATCCCGTTCCACCTACTCCCATCCCAATCCGAGGCTTCCTGAACGAGTTATCCCACCTGAAAGCCACTAGTACCTACCGTTTCCGTCGTAACCATCCGGAGTATGGCACAGGCAAAGGAGGATATACCGAGGACCGAAATGGAAACCAAAGAGGATGGTACTGATACCACCGATCCCCGTGTAAGCTGGATTTACCGTTTGAAGAAGGAACAGCTGAAGGAAGAAAATTCTAAATTTGGATTGAAGACCGCGGGCACTGTTGATGAAATGCGCCGAGACTTAGTAAGCTTCTTCCGGTATGGAAAACCGCCGCAACCGACCTCCGTCACGCCAAGGCCAATGAACACCGCCGAGACCGCTAGCGAACCAACACCGAGTCCGTCAAACCGTCGCAGTTTGCTAGAGCAGGCGAAGATCCACAAGTGGAAGCTCAGCTTCAATGGGAAGTCGGATCCAGTGACCTTCCTCGAGCGGCTAGACGAAGCTTGCGAGCAGCATGGTCTCACCCAGGACTTACTACTGCCGGCGTTACCAGAGATTCTTACCGACAATGCATTGTTATGGTACCGTAACACAAAGAAGAATTGGAGTTGTTGGACGGACTTTATCCGAGATTTCCAAATATTTTTCTTGCCAGCCGACTACCGGATTAATCTCGAAGCAGAGATTAGCAGAAGACTTCAACGTAAAGGGGAATCAGGGATGGATTACCTAACCGCTCTTTAGACATTGATTCGACGACATGGCACTCTTACGGAGGAACAAGAAATGTATTGGTTGCATCGAAATCTACTTCCGGAATACCGTTTATACATCCGCAGGTCTGATTTCAAGGATATAACCGAGTTCATGAGCTGCATCAAAGAGTTTGAGCTCATCCGGCAAGGCGAAACTCCGACGAGCGCTAAAAAGGAAATAGTACCTCCGCGTCTTCCGGGAAAGTGGGACACCGCCCACCCCCGACCAACTATCGCTCCACCTGCCAGAACGGAAACACCGGTGCTACCAAACAACGTTCGTATTCCCGTAGAAGCCGCTGACCTGTGCTGGAAGTGCGGACAAACCGGCCATTACCGACGATATTGCCGAAATCCGCCCATTCTTTTTTGTTCCGCGTGTGGGAAACAAGGCGTATTCTCCAAAGACTGTACTTGCAGAAGTGCGGGAAACGACCGGGGAGCTCAGCAGCAGGAAGGTCTGCGACGCTCGGGACAACCAGGACCTTCCAGACCCAGGATAACCGACCATACCTCACCGTAAAGATCGAAAACCACCCGATCTGTGCCCTAGTGGACACCGGAGCCGTCTCATCTTTTCTGGGCCCCATACCGTTAGCGATCTGTGCTAGCCTGGGGGTGAGAACGCAAACCGTAACCGATCGATCCGCTAGAGTGATCAATGGAACCGAGGTCCCAATTTCCGAAGTTGTTACCGCTAGGATCTCAGTAGATGACCAGGAAAGCCAACACACGTTCAACGCGTTACCGGACATGACCTACGAATGTATTCTGGGAATGGATTTTCTCCATACGATGAATTTCCACATGAACTTCCAGACGGGACTTATCTTCTTGG